>OX376182.1:72500-698541 GCA_947363495.1 Euzophera pinguis
ACTATAACACTGTAACACTGTAACACTATAACACTATAACACTGTAACACTATAACACTGTAACACTATAACACTGTAACACTAACACTACACACATTGTTTTTTTTTTGTTTGATGAAAAATATGCACTTACTACAATAAAATTGGCCTACTTTAACATACTAAATTCACTGCAAATAAAAAAAAAAAACCGGTTTTGAAATGCTGCACCCTATCGTTTTTGCAAAATGAATTTTTTTGTTCGATGAAAAATAGGCACTTATTACATTTATTCAGTAATCATTAAATGAAACAAAACCCAGGGTATCTATTGAACACTAGCTTTTTCCCGCAGCTCCGCCTGCGTCAAAAAGTAGCCACGTTTGACCCCGTATTATAAAAAAGTAAGAAATTTTTTTCCCCTTAAAATTATTTAGGGTAGTAGATTTTTTTTTTTATATATTGTTCAATCGTATAAATTAGAATTAGTTTACATCGACGTCGCTGACTGAAAATTTTGAAACCAACTTTAAACCAAGCCTAAATAAAAATCTTAAAATAAAAAATAATTTAATATTTTTTTATTTAAATGTTCTACGTAGCTTCTCTATAGTACGTTAGTTACCATATCCTTCTGTATCGTTTGGTAAAACATTAATACAAATATTCAGCCTACACTATAAAACTAAGACTAGATTAAGATTATTAGATCATAATTGTTACCTATATACTACTACATAAGTTAGGTTGTATTGGACGACTACATCCTAATATAGTTTTTCTGTTATTTATCGGTTTTGTTTGTTTATATTATGCCTCCTTATGCGTCAGTGATAATTTTCATTGCGACTATTGCAACTATTGATTTTGAAGTTACTTTAATATAATTGAGTAGGTAGTTGACTAATATTTTGATTAAAAAAAATACACGTCAATTAATATATTACGTAGTAGGTTTGTTTTCAATAGAAATATGAAATGTTGTTAATTTCGTTTATTTACTAATGTACGAATCGTTCCTACAAAGGTATGTGTTGGGCTGAAAGGCATTATATGTATAGGTACAATGTGGACATAAATATGTAGTAGAGACGCCATCTCGCGATGAGAAGCGTTCAACTGCGTAATAATAGTATTCAGTTTATTGTAATAATTAAATAATAATTTGTTAACACTAGACTAACCTTTCTTATACAGCTGAAGTATTTGTCAAACTCGTTCTGCGGCCGCGTGCGTGGAGGAGACCTCGTTGATGGTTCAATCTTCTCGCGAAATGTGAACTGGAATTATTTGAATTCAATTTTTATTAACCATTTACACTAGCTTTCCACAGTACAATAGTACACACTTTATATATAAATACCACACCGGCACGTCGGATTAGAAAATGGTTGTTATTTTCGTAGTCAGCAACCCGATAAACCATACAAATAACACCCGTGTCCCCCCGTTCAGGGCTGAATTCTTAAAATCTTAATTCTTAAACAGGTAACAAATTATTTTTGTTAAGTTTCGACCTCCAACGGTCTAACGAATCTCCTTATCCTGTACATACCTTGAACTGCAGTTTCCCTCTTGGGGGTCAATTAAGAAAAAATCTTAGTGTACCCTACCCTCTGATTACCTACAAAAGAAACCCCACTTGCTAAAATTCATTGTCCTCCCTTTTAGAAATGGATATTTATTCATTCATCAAAAGAAATAAGTTTGTGAAGTTCGAATAAAACCCTTACCTACTTTGGACCCCATTACATCCCCTTAGGTGGTGAAAACTCCTTGCTGCTTACAAAACCCGTTGATTACAAATGGAACCCCCTTGCTATAAAATAAACGCAATCAATGATACACAATCTTTTCCCTGGTTTAGTGGTTAATGCAAAATATCCTAAAATAGGTAATTGCTCATTCATCATAAGAAATAATTATGTGAAGTTTTAAATAAAATGGTCATTTTCCCATACATTCACCCTTCTAGCAGTACCCCGAGCACGAATATTTGCAAGTTTCGTAACGTAAACGTATCGAGTAGTCGACACGTTAACGGAACACAACGAAAGGTGGAAGCACAAAGCACTATCGTAGGCATATCGAGACCTCGACACGATAACGTTAGTGACGTCATTCTAATGTAAATAAGGATGGGCAAAATCGAATGAAAGATCTAAAAATTGAATGAACATTTCGTTCATAAACTATACAAGTATTTTGTTGATTAAATAGTTAGTAATTTCGAGGCATTTAAAATTTAAAAACTCTTTATATTATAATGCAATATGAAGAATCTGTGTTATAAGTTAATGTTCCGGTGAAGAATGAGTTGTGTTGATGATGATGTTGTTGTGATTGGTGAGGATGAGTTTCTAAACGTGCAATCCGCTACACCGGTGCAAACCTTTAGGTACTTCAAGGCCAACTTTGTTTTGAGTGAACTTGTGTTGTGTTTGTGAAATTTTTTATTTTAATTTTGGTTTTAATGTAGGTATTTACATTATAAAAACATTTTATAAACTTTCACAATGAGAACCAGCCAGCCACCCACAATACACCATTATCATAGAATTTATGGAAAAGTAAGTACCTATGTTTAAAATACTGTTGATTTATAAACGTGTTTAATTAAAATGTGATGTTTAGAATACATTTTGTAAAAAAATAACTAGATTGGCCATATGGCAAGTTGGACAAAATTTAAATAAACTTTGAGGTAAGTTGTTGCCACATTGTAGTTTGTAGATGTCCATACTTAATGTTATAAATGCGAAAGTCTGTCTGTCTTTTAGTTTTACGGCCAAACAGCTGAACGGATTTTGATAAAATTTGGCATTAGTATAGTAGTACTACATAGGCTACTTTTTGACGCAAACGGCTAGAGTGTTTCTATAAAGTTTTTCTTTTTTGATGCAATAAATAGTAATAAATTGTAAGTGCTTCTTTTATGTCAATAAGTAGGTACCTCTAAAATAGGAATAGGAATACATTAATCAAATAAATATTGAAATACACAGTTCTTTATAATTAATGTTTAATTATTAGAAATGGAGACTTGTCCAAACCCACCGGGGGTCCTCGTGGCAGATATTACATGCAGGAAAAATGGAAGGAATTAACAAAGATCCTTAATAGTAGTGATGGTACAGGCGACTCTCGAACGGAAGAAAAGTGGCGAAAGGTGAGTGAGTCTTTTAATATCTATTTACTATTTAGGCTTTCACTTCACACAAGTGCATGCATTCAATCTCTTTTCATTGGTGTGGTGGTGGTGTTCATTTACCTTTTTTTGTAAAGGTTTGGAGTGATCTGAAAAATAATGTGAAGAAAAAGTGGGCCAAAATAATTAGGGCTGCTAATGGCGGCACAGGCGGTGGGTGGGCCAGCACTACAGCTAACATTAACGGACCTGGAAAACAGGGTTATGAATATTATTGGGGTTTCAGGCTGCTACTGGGATGCCCATACAAGAAGCTGGATTTGTACACGTACAGGTGCGCTTTTTTTTTTTTTGCTTTATTGGTTAAGGTTGATGGATGTTGGTTGGATAATAAAGGGAATATTTTTTTATTTAATTTTTCCAAATTAATATTGCAACATTATTTTGAAATAAAAATACAGTATGCAAAGTAGTTTAGTCTCGGCCCTAATAAGCCCTATTAATTCTTAATTTTTTCAAATAAAACAGGTCGATGGTGGCGAGGTAGTTCTGAAGTACCGATAGAAACTGTCGATGAAGCCAAATTGGCATACACTCCAGTTCTAGAAGGTATATTTTACATGTATCTATTATTAATTTCATTTATTTAACCTTCATTGTACAATTATGAATTGTAGAGCACAATAGACGGATTTAATGCTAATAAGACTTAATGAGAGGTACCTACTAACTATAACACGTAAATTTTTTGCGAAAAACTATTTTACGTTTCTCCCAATGGTTGACTGTAGATTGCCAATTACTTTGTGGAACAATAAAGTTTTAATGAATAAATAATAAATAAACATTAACTTATTATATTGAGATAAACTTAATATGTTTAAAATTATTATCTGCAACAAGAGCGAGTGAAGTAAAGGTAACTAATGCTAGCAGAATAGAATTGTAAGTATAAATTGCTGAACAATATTTTCCAGATACATGGAATACTCCAGGAACGAGCAGTGAACCTACTGTCGCTCCACCTCCACCAGCACCAAAAAAAAAGAAAAAACCTGAGCTGCGGTTGCAAGCGCAATGGTTAGAATTTATGAAAGAGGCTTTGAAAGTGTTAGTCAATTATTTAGAAAAAAAATAATAGTATTGTAAGACAAAGTTTTATTTATTAAGGTTAATCAAGACTTATCACTTGCATACACAAGTCATATCTTTCTTTAAAAACAATTGCACATGTTATAATAAATAAATCTTGCTAAAACTATATTCATGAAAGGTTATTAATTAAACTTACGCAAGCGTAGCGCCGGGGCACAGATAGTTAATCACATTTCTTTTAAAAATTCTATATTTCAATTTTTTATTTTAATCTAATGTTACTATAGGCATTAGCCAAAATGATTATTATGTATACAATCAAAATTGATTATTTACATTGTGAACATATTTCTTAGGGCTCTACCACGAATCAAGTCATCTCTAGAGAATAATGTTCGTGATAAGTTTCTTCTCTAGGAGTAGTAGATGTTGATGCGCTTAATTCTGAAGAATATGTCATATCTTCTTCAGGATCAGGCACCATAAAATCTAATGCTAGGTTGTGTAGTAGTGTAATTTTTAAGTCTCCCAAAAATATTTTCAATTACAACTCTGGCCTTTCCATGGATGCTGGTATATTTTGCCTCTGGAGTACCTTCAGCAGCATCCGTGATTGGTGTCATTAACCAAGGCCTCTGTGGATATCCGGAATCACCTGCAAAAAAATTTAATAAACTACATTTTAGAGTAGATAATAAATCTTGTTTATGAATATTAGTCAAATAATTGTTTTTTTTTTTTTTTATTAATATAGAAAAACGTATTTAAAAATGAACAAAGCTTTTATTAAATTGTTTACCTCTAAAAACCACACTTGTTCATTATTTCTGTATAAGTCTTGGATGAACTGATTGGCATGGCTATTCTCCCGGATAAAAGCATCATGGGTGGCGGCACACCTCCATACTTAGCATTTACGTTTAAAATTCTGCATTCACTGTCATACACATACCTGGAATTATAAAAACATAGAAGAATGTGCAACTATATAACATATTTATATTGTAATTTTAGAGATAGGGTGTTACATTATTAGTAGAAGTAAGTATTGCAATATCTCACCATTTGTACATTGAGTGAGTAGAAATGCTTCCTGCAGTAAAATAAATGCTCGGTTTCTCTTTTAGGAGTAAATATGTGGAAATGCGATGCGATCCATCAATGCATCCTATAACTCCTGGAATACCAAATTTTGTATAAAATCTGTAAATAAAAGATTGTTATAAATAGGTAGTCTTTTCTTTATTCATATTTCCATATATATATATATTATAAATACGAAAGTCTATGTCTGTCTGTAACGCTTTCACTGCCAAACCGCTGAACGTATTTTGATGAAATTTGGTATGAATATAGTTGAAAACCTGGGATCAAACATAGGCTACTTTTTAACGTTGGCGGAGCTGCGGGAAACAGCTAGTCTATCATATTTGCGGTTATTCAGTTAATTTCATGTGACCACAATTTGGATTAGAACTATTGTCCACTTATTTTTTACAATAAGTCTCTGCACCTGTGTAGCTGGAAACTTTAAAAGGCATTTAAGATTGAAGGGGAAACAAGGGCATCAGTAACCTGCCTAACATATTTGCTTACAGTAGTTTGGCCTAAATATTTGGCCATTCCTACTATTCGTTGGTAGGAGCCTGTTGCATAAAATGCTAACGCACACAGCACCTACAAGAGAAAAAAAAGTAGTTTTCTGGAGATCTAAGTATATTATGGGACTAAATCTAATAATAATAGTATTTTATACATAATTTGTTTGTATTAATAAATCTACTTATCATATTAAAGTAAATTGAAATATGTTTGATGCAAAGGTATATATCTACATAGCTTAATAAGTACACTTACTTTATGTTCCAGGCTGATTGATCCTTTTGCTTGGTCTTAGACTTGATTTTTCTTTTAATTCGCGACATAAATATAAAAATGCTTCCTTACTTAAACGGAATCTATCTATTTTTAAATTCTGTATCGCTTAGGTTTTGGATATTATTAAAAGTCATATTTTTTCTGAAAAGAGCTCTCCTTGAGATTTCACTGTAATAATAATAGTAAAAAATACGTAACGTTTATACTTAAATATTTTGTGTTTATGAATACCTTAATCTACTACCAATCGCCCAGCAAGATAATAGTACAAAGTACTACGTCGAGTGGTATTTCTTCCTAATCTAAACATTTTCTAACAAAATACATCCACATAACCACTTAAATAATAATTTTAAAGCTTTCCAAAACTTCAACGAATGTTTTCTCACCGCAAAATTTAAAGTGACAAAACTTTCGAGAAACTCGCAAGCCAGCCTTCGACAATTACGATACTCAACGTCATTTTAAGCATTCGTGCTCGCTATTTTCATACAAACTGCTTCGAGTTACGTTACCTATTCGATACGATGTCGATTCGTTAACGATGAGTAAATATTCGTGCTTCGAAAATTAGTTCCAATTACGCACACCAGAGGCGCTGTTCAAGTGCCCATACTAAATGCTCACGTTAACGATACGAAAGTTTTTTCGATAGTGATTCGTGCTTGGGGTACAGGTGAATTTAGCAAAAATATATTTTGCTAAAACTTTTAAAAAAATCCTGCTATGAACCCCTTTAATAGATATTTATATATATAGATTTGTATTTTTTTTTTAATATGATTTTCAAACTACACTGCTGAATGAAATGAATGTAATAGAAAAAAAATATATAAATAAATATCATAATGGTAAAAAAAAAAAACAAAAGTTTATTTTCCACCTTGAACCACCGGCTGGGAATCGAACCCGGGACCATCTCTAGTTAGGTACATACCTTTCTTTTATACAGCTGAAGTATTCGCCTGAAGTCCTCCTACTTGTCAAACTCGTTCTGCGGCCGCGTGCGTGGAGACCTCGTTGATGGTTCAATCTTCTCGCGAAATGTGAACTGGAATTATTTGAATTCAATTTTTATTAACCATTTACATGAAATAAATGTAATAGAAAAAAATATATATATAAATAAATATCATAATGGTAAAAAAACAAAAGAAAAGTTTATTTTCCACCTTGACCCGGCTGGGAATCGAACCCGGGACCATCTCTGGTTCAGAGATGCGATTTATTTGAAATACTTGTATTTAAAATGCAAATAAGTACAAAATAGGCTATTTTGTGCGCGCCCTTTTTTTCTTCTTTGGTCAGAGTGAGTGACTTACCAATTTCAGCACCAGTAGAAAGACTGTTTTCGTACGGTGGGGTGATTATGAGACCTCACAAATGAAAAATGAGTGATGATGTATTCGAACAACTGGTATTGTTAAAAAGCGTAATAAATAAAATATTGATCTTTATTTTTTTCACTACCAGTCCAGTTGTTATTAATAAAAGAAAAGTGTAATAATAATAAAAATAAGAACTAGATGCACAATCGACCAAAATAAATGGGCCACACAATTCACAAAATGGAACCATGGCTCTCTTTTCGTTATTATAGTATTTTATTTTTTTTTCATTATTTTAAGTGAGTATTAATATATCCATATTAATATTATAAATGCGAAAGTCTGTCTGTTACGCTTTCACGGCCAAACCGACCGGATTTTGATGAAATTTGGTATGAATATAGTTAAAGACCTGGGGTCAGACATAGGCTACTTTTTCACGCAGGCGGAGCTGCGGGAAACAGCTAGTTGTTATGTATGTCATTCATGCATAAGGTGCCATGTTACTATTTCTCATGATAAATAGTACCTAAAATAAATAAAAATATCTGAGATTTGGTCAAA
Source organism: Euzophera pinguis (assembly GCA_947363495.1). Classification (NCBI taxonomy): domain Eukaryota; kingdom Metazoa; phylum Arthropoda; class Insecta; order Lepidoptera; family Pyralidae; genus Euzophera; species Euzophera pinguis. The sequence continues at coordinate 80,493 of OX376182.1, forward strand.
AGGTATTTTATTTTGAAAATACCTATTTTGCATTTAGCATTTGAAATACAAATTTGCTTTTTTGAAACCATTTTGTACATCTCTGTTAGGTACATACCTTTCTTTTATACACAGCTGAAGTATTCGCCTGAAGTCCTCCTACTTGTCAAACTCGTTCTGCGGCCGCGTGCGTGGAGACCTCGTTGATGGTTCAATCTTCTCGCGAAATGTGAACTGGAATTATTTGAATTCAATTTTTATTAACCATTTACACTAGCTTACCACAGTACAATAGTACACACTTTATATATAAATACCACACCGGCACGTCGGATTAGAAAATGGTTGTTATTTTCGTAGTCAGCAACCCGATAAACCATACAAATAACACCCGTGTCCCCCCGTTCAGGGCTGAATTCTTAAAATCTTAATTCTTAAACAGGTAACAAATTATTTTTGTTGTAAGTTTCGACCTCCAACGGTCTAACGAATCTCCTTAATTTCTCCCAGTGGTTACACCACGACTGAGAGGAGTTTATTACCAGTGACACTGCCACGGTTTGTCTTGGCAACCTTGTTTACATGGTCTCTATTTTCTACTTAATCTATTATATAATGTTATTATTTAGTCTTAATAATGCTTTACATTTATTATTATTTTATGTCTAGTGATTGTTAATAAAAACTTTTCTAACTATAATCAATTTTCCAACTTATTACCTTTGTTTCTGCATTTTGCTTATTATTGTCTACAATTTGTTAATTCTTTGAAATATTTTAGTATACAGTGATTTTTATTTCCACATTTACTTGTCGTTGTTCACATGTTTAAATTGTCTACGATATTCTAATATTTTAATTACATTTGTTTCTTGCTTTACATATTTGCATACAATTTTGCAATTTTTTACATTCAAGATTACACAATACTAGAATTAATTTTTTAGCTATCGCCATTCTCTACAGTAATAGAAAATTACTTACATTACTATTTGTATGTCATGTTGTTACTTGTTAATTCTTATCACCTCGCTAAACACCTTTTATATATTGTTTACATAATTCTTTACATTTATACTACTTATTGTAAATCTTGTCATCTAGCAATTAAATTATTTTTTCCATTGTTGTCACTTTGTTGTCAACTTGCTTTACATTGGTTGCTTACTACAATTTTATCCGTTATCACTAAAATTATATATACTTTGCTTGACCTTTTTGAACCTAGTTCTCGTTTACACGATAAATTTAACATAATTTTATGTGTTTTTATTCTACATTTAGTTAGTATTTTCTAGCCCTAAGTTTTAACACTATTAATTTTTCACTTCCACAATTTAATGTAATTTTTATACACTTTACCATAGTTTGCTTATTTTATTGTTTTCTAAGAAGGTAAGTTATTTTACACGCTATTTAATGTATATGGACATTACATTATATGGGGGTTATTCTATACACACTAACACACTACACAATAATTTAAATTCACTTTTTATTTATACACTACACTCAACACCAAGTCCGTACCAATCAATATCCTTAATTATACGCCACTTTTGCCCTAGCCAGAATGTCCCATTTTTGCTTTACCTGACATCCTCTATCAAAAGCATTATGGTCTACACTATTGTTCTTTTCCCTTATGCAGTTTACGCAGGATGGGGGTTCTCCAGCAAGGTGTCGAGGGCATTTTTCCCTTTTGTGTTCTTCACCACAGTGGCTACATTTTTCCGTCTTCTGTCTACAATATTTCTTTCCATGTCCGTAGCCCAGGCACATCGAGCATTGAATTACTGGTGAAAAATCTTCCACGTATATTCTCTGCACGCCGATGTGCACTGAGCCAGCTTCGACTATCCTCTTCCATATTATTGGGGACACTCTCAATATAACGTGATTGAGGAGCTGATTCCTAGCCCTTTTCCTAAACCTCACCTCCATACTATAGTCATTTTTATTAATATTGTCAAATAATTTTTTGTTTTTATTTTGTATCAGAACATTTTTTAATATTAATTGTGGGTCTTTATTTGCTACTTCTTCAACTTGTAGATGATCTGTCGCCTGTATTTTCACTTTAAGTATGTTTCTTTCTTCTTTTGTCTTACACCCAACAATAATTTTCTGATTTTTCGCTTTTCTAACTTTCTCAATTAGTACTCCTTCCTCCCCAGTTCCCATAACTTCCCTGAATTCGTCCAGTACTTGTTCCCCAGTGTGTTGGTTGTTTTTAGAAGTAATAATCACTGAATGTAGGGTACCCAATACTGGCCTTTGTTTTTGCCCTTGTCCCGCTGCTCCTTCCGAAAAAGTTGGTTTATCCTGCACAAAATTTTGTTGACAAATTGTTTCTTTGAGTTCCTGAATATTTCTGCTGTTTTGTTCAATTATTAGTACCAATTTATCGATTTTGTCCTCACAGTCCCTGGCTGGAGGGTTTGCTGGGGGTATCTCAGAAGGTGTTGCTGGCGTGGTTTGTATTGCGGTTGACGGTTAATTATATTTTTATTTGCTACTTAAAGACGCAGAACAATTACGACTAGTGGATAAATTAGTGGAAAATACAATAGTTATGTTAAAAGCTACCAAGTTAATACAAATTTTCAGAGTTACAGATAACCAAAGTTACCAAAATAATTACCAGTCCTGACAGTTATTATTTGAAAACACAGTGGATGGATTACAATAAAATTACAATACTTAAATTTTTTACAATTTTTTAAAATTACAAAATTACAATTTACCGGAAAAGTTTCTAACTTAATTTCCTATTTTGGCAGCTATTATAAAAACCCAGAATAAATGTGATTTCCGGATATCAATGGAAATTAACAATGATAAAATTAAATTAAATTTACAAAAGTTACTAAAATTACCTAAAAAGTTACCAAAATTACCTAAGAAAGTTACTAAATATTTTTGGGACGGAGGAAGGAAGACGGAGCCAAGCACGCTTTGACCCACGGTCCAAGTCCCGAGTCTCTACGACGACCAGGGCCGGAGATATGGGCGCTCAAAGGTTTTTAACGTTGCCGCCCCTCAGCTATAAGCTACTTCTCAGATATCTCCGGATCCAGACGCCGCAGAGCCACGATCCAGAAGACTTTTTTGGTCGTCGCGATGCTCCGGACAATCTCCCGGCGTCAGACCCGCCAATTTTCAATAAAAAAATTTTTCCATACAAAATATAAATTTTGTTCGAAGGGGCCTCCTCCGTCACTAGTCTATGTTACAGTTTTGGTACTTAGTTCTAATTTGAATAAATTTCTTTTGTGAAAAATCTAAGTGGCCCCGCTGCGTCCACGTACTTTATTTAGGTTTAGGAACCCCAATACTCAACCAACTTTTATGGAATTTCAGAAAATTTTGAAAAATTTTTTGATAACAAAATTTTTTGAGAAATTTAAATTTTTTCACAACTTCGATCCCGTTCTCTTGCCTAATTCCTTATTCAAGTTTACCAAGATAAGCCAGAATCAAAATTAAACTGAGGTAAATTTTGGTTAGAAGTTACTTAATTAAAGCAAGGAACCTTAAAACTTTTGACTACTTCTAATACAATTTTTGATTAAGCAATTGTGCAACGCAAAGGCCATCAATTTTGATCAATATCCAAAATTTTTACCAAAAAATTTTAAGTCCACACCTATGAAGTGTTGTAACTCACTCCCAGGTGGCGCTACCTGTACAATTTTTCGTTTCGAGTGGGCTCTGCTATGCTAGTTTTACGAAAATCCACAATTACTTCACCTTCTAAACAATTTTAGGATTTTGCAACTTCACTAAACCTATTTCTACTCTCTAATAGTGATGACCCGGGCATAAGACCACTGGGGGAAAATCAATTTCTAATTTTCTGAATTTCCGCAATATTTCCGGAAATTTAACAATGATTCGGAAAAGTTTGTTTTTTAAGAAAACTACTGTACGGATCTAGTTCAATTTTTTTAACCAGCCTGTCTAATAATTGTTCCAACTCACTGCACTGTTTAACTACCACTGTAGGATTCCGGGAGACCAGAAAAAATTTCCAAAGTTCAATTTTATGTAAAATTCCCTTACCGCTCGCACTGATAAGGCTGCAGCCGAGGATGTAGAGATGGTGGAGGCGCCGTTGAGGTGTCTCTGGGATTCCCTTTGATGAGGCGCGTCGACCACCGGAGGGGCGTTGTCCCAACTATCAGGGTTCAGCCGCGATAAGCTGAAAACCCCTGATTGGCTGGGAGGGTTTCCGGCCTGTAGCTCCTTCCTCACCAGTCGGACACGGCTGGAATTTTCTGGGGATCTGCTCCCAGACGTACTCCACACGATGACCTGTGAACTGGACTCCTCCTGGTGTTCCTTGGCGCACGGGGGCCGTCGAAAGGGTAAAATTTGGTACCTTTCTACGTCCGCCCGCGTTCTCCACTCACTGGCACGTTACAGCTCCAAGTTTCCCGCTGGTGATATATGTCAACTTGACGGCCAAGAGCTGGGCAATCGAGCCTTTGTAATAGACTTAGGCCAATATTTGCCAGTTAATGGCTTAGGGCCGCCAAGTTAACTTTGCGGTTTGGGCCGCCAATAAAAGTCCTCCCACTACGTCGGTCTTGATCTAGAATTTTCTGGATTTTTTGCTGCAGCGCGTATTGTCTCCACTAACACTAGCACTTTTCCAGAACAAAGATTTTTTGCTACCTACACTTTAAAGATATTTCGATCGAAAATTCCGCCACAACTACCGGCTATCTTTGTTTTCACGGTTTTCTTTTCGACACTATTTCCTTTTTTCCCGATTTTCCGTAGGTAGCTTCTTCCAGGTGGTCTCCTCACTATGCTCTGTGGAGTGGAGTCCTCTCGATCTTCCCGGAAGCGCAAATCCCTCCAGAGTGGCAATTTTTTGGAAGTTTCCGCGTCCGCCTGTTTTCCCGGCTCGCTGGCACTTTCCCGTTTCAAGTTTTCCGCTGGTGGTGTATGTCAACTTGATGACCAAGAGCCTGGCAATCGAGTCTTTACAGTGGCAATGAGCCAGTATTTACCAGTTAATGGCTTAGGGCCACCAAGTTTACTTTGCGGTTCGAGTTGACACTAACTTGTTTGCAACTCCGGCAGTTTTACTCCAAAAAATCCCAAATTTTCTGGGGGGGATGCACATGAACACTGTACACACTTTCACACTTTTGTTACAAAAAGTTCTCGATAAAAATCGCAACTTGTAAGCGGCCGACCGCAAAAACCACAAGTTAAGTTTTATTGTTTCTTTAATAACTTTTTATTGCATGAACCGATTTTTATTATTGAAGCACTATAAAGGAGCACTCGCCAGCGCGCTTCTTTTGATGTATCACACTAATGCTTTTCTACTATTTTTCACTATTTTTTGCTGCGGAGCGTTCCAAAAACGTGACGCTCGGCTTCCGTGCTGGCGCGGTACTGCAGTTTCCCTCTTGGGGGTCAATTAAGAAAAATTCTTAGTGTACCCTACCCTCTGATTACCTACAAAAGAAACCCCACTTGCTAAAATTCATTGTCAGATCAATTACAGTTTAGTCAGAGCCTGTCCTCCCTTTTAGAAATGGATATTTATTCATTCATCAAAAGAAATAAGTTTGTGAAGTTCGAATAAAACGGTCTAACTAATCTCTCTCACCCTTACCTACTTTGGACCCCATTACATCCCCTTAGGTGGTGAAAACTCCTTGCTGCTTACAAAACCCGTTGATTACAAATGGAACCCCCTTGCTATAAAATAAACGCAATCAATGATACACAATCTTTTCCCTGGTTTAGTGGTTAATGCAAAATATCCTAAAATAGGTAATTGCTCATTCATCATAAGAAATAATTATGTGAAGTTTTAAATAAAATGGTCATTTTCCCATACATTCACCCTTCCTTCTAGCAGGTGAATTTAGAAAAATATATTTTGCTAAAACTTTTAAAAAAATCCTGCTATGAACCCCTTTAATAGGGTTTCGGAAAAATACTGAAACACGTGTTTAATCATTTATCAAAAGCAATAATCTTGTGAAGTTTGGTCTTTCTTATCTGAGCACTATGTAATAACATAAAACTTCAATCCAAATTTCACTTTTGCGTTGATGAATCAGTCACCCCCCTTGTTCTTTTATATATATAGATTTGTATTTTATTTTTTTTTATATGATTTTCAAACTACACTGCTGAATGAAATGAATGTAATAGAAAAAAAATATATAAACAAATATCATAATGGTAAAAAAAAAAAACAAAAGTTTATTTTCCACCTTGAACCACCGGCTGGGAATCGAACCCGGGACCATCTCTAGTTAGGTACATACCTTTCTTATACAGCTGAAGTATTCGTCTGAAGTCCTCCTACTTGTCAAACTCGTTCTGCGGCCGCGTGCGTGGAGACCTCGTTGATGGTTCAATCTTCTCGCGAAATGTGAACTGGAATTATTTGAATTCAATTTTTATTAACCATTTACACTAGCTTTCCACAGTACAATTTCAATTAAACTACACTGCTAAATGAAATAAATGTAATAGAAAATATATATATATAAATAAATATCATAATGGTAAAAAAATAAAAGAAAAGTTTATTTTCCACCTTGACCCGGCTGGGAATCGAACCCGGGACCATCTCTGGTTCAGAGATGCGATTTATTTGAAATACTTGTATTTAAAATGCAAATACTAAATACCTATTTTGTGCGCGCCCTTTTTTTTCTTCTTTGGTCAGAGTGAGTGACTTACCAATTTCAGCACCAGTAGAAAGACTGTTTTCGTACGGTGGGGTGATTATGAGACCTCACAAAAGAAAAATGAGTGATGATGTATTCGAACAACTGGTATTGTTAAAAAGCGTAATAAATAAAAATTGATGTTTATTTTTTTCACTACCAGTCCAGTTGTTATTAATAAAAGAAAAGTGTAATAATAATAAAAATAAGAACTAGATGCACAATCGACCAAAATAAATGGGCCACACAATTCACAAAATGGAACCGTGGCTCTCTTTTCGTTATTATAGTATGTTTTTTTTTCATTATTTTAAGTGAGTATTAATATCCATATTAATATTATAAATGCGAAAGTCTGTCTGTTACGCTTTCACGGCCAAACCGACCGGATTTTGATGAAATTTGGTATGAATATAGTTAAAGACCTGGGGTCAGACATAGGCTACTTTTTCACGCAGGCGGAGCTGCGGGAAACAGCTAGTTGTTATGTATGTCATTCATGCATAAGGTGCCATGTTACTATTTCTCATGATAAATAGTACCTAAAATAAATAAAAATATCTGAGATTTGGTCAAAAGGTATTTTATTTTGAAAATACCTATTTTGCATTTAGCATTTGAAATACAAATTTGCTTTTTTAAAACCATTTTGTACATCTCTGTTAGGTACATACCTTTCTTTTATACAGCTGAAGTATTCGCCTGAAGTCCTCCTACTTGTCAAACTCGTTCTGCGGCCGCGTGCGTGGAGACCTCGTTGATGGTTCAATCTTCTCGCGAAATGTGAACTGGAATTATTTGAATTCAATTTTTATTAACCATTTACACTAGCTTTCCACAGTACAATTTCAATTAAACTACACTGCTAAATGAAATAAATGTAATAGAAAATATATATATATAAATAAATATCATAATGGTAAAAAAATAAAAGAAAAGTTTATTTTCCACCTTGACCCGGCTGGGAATCGAACCCGGGACCATCTCTGGTTCAGAGATGCGATTTATTTGAAATACTTGTATTTAAAATGCAAATACTAAATACCTATTTTGTGCGCGCCCTTTTTTTTCTTCTTTGGTCAGAGTGAGTGACTTACCAATTTCAGCACCAGTAGAAAGACTGTTTTCGTACGGTGGGGTGATTATGAGACCTCACAAAAGAAAAATGAGTGATGATGTATTCGAACAACTGGTATTGTTAAAAAGCGTAATAAATAAAAATTGATGTTTATTTTTTTCACTACCAGTCCAGTTGTTATTAATAAAAGAAAAGTGTAATAATAATAAAAATAAGAACTAGATGCACAATCGACCAAAATAAATGGGCCACACAATTCACAAAATGGAACCATGGCTCTCTTTTCGTTATTATAGTATTATTTTTTTTTCATTATTTTAAGTGAGTATTAATATCCATATTAATATTATAAATGCGAAAGTCTGTCTGTTACGCTTTCACGGCCAAACCGACCGGATTTTGATGAAATTTGGTATGAATATAGTTAAAGACCTGGGGTCAGACATAGGCTACTTTTTCACGCAGGCGGAGCTGCGGGAAACAGCTAGTTGTTATGTATGTCATTCATGCATAAGGTGCCATGTTACTATTTCTCATGATAAATAGTACCTAAAATAAATAAAAATATCTGAGATTTGGTCAAAAGGTATTTTATTTTGAAAATACCTATTTTGCATTTAGCATTTGAAATACAAATTTGCTTTTTTGAAACCATTTTGTACATCTCTGTTAGGTACATACCTTTCTTTTATACAGCTGAAGTATTCGCCTGAAGTCCTCCTACTTGTCAAACTCGTTCTGCGGCCGCGTGCGTGGAGACCTCGTTGATGGTTCAATCTTCTCGCGAAATGTGAACTGGAATTATTTGAATTCAATTTTTATTAACCATTTACACTAGCTTTCCACAGTACAATTTCAATTAAACTACACTGCTAAATGAAATAAATGTAATAGAAAATATATATATATATAAATAAATATCATAATGGTAAAAAAATAAAAGAAAAGTTTATTTTCCACCTTGACCCGGCTGGGAATCGAACCCGGGACCATCTCTGGTTCAGAGATGCGATTTATTTGAAATACTTGTATTTAAAATGCAAATACTAAATACCTATTTTGTGCGCGCCCTTTTTTTTCTTCTTTGGTCAGAGTGAGTGACTTACCAATTTCAGCACCAGTAGAAAGACTGTTTTCGTACGGTGGGGTGATTATGAGACCTCACAAAAGAAAAATGAGTGATGATGTATTCGAACAACTGGTATTGTTAAAAAGCGTAATAAATAAAAATTGATGTTTATTTTTTTCACTACCAGTCCAGTTGTTATTAATAAAAGAAAAGTGTAATAATAATAAAAATAAGAACTAGATGCACAATCGACCAAAATAAATGGGCCACACAATTCACAAAATGGAACCGTGGCTCTCTTTTCGTTATTATAGTATGTTTTTTTTTTCATTATTTTAAGTGAGTATTAATATCCATATTAATATTAAAAATGCGAAAGTCTGTCTGTTACGCTTTCACGGCCAAACCGACCGGATTTTGATGAAATTTGGTATGAATATAGTTAAAGACCTGGGGTCAGACATAGGCTACTTTTTCACGCAGGCGGAGCTGCGGGAAACAGCTAGTTGTTATGTATGTCATTCATGCATAAGGTGCCATGTTACTATTTCTCATGATAAATAGTACCTAAAATAAATAAAAATATCTGAGATTTGGTCAAAAGGTATTTTATTTTGAAAATACCTATTTTGCATTTAGCATTTGAAATACAAATTTGCTTTTTTGAAACCATTTTGTACATCTCTGTTAGGTACATACCTTTCTTTTATACACAGCTGAAGTATTCGCCTGAAGTCCTCCTACTTGTCAAACTCGTTCTGCGGCCGCGTGCGTGGAGACCTCGTTGATGGTTCAATCTTCTCGCGAAATGTGAACTGGAATTATTTGAATTCAATTTTTATTAACCATTTACACTAGCTTTCCACAGTACAATTTCAATTAAACTACACTGCTAAATGAAATAAATGTAATAGAAAATATATATATATATAAATAAATATCATAATGGTAAAAAAATAAAAGAAAAGTTTATTTTCCACCTTGACCCGGCTGGGAATCGAACCCGGGACCATCTCTGGTTCAGAGATGCGATTTATTTGAAATACTTGTATTTAAAATGCAAATACTAAATACCTATTTTGTGCGCGCCCTTTTTTTTCTTCTTTGGTCAGAGTGAGTGACTTACCAATTTCAGCACCAGTAGAAAGACTGTTTTCGTACGGTGGGGTGATTATGAGACCTCACAAAAGAAAAATGAGTGATGATGTATTCGAACAACTGGTATTGTTAAAAAGCGTAATAAATAAAAATTGATGTTTATTTTTTTCACTACCAGTCCAGTTGTTATTAATAAAAGAAAAGTGTAATAATAATAAAAATAAGAACTAGATGCACAATCGACCAAAATAAATGGGCCACACAATTCACAAAATGGAACCATGGCTCTCTTTTCGTTATTATAGTATGTTTTTTTTTTCATTATTTTAAGTGAGTATTAATATCCATATTAATATTAAAAATGCGAAAGTCTGTCTGTTACGCTTTCACGGCCAAACCGACCGGATTTTGATGAAATTTGGTATGAATATAGTTAAAGACCTGGGGTCAGACATAGGCTACTTTTTCACGCAGGCGGAGCTGCGGGAAACAGCTAGTTGTTATGTATGTCATTCATGCATAAGGTGCCATGTTACTATTTCTCATGATAAATAGTACCTAAAATAAATAAAAATATCTGAGATTTGGTCAAAAGGTATTTTATTTTGAAAATACCTATTTTGCATTTAGCATTTGAAATACAAATTTGCTTTTTTAAAACCATTTTGTACATCTCTGTTAGGTACATACCTTTCTTTTATACAGCTGAAGTATTCGCCTGAAGTCCTCCTACTTGTCAAACTCGTTCTGCGGCCGCGTGCGTGGAGACCTCGTTGATGGTTCAATCTTCTCGCGAAATGTGAACTGGAATTATTTGAATACTATTTTTATTATCAATTTATTTTTTAGCTTTCCATAGTACAATTTCAATTAAACTACACTGCTAAATGTAATAGAAAAAAATATATAAATAAATATCATAATGGTAAAAAAAAAACTTGAACCGGCTGGGAATCGAACCCGGGACCATCTCGTTACAAAGCAAAGTGCATTCATTCATAGCAGCCTAAAGAAGCATAATATAAAGGTAGTAGGTACCTATCAATCTTACTTTTCTTTTTATTGCAGAGCAGAGGAAAATATTAGCTCGGGCACTGCGAAGGCTGCGCGGTTGGGAATCGGCAGTTCCGATTCTCTCCGTCCCCGAGGTCCCGTGCGTCCCCGCAAGTCGGATGACGCTGGAATTTGGTGGGGAGCTGCTCCCGGGTGTACTCCGCGCGGTGGTCTGTGGGCTGTAAGCCTCCCGCGGTCCTCCTGCCGGGCGCGCAGGAGCCTCTGGAATCCGATCTAAAACGAGACTTGTAAGCGGCCGATCGTAAATACTAACCAATATTATTTTGTTTATAAGTTTTTTCTGCCTACTCCGATTTTCACAATTATTTCACTGTTGGCAAGCACTCGTTTGCGCGATTCTTTTTAAAATCGTAGCGCTCGGTTCGCGCGCGGGCACGGGACTGAGATAGGTATGGCTGGATCGGGGCCCCGCCCCGCCCCGATGCGGCGGCGGCGCCGGCCTTGACAGCCATTTGCTTTGTTGAGGTGACCATACGTTCGTCGCAATTATGAGTATAACGCGATTACATAAAGAAAAAGAAATTAAATGTCTCTATTGATCGCCGCAACGCAACCACGTACGTGTATTTCATGATTAGCCGTATTTTTTTTCTCATTCATTAGTTTTAAAAGTGAAAAGATGATAATTAAATTGTCACCACACCAAATCAAAATGACGGGCAAAATGTTAACATTCACTGAGCAGGACTCGTTCATGGAGTTCGTTCCCTATTTTTTCGAAAAGTGTGACAAAAATAGAGGACTCCTGAACTACACCGAGTTGCAGTAGAGAGATTAGTTTGTTTACTAAATTTATAGCTACTACCTTTTTTACAAACCATTATAGCTTTTATATTATGTGGTTTTGAAGACCATAGTCATATTAATTACAATTACCCATATCCATCTTACAAATTACAAGAAATAGAAGAATATATATTCTAATCTCATTATCGATATGAGCTCGTGTCGCTCAAATCTTGCCAAGTTATACTTATACCTACGCAGAAGTGTGGTTACTATAGCATGAGGTGCGCGAAGTGCAGGAATTCGTTTCTAATAAAAAGATTCCTAAATCCGCCCCGAGATGGCAGTAGACTTTTATTTCAAGTTGCAAGCAGTTTTTTTCCACCTCTAGTTGTATTACCGCAATGATGTCGAGTCTTAACTTAGTATAGTGAGTCTTAACTTTGGCCGCGATAGAGGTTTCTTTGTTAATTGTTTTTTACTTGGAATTGGCTAAATACCGTACTAAAATTCAAAATGAATGTCTGTTTTCGATTATAAATAACCACTTATACGACAGACAACATTCAACATATAATTCAAATCTAAGTATTATTTTATTTAATACTTAGGTATCCTGTGATGATACCGCTGGCTAGTGGTGTGAATCGAGCTAACGCGTCTCAAGAGGGTATGAAGCTATTACACTATTTACATAACTTGAATTAATATCAAAGCCATACCATCACGCCTTTTTCCCGTAGCGGTAGGTAGGTAATAAATATCAAGTGATGAAAAATGAAATTTTATCAAAATCGGTTTAGTAGTTTTATAAATTATGCAGCGTCATTCTAAAGTTGTTTGATTTGCAAATAAGAGATTGTTATTAAACGAAGATGGATAGAAAATAAATTGCCAGTTAGGTGGTGTAACTAAGTACTGATAAATATTAATAAACCCCAAACAAAAATGGACACATACCTATGTATTATGTAAAATAACAAGGTACACATCTATTTTTATAGCAAATTAGTTACCGTTCTTCCTTAAGAGTCAATGTTAATATGCTAAACCTTTAAAACATCATTAATTATGTTGACAAAAATCTGATGTTGTTTGTTTATTGTGCTAAAAAGATGGACAGGGTAATATTATAAATGCGAAAGTCTGTCTGTTACGCTTTTACGGCCAAACTGCTGAACGGATTTTGATGAAATTTCGTATGAATATAGTTGAAGACCCAAGGTCAAACATAGGCTACTTTTAGTACTGCTAGTCATTAATAAAGTAAGTAAAAACAAAACACTTTATGGTACCATAGACATTTTCCATAACATAAAATTCTTTATTTGCACAACAAGGAAACACTGCAGGTACCTACACTACATTGTATGGATGCATGCATGGTATTCTATTCATACCATGACATATGTATAAACCATAAGCATGTAATTACATTAATTAATAACTTAGAATAATTGTATTGTGCGGAGTGACAGTACTAATTTGTACTAGGGGTCAGGTAAATCCAAGATTAATTTCTCTGCCTTAAATTTATTCTGAGTCAATTCTATATTATGTATAGGTAGGTACCTATTAATATTACCATATATTATTAATATTACCTATTAAGTATCTAATATTATGCTAGCAGACAGATACACGTCCCCGCTATGGTTATGTCTGGTTAGACGGTTTATAATTAATTTTATGTTTAGTTAACCATGTTCAAACCCTTAAACACTCTCAAAAGGTGTAAAGAAATTTATTTATTTATTTATTAGAAATACATTATAAAATGATAATGAAACATACCTTGTAATCCTGAGTTAACACCTATGCCTTCGGTTTATATGTAGGTAGTACCTATTAGATATATTTCTTTATATTGTTGGTGATGTCTTCATTAACTGTTGACGGTTGACCTCTGAAGTTCTAGAAAGTACAAAAACATTTTGTTAATTTATTATTTTAACTAACACTAAATATAAAGTAGGTACTTGCGCGTTTCAATAATCAACTTTATTAACTGCCAGTTGCTTTAAACTATTCTGATAAGTTCGCGTATTATGATAGAAACAACTGAAACTTTTGTTTACTACTTATATCAAAATAACAATTACAACGTGTGTTGTCCCGTTAGTCGTTTTGAGAGAGGAATATACCTAACCTATTTGTTGTATGTATGAAAATCACGCGATGCGACCGACGAAGGCCGCGACGAGGTCGCGGCCTTGTACACACACACACTCGTAGGTACCTGCTACTTGTTTAGCGTTTCTTTTTTTTGTTACGAACTATAGGTAGGTACTGTGTATATTATTGTGACAGGTTTTTTTTTGTATTCTAAACATAAATTACTTTCAGTTTTTGTCTTTACAAAAGTTGAGTTTAGTACAAAATTATTTTTCCAACTAGCAAAACTTGTCTCATCTCTTTGAATAGCAAATCCTTTAGGAAACACAGTAAAACTATGAAATATCGTATCTACAACACTCACTTGTTATAATCCAATGATATTTTATAAGTTTCACACACATTTTCACTCACCTTTATAAAAATAAACACTCCGCGTTTTTACTTTTGAAAAAATGGCGTCGGCGTCGCATTGTTTCGAGTTATAGGTAGGTATCTTGTTGTTTAGAATATAACCAACCAATTTTTAAATTAGTAAATGTTATTTTATATTAGTATAAATCTGCTTCGCTTATTGAATAGAATAAGGGGCGAAAACACGTGAATGTTGTAGGTACATAATTATTATTTACATACCTGTGAGGTGCAATCCTCTCTCTCTTCTAGGCTAGGGTGACGTACGTACGTAAAAGCTAAACTTTACTGTTCAGGTGTGATGATCAGCAATCTCTCACTCCACACATACCTAATTAATTTATTTATTTAGCGGGCTCCACGAGCCTTCACCCGCCGCCGCTTCGCGAATTAGGTTATCTAATTGAAAAGTAGGTACTTCCGTTCCAGTGTTGCTATATAAAGTTTTCACTAATGTACTCGTATGGCTTTTAATCTCATAGTTTGGGTCTCCTGTGTGATTCATGTCGCGACAGGTTTCGTTCGACGCGGCGGCGCTTTTCTTCGTAAATCAATCATTGTTGTTTCATGGAAAATATGAAATGGCTCAGAAACTGTTTCTGCATTTGAGTGGTTTTTGATGATTATTTACATTTTACTTTGTAGAAATACACATAACTGGATCTCATAACATTGGATGAACGTCAGAAGCAGCGTGTTTCCGATGAATTTAGTGTGTAGGTACATGACACAGATTCATGACGAATTTATAAAAGATGAACCTAATAAAATGGCGAGAAAAGTGTTCCCGAAGATCAGAATAGGAGATAGCGTTTGATTTATGTCATCAAAACTTTACCTACCTCGAGAAATCAAAAACAGATCGAAAATTCAAGTCGATTTGTCACTTTTGTAAGGGAAACATTTGTACCGACTGTATCAGAATTGAAAATTAGCGTTATTTTCATATGAACGGGAAGATTGTGTTTATATATTACCTATAAGTTCCTTACCTCAGTGCCATACGTTTTTGTACTGTGATGATTATTTAAGTATATATCTACCAAACATCAAAAAGTAACAAGTTAAAATTTAATGATAATTCGTATTAACGTGTCGTCGCATGTTTAGTGCAGACATTTTTTGTGATTTGGTGCAAATAATACTAAACTAAGTGTACTACTGCCGTGATAAGGTTGCAAGTTGTATAATATGTGATTCCGATCGACGACACAGCGGCCTTCCTCTGCCCCACCCTGTGAGAAACGAGCATAACGATAGCTCGCTCCGTCTCCTATCTCTACCGTAGGCCACGCCCAATGCGCTGTGTTGCGTAGACAAGGCTACGACTTGCCTCACTGCTTGAGTTTATACAAATAACGAAGACTATCGTTCTCCTGCAGGAGGAGGAATTTACTTTCTTTTATCGTATATGTGGGAAACAAGTTATATCCGTAGCAAACGCTGTGTCATGCGATATTGATAATATTAGCGATAGCGATATCCCTTCACCTGCTTTGGGCCCCCCGCTACCGCTACACTACCGTTTACAACTCGAGTGTAGGGTTACAATAACACCTTAAAATTTATGTTTGTTCACAGATAATCGACCTTATCGACAAAACTCATCATAAGTGGTTCTTTTGTAGTAGATAACGGGTGGAAGGAAAATATTTCTTTTTTGTCCCCGTAATTTTGTACTATAATGATTTTTTAAATAAAAGTTGTACCATATATATGCCTTATTTTTTTATAATCTAACAGTATCTATCTAGTTCTGTAATTAAAACAAAGAATACTATCCTGCTACAGTAAACTTTTTTAGTTTCAGTAAGGTTTTTGTACGAAAAAATGATATATTTTGCATCAAGACTTTGTTTTACAAATTTCGTTAAAAGCAATGAATACACATATTTTATTGAAGCCTAGCTATCTTAGAATAGATAACAAGCCTATAAGTACTTATTAAACAATGGACCTCCGTCGTTTTTTATGGTCGGCTCGACCGATCTTTACCCAAGGTCACTATAAAAACTACTACACGAATCCAAAAAAAAAATTCAGTATTGCTTGGAAAGGAACGTACTGTCGAAAAAAAATATTATTTATAAATGTGGACTGCTCGTTATGATGCTACGTTAGACAAGGACGCGATCCTCCACTCGCGCGTTCTTTTTTTGAAATCATGAAAGATCGCTTGAGTGATGTTATTTTTTATTGCTTATTATTAAATAGAAAAAGTTGCACAGAAAATAATGAATTTTATAATTTATGAAAAAATGTTTTTTGCGTGGTCAGCCATTTTGTGGAAATAACACATGAAAACATAAAGTGATCAATTAGGTATGTTTGTATTTTATAATAAATAATGGTCTGAATAGTTTTACGACTCTCATTGAAAGATCAAATACAGACCGAATGTTGGCTAAAGTCACTGAAGCGATTTTGCCTTGTTGAATATGATTAGACTCAATTTTGACACCTGCATTATTGCAATATACCGTCCCGTCCACCTGGTTATAACACTAACACTAGTTCATTTGTGAATTCACTATGTTTGTTTTTGAATCATCGATTACAGGCTTTTATATATAATTATATAAACTTAGACAAGTTTTACAGATTAATGATAGTTTAGCTATGAGTGAGAGTAGTATTAGGAATATTATTCCCAGAAGAAAGATGAATAGAGACAATCTGTATAAAAAGATGAAAAGGGAAAACTATTAAGTCGGTTAGTGGTATTAATAGGTCAGTTGATCACTCTATATGTTTAATTTCCCCTCAAGATCCTGCTAAAAGCATTAATGAGGCTAACAATTTCTTCATACATACACAATAATAAGTTCTAGCCACACCTATTACTCATATTTGTAACCTTGCTCTTGAGACTGAAATATTCCCTGATGCATTTATGGTGGCTTTGATAAATCCGTATCACTAAGGCTTTTGATACGGTTTCTGTCCCACACTTATTGGTTAAGTTGGAACTTTTCCGTAATTATTTAACTGATAGAAAGCAAAGGGTTGAAATTGAACAGTGGCTAAGTGATGCGAGCAATTCTTATTTACTTATATCAATGAACTTTGTAATCTATCTCTTGAAGGAGGTAAAATTGTCACATACTGTGACATGTGATACATAAAACTAAATAATGTTAGTATGTATAGTAAGAGTATTATCCTACAGCATGATTTTCAATGACACAGCGTTTTGCTTGTTTCTGCCGGCAAATGTGACTGATGATTTTTACACTTACACATTACTTTTACTCACACCATGATTTTAATAATCCAAAGTCCTAGTACCATATCATTATTTGTGTGACTCAATCAAAAGATGTGTGAATCAAGGCGTTGAAGCGTTCATTTTATGTTATAACTTCATTGTGATGATGTTGTTTGTTTATTGTGCTAAAATTGATGATTTAAGAGTGATAGATGAAATAAACGAGATCGAACTGCCAAGCGATAGTCTCCCTAGATTACGAGAATCTTCTTTATTAAACCTAGTCAACTAAAAAATAAATTGTGTATATTATATTATATTTTATTGATAGAATAGACTATTTCGGAGATACAATTTAAACGAAAAAATTCTTAAAATTATATTTATTTTGTTATTTAATTTTAAAGATTTTATAGTGATGACGTCACGCAGCTATAATGGTCATTTCGAACTGCAAGAAAGCAAAAATTACTAACGTATTAAAAAATATACCTATATGTCAGTGTCAAATGTCAAAGTCAAGATGGACCGCGAGCCGCGAGTTGGTTTCTTGTTTGTTTACAATCGCCAAATATTTAGGTACCCCATTTCCCGTATCTATTGCATATTGGCCTGTTTATTGGACTTTACTGCAGTCTCTTCATCCGTTTACATCTGATTTTTCAATAATTGGACACTGCTTCTTCATTATAATGTATGAATGAATGTAATTAGGTTAGGTATGTTTACTTGAACAGAGATGACATTTGACATGGGTGACAAGTACGTGAAGCGCTTAGTTAGCGCTACCAAACAAAAAATATTTATTCACTACGCTGTGCTGCCAACCTAAAAAAATAAATGTGAATAGCTGGAAGTTATCCGGCTACGTCATACGTCAACCTTGCTAAAAAATGAAAGTCATTGGGTTTTCTGCGATTTTCTTAAAAAATACTTGCTTATCTAAAGATCTGATTAATGTAATCTGTTCCCTAAGCCTATTCCTCTAAATGGTTTACGAATTAGACATTTTCATGAAAAAGTTTACTAGCCAATTATCGTCGAGTCAAAATGCCACACTGACTCTCGACTTGACTTGAATTTAGACTTTCTTAACTAAGTACGACTTTATTGTATTATTTTTACTTGTTACTTAATGGTTAAATACGAAAGTAAAGTAAATTTTTTAAATTAAGGTAGAAAAACTGCACTTAGCGATTTCCAGGAGCTTTTAGCAACAAGCAAGGAAATTGCGATTAATCAAAATCCTTAAAATTCTTAAGCGCAAACACTCAAAAAATACAGCGCTGATACATTACATTACATTCGCTTTAATCTAGAAGATCACACACAAAATCGTGCGAGTTCAAAGAAATGTTTACACATTTTATTTTATTAGTAGAAGTTGTTCGCTATAACAAGAGTTGAGGTGAATTTAAGACCAACGTAACCTCAACATAACAAACCTTCAAATAGCAGGGCAGAAACGAGTGAGTGAACGAGATGGCGCAATACAAATTGTAAGGCACCATCTCGTTTACTCAATCGTTTCTATTAGAGTTGATAGTAAGGCCCCAGTAGGTCTAAAATCGCCACTTTGAGCAATTCATCAAAACGAATTCATTTCGTGAATTCCTAGCAATTCCTTTACAATTCTTCTTTTTTTTTGTAAAATGGACACGCATCATTTGCAATTCACCAACAATTCAGTTCATTTCGTGAATCATTTGTCGTGTTAATATTGCCATAGCAATTTTTCAAAAACAAAACTGATTCATTATTTTTTATATAATTCTTTGTTATTAATGATGTTAGACGTACTGTGAAACAGGAAGTTAAGATTATTGTTTATTTGACGTGCGTACATTAGGATTTGAGTACGTAATAAAGAAAATAGAGACTAGTTGAATAATTATTTTTATTAGGTGGCAATAAAGATAAGTCTATCATATCAGCATATATCCGTCAATGTCAATCAAGTGCAGTCATCTGTCAACTAAAAATGGGTTTTACGGCCGTGGAAACAAGTCTTTTAGGCTCTTCTTATTTTTTGTTCTTCTTTAGTCGTGGCTTACTATCAACTCTTTATTTTATATAAATAGCGCACAGCGGTGTTTAAATAACTAAGGAAGGCGATACCTAGGTACATCTCTATAGAAGTACAATGTGGGCGTTACCTGCGTGCCACACACGTGAAGTCCACGTTTAGCATCGCCATATAAAATTAAGATTCAAGAGGCTTAACTGGCACACAAACATGATACATTATTAGTACTAGTAATGATTTTATGGTGATATGATATTAATTCGTAAAGGTAAGTCGGTTGCTTTGTTTTTGTGTGATCACAGAAATAAGATTAGTTAAAAGAAGTGCCATGTATCGGCCAGTTAATCCTCTCAAGTCATAACTTTTTATGGAGAAAAGGAAGCACACACCAAAAAAAGGGCTACCATGATCTCTTAATTCTATCCAACAAATGCGAATGAGTAAGCGAGATGTGCGCCCTACATTACATCCCTTAAAGCGCTATCACGCCTACTCACTCGCATTTAGACGAATTTTATATATCATGGTAATTAAAATAGGTATTGGTTTGGTCGTTAGATTCGCACTGCGATGACGGCAACGTCTAGCTAGACGCGTCTTTCCTACCTTTAATACATGTTTCTACCTCATAGGTATGTTCTAAAAAAAAAATTCGGACAAACCGAGATCTTTACACGAAATAATAACAATTTAATTAAACGTTGGTTGACGAATTTAAACAACAATAGATGATATAAATTAGCTTGACGAATCGAAGCAGTTTTAAAACTTGACGAATTTTACCCTAAAATCAAAATAACAAACAAAGTATTCTCACTCCACAATTGAGCAATTTTTTGTGAAATTTGGAGAAATGAACTGTAGATGTTGCTGAAGAGTAACTTTTTATGATTCTGCTATGATTGACAGTAAAGCAATTCTGTAAAAGTGACCCATTTTACGAAATTCCATAGAAAATTCCCTTCCAGACTAGATTAAGATAGTTTTCAGTGCAACTAGAAAAACATACATCAAAGTAAAATACATGTCATTGTCATTGTCAAAATATAATCAAAATCATCAATCACAAGTAAGTCACTGTTGTTTCAGTGTTGCTATTTTAATTTGAAAAGTACAAAGATTGGGAAATTTTGGTCAAGTACAAGTAATATAAAATTAGACGTACCATCTGTATTCTTTACTACCAATTCTAAACCGTTTGGGTTGGTGAGGTGAGCTATTGGACGAATGCGACTGTCATCTAATTGAAGCACGGAGTAGCTCGAGATTTTCTTTGCTACTTGTAGCTCAATTTACATAACTCATAACAATCATATAATGATTGCTGGATTATATGAAATCATTAGTGTAGTAAAGAAATGTAGCTAATTAGTGCAAATTTAAACTAATAAGTCTCACTTGAAGAAAGATAATCTAGTTCAAGTGGTTGTATTCCATGTGTATCGCTTTCTGTTTCAGAATCACTTTCCACATTTATCATAAAAAACATGTTTACAATGTTGCGACCACTCATTTACTGAAATAGCTGTAAATAGCAATATTTACATTCGCCACATACATCCTCTCCATATTCAATGTATTATTTTGTGTTAGCCATAACTGCGTATCTCTTTTTAATGTATTTGTATTTGGAGCTTTATTCACGCAGACACATCATGATAGTTAGTCTCCCTCCACTCTTTGTATTTGTCTTAAATACTAACAGAGCATTATTTACAAATCCTGTAGCCCCACCAGCATGAACAATTATATAACTTCGCCCTTTAGAAACAGGTTCTAATAATAACATTTGCCTGCTGTATGAATATAAGTCTCATCTAAATAAATGAGAGGGCGAGGGTTGGGTGACTTATTATTTTTATCTATTATTACCTGCAAGTATTTTGCCCTCCAGGCTGAAACTTCGTTACGCTCCATGAGAATTTTTCGGTTTGATTGACTTTTTATAGCTTTCGGCATTAGGTATTATAGATTTAAAATGATATATTTTAACAAACAATAACGCACGACAACTTGAAAAGTAGAGATAAGTTGGTGGCGCTGTATGTATAAATCGTACGTAATGTGTTATGTCGTCGCCAGTATGTACGAGAGACAAAATACGCCGTGATTATTTAAAAAACCTACTACACAAGTGTATTTTTCTTTAATTTAAATGTTCTTTTTATCAACGTGCGACATTATATACTATTTAAAATAAAATGAACATTGCGTTCAACTGTAATAACAGATTTGAATTTGATTATTTATATGACTTAACACCAATAATGTTGTGTCCAAAAAAAATCTTCTGTGTGTATTAGTACATACATACATGAGGTGGAAATTTAAAATTATTTTAATGGCAACATTTTGGCCAGAGTTTGGAAAATTTGTAAGCGCGAAATGAAAATGGCCGTACATTTTATGAACTTGTTTGTTGTGTAGTTTTTTTGCTTGGAATTTCTTGATATTAGTGTAATTGTGCATGTTCGGAGATTAAAAGTATAATCCTGATCCACGTGTCTCGCTTAAAATGTTGTGTTCCTGGATGTTCTGCATCAGATAGTAAGTAAGTAGGTACCTATAAATTATCAAACATTAATAAAGTTGAACTTTATTTTAACTTCAATTTGTGCAAATAACTTGGTCACATGTTTGAAGTCTCTTAGGCCGTGTTGTTTCAGAACCTAGGTAAATACTTCTACATGGTTTTTTCGTGTAAAGACTGTAAAAATAATTAGATCTAATAAAATCACATTTATTTTCAGAAACTCACATTTAGAAGATAAATAATCATTGTCGGAATAAAAGATTAAGCAACACTGCCATACCAACACTAAATTTACAGCGTAAGTAGATAAACAATTTATAATAGACTAAAAGTCAACAAAATATTGTATTCCTGTAACGTTCCAATTGAGTGGAAGAGATCCTGTTGTACCTGTCGGGATACAATACAATACTCTTTTTTGTAAAACATAGTATATTGTAATGAATGTGATCCAATATTTAGCGCCTTACTGTTGAAGGTTCTGGAGAAGAGCGTAATATTTCCAAAAGTTTCAGGCTTATGTGGGTTAAGCAAATTAAATTGGGTCAAACAAATAAAAGAGAGACATTTTCTATCTACACCAAGGAATTAATGAGTACAAATTTATAAACCTACATAAAACTATTCTTGCATAGCCTGAAACTTTTTTCTTTGCAGAAACATGCAATTTTTTTATATTTGTTTTATTATGTCCCTAGTACCTTAGGAAAAATAGTAAAAAAAAATTAACTCTTCTAGAAAAGCTGGAAAATGACATCCCATATATGGGTTGGTCGGCACTAGCGCTCCGTTTTACTTTTTCTGTAAATTTCATTTTGAATTAATCAATAAAATATTAGTATAACATTTGTTATCAATAAAAATAGGTTTAATCTACATTTTAAAGCAAAATTGTTGACATTAATTTAAAAAAAATGTCTTTTAGTAATTTAAAAATATTTTTAGTATGGGAGTCCATGATAAGAGTCATGCGAAAAATAAACAAAAATATCATTTTTATTGCAGTTTATTGTATGACAATGTAGCCCCTTTAAGTTAGAACCTGGTAGGTAATCAAATTTTGGAAATATTCGCTCTTCTCCAGAACCTTCAACAGTAATAAGACGCTAGGGTAATTTAGTGGACTAAATGTTTTAATTAAAAGGGTATGCAATGTAATGATATTTGAATTACTACTAAGGTTGTACCATCTTGTGCCGACGGACCCATATATGGGATTATGAAATAAATGATGATATAAAAGATGCAGAAAACAAAATTATTAAAACTTTGTTCGCAATATTGATTGGTTATGTTTTGTAATTTTTATTTTGAATATAAGATTTAAAAAATATTAGTTAGCATCTTACCTAAGCCGACCTATTTGAAGACAGACATGTTTTACAATTCACAATTCAAATTTATTCACTTGAATAACGTTTCTAAAAATATTGGCAGTAGAATTTTTTATTTTACAAATCCCATGTATGGGTTGGTCGGTCTATCTGGGTTAAATATATTCTAAATGCATGTTTCAGAATTACAACTAGTATTTCCAGCGCAGAGGAGATGCCACTTATTCCTGTACAGCCATCCAAATTGGAACCTGTGCGTCTTCATCAAAAGGTATTATTTTTTATTTTTTAAGTTCTTATAGTAGTTAAACATAAGTTACAACTTAAGTTAAAACTTCAACAATCACAAAATTAAAATTAAAAGTAATACTTATCGCTATTGCAATTTCTTCCAGCCAGCCAACCTTAGGGCAGATAGGATAAAAAGTGAAAACAAACATCCTAGTCCAGTGGTTAAGGCGTCTGCCTTTGACCCAGAGGTCGCGGGTTCGATTCCCACGGGAAGCATGCTTTGTTTAGTTGTTTCCAGTATGGTTAGGACATTGAATCACCTGATTGTCTGTTAATAAAGAACATCATGATCCTATTGGTCTTGTTTCCCTATTATTAATAACCAGTACTGTCAAATCTAGGAGCATGATTAAAACTTACCCTGGACTCCAAAGCGCAAGGACGCCAGGGTACGCTTTAATCATGGTCCACGATTGAGCGATAGGTATACATATTTTCTGTTTTTTATCATACTACTTTTTTATCAGTTTATTTACCTATATCAAATTTTAAATCAGATTGTGGTAGGAAAAATGTTAATTTTGGCACTCTTTTACTAGATTAATAAAGATTATTTTGTACCTTAACAAAAAAGGTCAAATTTCCACCAGCATGCACTGAAAAAACTGTTGGGCTATATATTACAAAAAATTATACTACTAACATAACTTTTTTAATTAATATTAACCAACTGTATTTGTAGTAGCTTATAACAAAACAATTTTGTAATATTCAAGTCTATTGAAAGTTGTGTTAGCAGCAAAATAATTTTATTCGGGATAGACTTCATTCTTTGTTATTCATTGTCAAATATAGTTAGGAAATTTTGTAGGTTTATGCTAAACATTTTGACTAATTTCAATAAAACTCTTTTGTTATTTTTATATATTATCCTAGAAAACAAAATAACAATTTTCATCCAAAATTTTAAACATTATCTGAGCATCATAAATTTCTTGGGGAAAGATATTAAGTATCTACGACAAAAGAAAACCAGTATTTAGGATTTTAAAGACAGTCTAGTATAATTTACTAGCACCACATGATATCATAACTGTATACCTACTTTGACTAAAGAATGACACGAATTAATTCTGAGAAGACTGGCTTTTACAATAACTTTGGGTAACAGAAACATTTAAATAAAACAAATAGATATAATTATTGTTATTAATAATAATAAAGCTAGGAATAGTACAATCTTTTTGAAGTTAAGTGTAGCAGAATTTGCTGATGTCTCAGTCACTTCTGGATCAGTCACCGGTTCAGTGACATTAACTTTCTGGAGTGTATACAGCAAGCATAACATTTGCATCATCCAATGTAATATTTGACTGAAAACAAATTATATAGCAATATTTATATTATTAATAATTAGTATAGCAAGTTTTGCAAGTCTGCTTCTGACAACATTTGTAGTCTCCAGATCAATTGCATATATTCTGGCTATACTGCATACTTGTATCAATTAATTAACGACTATGTGTTTCGATTACAGGACACGTCGCCAAAAGGGGAAGAAAACAAAACTGCAAGCTACCCGGGAAAAATAATAACATTATCCCAATTTTGAGAAAAATGTTTATTTTGCTGCAAAATTGATTCAAAAGGCAGACGTGAATCCAGGCATTAACGAAAAAATGATAGGCTAACATTTCGTACAATGAAAGAAGAGATAAAATAACAGATTGCACGAAAGGTCCAGAGTTAGCGAAACAAATAAAAAATTGTCGTAGCAACAGTTTGCGACCATTTCTTAACACACTATTGGTCCATAGCAGCCTTACGGATTTATTGTCAAAAACAAATAGTTTCCTGATTCTCCAGCTGCTAGAATGTTATTACTTTCTCAACAGATTTTACACAAAGTATAACATACCTGGAGTGATTGGATGCATTGATGGAACTCACATTAAAATATTTAGACTACACTACTGTAGGAAACATTACCATTCACTTAATGTACAAATGGTAATAAATGCCCCTTAACGATGAGTACCGAAACCTCAATGTCAATGCAAAATTTGGGGGTAACAAGTTCAAAAATTTGTAATATGGAAAAACAAATTTTAATGTAATTTCAGTAAATTTACTACACTGCTGTTTGTAATTTTTAGGAGACTGACACCAATTGTAGGCGCCGCTCAAGGCACAGCAGAAGCCACCTACAATGAAAGACACTGTGCAGCCAGAGTTGTGATTGAGAACACATTTGGAAGGTTGAAGAATCGTTGGCTTGGTTGTCTTAATAAAGACAGGGTTCTTGATTAGTTGGAAATATGATAATATTACTTAAAGTACACTTAAATTGATTGATAGGACCTATAAATTGTTCAAACATTTTTAGGACTGCAGCATGATGAAGACCAAGGTGATGGACACCATGTAGAGAGTTAAGGGAGCAATTAATTCGAAGACCTTGTCCAAGTTTTGTTGTATTGGAATTCAGAGTAGTCCACAGTCCTTGAATCTATACGACTACGTCCAGCCTACTACTACTACCTACATATCTTTGTTGATTGATATTACTATAACAAAAGTTTTTATGAACGAAAAATAACTTTTTTATTTTGTAAATTACTTTCACCCATCCTATGACCTCCAAAAATCAATTTTAATATGAAAAAGGAAATTCATTCCTGGCCAGTAGGACACTAGACTAAACTCTTCAGTTTTTTTGACATTAAAAATATTGGTATCAAATTAAACACTTCAATATACAGCAAATTCTTTACTATGTACATACATATAAATAACATTCGTTCAACAACAACAAACAACAAACACTGTTCTAAAATAAAGACTACCAAGTTTTTGGTCAGTTTAAAATATGAATAGGCAGTCTTAAACAAAATGTAACAATCACAGATTATTTAAATATAGACTTAACAAGATTATAACATAATTCAAAAAATTAGGTGACACTTATAAAACATAATTATAAGATAATTCGAAACACTCCCTTTGGTTTTCCAGCTCCATTGCCCTTAGGCGCACTGTGTCTCTATGCTGCTGTATTCTAAATTCCTGCCATTCTCGATCACAGTTAATAAAATTCTGTGCAGCCTCATCAAACGCCTAGGAGATCTCCTAGGCCTTCGAGGAGAACCTCTAAGCCCTCGGGGAGATCCTCTTTGAGGGGAACGCCGGGGGGATCCATGACTCAATGTCTGTCCCGATATTGCAGGTTGTTGATAGTAGTCGTGGTATCTTCCCTTCCTGGAATGTATATTATATAGATTAGATTCATTTATTGGTTTGTTAAATTTTAGGAGCTTGATAGCTGATAAATAGGTTCAAAAAAAATCTTAACAAATTTAATTACCTTCTATGTTGTAATTAGTTGTGGCATAGGGAGCGGGAGGAAGAACATGGGGCCTGCTTGATGGCCCAGGCTGGTTCCAATGCTCGACACCTTAAAATAAATTTTATCCAATTATTTATAAGTAGACACGTTAAATAGCTCAGACTATGTGTTATGACTTACTTTCTGTCTATAAATGAAGTTCCTATTTAAATAACAAGTCTAATGTACATATCCTTTTGAAATTATGAATATTTCTGTCACTTGACAAAGAGAAAAATGTTTTTTTTTTTTTTTTATGGGATTTTCAATTCAACTACACTGCTAAATGAAATGAATGTTATAGAAAAATATATCATAATGGTAAAAAGAAAAAGTTTATTTTCCACCTTGATCTCGTTACAAAGCAAAGTGCATGCTTTTTTGTTTGAAGATTGAAGAAGTGAAATAGGTAGTACTAACATAATTATGTTGTGTGGTATCTATCCCTCTACAGGTAAGTAGGTGCCAAAAACAATGGATTTTTATAATAAAACTGACAATTAATAAGAACAAGTTGTTTAGACAGATTAAATTTTATAGGTGTTACAAAATTTTCACACCTATCTATTATACTTCATTGATATTTTATTGTTGCTGGTTATTAAAGGTTAGTGTCAATTTAGTTGTTTGAAAGTCGCTATATTTTCTGCTTTACTCAAGGTTTCACTGTCAGATCATCAAGTCCGCCTATTGTGGTTTACAATTTTGTATTTTATTAAATGGAAGCTTGGTTCTCCTAGTAATATGGGGAATTTGTGATCTCAATGTAGGTAGTTAAGTTGCATACCTCGGGATGTATTTATTTATTAAAAAAAGGCGGACTTCAAGACAAAGGCTTACTGTATGTATATAATTCTACTTTTAATTTATTCTTTTTTCAGGTTGATATGAAAATAATTAAAAAAAAAAACACGTTATTTTCTACAAATTTCAAACGCCACTTTCTGTCTGTCTATTTTAGTTACGCTTTCACGGCCAAACCGCTGAACGAATTTTGATGAAATTTGGTATGAATAAAGTTGAAGACCCGGGGTCTTTTTGCGCTTCAATTAATACCCTGGATTTTGTTTTATTTAATTATTACTGAATAAATGTAATAAGTGTCTATTTTTCATCGAAAAAAAAATTCATTTTGCAAAAACGATATACAGAGTGCAGCATTTCAAAACCGGTTTTTTTTTTTTTCTTTTTGCAGTGAGTTTAGTATGTTAAAGTAGGCCAATTTCAATGTAAATAACACACACATCAAAAATGGTAATAGTATTTGAAAAAGGATAATTTCACACTTTGAATATTAGTTTTTTGTTACAATTTCAACATTAAAAAATAAATAAGCCAAAGCTAATTAAAATGTTACACCATTAACCTATTTGATTAAAAAATTTTTGTTTTTTTTTAATTGTAAATAATGTCATCTGTCGTTTTATGCATATAAATCATATTGGTACCGCAATTGATGCCACATATATTCCAAAATTTGACACTTGATATATTTATAGAATTATTAATTTCAGTTGTTTAGGCACTATTTTGCTGTGATATAATTTTGTTCTAAAACCTCATCCAAAGTGTAAATAATAGCTTTTTGACACAATTTCAGTATTAAAAAATAAAATAAGCCACAACAGCTAATTAAAATTTGATTAAAAAATGTTTGCTTTTTTATTGCAAATAATGTCATCTGTCGTTTTATGCATATAAATCATATTGGTACCGCAATTGATGCCACATATATTCCAAAATTTGACACTTGATATATTTATAGAATTATTAATTTCAGTTGTTTAGGCACTATTTTGCTGTGATATATAACTTTGTTCTAAAACCTCATCCCCAGTGTAAATAATAGTTTTTTGATACAATTTCAACATTAAAAAATAAATAAGCCACAGCTAATTAAAATTTGATTAAAAAATGTTTGGTTTTTTATTGCAAATAATGTCATCTGTCGTTTTATGCATATAAATCATATTGGTACCGCAATTGATGCCACATATATTCCAAAATTTGACACTTGACATATTTATAGAATTATTAATTTCAGTTGTTTAGGCACTATTTTGCTGTGATATAATTTTGTTCTAAAACCTCATCCAAAGTGTAAATAATAGCTTTTTGACACAATTTCAGTATTAAAAAATAAAATAAGCCACAGCTAATTAAAATTTGATTAAAAAATGTTTGCTTTTTTATTGCAAATAATGTCATCTGTCGTTTTATGCATATAAATCATATTGGTACCGCAATTGATGCCACATATATTCCAAAATTTGACACTTGATATATTTATAGAATTATTAATTTCAGTTGTTTAGGCACTATTTTGCTGTGATATAATTTTGTTCTAAAACCTCATCTCCAGTGTAAATGATAGTTTTTTGACACAATTTCAATATTAAAAAAAAGAAATAAGCCACAGCTAATTAAAATGTTATATCATTAACCTATTTGATTAAAAAATGTTTGGTTTTTTATTGCAAATAATGTCATCTGTCGTTTTATGCATATAAATCATATTGGTACCGCAATTGATGCCACATATATTCCAAAATTTGACACTTGATATATTTATAGAATTATTTCAGTTGTTTAGGAACTATTTTACTGTGATATAATTTTGTTCTAAAATCTCATCTAAAGTGTAAATAATAGCTTTTTAACACAATTTCAATATAAAAAAAGAAATAAGCCACAGCTAATTAAAATGTTACACCATTAACCTATTTGATTAAAAAATGTTTGCTTTTTTATTGCAAATAATGTTATCTGTCATTTTATGCATATAAATCATATTTATAGAATTATTAATTTCAGTTGTTTAGGAACTATTTTACTGTGATATAATTTTGTTCTAAAACCTCATCTCCAGTGTAAATAATAGTTTTTTGGCACAATTACAATATTAAAAAATAAAATAAGCCACAGCTAAT
The DNA here is from genome assembly GCA_947363495.1 of Euzophera pinguis. Classification (NCBI taxonomy): domain Eukaryota; kingdom Metazoa; phylum Arthropoda; class Insecta; order Lepidoptera; family Pyralidae; genus Euzophera; species Euzophera pinguis. The sequence goes on from OX376182.1 coordinate 110,403, forward strand.
TAAAATTTGATTAAAAAATGTTTGCTTTTTTATTGCAAATAATGTCATCTGTCGTTTTATGCATATAAATCATATTTGTACTGCAATTGATGCCACTTATATTTCAAAATTTGACACTTGATATATTTATAGAATTATTAATTTCAGTTGTTTAGGAACTATTATACTGTGATATAATTTTGTTCTAAAACCTCATCCAAAGTGTAAATAATAGCTTTTTAACACAATTTCAATATAAAAAAAAAAATAAGCCACAGCTAATTAAAATGTTACACCATTAATCTATTTGATTAAAAAAAAGCAATCTGTTGTTTTATGCATATAAATCATATTTGTACCGCAATTGATGCCACTTATATTTCAAAATTTGACACTTGATATATTTATAGCATTATTAATTTCAGTTGTTTAGGAACTATTTTGCTATGATATAATTTTGTTCTAAAATCTCATCCCCAGTGTAAATGATAGTTTTTTGACACAATTTCAACATTAAAATATAAGTAAGCCACAGCTAATTAAAATGTTTGGTTTTTTTTATTGCAAATAATACCGATTCAATTTTTATACAAAAAAAAATGTTTTTAAAATTAAGTTTTAAAATGCTCGTTAATTTTGTTATCACTCAGGTCGTGTTATTATTTAGGACAGTTACAATAAAATAATTTTTTGTACTATTTTTGACAGAAATACATGACAAGCCGGGGAGAGGCCCGGCTCCCTGGCCGCTGCCCGCCTGCAGCCGACAAGCCCGACAAGCCGAGGCGCCCGGCCGCGGCGCCGGGGGCGCCGCAGCCGGGCCTGATTGGACCCGCAGAAAACTTGGAATTTGTTCTACAACAAACCAAAAACAGCTAAAAATAAACAGTATTCACGTGTCATCGCGAGGAATAATAATAAAATATGACGGAAAAAAACAAACGTCCACAGCACACTCACACTTGTAAAAAATAATTAACGAAATTTCGTACTAATTACAAAAATTACGACACAAATTTGCCATCACGACAATCGTCAACACTTAACTATTCATCTCGACAAATTGAAAAAGAAGAACCTACAGAAATCTCATAATCTATTCTACAACACACCAAAAACAGCTAAAAATAAACAGTATTCACGTGTCATCGCGAAGAATAATAATAAAATATAACGGAAAAAAACAAACGTCCACAGCACACTCACACTTGTAAAAAATAATTAACGAAATTTCGTACTAATTACAAAAATTACGACACAAATTTGCCATCACGACAATCGTCAACACTTAACTATTCATCTCAACAAATTGAAATAGAAAAATCTCGATTAACAGTAACAAAAAAGAAAAATACTCATACGACCAAACATCATCACACTACAACCACTCTACTTAAAACACACAATACACATTTAACAGGCCACGGAGCAATTCGCCACGGCGAATTCCACCACGATGCCATCGGTGACTAAAAGAAATACATAACAAATGCATTTGTTTATATATTTTTTCAGTCGCCAGTGGCATCGCAACGAAATTCACCGTGGTGAATTCCCCCGTAACCAAACTGTAAGAAAGCAAACTACTTAAGAAACATTAAACTGAACTCGACAAATATGTCAGAAATACATAAAAATAAATCATTACAAAAACTAAACCAGAGCATGATTAAAAATAAACTCCACAACTACAGATGATTTCAAATTAACGAGTTAGGCACTGTACAACACAACTTCAATCCCGTTACAGATTCTAATGTTCTCTTCAGTAGCAATAATAGCACAAAGAAATTGAAATTTTTATGTATTTCAAGATGCTTGCATTATGGATGATGGATTATGTACTTGGCAAAGCAAACTAGTCGTGATTACTGATAAATACACGCTAACATAACTTTATTTGCATTTAATTCCATTGCCCAAGTAAGAGATTTAATGTACAGTCATTCTACCACGCGCTAATTAGTTTTATTTTTGACTATCGTCATCTATTTAAATGACGTAACGATGACTATAAAAGTACCCGAGAAGTCACCAAAAAAGATAGCGCTTTTAATGGACGGATTTGTTTATTCTGTTATGTGGTTTTAATTATTCTAAACTGTAATAATTATGGTCCTCAACTGTTATCAAGATTGGAATACGTTCCCATTGTTAGTGAAACCCTAAAAACTGCATTCAAATTAATCCACTCATAATAACTTCTTCAAACTATCGTCACCGAAAAGCGAATCTAGCATTGCACGCCATTCCTCTCGGATTCAGACGTCAACCACGAGATTTTATTGATTCAGACGCTAGCGACTGCGTTGACAATTGAGTATGACAAACACACATGTACAGCGCCCCTGGCGGATAGTAAGGTAACTAAGAAATTCCATATTAAATCTTAACGCGGCCGCTAACTTCCGAGTCAATAAAATCTCGTGATAACATATCTGGAGTGCTATTTTTGTAAAAACTCGAATATCGACGATATCGATTTTTGTTCGACATTATGCGTCATAAATATAAAAAATAGGGCTCCACTATTCTCACTACGATGTCACAAACATGCACATTACACTAAAACACCTTGTTTGGAGTCAACATTCAAGTTTACTTAACTTCCGACTCCAGAAACTGGTGATGTCGTCGACTGCAGCCGCCGACGCCTTCCGCCGCGACACTGGAATTCAAACAGATTTATTTTTAAGAAAAATTAGAGTTATAAATAGTAGGTTGTCTCAGTTTGAGTAAGAGTTGTTTTGTAGTACTTAAATGTTAATTATATACTATGTATGTTTATTTTCATATTTAAACTGCACTTATCCTACACCGATAAGTCCGATTTTGCGCCTCACTTTTTTTGTTTATGTTTCTTTTGGTGCAATATAGAGTATTTGCATTGTATTGTCTCGAAGTGTTAGTTCACAGTACATTGTCGGTGTGAGTAAAGTACGTTTTGCGCCATTTAGCGGCTGTTAACATTATTACTTACTCAATAAGGATACATGGCTGCCAAGCAAGGGGTCTATGCTCATGAAGTACGTCGTAATTTGCAAGAAATGCAAACGATATCAGACAGGAGCCTAGCAGGCATGCATGTTCATAATGATCGCACGTTGGCGACAGTAAGCGTAGTCAGATTTGGATTGAACACGGCTGTTATCAGTCGATCATTAGGCTGTCACAGATGCCGCAAAGGAAAAATTAAAACATTATTGGCCACCGGTAAATCTAGAACCAAGATTAAAGTGAACCCTGAGCTCTATTGAGTGAGCTGGCGCTGCAACTAGGAAACACGCTTGGATAATATTTTTAATGAAACTCATCACGGACACCTTACTATTTCATCAAATTCGCCCAGCGGTAAGGCCGTGAAAGCGTAACAGACAGACTTTCGCATTTATAAAATTAGTAGGCAAATCTTTGTTACAGAGAGCACACGGCATCTGTGACACCCACCATCTTAAGGAGGAGCTTCACCGAGTCAAGTCTGTCTTAAGAAGCAACAATCTCAGCCTCCCCAGACACATATGTCACAGAAGTCGACCCAAGCCACACACAGTTGATCGTTTTCCTGCCATCTTACCATACATAAAGGGAGTCACGGACAAGATTGGTAACATACTTAGGCGAGCTTCAATCAAGACCTATTACAAGCCGCATAAGAAAATAAACCAATTTTTAAGACCTGTAAAATCCAATATCCCATTGCAAGATGCTGGAGTTTATAAAATTGACTGTGACTGTGGTTTATCATACATTGGGCAAACAAAGAGAAGCATTAATACTCGTATAAAAGAACATATTGCTGACATGAAAAATAGACGCTCAACCAAGTCTGCAGTCTGTGAACATGCTCTAGACAAACCCAACCACTATATGCGTTTTGATAATCCTCAAGTCCTTGCAAAGGAAAACAGATTCATTCCAAGGATGTTACGTGAAGCTATTGAAATTAAAAACATGTTAATTTCAATAGAGAGGATGGATAGCAGGTACCGCCAGCTTGGGACCCAGTCATTAACTTAATAAAATCGCAAACTCGGAAGCAGACTGCAAGACCCTTAGATACTGTGAGCCAATACTGCGTGAATCGGAATAGTTCCCAATAAAATTTTCAGGCGGTAGTTTTGTAATCTTATGACATCAAAGACAAATGTTAACTTAGTCTGCCTTCGACCATGAACGCTGTAAAGTGTTTGATACGTCAGGTGTAAATAAATAAGTAATAAACGCGATAAAACCGTATTAAAATAGTTTAATTTAATAGTATGGACTAGATTTAATGTTTTAGTAAGGCATTGTTTTTTGGTAAACTTGAAACTTTATAACTTATGTGTGGAAAAAACAAATATATTTGATAACCAGTTTTTCCCCCAGCTCAGCCTGCGTCAAAAAGTAGCCTATGTTTGACCCCGGGTCTTCAACTATATGTATACCAAATTTTATCAAAATCCGTTCAGCAGTTTGGCCGTGAAAGCGTAACAGACAGACAGACAGAAAAACTTTCGCATTTATAATATTAGTATGGATAGTATGGATGGATAATAGTTATCGACACCTAACATTTCAAAAACTTCATTGTTGCAGGTAAAAACCGTAATAAAATAGTTTAGACCCTACACCCGAATGTCAGAGATTTTTCGAAATCTTTGAAATTCAGAAAGATGAATTAGTGCTTTAGAAGGTTATGGCTGTTGGTCTAAGCTACTCTGGTGGTCGTTAAAGGAACCATGTCAGAGTCTCCTTCATTAAGGAGCTACGATGATACAGACACATATCCATACTAATATTATAACTGAGAAAGTCGTCTATTGCGCTTTAACGGTCAAGCCACTAAACAGACTTTGATGAAATTTGGTATAAATATAGTTGGAGACCCGTAGCCAAACATAGGTTTCTTTTTGACATAGGCGGAGCTGCGGGAAACAGCTAGTAATAAATACTCAATAAGATAAAATATATTTATATTTATAAATGTTTCCAAGTTTTCCTTATTTATTCTTAAAAAAATTTAAAAGTCGCCTTTATTGAACCCGAAGCACTGAAACCTTCAATTAAATCCATCTGCTAAGCGCCACGAGACCTCAAAATGATATTTACATCCAAATAAGAAAACAAAACCCTGAGATCAGGGGCTAAAAATGAAACGTACCTTTATCCAGTAGGGAACACGAAACTGCGCCAACACGACCCTCGCAGTAGACGCTGGAATAACAAAAACATACAAATTTATTAACTTTACAACAGAGATGGGATGTCAAATCTTCATGTGATAATTAGATTATTAATCACATTTTAACGTAGCTGTTTTCCACAATTTAACATGCTGCATTTAGTATGCTGCTTTATTTTTATCATATATAAATGTGCTAAATGTATTTTAATGAAAATTGGTATAAAACTGCTGATCGGATTGTGATGAAATTTGGTATGTATATAGTTTAAGACCCAGGGTCAAACACAAGCTACTTTTTGACGCAGGCGGAGAGCTGCGAGAAACATCTAGTAAATGTATATTTTTTACACTATTTTATTGCTTCACAGAAATTTAGTTTAGCGTTTTTATAATTTTGATACTAAAATATTTTTGTGTATTTAACTACGTTTACATCAGTTGTATTTTGATCGCATAGCCCGAAAACAAGATAACAACCTGGAAAAACTCGTAGTCACTACGGACTAGAGGACGCAGCCCGATACGATGGACTGACCAAATCAAGCAGCAGCTCAACACCCAGATATGCCACATCAAGATGCTCAGCAGTGAGCAAACGACTGAAGGAGGGACATTAGTTGTCAAGCGTTTTTAGGTTTCAGTCTAGTTTTAAGTGTTAACTTACTTACATCACTGAATTGTTTTGATTGTAACCTGTTGTATACGTATACCTACCATAAACAAATAAAAAATAGTAAAAGCTAACAAGAGCATGGACCACCACATTGTTGTACCTTGTAGTAGTGTTTCGAAATAACAATAGATGGCGTTAGTAGTCAAAGACTTACTCATTTGGTTACTCAAAGTAAAATAAACAGTGAATTGTGCATATTATTATTACATGGGTCCATAGGCTGCGCTAATGTTTTTACAGTTTTTTCTCACTCACATACGCAAGATCTTTTATTTATTTAAACTTTATTGTACAAACTTTGCAATTTTATATCACAATCTCTTCTTCCGTACCTCATCCCTTTATTTATTATTTCCTTCCCTCCTCGTACGTTAGCGACATACGCAGGATGCAGCCGAGAAAATGTTGGAAAAATCTATATTCATATTATAAATGCAAAAGTCTGTCAGTTACGCATTCACGGCCTAACCGCTGAACACATTTTGATGAAATTTGGTATGAATATAGTGAACTTTTTGACGCAGGCGGAGCTGCGGGAAACATCTAGAGACGAATAAAATAATTTACCTTGTGACAGAGCATCTGCCAGACATACTGTTCCGAAGAAAGCGAAATTCTGAAACCACTCCTTGCCTGAAATAGCAATGAAATAAAATTTCAGAAAATGCCCGTAAGTGATAAAGTGAGACATCATACAACATTAAAACATTTTGACTGATACATATATGAGGTTGGGTTTCCTAATATAGACAAACCATAGATTAAATATTACTTCTACTATTTATTTATTACTCTTCGGTACCGATAGCTGACTTGGGCAGAGAAGGTTCACGCAGACAGACTTATGCCTAGAAGTGGGTTGACGGCAGCTGACGTGACGTGATCATGCTACACGATTGCGTTGATATATATATTTTTTGTATACTTGGCTGGCACCGACTTCAAATTATTTAAAATGTCTGATAAAAGATAATTGATTATTTCTTCCTTTTCAGATGAGTTTGAAGTTGGTTCAGATTTTTTTTCAAAATCTTTTATTTCACTCTTTTTAGTTTTTTCGGTATCATATAATTCATATCGAATTTGTTACATAGCCAATCGACCCTGCACGGTGTCAGAGTTTTCAGGAACCGCCTTGTATGAAGTATGCTTTGCTTGGGAATCGAACCCACGACCTCCTAAAGATCTATAGCAAACGCCGTGACGGAGACAGTATACATTAATACCCAAATCGTAGTGAAATATGAAAAATTTCCTCGATTTCCCCTAGATTTCATCATCGTAAGGACCTAATATGATGACTTCAAGACCATCGGGGAAGTTTCTTTTAAAATGAATAAGAATCTTAGTAATCAGATGAAGATACAAAGAATTATTCTACTACTCCTTATCGTTAACCTGCTATCATCTGCTCATCACCATAATATGGTGACCACTGGACGTAGACATGACTAGCATCAGAAAATAAGTGACGCGCGCCCAAAACCAATCCGGAAGTATAAAAACGTATAAAATCAGAATTGTAAAAATCGCCCCGCAATTGGCGGAGTAATCTCGGCGAACATAAGTGACACGCGCCCAAAAAAGTTCTGATTTGTCCTTGATTTCCCTGGGATCCCATCATCATATCGTAACTTGGTGACAATGGGACCACCTCGGAAGTTTGCCCCTTCAAATAAAAAAAATATGAAAATCGGTCCACAATTGGCGGAGTAATAGGTGAAAATACATAGAAAAAAATAATAATATATATATATATATATATATATATATATACACACAAACACGAACATAGAACCTCCTCTTTTTTTGAAGTCGGTTAGAAAAACTAAAAACGGCTTCCATTTGTTTACTGGGGCCATTTTGAAGATCTTCCGGAGTGCTATTTTTGACAAGTGTGACTCACGCAAAATCGGTGAGTTGAATAATTTTCGTTCGATGTCGACATGTATGTCATACATTTCAAAAATAGGGCTACTGAACCCAGAGGTTCATACATGCCACACACCAGAGAGCGATAGATGGTGCTTGAAAAAAAACTGACAATGTTGGCCGCGAAGATTAGACGGCAGTTGCTCCATTGTAATAACCAGAACTGCCGTAGTAATTACTAGCTTTTTCCCGCAGCTCCGCCTGGATCAAAATCCGTTCAGCAGTTTTGCCGTGAAAGCGTAACAGACCGACTTTCGCATTTAACGTGTAGGTTACATTGTCTATCGACCATGTACACCACCCCCGGGTCCAAGGCGAACGCCATAACCAATATAGATAAAGAACCATAACTTCAATCAAAAACCGCATCGAAATAGGTTTATGCGCTACTGCGCCACATAATATACAACACTATTGTGTGTGTGTACAACACCCTTCAAGGTAAAAAAACGCATGTCTCAAAGATGTAAAACATTCCGACAAATAGATAAATTAAGTTTCCTTAATGTGGAAATACTGCAAATTAAAAACTAAGTGTTTAGTTTTATCACATAGATGGCTCTAGACACTAGTTGAGTTGTGCTCTTAATAGTTGCAGCAAGTTGGCCATAGATGGCGTTTGTCACAATTGTAATGTGACAAGGTTCTATTGAAATATGCCTGCTTGCCACTCCGGAGGTCTCGGGTTCGATACATTTTATACAATACTAGGTGTTTCCCGCAGCTCGGACTGCGTCAATGTTTGATCGGATCTTAAGTATATTCATACCAAGTTTCATCAAAATCCGTTCAGCGGTTTGGCCGTGAGAGCTAACCAGACAGACTTTCGCGCTTATAATATGAATTTACTCTATTTATTTTATACTAATAAAATAATAAGCAATGTTAATAAAATGAGTTTCACTTACCAAGTCAAATTCCATAAGCATTTACATAGAAAGGAGCACCGCTCAAGTGGTGGACTGGACATGCATCAGAACCTGCAGCACAAAGTATCGATAAAAATTCCATACTAATATTATAAATGTGAAAGTCTGTCTGTCTGTTACGTTTTTACGACCAAACCGTTAAACGTATTGTGATGAAATTTGGTATGAATATAATTGAAGACCCGGGGTCAAACATAGGCCGCTTTTTGACGCAGGCGGAGTAACAAATAAGTATAAATTACAAATTTACATAAACCCTGGTCGGTACAGAACAGACAAAACAGATATACACATGGGGTTATTTATTAGGCGTAACACTCCTGATGTTACAAGCACTTACCAAGTACTCCTGATGTTGCAGTGCAGCCATTCATAGGCTACGGGACCACTTCCCGTAGAGTGGGCTGTACGCCTGAACTACTGAAAATATATGAAATAAAATTAAATTAGAACATAAAAAATTCTTGGATATCGAACAAAAAATATTGGGACTCGCCGACACCACCCAACTGCGTTTCTGAGCAATTTGGAAATGAGAAATCTCCGAAAAATCCGCCATTTCGTTTTTTTATTTTGATGTACCCAGTGACACCCTCCCGTGGCAGTCGGGTAAAAATAGCACTCTCTATCATCATCAAATGGATAGAATTGTAAACGGCCTCCATAAACTATAGCTAAAACACAAAATTAAAAGTGGGTTGGTAAAGTAAAAACCATTTTGATCAAGATTAGCTCATCCGTTCCTATGATGCGACAGACAAAATTACACCTGTTTTCTGTCTGTAGTTAAAAATAAAAAATCTAGATACTCACATAAAACGATATGATAGTTAACTATACTGGGTGGGACCAAATGGCTATCCGCTCGACACGCCGGGCGGCTCCGTGTATGTCTAAAAAAATATTATACAATCATGTACTGTACATGCAAAATTCTAAAGTTATGTGTACATTTACATTGTAAATTTTTTTAGGTGTCCAACCTCTTTATTAGACACGAAAAAACTCTGACATCAGCAGTATGCACAGGGTCAGTTACGCTTCACAGCCAAACCGCTGAACGGATTTTGATGAAATATCAATATATGGTGTGAATATAGTTGAAGAACCGGAGTCAAACATAGGCTACATTTCAACACAGACGGAGCTGCGAGAAACAGCTAGTCTAAAATAAATGAACATTTATTTCAAACACCCTTCTCATTTGTTTCACACTCAAGTCAGGGTTGAATAGTAATAACTGGTTGTAATTCCAAGGACCATCATGAAAAGTGTACCCTACTAGGCCCTGAAGCGTAAGCTGATAACACAATTGGAAAACACGCTTGGACGAACAATAATGTGGATGATCCATTGAGAAAGGAACGCCATTGGGATGAACGTATGTTTTATTGTGTTGTTGTGACTGTTCTGTGCTCCTGTTACATTTGAAACTACCCACATTTAGTTAATTTTGTTGGAAATATGAGGGCACGGCAGTGCCCCTGCCAAGTTGAGCAAAAAGGCCGTACCATCCTTTTCTCGAAGCAATTCAGGCAGGCCATTTTCTACCCCCTATAACTTCGTCGTGGATAAAACTAGAAGCCTGACTTTTCAGTAATCAAGCAAGCATTGTATAAACACAGTATGTTTCAATTACACTTACTTACATTTGCAGAAAATTAATCATTGTACCTTCTTCTTCATCCAAGCGTGTTTTTCCTAGTTGCGTCCTCAGATAACGATTCAGAGCCTAGGGTACGCTGGAAGTCATGGTCCTGGATTTGGCGAGACTGGTAATTACAATGGAGCGACTGCCGTCAGAGTCTGACCCGAGGTGTGTTAGTTAGTTTCATGCTGCCTGAAGTCAAGTGATACAGCCTAACGACTGCAATCTATCGATAACAACAGGTACCAAAGGCTTAATGTGCCTTCCGAAGCACGGAGGAGCTCGACACGCACACTGCGAATACGCGCGTTGCGCTTGTCTATCGGGCTCCCCTAAATTAATCATTTTACCAGATTTGTTTAGTATACCCAGTACATAGGTCTTGATAGCTTAACAGGATAACTATGTTCAAAGGTAACTTGTACCAAAACCCCTCAAAGTATTAATTAGACTGCCCGAAATTGCCATGAAAAAAAGGACACTAATAATTTTTAGTCAGAATTAATTTAAAAATTTGATTTTAGAGGTGTACCTTTTTCTAGGATGGTAATCCATTTGATGATGGAGCCGGAAGGTGGCAATAGGAACTCCGTAAGGAGACGACAAAACTCCATCGCGTTTGGACTCATTTGATTTCTCTTGTGGATGATGGTGCCAGATGTTGGTCCTAGGAACGCATGAATACACAATGTATCTCACAAGTAATATCATAATAATATTATAAAATAAGATTGTTTTGTGCGATTGCACGTTTAGTCTACATTGGACATCATAGTCTGGTATTACAGTTCTACATTGGACAGATTCTGCATAAGCCAATGAATGTAGAATCTGTCGAAATTAAACTATGATGTCCAATGTAGACTAAACGCGATTGCCAAGTCGATCTCTTTTATTTATTTATTTATTTATTTACAGCTACTCACTACACTTACAGTTTCCCAAGGCGTATAGTGAGTTAAGTATGTACAATTAGTTGGTAATTGACAAAAAACGAATTCATGCAGATATGAAACAATTTAAATTTACATGAAAAATGTAAATATATTGTAAATATTTATATTTAATAAGTATATAGTAATATACATTTTTAATATTGATAGGGCCATTATAAAATGTAAGTTTAGCTTATTACGTAATAACATAGGACATAAGGTCCCGTCAGTTGGGACTGAATAAATAAACCGACTTGGTGTACATGGATCTCACAACTTTTTGCGGCAGAAGAACTGAGTTTGTGGGGCTTGGTATTTTTTACAAGTTTTGTTTTAGAAGGCATAATAATCATTTCCTCCATAGAATAATTGGCACTTTGGCGGTGATTGAGATCAGCATCAATTTAACTCATCATAAAATCGCATATTTTATTTAAAGTAAGCTGCAGTCATTGAGATGTACCTTACCTAATGTACTTAAGTAAAATTTATATTTATGAGTAACAAAATTTTGTTTAGAAATACAAATATTTGGCCATACTCTTTTTTAGACACGTGTTAAAATTGCTACAAGCAATTGTGCTGGAGACTAGAGGGAATATAGTAGTCCAAACTTCTCTCAGAAAGGTGGTAGATTCTACCAGGGTATTTCTAAAGACAGATGTAAATATAATGTCATTGTAATATGGGAAATGAAACAAGAATTTTACCGGTTACATGAAATTCAGGTCAGCCAGGAAAACTTTATGAAAATGTGCTTTGAAGGAGATATTGCACAGAGGACCAAAGTCTTCTACTAGTGTAGATTTTGCAAATTGGTCGTTTTAAGAATTAGCCATTTTGCGAATTCGACCTTTTAAGAATCAGCCATTCCGCGAATCAGCCTTTTTGAGACTAGGGTGCCATTTTGCGAATCAGGCATCATGCAACTAAACAGTTAAAGGAACCAAGTCAGATGCCGAAAGGCGGTTTCGCATAACTCTGACACCAGGGTGTACAGGGTCTATTAACCATGTAATGTAACCCACTTATAATGAATGATGGAAATATTAGTTGTGCAATAATTCAATGAATTGCATAAACCAGATGGTCAGATGACGTGAAAAAGGTCGTAGGCAAACGCTGGATGCAGGCCGCTTACAACAGATCATTTTGGAAGTTATCAGGAGAGGCCTATGTCCAGTACTGGCAGGAGCTGACTGGAATAATGATGATGATGATGAATTTAATGAATGAAGTTGTGCCCTGTGTGTTCACCACATCACCATATTTTTCAACTTGTAAAACTTTTTAAAGATCCGGACATCATCATTCCGTCAAGAAGGTAGTTACAGAAGTACACACCAGGGTGTACAAGTTCGAATGACTATGTAACACACTCAATATGAATGAATGAGGAATTTTCACAGGTGTAAGAATTTGCCCCAAATGAGCTAGAACAATGGAGTGCAGGCTAATCAGAGAGCTTTCAAGAAATGGGATTATGGCTTACATAAATATTATTCTACTTAATTAATCTAATAACAATCAATATAATATAAACTAAAATTAAATTAAAACTAAAAACTTAAAAATCAAAAAACTGGTGTCCCTGTGGCACGGCTAGGTTTCTATCATACAGAATACAACACTATGGCAGTCACTTGTTTTGAAAGCCAAGATCCACACTGACTTGCTGAGCCATTAGTAAGTAAGAATTTTCTGGAACTTTGAAATTTCAAAATGATAAAAGAAAAATCCTCACCGTTTGAAGGTAACTTGCACGTTAGACTGGGCACTGCACTATCCATTTTCACAGCATTGTCTGGTTTCATCTAATAATAATAAAAAAATATATTTTAAATAGACCACATGGTATTATAGATAACCCACATAACTACCCACATTAATTTATATTTTTATAGTTACCGGAATTCCAAAACATTGATTTATAAATTCAATAATTTAATTTGTTTAGACCTTATAATTATCTATAATTTTATACATGTGTTTAAAACCCATTTCATTAGAATTAGTATAGTAATGAAGAATAAAGTATGAACAACTTGGTCAAGCTTTTGTTTGATTTTATTTTTCAAGAAGACACAGAACGGTATGTTTTTATATTTTACATTTTGACCGCTAACTTCAGAGTAAGCCTACAATGACAATGCCTTTCTGAATAACACAATAACTATATAGCACTATAGTTTTGTGAAGCTCTAGTCTCTATTGTTTATTATACAATGATTCAATCATTAGTTTTTCATAACAATTAATTTCAGCTTTTTGTTTCATTTTTACATAAAAAAACTTTTATGCTATGGCCACCAAATTGGTACAGGACAAATTTACCTATCTATCATTTCATGACACCTACAGCAACAGACACCTTTTTAATATGCCAGTCGATTATTAAGAGAAGTCTGATTTTTTTTTTCATGAGTCAGATATTAGAATATTAAAATATAATGGTATTTATTGCGACATCATCACAATCGCATGCAAAGTTAAAACTTATACATCTCAACATACACCCCGACCACTCATAGCGTTAACTGCGGTAATCACTTGCCATCAGGGCTGCCCTGACAGTTGCTAACACAATAAGGAAGGTGGGACAACCTGAAATAGGTGTTTTCGGAGTAGTTTCACCAGGAAATTAGTTTGGCAACTGATATAAATATTGACACGTTAATCTCAGCCTAAAGTTCTTATTCTGTGCTTAAAGCAGGTAATGCCCTCAAATTTTAGTACCACAAAAAGCTTTCGTATGTTTGTGTGAAAAATATTAGGATGCAGTTGCTTTCTAAGGCCGCTGGAAAGGAAAAACTATTTTTCTAATTGACAGCCATTTGAAGTTAATAAAATTAACAAAGCACACACTCATTTAAATCTAAAACAAAATTTTGTATGACTAAAAAACACGTACCTATTTGATTAGCATGTGAATAAAAGTACAAAGGCGGCACAAACATCAAAGAAAACACCTTGTGTCGGAACTTTTGAAAATCGAACCACAAACTACATAGGGATAATCGAACACGAAACTTTTTCTCAGTGTTGCCAGATGAGTATTATAAATTCTCTCCAAACCTTTTTCAAAATCCCACCAAAATTTGGATATTTTAAGAAAAACCCCCCGCTGTTCGATAATTTTGTATTTTTATTTATTAAAAATAAAAATACAAAAATAAACAATTAATTTAAATTTCAGCAATGGCAAGTAAACTTTTTCATGAAAATGTCTAATTCGTAAACCATTTCGAGGAATAGGCTTAAGGAACAGATTACATTAGTCAGATCTTTAGATAAGCATGTATTTTTTAAGAAAAAAACAGAAAACCCAATAACTTTCATTTTTTAGCAAAGTTAACGTATGACGTAGCCGGATAACTTCCGGCTATTCACATTAAATTTTTTAGGTTGGTAGCACAGGGTAGTGAATAAATATTTTTTGTTTAGTAGTAGTATCAAATGTCATCTCTGTTCAAGTAAACATAACCCATACATAACCTAACTACATCTTCATTACATTCATTTATACATTATAATGAAGAATCGGTGTCCAATTATTGAAAAATCAGATGTCAACGGAAGGAGAGACGGCAGTAAAGTCCAATGAACAGGCCAATATGCAATAAATACGAGAAATGGGGTAGGTACCAAGATATTTGGAGATTGTAAACAAACAAGAAACCAACTCGCGGCCTTCGGTCCATCCTGACTTTGACATTTGACACTGACATACATATTTTTTAATACCTTAGTAATTTGTCTTGCAGTTCGAGATGGCCATTGGACATTATAGTTGCGTGACGTCATCACTATAATTTAAAATTAAATAACAAAATAAATATAATTTTAAGAATTTTTTCGTTTAAATTGTATCTCCTAAATAGTCTATTCTATCAATAAAATATATAAAATACACAATTTATTTTTTAGTTGACTAGCCAATTGCTTCCATTATTGCATCTGTATCTCCACATGCTTCATCTGTGCCATTTATTTTTTGCTGCAGATGGCGGTTGGCGGTTTAAATAAACCTGTTTGTCCAATCCAACCCGAACAAACGAACGAAACGACTGCGAAACAACTTCGCTTCGGCAACATTTGACTATCATCGTTGTTCGTCGTACTGTACAGGACAATACTGTCGTGCGCGTGTTTGTGTGTGTGTGTGGCTGTATGCGTTGGTGCGTTTAGATTACCGATTAAGTAATACTAATAATTGCGCTTTTAATCGCGTTCAGAAAAATTTTGATTTAAAAAAAATCCCCAATTCCCTCCAAGCCCGTTTTAGTTCCCCCCGCATAATCCCCCAAAGGATTTGCCCCCGAATTTCCCCCCGAGGGCTGAAAATACCCCCAAATTTGGTGGGAACCCATCTGGCATCACTGCTTTTTCTTAATGGCCGACACACAGGTAAAAGAAATGTTTTTGAACAACTTACCTGGCTGAATATTCCAATCTCGAGTCGTTAATAGATTAAAACTAATCCACAACAGATTAAAAGTTGAAAAAATGATTGGGTATTATTTACTACTAATTTTTATTTTTTCTTTCATATCAATATTTTTATTTCCAGAAACAGAATTATGAAAGAATTTTTGTAATCCGTTTAAAAATAAATAAGTTATACGCCTTTGAAATTCGGTGGAAGGGGAAACTGTCAAAAAACAAGAAAGGGATGCACTGTGTGAGCTGTGACGTCACTGCCACTCGGTTTCGTGCGTAAAAAAGAGATAGCAAGACGTCCCCACCACGTTCCCACTTTTCTTTTAGAGAAAACTTTAAAATCGAATTACTGCCTAAATTAACAACCAATTTTGTTGTTGTTTTCAGAATCGGTTACTTTTTAGTGTATATTTGGTTTAGTATAACAATATTAACCAAGTATGAATACAGTCAAGTAGCCTAATACGAATCTACAGACATAGCTTTTTCGCCCGACCAAACCACGATCAAATTAAAATGAACGAACGAGACTGAACGGAACGGCAAGAACGGAAGGAAGCGGAAAATGTTGTGTGAAAAGTGTGACCAGCTTAAATTTTATCAAAATACCGAGAGTCGTGTTATCTTTTTAATTTACTTTTTAAGAAAAATTTACATTTATTCCGTTCCAATCGTAATTCATTTCGGAATAAAATAATTTTGCCCCACACGCATCAGCTATATAAACTGCTAGTGTGTTCAAGAATATAATTAGAATAAAAAAAGATATGCAAACGTTTATTTACACCGAAATATATAATTAATTAGCTGTTTCCCGCAGCTCTGCCTAAGTCAAAAAGTAGCTTAAGTTTGACCCCGAGTCATTAATTATATTTATACCAAATTTCATCAAAATCCGTTCCGCGGTTTGGCCGTGAAAGCGTAACAGACAGACAGACAGACTTTCGCACTAGTGTGGATTACATTCAAAAAGGAGAATTTTATAAAATTTCAGAATAACTAATATCAGGTGGCCGTACGCCTGTTTGCCTATTTAATTGTATAAAAAAAAATATATAATAATTTCTTCAAAATAAGCACAGAAATAACCGCTCGAGAGTTTTCGCCGTAACATACGATACATACATAGGACTTACTTTGTGACATAGGTAGGTACTTATAATGTTTTTTCGCCCCAACTTGAATTGTGTACCCGTGGTGTACCCTACGTAATAATCTATGATACAGCTCTTCTTTGGACAATTGTATTGAACCAAAACCATTAACATGTGAAAATTTGAGACTCAAGTGAGGCAAGGGGTGAAACTCCTGTGTTACAGGCGTCCATAGCCTACAGTAACTGCTTCCAATCAAGTGAGCGGTACGCTTTTCTGCCTACCAAATAGTATAAAAAAGGGGTTCTGTGTTGATTTCTTTTGTTTTAATTTTCACCCTACGTTTTAAACACAATGCGACGATCAAAGTCGCAGGTAGACTAAATAGGCTAGTTTCCAGGGTCAAAAGACTAACATTAAAATTAGTCCGTCATTTAGGGAAACATAATATATTAGTGATGTATTTTTTTTTGTCAATTAAGCGATAAATTATAAAGATATAACGCATCAAAGTTTAGGAGTGGGGGCTCGTGACGTCACATATAGCGAAAAAGTGTAGCACACTGTGACGTCACACGGATCTTTACCATTCTTTGTTTTTGACTATCTAACTGACGGACTATAGATTAATAATTGGTCTCCGCGGCGCTACGACTAGATACCGCGCTGTGAAGAAAAATCTGTTTCCAGAATGCGGCCACATAATAGGAAAGTGTGTGTAAAACAATGTGCAAAGACGCACACTAGCGTCGATTATGGTGTTGCCAGCTACTTGACTGGTGCCCGACCAATGGAAAAATTATTAATTGCTGTGGTCTTGTTACGTATTATAAAAAGGATAATTGGAGTCCCATAATTAAAATTGGACACCCGAATCACAAAAACGCCGAAGCAGTGGTGCGAAAAATATACATATTTTGTAAAATAAATGTAATCACAATATTTTCCAGACCACTGGACCACATAAATAAACGTATGGTGCACGTGTTTATTTATTCATTCACGACGGGCAGAAGTCAAAAGGCGGTGCCGAAAACTCTAACATCAGGATGTACAGAGTCGATTAACCACGTAGCCCACTCGATATGAATGAATAAATTAACTTGAACATTCAAGAAAGAATCCTGCCAAGGGTCAACTTGGGGAAAATATCACAACCTGGCAATTTTTAGGCAACGCGATGAGTTCGTCTGTGTTGCCGTTCAAATAATTATGTGACATTGATGATGTTGAACTATGCTAACTGCAAAATCAGCCGCTAGATGACGTGCTAATTAAAAATAAATACAATTTTCTCAATGTTCTAAGTTTCATAGGCATGGTATAGTTTGATGCGTCGTGAGGAACGGTTGTTTATTTATTTTTTCGCCGTATGAAATAAAAGTAATAACAACGAGTACACGAAAACATTTTTTTTTCGTCAATGGGAGGATAAGGCGGTTCTTCGCATTCTAATTTTATTTTTAGGAATTAAATGATTTATTATTTTCCTATACCTTCCAAAATCTCTTGTGGGTGTACTGCAAACCATTTGCCCGGACAGACTGTACCTCGCACGCAGTGTGACCGGATTTTGTAGGTTTTTTTTGTAGGTTCTTAGTTCCTACTACTACCACAGATAGTTCTGCTATTAGATACTAGATGGCGCCACGATTGTCATTTTAATCTCAAATGGTCTACACAGAATAAGAAACGAAAGCAATTATTTGAATTTTTATATGTTTTGTAGTATTTTATAGACGATATTATTTTTTCAATACTTGGGGTACTTACTCCAGTTACGTCAACAAACCGAAACAAAGAAATACTAACCGCAGCTAGTTCTGCTATTAGCTGTTAGATAGCGCAGAAATCATTCAATTGCAAGATTTGCAAGTTTTGTTTGGAAATGTACGAATGTGGAAAGCCAAGGAGGTTCTCTACTACTACTTTTTTTTATTTTTTGTTATCAATAACCATTCGTCCGTCATTCACCACCCCTCCAGGGTAAGTAGTATTACGATCTCTAGGGTATATAGTATAGTATTCTGATTCTGATATTCTCTGTTCATCGCACTATAGATTTGCCTTCTGAACCATTGGCAGTCTGACAGTCTCCCTCAACGATCATATTGTGCACCGATTTAGAAAAGTCCGTTTTTCGCAGCTCCGCCTGCGTCTAAAAGTAGCCTATGTTTAATCCCGGGTCTTCAACTATTTTAATACCAAATTTCATCAAAATCCTGTTAGCGGTTTGGCCGTGAAAGCGTCACAGACAGACAGACTTTCGCATTTATAATATTACTAGCTGTTTACCGCAGCTCCGCCTGCGTTTAAAAGTAGTCTATGTTTGACCCCGGGTCTTTAACTAGGTATATTCATACCAAATTTCATCAAAATCCGTTCAGCGGTTTGGCCGTGAAAGCGTAACACGGGACAGACAGACGGACAGACAGACAGACAGACTTTTGCATTTATAATAATAGTATGGAGTATGGAAGTATGGATTATGGAAGTACTAGCTGTTTCCCGCAGCTCCGCCTGCGTCAAAAAGTAGTCTATGTTTGACCCCGTGTCTTCTTATTAGCCGCGTCGGCGCAGTGCAGCGCCGACTGGCAGGGTCGCCATGTGATGTTGGGCGAGGTACGCAAAAGTGAAACACACGGATGCTCAAAGTAAACTCCATTTATTTTAAATTAATATATCCTTTTATACTAATTAGAGATGGGCCGAGTACTCGGTTATTACTCGGTACTCGGCATACTCGGCACCTTTTTCAGTACTCGTACTCGGTCGAATAACTCGGTTCAACTGCCGAGTGTCGGTGCCGAGTATTTTAACCTTTTCAATGGCATATCTGATTTAAATGACATCATATTACATGTATTAATGACGTCTCATGTTTGCGTTCAAAATGGCGTTCAAAGGGTTCATAAGTAATAAAAACAACTTTAATAGTAGAAACCAGTTCTTTGAAGCAGCTCCAAAAAAGCAACATGGTCGTCTTGTCTTGAAATGTTCACATTCGCATTCGGTTCATTTTCGTCTTTTCGGTACATTTTACAGAACCGTTACTTGTTTACGTGGCCGAGTACTCGGTTTTATGAAGGCAAAACCGAACAAAAAATATGTATTAGGTTACTTGGTAAATGTTCGGTAGATAGAATAGAATATAATTTATTGAAACGTTTATAATGCATATTACAGAAAATGATTAACAAAGTACAATATATGCATGACAGACGTCTCAATAGGTGGCGGCTCAGTATTACGCTAGACGTGGCAGCATGACTAGCACTGGTTGTCAGCCGCCGCCTCCTGAGGAGTCAGTAGTACTCGGCCCATCTCTAATACTAATACTAAATATATACAAAGTATATAGTATGGCGGATGATCAAAGAGATACCTATTCTCAAATTACAATCAGATGCTGCCGCCTTTTGATTTGGTTATATAATCTGGGGGCACGGGAGTGCTCCCACCAAGACAAGCAAAGCGGAGCGCAAGGACGCTACCTACCTTTTCTCGAAACGTTTCGTCGTTTTTTTAAACTCTCATAACTTTGGTTTGGATGATGCTAAATAAATAGTTAAAAAATTCAAGATATAATGACACACCAGTACAATCATTAAACATACAAAGTTTGAATGACGTAGCTATTATACTTTAGATTTTATTAATGTCTAAAAACCCCCGATTTCGTCACTGATTCACTCACTGACTCACTCACTGAACTCACTGATCATCAAAATAATACTTCCTGAAGTCCTAGAACGCTGAAATTTTGTAAGTAAACATGTATTACTACAAAGACAACAACAAAATTAAGAAACTAAACCTAACCTAACCTATCCCTTCAGAATAGGAGGTGGAACTTTGTATGAGACTTGCACTACATTTGCACTAAATGAAATCCCACCAAAAACATTTTCATGTAAAAATGTTGCCAAGACGAGTCTACATACCTAGCTGTGAAAAAGTTATCAGATCTCGTATAAAGCCAAGCTCTAAAGACTACACGCTCTAAACCTACAAGCTCTACACTACACCTTAATCAAAATCTATGAAAATCTATGAAAAAGTGGTCAGATCTCATGTAGAGCCAAGATTCTTGATCTATGCGCCCTTACTATACCAGGCCTAACTTCACATACATTTTAGTCAAAACGTGATGCTTGGCCGTTTTGCTACCGTTACGAAGATTTCATAGGCATTCGTTCATCGTGTGTGAAATTAAACGGTGTACGTATGAAATTCTTTTGTGTTCTGTAGCTACTTTCAAAACAAGATTGATGCTCGCTCGCTCATTTTATGGTCACTGTATAACCATAATATAACCTACCTCCTGAAACAAAGTCGGAGTAATTAGGGTTGCGTACCTGAAAAGGTTTTATTTAGTTAAACTTATATTTTTCATTGCAAATTATTAAATGTATGTAATTCTTTTGGGAGCTGTAGCTAATTTCAAAACAAAATAGACGCTCGCTCACTCATGTCATGGTCACTGTATAACCATAACCTAACCTAGGTTCTGAAACAAAGTCGGACTAATGAGGGTAAATATGGAACTTAATTGTGTGAGTATAACTATAGATAGGCTTCAAGTTGAATCTTATGAACTTTGGTTAGACCAAAGAAAACAAATTTCATAGATTTCTCACAGAGTTTTGTGGCAATTAAATCAATTATCAAACAAACAGGAAAGCTACTTTGTTTTATACTATGTAATGATGATTAGAAAAACAATATAAATCCCACTACACAAGTGCAGTTTCAATGTTACATTAAGGACAAACATTTAAATCAGTTTTAAGGTATGAACAATAATAGTCAACTAATTAGAAACAGAAAGAAAAAAAGTATAAAAATGAATATTTTTAAGTATAGTAATTAGTATTGTTATTTACGAAATAGCTACTATCCACAACCTACCAATAAACTATGAACCAGGAAGCCAATCTAGCTGGACAATATTATTTATAGCTTGTAAAAGGTTCTAATCACTTTGTATGTACATAATGTTTTAATTTATTTTTTTCAAAAGTCCTCAAACCCCTAATTTATGATTTACAATAAACCAACATACATTGACCCCCTTTGTTAAGCATTTTGAACGTGCGAAAATTGCGTCTGAGTATAGTTTAATATTTGACTTTTCAAATTAGCTTTGTAATAGTATAATGGAATTATGTTATAAGTTATAAAGAAAACGATAACAATTAAACGAAACCATTTATTATTTACTGGTTTAATAGGTTGGGGAAAACATTTTTTAATATAGTTTATTTACATTTAACTAAAGTATGTAAGTGCCATTTTGTTCGATTACTTTTTGCCTTCCTGTAGGTAGGGGCATGATCCCATTGCTATATAAATTTTGAGGCTTCTGATCAAAATACCGCGACAAGTGGTTTTGGCAGTCCTCTCGAGATGTTAACCTGACACTGCCTAAAGAATTCTGAAGAGACCGAAACAGGGGGAAATCTGAAGGTGCAAGATCAGGACTATACGGCGGATGCATTAACACCTCCCAGCCAAACTCTCTTAATTTTTGCTGAGTGGCTAAAGATGTGTGAGGTTATCATGATGAAAAACCACACACTTTCTGTTGATTAATTCCGGCCGCTTTCTTTAAACTTCTTGCTTTAATCTCATCAGTTGTTCGCAGTAGAGTTCAGAATCGATGATCCTGCCTGGTGGTAACAGCTCATAATTAATAATGCCCTTCCAATCCCACCACACACACAACATCACCTTGTTGCGAGTTAACCCGGGTTTCGCGACAGTCTGTGAAGCCTGGCCGGCCTTTGACTACGACCTTTTTCGCACATTCTTATCGTACGTGATCCACTTTTCATCACTAGTTATCAGCTTCTTCAAAAATGGTTCGGTTTCATTACGTCGTAATAAAGAATCACAAATGAGTACACGGATCATTAGGTTTCTTTCAGTGAGCTCATGAGGTACTCAAATATCGAGCTTTTTTGTGTACCCAGTTTTTTTCAAATGCGCCAAAACTGTTTTACAGCTACGTCGTAACTACTGACATGCCGATCTTGCTCTACTTTTTCAAAAATGGCATCCATTTTATCCGTAATAGGGCGACCCAGAGCGACTCCGTTCGCGATATCTCCACTACGTGTTCTGCAATAAAACAAAGTTGTGCACTCGTGTGAGGCCTAAAACTTACTATTTTTTGTAGTACAATTCTGTGACTATTTCATGTATAAAAATCAGCTTGGGGACATGAGGGGACAAGTAAATTTTAGTCTATGAAATACAGAAAAAGCATAAAAAATGTGAACAGTTTTTTTTTATTCGACATGTATCTTATGTAATTCATAGATATTTCGAATAAATTTACTGTCAAATACGTAATACATACCTTGTACTTCATGATCCATTACTAAATTTATCACAATTTTATTTGTATTTACTTCGAGATATTAAATCATTACACGCAAGAAAGTGAATGATTTCATTGTAAACAATCCACATATACAGAGACGTTTTAAAATGATTAAATTATCAGAGGGTATTTGCTAAAAATAACATCCGAATCGTTGTCCCTGGTTTATGACCTACCTGTTGTGGACTGTAGAGGTTTTTTCGTTGTTCTTGGTAACGAGTCGTTGAATTAAAAAATGTTTGTTTCTGCAGATCTTCTTTATTTCTCACTATACACAATTCACTGCGAGTACAAGTTGTTACACGTATTTACTACTATTACAATTCACTTATTCACTACAATTTATTCTACATATTTACAGATATTTATCCTAACTTACAACTATTCTTAACGCTACTAGTAGGCGAAAGTGGGCAGCCAATCACAGGCCGCGTCGCTCCCCCCGTACACGCATTGAGTGATACCGCTGCGTGACTCATCCGGTCGTATCAATCGGTGAGCGGTATCAATCTTTGCTGCGTGTACTAGGCGCGTTCATTGAATGCGACGCCCTGATTGGCTGCTGGCGGCCGCTCCTATTTTGAAGCTGCTGTCCGCAACATCCTCCCCCCGGCGAAGACTCGGCGGAGCCTCTTCTCTGGGCAGGACGGCGAGCTTCGACGTAGGCCGCATGAATGTTCCGCCTCTTGTTTTTATCTCGGCGTTTCGTATTTCTCCATCGGGGCCGGGGAACACTCGTTCGACGATTCCTCTCGGCCAGGTGTTTCGAGGTAGCGAAGCGTCCACCACTATGACGAGATCTCCTTCCTTTAGTGGTGGTTTTTCTTCTCCTTTCGATCTTCCTCGTGCTACCAATGTTGGGAGGTACTCTCTCACCCATCTTCGCCAGAATTCATTGGCGAGAGCTTGGCTAGCACGCCACATACGGCGATCACTGGGGTTGCACGGTCCCGGGGTCGGAAGGCCAGTTGATGTGCCAATCAAAAAGTGATTCGGGGTGAGCGCCTCTGGGTCGTCGGGCTCAACAGGAACATGGGTAAGCGGACGTGCGTTGATGCTGTGCTCCGCTTCTGTCAGCACCGTATGCAGTACTTCTTCCTTTGGTTTCTTGTCGTGTAGTACTGCTCCTAACGCCACTTTTACGGAGCGTACCAATCGCTCCCATGCTCCCCCCTGGTTCGGTGCTCCGGGTGCGATGTAGCGCCATGTGACTCGATGCTTGAGTCCATATTCCTCCAGGGCAGGCTGCCACTCGGCGTAGGCGGCACGTAGTTCGACGTCTGCTCCTTTGAAATTCGTCGCGTTGTCGCTGTAGATTGTTGAAGGCCATCCGCGCCTCGCTGCCATTCTTCTCAGCGCCATAATTGCTGAGTCCGTTGTTAGGCTTCCCACAAGCTCGATGTGGACGGCTCGCGTCGTGAGGCACGTGAAGAGAGCACCCCATCTTTTTTCGTTTCTTCGGCCAATTGTTACTGTCATGGGGCCAAAGTAGTCGACCCCGCAGTTGGTGAAGGGTCGGTGGTACGGGTCTAGTCGTGCTGCAGGTAGGTCTCCGAACGTCAGTGTGCTGGGCTTCGCTTTTCTTATTTTGCACAGGGCGCATGTACGTTCGACAGTACGTACGGTGGGCCGAAGTCGCAGCATCCAGTAGCGCTGTCTTAAATCGTTGACTACGCGCTCTCGTCCCGCGTGGCCGGCGTTAACGTGTTCTTGTAGCACGATTAATTTGGCTAACGGATGTCTTCCGTCCAAAATCACGGGCCGCTTTGTGTGTTGCGGTGATTGGGCGGCGTTTATTCGGCCGCGTACTCGTAGCAGGCCGTCTTCGTCAATTTCAGGGTCCAGCTTTGCGAGTCGGCTTGTGCGGGCGATTGGTTTGCCAGCGCGCAGGCGTGTTAACTCGTCCAGGAACCTGTCTTCTTGAGCTTGAGCAAGCCATAGTGTTTCGGCGCGGTTGATGTGTGAAGCGTTCAGCTTTCTATCTCGTCGCCGGCACTTATCAATGAAAAGTATCATCATTGCGGTCGCTCGTAGTAGACGATACAGGCTTGAAAACCTCTCTATTTTTGGTAGAGGTCGTCGTTCGGCATCTGATTGCACCAAGTTGATCATTTCTTGTTCTTCATCTTCGTGGATCGTGATTTCTTCGAGCCATGATTCTTCTTTTTGTCGCAGGAATGAGGGCCCGGTGAACCACCAGTCTTCCGCGTTCACAGGCACGTAACCTGTTCGGGTGGCTGTGTCGGCTACGTTATCGTGCGTAGGCGTCCATCTCCATTGTCGTGTCTCGGTGCGTTCTGCTATCTCTCCGAGACGATGCGCGACGAATGGCGTGTATTTCTGAGCGTCTTTCCTTATCCAGTGGAGGACAGTTTGAGAGTCCGTCCAATAGATGGTCTTGTCAGCGGTCCAGCGGTGTCCTTGCTTGATTGCTTCGGCTAGTCGAGTGCCTATCAGTGCGGCTTGCAACTCGAGGCGAGGGATGCTCTGGCTCTTCATCGGGGCCACCTTGGCTTTGGCGGCGGCGAGGACGATGTTGATTGTTCCGTCGCTGTTTTCGAGACGCCAATATGCGGCTGAGGCGTATTCGTCCTGGCTGGCATCGCAGAACACGTGGAGTTGCTTGCTGACGACGCTTCGGGCTTCATTGTAGCATCGTGGCAGACGGAGCGTGGCAACTTGCTCTAGATTTTCCAGCCAGTCCATTATTCCGTCGGCGTGTTCTGTCGGAAGCTGCTCATCCCATCCAATTTTCAATCGCCATAATCTTTGTAGGTAGATTTTGGCACTTATTGTAAAGCAGCTAAGGAGTCCCAGTGGGTCGTAAATTGACATGACCGCACTGAGAGCTTCTCTCTTGGTCGGTGCGCGACGTCGTGCTCGTACATCTTCAGGGACTCGAGGCATCGTGGTGTTGAAGCCGAGCTTGTCTGCATTCGGGTCCCACACAAGTCCAAGTGTCTTGTTTTCATGTCCCAGCTGTGTCGTCGTTCGTGCTCGCAGCTCGGAGGGCACATCGTTCAAGGCTCCTTCCTTATTTGAATTCCAGCTGCGTAGCTTGAAGCCAGCTTTCCCGTGGACTTCAATTACTTCTTTGATCGTCGCGATGGCCTCTTCTTCTGTCTCGTAGCTGTTAACGAAGTCGTCCATATAGTGGCTTTCAGTTATGGCTTTGAGAGCCGCAGGATGACTTTGCGCGTGGACACGTGCGTTATGATCTCGCACGCTGTGTGCCAAAAATGGTGAGCACGTTGCGCCAAAGATCATTGACGTCATCTTCATTTCTAGTGGCGGGAGCGTTCGATCGGAGCCGTGCCACAAGAACATCTGCGCTGCTTGGTCTTGTCTTCTTATTTTCACGCGCAGGAACATCTCCTCTATGTCTGCTGAGATGGCCACAGGCATTTCTCGAAACTTGAACAGTATGCCCAGTAGTGATTGTAGCAAGTCTGGGCCCTCTAACAGCTTGTCGTTCAGGCTCGTTCCGTATGCCTTTGCTGCTGCGTCGAAGACAAGTCGTACTTTTCCGGGTTTGTTCGGGTTGTTCACGGCGAAATGTGGGAGGTACCATTTGTGTTGGCACTCCTTCTCAGACCCGTCGCACTCCACAGCGTACCCCTTTCTTATCAAATTTTCAATCTGGGCACTGTATTCTCTTGCGAAGTCTGGGTCTCTGTCCATCTTGCTCTCGATGTTTCGCAGCCTTCTGAGCGCGTTGTTGTAACTGGGCGGCATGGTAGGCTCGTCTTCTTTCCATATCAGCCCAACTTCGTAGCGGCCGTTCTTGCACGTTACGGTCTTGGCGAAGATGTCGAGTGCTCGTTGGTTCGATGGCGACACTTTGGTTGTGAGTGTCACGCCTATTGCATCGACTTTAAAGTGCTCTTCGACTTGTTTGTGCAATCGATCTTCATCTTGCACGTGCAGGTGGAGAACGGAGGCTTCATCCTTGTAGATGACACTCGGGGCGGTGCCATGAATCACCCATCCCAGCTGAGTCTTCGAAGCGACAGGTTCATGTTTTCTGCCGGTTCTCAGCTCGCGGGTGACGATCATCTCCCAGTTGTCGGCGCCAATGAGCAGCAGGGGTTTAGCTACGTCATAGCTCAACTCGTTCGCAGGGAGGTCTCGAAGATGCTTGCATTCCAACAAGCGTGCAGGGACTGTTTGGCTCGAGAGGTTAAGTCCCTCGATGGTGCGTGCTCCAATTTCCCAATCGCGACCATCGGCTTTCACGTGGATCTTGACACGGCGGCTGTCGTTCTCACGTCGTGTCGTGTTGACTCCGTGAATGCGGAGCGGTGAGGCAGGCCCGCGCGCGTCAATGTTTCGCGCGAGCTCTGCGTCGATCAATGTTGTGGTCGATCCTTCATCCAGCAAGGCGTAGGTCTTGATGTCACCTCTTGGGCCACTCACTGTCACAGGGCACACTTTCAGCAGTACCGTCCGCTGATTGGTTCTCGTTCTCACTGAGAGCACAGATTCACTGTTTTCGGGCGTAACGGTACGCGACGCGGGCGCGGGAATGCGCGCGGGCGCAGGCGCGGGTGGGGGCGCGCGCGCGGGCGCGAACACGGATGCAGTGCTAGCAGGCGCTGCCGCGTGCAGTAGCGAGTGGTGGGGGCGTCTGCAGTTGTCGATTCCGCACGGCTTGGCTCGGCAATTGAGGCGTCGATGCATCTTGTTTATGCATTTGAAGCATATCCTCTTCTCCTTGATCCACTGCCATCGTTGCTCCGTAGTCAGTGTGCGGAATTTCTCACACTGTGGGACTGTGTGTGGTCCCCCGCAGTGAAGACACTGATCCTCTTCGACATCGGCGGTTGCTGAGTATGTCGCGGCTCTGCGACTCGGTTCATGTCGCCGCGCTGCGGGTGCGTTGCCAGTCGTCTTCATACTTCGCGATGGCGTCGCGGCACTCGGCGCGTAGGCGTGTTTTAGAGCCCGATCTGCTTCTTTCATCAGGAACTTTGACATCGTCACTATCTGCGGGTCGTCGTGCTGGCTGTGTTCCTCGGCGTAGTCACACCAACGTGAGCGTAGGTGTGGGCTCAGTTTCTCGACGACTTCTCGTGTCAGCATGGGATTGTAGAGATATCCACGCTGATCGAGATCACTTAGCACATGAACTGTGTTCTGGAGTTTCACTGCCAAGTTGTTTAGTTCGGCCGCGCTAGTTCCCGGGCGCGGAAGTCGCTTGATTTCATCCAGGGCTTGGTCGACTATCACTTCAGGGCGACCGAAGCACTGTTCCAACGTCTTCATGATGGGTTCCGGATCTTGGCTCGTATGCAGCATCGCTCGTACCACGTCGCGTGCTTCTCCTCTCAGGCTGTTGCGCAGTCTCGCCATGTTCTCGATGTTGCTGAACTTGTAGATGGCGGCAGAGTCTCTCATGGCTGCTTTGAAGGGCAACCATTCACCGGGCGCTCCGGAGAACACAGGTAACTCTGTGACTTGTCTCGGCGGCGCACGAACTCTTGCCATTTGCGATATAGCTTCGGCGAGTTGTTCGATTCCTCTTTTCGTGCTGAGGCTTCTGTTATGGCCAGGCGTCGGCGAACGCGGGCGTTCATACTGTTGCTGTCTCGGAGTTTCATCCCATCTTGTTTGCCTCTGTCTTGCTCGGCGCTCCTCCGGTTGCTCGTGCTGCGTTACGTGCTCCCCCCGTAGTGGATGAGCATGGTCGGCGTGCGTTCGTGCCGGCGTGTCCATCCGCGATGCGATCGGCGGGCGGGGCGCAAGCTCGGGCTCGGCGGCGGCGGCTGCAGTGGCGTATTCTCGCTGCGGTAGTGAACTCGTGCAGGTAACTTGTTCAGTGGCGGTTGGCTCGTTTTGGCTGAGCCACCGGTCGACTCGCTCGTGGATGCTGGCCGCTTCGCTCTCTTCCGCTTGAATGTTCTCGATATCAAGCGCCAACTTCTTCTGTATGAGGTCGGCTTCCAGTCGCAGCTCCCGGCGTCTCAGCTCGGCGAGCTTCTCTTCTGCGGCGAGTTCAGCTTGCTTGATACGGACGGCTGCACTAGCGGAGGACATGTGAGAGCGTCCTGAGCGGACGGACCCGGCGTGGGACCGTTGAATCCGTCGTGAAGTGTGGGCGAAGCTTGTGGTCTGCTCTTCTGATGTGGGTTCCAAGGCTGTCATCGTGGGCTGGATGGCGGTGGATTGCCTCTCTGGGATGCGACGCCCGGCCCGAGTGCTTCGTTCGGTAGCGCTCGGCGATCTGGGTGGATCCTCGAAGACACGTCCCCGTTGTTCCTCTTCCCCGGACTGGCTCCTTGTGACTACCATTTTCTTCGCTGCTTCAAATGTCCAGAGATGTTGTTCTGGATAATCCGGCTACTCGAAGGACCAAAGATGTTGTGGACTGTAGAGGTTTTTTCGTTGTTCTTGGTAACGAGTCGTTGAATTAAAAAATGTTTGTTTCTGCAGATCTTCTTTATTTCACAATTCACTGCGAGTACAAGTTGTTTCACTACTATTCACAATTTCACTACTATTTATTCTACATATTTACAGGTATTTATCCTAACTTACAACTATTCTTAACGCTACTAGTAGGCGAAAGTGGGCAGCCAATCACAGGCCGCGTCGCTCCCCCCGTACACGCATTGAGTGATACCGCTGCGTGACTCATCCGGTCGTATCAATCGGTGAGCGGTATCAATCTTTGCTGCGTGTACTAGGCGCGTTCATTGAATGCGACGCCCTGATTGGCTGCTGGCGGCCGCTCCTATTTTGAAGCTGCTGTCCGCAACACTACCGTTATCACTAGACGAATGGAGAAAATGAGACTACCCTTTTTGTCCAGCTAGATTGGCTTCCTGGTTCATACTGCAATAGTTGTAATTAATATTTAGTGGTGTATCCCTTATTTTCAATAACAGCTCTGCAACGACGTGGTATTGATTTAATCCATTTCATACATTTTTCTAGGGGAATTAAATTCCATGCTTCAACAAATGCTTCATATAGTACGTTTTGACTGGTGTTACGTTTGTTTGAGACTTTCTTTTTAACAATATACCAGAGATTTTCTATCGGGTTTAAATGCGGACTATTTGCGAGCCACTCTTAAACGGATATACGCTGTACGCTAAGGAAACATTTGACGCTATTGGCCGTGTGTTTAGGGTTATCGTCATGCTTAGAGATCCAGGTTACAGGCGAATGATCGCCCGAGTAGGGAATCATTGTGTGCTCTAAGCTATTATTGTATTGCTATTGATCCATTGTACCTTCAATCTTCCGAACGGATCCAATTCCACATCCGGAAAAACACCCCCAAACTTTAGGTTGTTAATATTACTGCCCGTGCTTGACTATACTCCTTGTGTATTTATAATTAAAAGCATTGTTTACAGGACTTCTAACATAGCGCTTTCCATCGGAATTTACCATATTTATCAAATCAAATCATTTATTGCTTCCTTAATGTATATATACAGATGTTGCATAGGAATTAAGAACAATTAAGGGCCCTGACGGGCGCTGCAATGGGAGAGGGGCCATTTTGTACACTAATATAGGCAAGTAGTATATTTAATTTCGTCATATTTGTTAAATTAATTATTGTATTAGTCATATTTTTATTATTTAATTTTCGAAACATAAGTATTATTACTGATTGGGTTTTTGTTTCATCTGAAAATAACACTTTTCTTCACTCTCGTATCGTCCAATTAACATATTTTTTAGCGAATAAGAATCGCTTCTCTCGGTGTTGCTTGGTAAGAAGTGTGAACCTTTCGAGAGGTTCTTTCAAACAATTTAGCTTCCACTAATCTTCGGCGTATCAGTCTTAACGAGACGTTTCTCGGGTCATCAGGTGAAAAATCTTCATTTTTAATCTGGTTGGAGCCTATAAATGGGTCTTTTTTTAGCAACACGAACGAATAGCGTATCTTCTCTAGGAGAGGTTTTTCTTGGCCAAGCCTTTCTAAGAACATTTTCAACAGTTCCATGTGTTTTATAATGATCAATTTCAGTAAAAACTTTCTAAACAGAACAATTTAAATGCTTAACGATTCTTCTGTTAATTTAACAATTATTTGCCTAGTTGACGCGTCACAACTTTTATTTTTAGTAAGTAAACTCCTACATGTGTAAGACTCATTTTATAATTAAAAGTAAGATATGTTTTATTTTTTATGCATTTAATGACTTTTTATTTAAGTGCCTATACATACATATTATTGCATGATTATTAATTATTGAATGTATATATTTTTCACGAACATTTGTACGTTGAAGTTATACTTTCTTTATACATAAGAAGTGTTTCTAATTATATGACCACCACTGTATATAATGAGAATCATGACGTATGAGAAACATTTGTCTTGCCGATTTTGTGTTTGTCATACTTTTCAATGATAGCACTCCGGGTCGAAACTATTTGTCGCCGCTCAGAAATAAGACATTACCGCTTCATAGTGTTCATGTCCGAGAGAGCAAAATCTTAACAGATTCATTTATTAACTGAAGTAACTAACATTATGCAACTGTGTATTGAGAAGGAAACAAAAGGGGCATTTGCACTTCTATAGAACCAGGTTGTTGGAGTGAAATGTATAGTTTGTAGATAAAAGTTAAGAGTAAAAGGGTACAATTATTACTTGGTTACAGTAAAGTGTATAAATAGTAGAACCAATTGTTACTCAGTAATAACAGTTTATTCGCCATAGACACTCTGTCATTACATAGACTTGTATCTCCTGTTGTGGGTACAGAATAATTAGGTAAATCTTGATAAAATATTACAACAACAAGTTTAATACAATTTTGCTTACAATTAGGGTTTAGAAGATCTAAATGTGATTTGTGTTTATATACCAAATTTGAAGGTAAATCTTAGTTTTACATTCTTATTTATATCTTCATTGTGTTTTAATAAACTTAGCATGGCAAAACTAGAAATATGTTATCCGAATTAATTATTGACACCAGAGTCTAATCATTCAACAGTGAACAATTTTAGACAGGTATTGATTTAATTGATCATAAGTTGAGAATTGATAAGTTGAGGCCAAATTAAGTATTTTAATAGTTATGCTTTTCAAATTGCATTTAACACATTTATTCTTTGTATACATTAATTGGGTTGGACATGAATCATGTTTATCACATAAATCATGATGATGTGTATCTTTATCCTACGGGGCAGCCATAGCCTCACGTTAAATCTAAAATCCTCGTGAAATTAATTGGACTGAAGATATGAAAAAGTATGCGGTAACAGAATGATTTCCAGTTCATTCTCTTAATGATTATATTTATCACTAGCTGGCCCGGCAAAGTTCATACCGCCTCCGAATATATTCACCTTTTAAACCTTCCCTGGACTTCCACAAATAATTCAAAACCAAAAATAGCCAAATCGGTCCAGATATTCTCGAGTTTTAGCGAGACTAACGAACAGCAATTGATTTTTATATATATATATAGATATATATTTATGCTTATGATGACATAGATATTCTGAGTGAGACCAGTCTGAATATTTAAAGCTACTTAAGATTACTTTATAAACTCAGCTAGTCTTTGAGTTGTTCATATTAATTTGTACAATAATTTTCTTGAAGTTAAAGACACTTTTAAAAGTTATTGTTATTTATGGGAGTTAGTGATGATAATAAGAAATATTTGATGGTTTAAGGTGGATAGATGAAGTTGAAGTTATTTATTTAAACTTAATTGTACAATTACAATTGTAAAGCACAATAGGTGGACTTAATGCTAAAAGCATTATCAGTCAACCTTTGGGTCAAGCAGAGAACTTTATGTAGGTGTAAAATAAAGGTAAATAATTTTTTTATTTATTTATTTAATCAAAAACTTAATTCTATCATAACAGAAAATACCAATTCGATAGAATAGCCACAATACATAATATTATACATATTAAAATCCTAATCTTGACATAACAGATTTAGTGACACGATTGTGAATTCGCTCACAGAACAAGAAAAGATGTCTAAGCGCACGGTAGCGCGCCAAGTTCCAACGAACCGTTTCGACACACTTTTGACCCCCCTGTAGCCCCCTGTAGTGCCTATTGCAAGTACAGATATAAAATTGTACCTACGTAATCATATACTAGTATGCCAAATTTCATAGATATAGCTTCAGTAGATCCTGAAATATGACCCTGTGAAAATAGCTAATTTTGGCACTGACTGACACACTGACCGGTAAACAAAACCTTTAGGCCACTTCCAATTGTCCTAGCGTTATGAAAGGGAATTGCCGATCCTAGGCTCTGACTGCACAGCAAATTCTATCTTACGAAAAACGTTCGTATTCATCTAAGTTTTTAGGCATTACTCAAACATCTGTATATGTTGGTAATTTCTTTACTCAATTAAAAAGTAATAAAACTATTTAAATGTAGGTAGGTACTTTCTCGAAGTACTAGAATATCAGAGTTGCCATTATTCAACTATTCTAGTATATCAATTAATAATACTATGTTCTATTAATCGATTAGATATTGAATAATTCGATTTTGCGTTCTCACAAAAGAATTCGTTCAAACAAATCGTACAGTTGACCGATTCACCCAGTACACCGGTACACCCACAGGCGTAGCTAGGCGTTGGCGACGTGGGCCCTTGCCGACGGCCTCGCGGTCTATAGAGCCTCGCGTGTGAAGTTGTTTTTTTAGGACGTTCCTCGCGTTCAAAAGCGCTTTTTGTCTACTACACAGACATCTTGTTAAAGAAAAGGGACCTCGCAGATGCGACTTGCCCAGCCCACGTCTATATTAGTCCACGCTCCGTCTCTAATTTCACCATACATTTTTTTTATGTTTCAAAGAGTTCAGTTAGCGTTTTTGGTTATAGCTCCCAGTATGACCTGATTTTTTTCGACATCGTCGATAATCGTCATATTTCAAACGATATATGTATACAAAATACGAATAAATAACACACTAAACCTTGCTCTTGAATTGGTGAAACCCGTATGAATAACCGTTCAGTCGTTTTTGAGTTTATCGCGTTCAGACAGACAGACAGACGCAGCGGGGAACTTATAATATGTACTGATACCGATACCACAAATGTTAATTATCGGATGAATAAGATCGAATAAGTTCCAAATGGTAATAAGGATTTTTAAGTAATGGCAACACTGTGTAATCTGTCAATGTCAAGTGGGACGTAATGAATGTTATGTCAAGTCAACTCCTCCGCTAGGAGTAATATTGTTCTTTGGTTCGAATACGACTGTAACTTCGTTTTCAACTTTCGTGTAATTACTTGTTTTAAAAGTGTTTTTTCCATTTAAGACCGTTGAGTAGAGCATTTGCTCCTCCGGCTGAGTTGAATTCGTGCTTTTTTATGTGAAGGAATCTAGTGAGACAGTCAGGACTCTACAGGGTATACAATCTCGATACATTTGTTTGTGCAACTGTTGACATATAATCCTGCCAAATTCAGTAGACTGGAAATGTTTGACAAAACTATGCGGACTTGTCTTTTTAAATTTGCACCATTATAATCCACTTTATTTTTTTTTTACTGCCACGATCTCCAGAGGGCTCTTCAAGCGTATTAGAAATGTGGATGCTACAAGTTGTTCTATTATTTTAGTAGTTTTTAATTAATGAATGAAAATCTGTATTTAGCTTGTTTATTAAAAAATAATGTAAATAACAATAAATTATATAAAACTGTGTATACAAAAGTTAATGAAATGTATTAGTTCAATTTTTTTTATTTATTATCAGTTAATTTCTAATTCTTTAGTAGAATTTATATGGCAATATTACCATATTACCTTCCCATCTTTCATGTCGGAAAAAATTCAAATTCGTTTTTCATTCATCGTTTTCATACTTTGTGTGTGTTAAATGGTGAATATTTTTTGGTGTTATTTCATATTTAACAGTGCATTTCGTTATTTTATCGTTGAGTCGAGTGCAATCTCCTCCGATAAGTAACAGTGTGTTTTTGATGCTTTCGCATATTTTTGAGAAAGACTCCTGTGTTAGTGTATGAGAAAGAGACTCTTTTTCAATTCTTATTGTGATCTCCAACAACATGTCGATGTCACGCAAAATATGCTGTGTTCCTGGTTGCTTGGAGTCCGGAAGTAAGTACTTGTAATCTTTAAAAGGAAACTATGTATTAAGTTTCCTAGTAGGTAGGTATATAATGATGAAGTTGTTTGTCTGGTGGTGAGACCACCCATTCCCACACTGCCAAATTCTATTTATGTTCTTCACCAGAGCTTGGGTTGCGTTGTCTAAACTGCACACGGTCTTTCACAAGTCTACTGTCAGAGTAGATTTGTCTACTACGTAGCAAGCATCCATACTTTTTTGTTTGGTAATTTTTGCTTAAAATTAAAGTAAAAAATAAATAATAAAAAAACCCCTATTTATTTAATTTCCGACTCACAAAACGAGTGAATGATTCTCACTTTAAATTTGACTCACTGCATTGGTGTATATCATACTTTATAAAAATAAAGTCTCCAGAGCTGACACATTAAGATGTCTGTCACACACTTGTACCTGAGTCTTTGTTTGTTCGCCTTATCTCTGTATGTGATAGATTTCTAAATAAAACATATTCTATAGCCACATAACACTTCTCGGTAAAAATTTTATATAGTGCGGCAGAGATAGGTTACAAAAAAGGGGGGAGGGGGGGGGGAGCCCCCCTGCGACCCTCTATGGTGGTCCCATAATGCGGAAATCCATTGTTTCTGAGATATTTACAAATGAAAATTTGAGGTTATAACCCTAATATTTTCATAGATATATTACAAAAAAAATATATTAAGGGGAAGGGGTCGGTGCGGTGGTTTCATAATCCTCCAGAAATCGGTGTGGATTGTGGTTCCTTTTTCAATATGCTTTTCTAACTCAGTTCGAACGCTCCGCTCGCTTCGCTCGCTCCGCTTGTGTGGTTTACACAAGCCTAACCTAACCTAACCGAACCGAGTTGGGTTTGTGACTATTTTTGTTTTTATTCATTACAACGTCATCCTGTCATCATTATTTGACAGTTACGTTCAGAAACGTCATTAAAACTATAACATTCCTTTTAATTATACTACCAAACATGTCTAAATTCATTTTTCCTATGGCAATACTCATATTATCATTACAATTACTGAACGAAATGACAGATAGTTATGAACAATGGTGAAATTTCTAATAGAATCGAAAATTTAAAAAAAATCATAACTTAAAAACTGTAAGTTTCCGCACAAAATGAATAATACAGTTGAATTCAGATTGATTAAATGTAACTAATGGCGTCCTTGAAATATCAAAATTCGTGCCGCACTATATAAAATCCAAGCCCACTTCTCTACCTAATGATGATTTGTTAATCTTTTTTTTTTTTTTAGGGACACATAAGACACTTCATCCCTTTCCAAACCCAGACACTGAAAGGGAGCGTTTCAATGAGTGGGTATTTGCTATCGGAGGTGACATTATCAGTTTGGATAACAAATTTATATTCAAACAAGGTCGTGTTTGTCGTGCCCATTTTGAAGAAAAGTACTTTTGCCGTAGCAATAGAATCAGTAATATTGCACGACCATCTTTAAATTTACCAGGTAACATTTTATCAAATTACCAACAAAATTTTACACCCACTTGCTCAAAGCTTTCTATCTTAACCCAAAGGACTTTCTATTATTTATTAAAACTATTGCATCATAATATTTAAAAAATACTTGTAACAAATGGCTAAAAGTATACACACTTTTTTCACAATTAGAAAGCTGTTGGATAACAGCTATGTGGTGATTGTTTCCCTGTAAAAAAATGGTTACAGAAGTCCGATGGCAGTTGCTTCTTTGTACTCGTAATAACCAAGATTAAAGAGTCCTGTCCTTTTTACTGTATTAAAGCAAGCTAAACATGCAATTGAGGAAAATGCTTGGACGGAGACTAATTTAATTTTCCAAATGCATACATATAAGTTAGTCCAGCAGTTAATACCTACAAAATAAGTAAACTTAGTTGACCAAAGTACACTTACATTTCCTTCTAGGTATTTCCACCCAAAAGTAGCCTATGTTTGAGTTGTATGCCTTATGAAACAAGTAAATTAGATAAAAGAAGAAAAGATATAGTTGCTTATTGTATTAATACAAAATCGAAATTTGCCGCAAGACAATTTACTTCTCAATCAGCGAATCTTTACAATAAAATTAATGAAATACTTGAAATATATCCTTTGAGACTTCGCGAAGTTAAAGAAGAAGTAGACAATTGGTTGAAAATGCTTAACTACAACGAAACAGAAGCGCTAGTTAAATGATATCAAACATAAACATGCACATATTCTTATTTTTATTTTGTTTTTTAATTAATTTGTTTGAATATTTTTTTATTAAAAGTGTTTAGCAATGAATGTATGTCAAGAAAGAGTAGGTTTTTCGGATACAGGCATACTTTGCTTACTAAAAAGTCCTAACAAGGTTGTGTCTTTTTTGTGTTATGTATCTTTGAACACTTTGTAGTGAAAGAAATAAACGCATTATTATTATTATTATCTTTGTCTTTATCTTTAAAACAAGGAAGTAATAGTGTAGTGTGTTTGTGTCAAAGTTGTTTTTTCTAACATACATTGGAAGGGTTTAGATAGTCTATTTTTGAGCTAAAAAATGTGTGTGAGTTAATGCATAGTGATATTGGTAAAAACTGTACATATGTATAATTTTGTTTCAGGATTTTTGAATCAATCACGATTCCCACGTGTTGGAAGAAGACCGTTAGAAACTATACAGAATACTCCTGAACCTTTACCATCAACATCAGCAGGTGTGTCCTATTGTTTCACTTTTTTTTAAAACATTCTCCATTTTCAAAATAAATTACTAATCAGCCGTTATAGCTGCCTGTTTGTAAACAAACAAATAAAATTGAAAGAAGTAAAAGATTGAAGTTGTCTTATAATAATGACAATTATTTTTTATATCATTAATTCCCTGTGTTATCTTATAACTTATGAACATTTTTACGCTCACTAGAGCTACTTGTAATTATTTCTTATGATATTTTTCATGTCAAACTAATAATGACTATTTTTTCATTTCAGCCCTTCAATATGATTTTCATATTTATGATGATGCAGATGATGCAGTGAAAGAAAATATTGGTATGTTTATAATATTCCATTTATGTTATGATTAGAAACAAAAAAATTTTTTTGTACACAAATAAAAAATACTCATCTATGAGGTCGAGGGTTGTTCTCACGAAAAGCACACTTTGTTTAATTGTTGCCAGTTTAGTTAGGACACTGCATGCTTGAATCACATGACTGACAATAATGATGATTCAATCGATTCTGTACAACCTGGTCAGAGAATTTTGGAGCCGCCTATTGGCCTCTGACGTCATTTCCTTAACAATCAGATAGCAGCAGGGACCAATGACTCAACGTGCCTCCAGAAACACAGAGGAGCTCGAGATAGAATATATGAAATGGCGACCAATCCTGTCTCGCCGTCGCTTGATACGGCATTCGCTACTAATACCCACATCGCGCATGGCTATCGAGCTTCACAAAATACTGAAAAAAAAAGACTGAATAAGTTCATAATAAATAATTATTTTAAGTGTAATAACAAAACCTAAATTCCAGATCCTGCTTCACAAGATGTAATGGATGTAGTTGTAGAAATCAATTCTATGGAGAACATTAAAATTCAAGGCGTTAGTGAAGAACATGCAACTGCAACCGGTGTTGTAGAGTTACATCAAGAAAGACCTATCAGAAAACAAATAATCAGAAAACGAGGTACATTATTACTATACATTAATTTTACATTAACTGTATGCATCTGTTTCAAAACAAATTACCATTGCATGAATATTGTCAAAACTGACTTTCTAAATTAAAGAAGGAAAAGGTTCATTATTAGTAGCTTATTTTTTAGGGTTCCAAAGGGGAAAATATTGTTGTTATAGCGGCAGATGTGATTGAATGAATACTTTATTACACAAATACTAAAAACCAGAATGAAATAAATATTTAAGGGGGCTCCCATACAATAAACGTGATAATTGCCAGTGTTATTCAACTCCTTTTCTCCATCTTTAATCTATGAGACTAGGTGTATGAATCTATGAGTTGGCCCCAGTATTTACTGGGGAATGGAGGTCACTTTTGGTTTTTGGGGAAAAAAAATATTAAAATTAAGAAACTTATAGTAGCCTAGCGGGCACAGCAGTTGCTCCACTGAAAACATTCCCCAGGGACTTGATAGTACAGAAATTAACTTTATGTATACACAGCAATAACATTCAGAAGTATAATCCTATTCTGATATTTTTTTTCTTTTTTCTAGGAATTGGCAAGGTAATGCCATCCCCAAGAACACATGCTGAATGTCAATTATATAAAGAGGTTAAATCATTGAGGACCAAATTGAGCAAATGCCGAAAAAGAATAAGTATCAAAAGTGCAAGCCTGAAAGCAGCAAAGAAAATAACTTCTAACCCCGCATTTTTGGATGCCATGGAAAATCTTCCTAATGCTGGAAAGAGATTAATAATGATGCAGATGAGAGAAATTAAGAAAAAGGACAAAGGTCGACTCTTCACTTTCAATGAAAAAATTACAGCCTTATCAATTTGGAAGCAAAGTCCTAAAAGTTACCGCTTTTTAAGAAATATTCTTATCTTACCTGCTCCCCAGACATTAACCAAATTGTTAAGCAGAGCAAACGTATCTCCTGGAATAAATAAAAAAACATTCCAACAGTTAAAGATTGTTTCCAGAAAAATGAAAACTGAAGACAAATTGTGCATTTTATTACATAGGGCGCACTGTAAGTTTCCGGAACTGGCCACTTACATAAACAATATTTAAAAATTTATTGCAACATTTGAAAATAGAACTCTTTGGTTGTAGAATGCAGTTTGTTTCATCTGACTGTCTTTTGTTTTTACCTTGTGGCGCCATTTAAAAAATTGTGTGTCTGCATCAACATGGATTTAACTCGGGAAAATTTTCGTAGTATGATTTTCTACGATTTTAAGTGTAATTTGACAGCTCAACAGAGCATCGCTCGGCTTGAAACAGCTTTTGGCAATGAAGCACCATGCAAGACAACTGTTTAAAGCTGGTTTGCAGAATTCAAGCGTGGTCGTATCAATCTCAGTGACGGATCTCGCGATGGTCGGCCGTCCACCGCTGTGACCAACAAAAACATCAATGCTGTGCGCCGTATGATTGAAACAGACAGGCATGTGACCTACCATGAAATTCGCGCATCCTTAGAAATAGGCATGAGTCAAATACAATTAATCCTACACAAACATTTGGGTGTGAGAAAGCTGTGCTCGCGGTGGATCCCACACAACTTGACCGAGGCTCAAAAAACGGACCGCGTCACTTGGTGCAGTGCCATGCTTACCAGATTCAACGAAGGTGCGTCAAATTTGGTGTGGGACATAGTAACAGGTGACGAAACATGGATTTATTGCTACGATCCCAAAACAAAGCAGCAATCGAGCGTATGGGTCTTTCAAGATGAGCCGAAACCAACCAAAGTGGCGCGCGTGAAAAGTGCATCTAAGCGGATGATTGCTTCTTTTTTTAATAAAACTGGACACGTGGCTACTGTTGCTTTAGAGAATCGTCGTACAGTGAATAGTGACTGGTACACGACCATTTGTTTGCCGGAAGTTATTGACGAACTCCGTAAAAATAACCGTAAACGCCGTATCATCCTGCACCACGACAATGCTAGTTCTCACACGGCCAGACAGACAAACGACTTTTTGAAGGCGAAAAATGTAGAACTCATGAGTCATTCTGCATACAGTCCCGACCTGGCACCTTGTGACTTTTTTCTGTTCCCAAAAATTAAGAACCAATTACGCGGTCAACGATTTTCATCACCAGAAGAGGCTGTCGAGGAGTATGAAAAACACGTTTCAGAGGTCACCACAGAGGAGTGGCACAAAAGTTTTCAAAACTGGTTTCATCGAATGAAAAAGTGCATAGACGCCAAGGGAGATTATTTTGAAAAACAATAAATTAATTTTGTACCTTTAATAGTATTTTTCCATATTCATTCCGGAAACTTATAGTGCGCCCCACGTATTTGATGAAATATGCTTCTTTGTACGAAATGCTCCAAGCAAATATTTCGTACAAAGAAGGTCAAAGTAAAATGGTTGGGTTTGTAACTGATGGCATTGATACAAAGCCAGAATTTGCTGATCATGCCCAAGTGTTTATGATGAGAGGGCTAACTCGAAATTACAAACAAGTATTCATATACTTTTTCCCAAGCAGCTACGAAACGCCCAGAATTTGCCTGCCAAATAAAAACAATAGTTTGCAAGAATTGCATAATGCAAACCCTGGATATAAAGGGATAAGGTTAATTCCGAAATTAACTGATTACCATGTCGTACCTAATAAAATTCATAAAATG
This sequence comes from Euzophera pinguis, assembly GCA_947363495.1. Lineage (NCBI taxonomy): Eukaryota > Metazoa > Arthropoda > Insecta > Lepidoptera > Pyralidae > Euzophera > Euzophera pinguis. The sequence continues at coordinate 152,011 of OX376182.1, forward strand.
AAAGTTAAATACGCCGCGCAAGTTTTTAGCCGCACAGTGGCATCAAATATGGGGTACCTTGCAGGTAATAATTTTATACATCATGGCAGAAATTGTCTTTTAACTTCAGAATATATCTTTCTACAGACCTATTTTTGAAATGTATGACTAATATGTCGAATGTCGACTTATCGATTATGACGAATGAATATCATTCGATATCGAACGAAAATCATTTGACTCACAGATTTTCCGTGAGTCTCGGTCGGCCTGTAGATTTCGTAAGAAGTAACTATGACATAGTTTTCATACATTTACATAAATAAGTAATAAACGTGAAAGTGTAAACCTAACCGATAAAAACCATATTTAATTCAATTTAAGGAGAAAGACATTTTTATGCAACTTGGGAACAAAGTGCCCTATTCTCTTTGTTAACACAACAGACAGTTAAAGGATTCTTACCAGCCATAGCATTCTCGAAGTCTATAGTCATAGGTCATTTATTAATAAAAAAACAATATGCATTATGTCTGAAATTACAATATGCTTATCTCTTTTCCATCAAGAAGTGCCTTAATGTATCTTTGACAGATTTAAACTCGGTGATACATTTGTAATCGACCGGCAATTTGTTAAATAATCATACTGCTTGATATTTAGCAGAATTTTCCACTTGTAACATTAAATGTCTGTTCACACAGACCGGCTCAGAGAGGAAATCAGATTTTTATCATGTTTAAATAGAAATTTTGAATTATTTTAATAAGGTTTATTTTTAAACATATTTGTCATATATATATATATATATATATATATATATATATATATATAGTAATATATATATATATATATATATATATATATATATATATATATATATATATAGTAATAAATAATATGTCCAGCGCCCATGCCCCAGGAGCAAATTGTGAGAAAGATTTTTGTAAAAACTTGGAATCCTTCATCGCCTTAGATGCTGACGATAAGAAATGTGTGCCAGCCGTACTCGAGGACATACCGGATGTCCAAATTCAGGATATTAATGCAAAAGATCCTCGCGTTTATGGGCCACTTGAATACGTCTCTGGGTATTTTAGTCGTAATGTAAAAAAAAATGTTTTCAAAACTTGTGAAATATGTAATAAAGATATGATTCAAAATATACCCAGAGAATACATAAGATACAGAGAGTATGCAGGACGCCAGTGGCTTTGTAGTCCAACAGAGTCTCTCCTAAAATGTATTTCAGCAATACAAGATATAACAAATGATTTAATAAAAAAAAAATTACACATTGATTGTATAGGGGAATTAATTAAAACTGTGATATTAATACATGTTGATTTTTATTTTTTGAATTGTGTAGATCATAAAGATAAAGTAATTGATTATTTGATTAAGTCCACAATGAAGTTTTTTATGTATAATCACTGTAAAATTATTAATAATATTTTAGCTGGAAGGAGAGACCCTGATGATGAAAATGATGGATTCCAGGTGAAAGCCAAAAAATATCATAACAAATGTTTTAAAAGAAAAAAATGAACAACAATTTAAGCTTAATTTTAGTTTAGTTATTAAATAGCTTTAAGTGAATATTTTTAAGTATAGGTTTAGTTTTTATTTTTAAGCTCAATTTTATTTTAACTATTTCATACTTACCTTTAAGTTTAGGTTTATTTTTCATTTTTAAGCTTAGTTCTATTTTAGTTATTAAATATAAAGTTTAATTTTTAAGCTCAGTTTTATATTAGCTTTATCAAATATCTTTAAACAAATAAATAAAATATCTTTATTTCTGACCATGCTAGCCAGACCATATAGAATTAATTTATTATTGTTACATATTGAATTAAATTATTATTATACATCTAGAATTAAATAATTATTCTTACGTTATATAAGCTTAGTATTTTCTAACGTCAGTCACCCTTTATGTTTTAGGTTTTGTTATTTTCCACGTATTAAGAATCGTTCCGTTTCCCTTTCTATCATAATCGATTTTTAGCGTACAAGAACGAACGCAACCATTTTAGCTAACATGGGCTTAACAAATTATTCTTAATACGACGGTTAGTCTCATTTTTAATTTAATTTTATTTCTAAGTAGGTTTTTCTATTATTTGTCAGATTTGTACTTTGTATTATGTTTGAACTAAATAAAGATTTAATAATTCTTATTTAACAAAAGTATATTTTCATTTTAACTGCGCTCTGAGTTATTTGTCTTAATTTCAGATTAGTATGTATCTTATGTTATTATTCTTAGTTTAATTTGTATAAAAATACCAATAACTCAAAGTGAAAGATAATAAACCCAGGCAGAATATACAATATACCTAGTATTGCATGCATATGACCTATACATTATGTACGATTATATATATCAACTTAAAGTTGCCAGAAATGAACTGTAGTCAGCACCACTGAGCGATTACTTCTTTTTGCTGCCGAGAGAGGTCTCTATTTCATTATATTATAAAGTACTCTGTGTCTATAAGACTGATTATTTCATAATCCAATTTTGTTAGAACCATGTCCAACTCAAGGTTTTGCGTACCGGGATGTGTAAATAATATAGCAGGTATGTGTACACAGAGTACTTTTTAACATTATGAAATAGAGAGCCAACTTCGCGGCGAAAATGGGAAACATTATTTGTCCCAAAGAAACTAGCGCTACCTAGACTTGTAAGTTGGAACTTTTAAGACGTAAACCTGTGTTGTGTGTATGTGTGAGTAATATAACACATTGAAAGGATTTACAGACTTAAAAAAGGTGTAGTTCTGTTTTCCATTACAGGTAATTTGTTAAAGGTGAAAATCTCTATTGTTCACAATGTCTAAATAATTACAAAGTGTTAGCTAGTAACAAAAGGAATCTCAAAATATTATAACAACTTTGTATTTTACATATTTATGACGTTTTTGTACAAGTCTCGCAAAATAAATCATTCTGATTACATAGACATTGTGACAAAGCCTCAAAAAATGAAAGATAATAATACAATACATCAGATTTATTAAGAAACAACATAGTTCTTGCTTGAAAATACGGAAATTACAACACATAATAATCAAGTACTTTAAGGGTTAGCACATGTGTGATAACCTTTAATTAAAATAAAAAGAACAAATTATTAGTTACTTATTTAAAGATCAATTGCAGTATGATGTGTATGCAACCACAAAAATAAATAGTGAGTTTTCTTTACCATAATCATAATTTTTGAAAAATAAAAAGAACAAATCTCCGATACATCCACAGAAGTATGTAACTAGATACCAAAACTTATCATTCACTCCCTTCTACCTATTAATGCGATTACTTTTTCCTTTTCGAACACTTTAGAAAATATTTTTTGGCTTTCATTTGAAATTTGTCTTCGTCATCATCAACATCTCTTTTCCCAATTAAAATCAGATTAATATTTTTACAATAATTAAATACAAAACATCTGATTACAATATTAATTAAATAATCAATTAATGTATCCTTATGTATATAACATTTAACAAAATCGAAATCAATTAATGTTATAATTGCCGTTTTTATAATTATTTTTAAATTCTTTGATTCTAAATTTTCTTTAATGATTTTATTTATCACATCTTGCATTTCTGAAATCACCTTAATCATTTCTTTACTGGGAGTAATAAGCCATCGTCGACCAGCATATTCTCTATATTTTATGTACTCTATTTCATCCTTTGCCAAAATGTGCGAATTGCACTCTTTGCATGATTTAAAAACATTTTTTTTTGATTGTTTGGCAAAGTACCCGCTCATGTATTGTAATGGTGCAATTATGCGTGGATCTTTTTCTTTCTCATCAATAGGTGTAAAATTAAATAATAATAGATTTTCAAAGTCATAATGTTCGCTAGTAGACGATGGCTCTGTATTGTCTTCGATGATGAGGGCCTGTAAGGATTCACAGAAGTCGTCTTCACAGTTCTTACCACGGGTATGAACAGCTTTTAAATTATTTATCAGTAATGTTGTAAAAGCGGATTGGAACTGATTACAGGTTGGGTTATTATTGCGATATCCGTGACTCCTAACAGAACCGAAAAAATTCTCAAGAGGGTCCTGATTTAAATGCCGCATCCACACAGAAGTAATTTTAAATTTTTCATTTAACATTTTCATTAATATTTGAATTCCCTCGAGTGTGCACACCCAGTTTTTTAATGATGGGACCGACTCCTCTTTACCAGCTGCATTAACAAATTTCATACATTTTATTAGTTTAATAGTTTCCACCCAAGTCGCATGATGCACTGAATTTGGAGTAGCAGGACCAAGAAGTGGTTTGGCGCGCAATACTCCTTTTGTCGTAACTCCCATTGACGGAGTCAAATAAATTGTCTACGAGAAGTAGCAGGTCCGCAGTGTCACAGCATTCTTTGGGTAAAATACCTTTATCTAAAAAAAAAGTTATATTTTTAATTTTGAGCGTAATGATTTTTATATAGCTTAAATATTTGTGATATTTCATACATTAGTATTAAAGTAAAAAAAATACATACAAATAAAACTTAACAGTTACTATACTATAATATAATATATAGTTATATATATAATACTTTTAAAGAATATCTACTTTTGATTAAATAAATATTTTTACGTATTTGTATGTTTGTTTAGGCTGATCTGCGAAAAAGCTGAACCATTGATGATTTCTTGTTTTTGGGATTGTTCCACATTAAATTAAATTATTCTAATAGATTGTATACTTAATATTAATCACAAATATATATTACCTGCAAGATATCCCATATTCGATGCTACTGATCGACTGAAGACTTGAGCTGCATATTTCACCTTCATTTTATTTATTTTTCCCGAATTTATGTGGTTTTCTGTAAGATTAGGCATTAGTCGGGCGCCTTTATATCCAGGGTTCTCTTTGTACAATAAATTCATATGATTCCATTTGGCCACTTTCAGTTCTTTTTCTATTTGAAATGTCAAATTTTTTGTAAGTAAATTGTTGCGTAGCCCTTTGAGTAGGTGAGGTGGGTCATAAAGGGGAACAATTTCATGTTCATTAATTAAAATAATATTGTTTTTGGGTTCTATTCCCTGCCTCAACCACATTCCTCTTGTCTCATTTAATAATATATTTATGGCACTTCTATTATTAGCACCCTGATCACATACTGTTGCCACAATGTTGAGACCAGCCCTCTGTAACTCGCTAATTACAATTTTTATTTGTCTGGCCAATTCAGGTCCTTTTGTTGCACTGGCAGAAAAAGAATAAAAAACAGGGTGCTTGTAATTTTTTACTAGTCCCCGGACCATAAATACCTGAGCATGGTCAGCGAACTCCACCACTCTTTCTTCACCACTATCCACAAACCCAGTTGCAAAATCTTTCCGCTCATTATATGCCACATTGGCTTGTAATGCCATTTCGTCGAATAATAGCGAACAAATTCGTTCGTCTTGTTTCATATTAAGGCACCTATTTTTAATTTGGGTAAAAATATTTTTATTTACACCTGGGCCCACATTGCAATTTTGCACTAATTTATGCAGAGTTTGGGGGGCCGGCAGAGTAAAAATTTTTCTTAGGTTTCTATATGCCTTCGGACTTTGTTTTAACATGGCCAGTGTGGCAATTTTTTCTTTTAAAGTAAATCTGCGACCCTTATCTTTTTTTTTATTTTCACGTATTTCCATATGGATCAACAGTTTCGCTATAGAAGTACTATTTTCTAATATTTTATTTAGAAGAGGATTCGACGCAATTTTCTTAGCTGCATTTATTTCTAGACGCTGTTTTTTTGCCTTGTTCCTGCACTTGCTCAGCTTTACCCTAGCTGCGGTCAGTTTTTTCAGAAGTTTTTTTTCAGACTTTTGAAAACTTAAGCGTCTTATTTTGTTCTTCGCCGAATTACCTGTAAACAATATTTTAACTTAATTAATTTAATAATAACAATTCAAGTCAATAAAAAAACTTCAATCATAAGCAAAAATTGGTATTCTTCTTTGTTCGAGCGAGTTTCCTAGTTGCGTATTCAGCTTTACGCTTCGGAGCCTAGAGTAGAATACCGAAAAGTCACGTTCCTTGAATTGACGGCACTAAATACATTGGAGCCATATCAGTCTGACTTCCGTGACCAATTTGCATAATTTCTAGATAAATGCACTAGTAAGTACCTACATATATGTTTTATGCATATATATAGGAGTCGACAATGCAATTTCTGAAGATGGCCAAAAAATCATAAATGATATTGAGTCATCATATCATCCTCTTATTGTGCTCCTACACTGCCATTAGAAAATTTATTATTTATTTTATTTTAGGATCTTTATTCAAAACACATAACCAATTTCTACAATTATACAAGTGCGCCAGACCACGAAACACGAATGTTTCCAAACATTTTCTAACAACTTAAACATTAATTAAAATGTATGTCAAATGTTTGTTAACAAATGTTTACTAATCAGTAATAATTTTCTAACAGCAGTGTGGGAGCACCAATAAATGTATAAAGTATATTGTCTAAATAATTATAGGTATAGGAGTAGATCGATTTGATAATATTTTTAATGAAAATAATGGGTGAAAAACAAACATCTTTAATTGTACAGTAAATTAATAAACTCTTGCCGCAAACTTATATTCACTTCTATAAACAAATTTAAAAATTCCAACATATTTGGATCAAATTTGCATGTCGGAACAGTACATAAGATGAAACAGACTAATTCGTGCGCAGTGTGAGCGCTATAATACCAATATTTTATAAAAAAAAGTCATGACAAATTATCATTTTAACTGTATATCTAGATAAACTGACATTTGTAAAACTTCTTATTTAGTAAACAAATTACTTTTTATGTAATATTTTGACAAAATATATAGATACTAGCTGTTTCCCGCAGCTCCACCTGCGGTATATAGCCTATGTTACTCAATGGGTGAATGTAGCTTACCAATAGTGAAAGAATTTTTGAAATCGGCACAGTAGTTTTTGTTTTTATTCATTACAATCATACACACAAAAATACAAATCTTTCCTCTTTATAATATAAGTGTAGATTAAAATGTTTTACTTATGTAACATCTAATGTCAAACTTATATTCCAGGAATACTCTAATCGACTTTTCATACTTTTAAGGAAATTCTTTATATAACAAGAGAAATTAACTTACTTATTGGAAAAAAAAAAAAATAGGAAGCAGTACGTATCAAATGTAAAACTATTAATTGATATAACTTGCCTTTTATTTGTCGAGTCTTGGTATTTGAAGTTTGTGTGGTAGTTGTAGCTTCCAATACTTGTTTATTAGTTCCAGGTTTAACTATTTTAGTTGTGGATTCTACAGCTGGCTCTGAAATATTAGTTCAAAACAAAGTTTTAGCCCAATGCTGCTAAAAGAATAATAAAATAAAGTGAAGTGTTTATGTAAAATCTTATTTTACGTCATAGGTACCTCATGGAAGGAAAGCAATACGACATCACGATTAAAACGTTTTAACCTTTCCGGCAGCACATATAGACAATAAATCATCAGTAAATTACGTGAATGTACAATTATATTGGGAAAGATGTACATGTAAACACGAGTCTGGAATAAAAAAAATATATCATTAGATGAATTTAAAAACATATCACGCGATCCGTAAAGGATTGGTCGCCATTAGTTGCATTTTCTATCTCGAGCTTTGAAAAGCACGTTATGCCGTGGATCCCGATTGTTATCGATAGATGGCAATTGTTAGGCTAGGTTAGGTTAGGTATCGGCTTTAGGCTTTAAGCAGTCTGAAACATCAGTGTTGTCCACTAACAGCATTCCAGAAGGGATGGAAAACGACACGGAGGTCAGACGGCAGTCCCTCAATTGATATACCCAGCTAGGTAGGCCTTATTTTACTTGGATCATGTTATCTCATTCCACCTATTTTTATTTTAAAATTCATAATTTTAATAACATGTAGGTGTATAGAACAAAATAAACGTTTTGTTAAAATTTTACAAAGATGAAGTTAAAATAAAAAAATATACCTGCAGATGTTGATGGCAGTTGTATTGGCACATTAGAAGTGTGAATTTGTAACTCTGACAGTGCAGCTCCAGCTTCTACGCCACAGGCTGAAATGATAAAATGTTAATGATGAGTATATTTGTTTGTTTATTTATTATAAGTAACAAACTTACGGACTCACAGTTTTATCTGCATGCTTGTCAGTCACATTCATATCTATATAAGAATTACAGTTCAGAGCATGACATTGGGATTCAAATTTACTACATCAACATTTAAAATAAAATCAATCACAGCATTTTATCATATTACGATATAATAAATTTAATTTTAATAACATATCAACCTGCTCACGAAAGCGTGATGTATGTATAAAATAGAAGCTAACACGACGCTACTTTCATTCATGTATTTTAAGATCTATCAAACACAGAAGAGACAACTTGAGATATTTGATACGACACGATGAGTTAATGGAAGTCTGATATGCATCATTAAAATGTTGTATTTATTAGGAAACAGCTGTTATATTGGTGACAAGGATAAAGCGACGACGACCAGTATTGTATTGGTCATTAGTGCAATTTTTATCTCCAGCTACTCGGTGCTTGAAGGCATGTAAAGCCATTAGTTCATATTTGTTGTTACATATTGATGGCAGTCATGATGCTGTATTATATGCAGCCTGATAAATCTGTCAGTCTTGGCCACTAATGCACCTCGGGTAATGTTCTCGTTGATCTGGTTTCCCTGTCAAAAGGCTTGCGCAGGTCAGAGGCCAGTTGCTTCGTTGTAATAAACAGTACCGCCAAATAAAGGACCTTGTGGTCCTTTATTTGTCGGTCTTGTCTACCCTAGGCTCCGAAGGCTGAGGACGCAGAGAACACGCCTTAATAGAATCAATATTATTACATAATTAAAAGTTAAATACCTGTAGATGTTGATGGCATTTGCTCTGGCACAATGCATGTGGAAATTAGTATCTCGGGCAGTGTAGCTGTTGCTTCCATGTCATAGGCTGAAACGTAATATAAGAGAATGAGTATTCATTCATATTACATTAAATGTAAAAATTGTTTCTATTTTATAACATTGTTGACCTCGTTGCGTATTCTGTCTCTTAAAGAAATATCGAGCATGCTATGGCTCTTTGTGCTACATTAAATGTAGGTAAGGGTCCATGTTTCGCATCCATAGGTATGCAACAAGGTATGTTTTGGAATAACACACTTGTCAATTACCCAAGTACTCAGTTTCCCAAAGGCTGCCTATTCCAAATGAATTCACCTCCCTGCAAGTCCGCGCGTAGGCTGATTTTCTGACCTGAGGTATACTCATTTAATTTTTTTATTATTGTGATTGCATGAAATGAGTATCAGTGGAATCCTATACACTTTGTTTTGTAACTTTTTGTGATGTCTGGCGTAGATTATGGAGCATCTTTTTAGAGATTACAATATAAAAAAATGAAATAGGTACCTGTAGATGTTGATGGAATTTTAACATTAAATATTTTATTATAGGTAATTATAAAATTTAAAAAATAAAATACCTGTAGATGTTGATGGCATTTGCATTGGCACATTGGATGTGGAAATTTGTACCTCGGGCAGTGCATCTGCAGCTTCCATGTCATTGGCTGAAATGATAAAGTCATTAGGATGAGTAAGTTATTGCATTACCGATAAGTAAAAAAATGCAATGGTGTGTATAAATAAGATATGAAACTGATGTGATATGAATAGATTCTTGCAAATTGAAAGAGTAAAAGAAGAATAATGAAGACATACCTGGCATATTCAGGGTAGGTACAGCTATATTGCTGATTCTATTATAACGACAATGATATTTTTGCTCAAAATGGGCATGACATACACGGCGATACTTGCTTATGACGTTCTTGTCTAGGTTCAAAATTGGTCCACCAATTGCCTTCAACCATATATTGAACCGATCAATGTCTTTATCTGGTTTTGGAAATATATGGAGAACCTTATGCGTGCCTGAAAGAACATTTTGTATACTGTCATTTTGTGAATAGCCATGAATAAATAAATTTTATAAGACACAAATTATTTTTAAGATTTATTTAAACAGCTAGTATTTATATTCCATAGTAATATAATAAAAAGGAATAGTTTGTAAATTAGAACACATTATTATAGAATAAAATAAAATAAAATAGATTGAATTAAAAAAAAATATTCTGTACAATAAAGGAAGGTCACAGCTTATGGACAATAGCATGCTTTGCAAGGAACAGCTAGGTAGTTATATAAAAAAATGTAACACTAGTTGTTTCCTTCAGCTCCGTCCACGTCCAAAAGTAGCCTATATTTGACCTGTTTTCAATATTCATACAAATTTCTTGAAAATCCGTTCAGCGGTTTGGCCGTGAAAGCGTAACAGACAGACAGACCGCATTTATAATATTATTAGTATGGAAGTATAGATTAGTATGGATGTATGGATGTAGAACAATTCACAAAGATTGAGTAGCACCCAACAGGATAATATGATATTGTATCCATATAATCTCTTAGGTACCTATCAAGAGACAAAGAATGGATACCTACGTACACTTTCACATTGATTAGTAGACACGGATACAAACTCACCTCCGCTTTCTTTACAACCCGGAACACAACATTGCTTATCCGAAGACATTGTTTTGTTTCTGCACTTTGTTTTTAATGAAAATTGTAAAAGACATACAAATCAACACAAGAGTCTCATCTCAAAAACCACACAAAATGTACATCAAAATAGGAGTTCATCTCACGACTTTAGATATTATATAGATATTAACTCTACGGAAATTCAAAACAAAACACTGTATAAACTTTCAAACAAACGTTCCAAAAACTTCGTCGACAATTCAAAATGGAGAAGTGAAAAAAATGGCGGAAATCTGGATTAAGTTTTAATGTTGCCATTTTATTACAGAAATTATACCAATAAATAATTTTCAAAAATGCGTTTTCACCATTTTGTGTGCAAAGTACACGTAGAAAGTCTCTTATTTTATATTTTTACATGTTTCCAAAATAATTAATTGTATTTATTATGGGTTCAAATATTTTCGATAATTGATGAAACCTACCAATTTTTTGACACAGGTATCTCTAAAACTTGCGAATAAGTCTGAACTTAGTGACATCTAGGATGGATAAAATGAACTTTTTAGTACACTATGGGTACCATCTATAGGCGTAAGTAAGATACTAATTAATACAATTACCCGTTTTTTCAGTATGGAGTTTACGGCCGCTGGTACTTTCTCGAAGTACTAGAATATCAGAGTTGCCATTATTCAACTATTCTAGTATATCAATTAATAATACTATGTTCTGTTAATCGATTAGATATTGAATAATTCGATTTTGCGTTCTCACAAAAGAATTCGTTCAAACAAATCGTACAGTTGACCGATTCACCCAGTACACCGGTACACTCACAGGCGTAGCTAGGCGTTGGCGACGTGGGCCCTTGCCGACGGCCTCGCGGTCTATAGAGCCTCGCGTGTGAAGTTGTTTTTTTAGGACGTTCCTCGCGTTCAAAAGCGCTTTTTGTCTACTACACAGACATCTTGTTAAAGAAAAGGGACCTCGCAGATGCGACTTGCCCAGCCCACATCTATATTAGTCCACGCTCCGTCTCTAATTTCACCATACATTTTTTTTATGTTTCAAAGAGTTCAGTTAGCGTTTTTGGTTATAGCTCCCAGTATGACCTGATTTTTTTCGACATCGTCGATAATCGTCATATTTCAAACGATATATGTATACAAAATACGAATAAATATCACACTAAACCTTCCTCTTGAATTGGTGAAACCCGTATGAATAACCGTTCAGTCGTTTTTGAGTTTATCGCGTTCAGACAGACAGACAGACGCAGCGGGGAACTTATAATATGTACTGATACCGATACCACAAATGTTAATTATCGGATGAATAAGATCGAATAAGTTCCAAATGGTAATAAGGATTTTTAAGTAATGGCAACACTGTGTAATCTGTCAATGTCAAGTGGGACGTAATGAATGTTAAGTCAAGTCAACTCCTCCGCTAGGAGTAATATTGTTCTTTGGTTCGAATACGACTGTAACTTCGTTTTCAACTTTCGTGTAATTACTTGTTTTAAAAGTGTTTTTTCCATTTAAGACCGTTGAGTAGAGCATTTGCTCCTCCGGCTGAGTTGAATTCGTGCTTTTTTATGTGAAGGAATCTAGTGAGACAGTCAGGACTCTATAAGACTGATTATTTCATAATCCAATTTTGTTAGAACCATGTCCAACTCAAGGTTTTGCGTACCGGGATGTGTAAATAATATAGCAGGTATGTGTATTCACTTGTATTTACAGATCTGTAGTATCAAGTCATCATAATCTACGCTTAAACCTATAGCATCCCAAGCCGGCCTCTAAACAAAGGATCCCCTAAAAAGCAATGTCCTACTTTTCAATGAGGTATGTACACAAAAGACCGGCCGCCTGCCTCTCGTAAGTCTTGCGAAAACGTAGGTTCACTTGTTGGTAAAATCCGTCTGACAGAGATATAGTTAAATCCTAACGTCTTATCTTAGTCGCCTATTAGGTATTACACGCACGGGAAGAGCCAGGTCGGTCTATTGTCTAGCCAGAGAATACAGTGTGTTAAAAGCTAAAAAATGTGTCACCATATAATCGAAAAAACAAAACCTTCAGATTACGAAACGAAACATACAAAATGCTCTGAACGAAGACAAACAGTGCTTTATAAAGTGTTAAAGTTCAAACTGAGCTGAAAGACATGTACTTATTATTTGTAATTTTAGTTATATCACAACTCAATTTTTTTTGCATTAAGTAGCTTACCACTTTTAGTTTATTTTAATTTCTTTTATTTTCACTTCTTCAGTATCACTCATTACAATTTTGTAATAAAGTAAATTTGCAATAAAATAAATAAGTAGTTAAATCTATACTGGACCCTGAGTAATCCTCAGGAATTTAATTAAAATGTGTTCAAATATTATGTTTTAGGTGCTGTGGAAATCCTGCATAAGTTTCCTAATCCTGTTAAATTCAAGAAAATTTTTATTATCTGGGTTTACGCAATTGGAGGAGACATACTACAGATTGAAAATGAAAATATTTTTAAGTATCGTCGAGTGTGCCACATCCACTTTGAACAGAAGTATTGTTGTCGCTATAATCGACTTAGTAAAATAGCTGTACCAATGCAACATTTGCCAGGTATGTATTTTTTTACTGGATTTTATTTATCATTGTGTTTTAGTTTCACCTGTCCCATTCTCTGTATGTAAATAAATAATTCAAGTAAAAAAAGTTCCGTTCAATGGCACTAAGGCAAGCGGCCTATTTAATACTAATCGGTCACCATAGCCCATGGACGGCGCATTGCCGACTCTTGAGAAATAATTACACGACCTTTTTGAAAGCTATTTGATAATATTATTTATTACTGAATATAAAACTGTTGAGCAGGCAAACATTCCACGATGTGGCACAGTTGTCAAAGTGCCACAAGGATGAAGCCTTCTTGTTAGGTACTTGGAAAAAACATCATATAAGTAATATTTCAGTTAAATTATCTGAATGTTATAAGATACATATTTGTTACAGGTTTTTCATTGTCGAAATTGAGAAGTGCAGAAAGAATTCATCAATCAAATGCCAAACCAGACGGTTTGGGATTTGATTGATGAATTTTTTGATTTGATTGATGAATCTGAAAATGAAAAATCTCTGCTTGATTTCATTTTATTTATTTATTTATTTGATGTACACACTGTAAATATACATTGGAAACTTCACATTAGGAAAACTGTATACATAAAATGTTAAGCTCACAATAATATCGTAACTCCATATTATTTTGACATTAGGGACCAATTTTAATCACTGTTTATGACTGCTTTCAGATCCTGATGTTCCTCTACAGTATTCTCAATTATTTGACGAAGATGTCGAAATGAAGGAAAACCTAAGTAAATTACATTTTGTTCCGAATATCAATCTTAACTAAAAATCTATGAAGAACATCAACTTTTTTTTCTTTTCGTATTCTATGATTTAGAAACAAACCACCCAAAAAGCTGTTCTAAGAGAAATAACACTATTGGTTCAGGAATCTAATAGAATAGGCTTTTTGCAATGAATGAGTCATATTTCTACAATCACAAATATTTTTTTCTGAAATAAAAAAAAAAACTTAAATAATGTCAATCCGTAGTCTCTGCCTACCCCTACTGGAACAAGGCGTGATGGTATGTATGTATGTATGTAAAAAAAAACCTTTTAATTAACCCCTTGATGCAATTTTATTAACTTTATTAAGTTAGTTAGGGCCTATTAGATTCCTTATAAGATACTAGCTTTTTCCCGCAGATCCGCCTGCGTCATAAAGTAGCCTATGTTTGACCCCGGGTCTTCAACTATATCGGTTTGGCCATGAAAGCGTAACAGACAGACAGACTTTAGCATTTATAATATTAGTATGGATATGGATTAAAATGATGCACTTTTTAAATTTCAGATCCCGAAATGACAACTGCAAATTAATTTGAGGACGCAGCTGTGCATTCACAAAGTCAACGAACTAGAGAGAATCTTTCTGAAATAGAGGTTTCTGGTTAGTAACTTGTTTTGACAATATTAAAACGCTTGATTTTATTTCTGCTGATAGTAAGTATCAGTACAATACAAATTCCATACAAACTATTTTCATTCCCTACATACAGAAGAAAACATCAGGTAAGTACTTATATCAAAAACAAATTAAACATGTGGGGCAAAGTTAACTTATTTCTTCGCCATCTGCAAGTCAACTTTGGGTCATGGAAAAAGAAACAGTTTAACTAAATAGGCAATGAGTTTCTTCAAGCAAAAAACAATTAACTGTTTTATTTGTCTTGAGTGTTTCGTCCCATATTTGATTTGCGCTTGTTCTGTTTCAGATCCTGTACTAACAACTCTACATAACGGATGTCACTGTATATTTACAAATGCAGAGTCCAGTAGAAGACCATTCTGATATGGTGATTACTGGTAAGTAAAAAAATATTTAAATAAATAATTAGTTCCATAATAAAGCTTTAGGAGAGACCTCTACAATGACTGTGAGGGCAGAAAGTAACTCTGAAGTGTGGCTACATTAAAATTTAGCCGGCTAAACCTAGGTGTAGCTAATTTTTAATGGTTAAATTTAGGTTCAGCCTCAAAAATTCAGGTATCTTCAGATAGAATTAGGTTTAGCCTTTATCATTCTGGCTAGAACTAGGTGCAGCCTATCATAGATTGCCAAACTTTTTCAGATTATATTTCAAATCAAATGATCTTTATTTGGGAAATCAGGTCAAATAAGTAGATAAATAAGTACTTTCTGACTGATTTGCTTACAAATTTGTCATCATCCTAGCGTGTATTCCTAGTTGCATCGTCGGCTTACGCTTCGGAGCCTAGGGTACGCTATAAGTCATGGTCCTAGATTTGGCGGAACTAATTATTACAATGGAGCGACTACCGACTGACCTCCGTAACCCTTATTATAGGGAAACCAGACCAACAGCAACATAACCCGAAGTGTGTTAGTGGCCAACACTGTCAGAATTCAGGATACCCATCTCACACGGCCTAACTACTGCTATCCATCGATAACAACCGGGACCAACGGCTTGACGTGCCTTCCTAGGCACGGAACTTACAAATTTGTATTATAAGTAATTGTTTTATAAAATCATTAATAATAAGATTTAAGTCAAGATTTACCGTATAAACTAACTTTTAACTGCATACAATTAAAGGCCATGATATTGCAGTGACGTTATTTATGTTAGTTAATATTTACGTAAATAGGCATGAAATGAAACGAAAAAGCTAAAATAAACCAACTTATGGTAGATAAAAAAAAAATACTACAGAACTTCTTTAAACTTTTATGTCATAACTAATAATATTAGACGTAACATATACATTCCATTCAGTTGCTGCTACATCTTGGGTCTTGGTTCCTAATCACTTCAATGGAGTAAGAGAGAATAATCAATTTTATTTATTCGCTCAAACAATAAAACATGATTAAATACGCAGTGATCAAGAAGTCAGTTTTAACTTCAGTAAAATCTTTACAGTTATTGAATGACATATTTACTCACAAAAAAATTATTTTTTCCAGATCCTGTTATAACTCCAAGAGCTGTCACTTCAACCTCTGATGTAATGAAAAATACAGCAATCAAAGGGAAACCTGGTAAGATCTTTTACAAGTGTATTTACAAGCATAATTAGAAAGTACACATAATCCAAAAAATATATAATTCAAATACTCTTTATTGCACCAAAACAGAAGCACATTACAGAAACACAAACAACAAGATAATGGTAATGAAAAAACCCAAAAAACCCGCCTGTTTGTTTTTTGAATGTGCCCAGTGTCACGCTGACAGTAAATACGAATATAACATAGAAAATGAAATATCTAGAAGTAGTTCTCTAGTATAAAAGTGAGACATAAACTAGTAATACAAACTAGCACAGTACCTGATATCTCTGGGCAGTCTGCTGCTGACTCGCATACAGTAATCATTTGTTGTAACTTAAAAATAACGCTCCAGGAGCCTTATTTTCGAAATAAATGACTCACGCAAATACGCTGAGTCGAATGATTTTCATTCGCTAACGAATGATTTTCCTTCGATACCCAAGGATTTTTGTTTATCATAAACGATGAGTCAGAATTATTTTCATTCGTCATAAACAGTGAGTGGAATGATTTTCATTCAATATCAAATGATTTTTCATTCGTCATTGAGTCGAATGATTTTGTATGTTTTTGTTGAAAACTGAATTACTAGTATTATAGTTTTCTTCTCGTCTGTAAATAACACTCGGCTTTAAACACCTATATTTACATTTTAGTTTTTTTACAAGAATTAGTATTTAACAATCATGAAAATTTAAAAAGTTTTGGCTTTGGACACAAAGCGACGCATACAAAAGTGTTAGATGACTTTTTAGAGTATTCTTTAATCTATGGAATCTAACGACACCTCTCTCAAATCCATCCCAAAGTAGTGAGGCTCAAAGGCGGACTTATCGCTGAAGTAATCTCTTCCAGTCAACTTCGGTGTAGGATAAGTAAACTCAAGGACAAGTAGGCGTGGTGCAGTATAAATATGAAAATATGTTTCTTCGTCGAAAAATAATAAAACGTGTTTCCCCAGTTGCGTTTTCAACTTACGCTTGAGAGACTAGGGTACGCTGTTAATCATAGTTCAAGATTTGGTGGTACATTGGAGCGACTGCTGTCTGACTTCTGTAATGTAACACTTTTTACAGGGAAACCGATGTCTGTCTGTCCGATGTGCAGATATTTTTACACATCATGCTACATTTAAAATTATTTGTAAATATTTTTTACGTTACAGGTTTTCGAAAAAGTAAATCGGCTGTTTTGCCTAAGAAATTTACAAAACGAATTGCTGTAACACAAACTGAAAAACTTTTATATGAAAAACTTACACAAGTTGGAGTCAAACTTAGCAAGAGCCGCAGTAAGCTTAGAAGCCAAGCATCAAAGATTAAAATGTTGAAAAATTTGTCTACAAATCCTCAGTTCTTGAAAACCATGGATAGCTTGCCTAGCACCGCGAAAATTCTCACGCTATTACAATTTAGGGAACATAAAAAGGGAGTTAAAGGACGGCGATTTACTTTAGACGAAAAAATTATGGCGCTAACCATTGTGAAACAAAGCCCAAAAGGGTACAGATTTTTTAGAAAAATATTTGTTTTGTCCTCACGACAAACTCTTTTTTAAAATTAATACATATGGCCAACATAAATGTTGGAATTAACAAAAATTTTATTGAACAAATCAAAAACAAGGTGAAGGAAGAACATAAAATTTGTGTTGTTTTATTCGATGAGATGGCTCTAAAACCCGGTGTCCAGTACAATGAAAGAAAAGACATAGTGAGTGGTTTTGTTACCAACGACGAAGAAACATTTGCAGAATATGCTGATCACTCGCAAGTGTTGCAACCGACCAGTGTCAAACACATTTTCGCAATCTGCCACAAAAGGTCCTGACCTGGCAAAGCAGTTAAAAACTGTAATTACAAGTTTGCAAGATGCTGGCCTCATTGTTATAGGAACTGTGTGCGATCAGGGTACAAATAATGTACAATGTATTAAAAATTTAATCAATGAGAGTAAAGCTGAATTATTGAGAAAAGGAATAGAGCCCAGAGAAAATATAATGCTCATAAATGGCCAGGAAGTAGTTCCTATTTATGGCCCGCCTCATTTAATCAAATGTATAAGAAATAATTTGATATCAGAGCATTTAAAATATAAGATCAATGGTAAAACCCAAATTGCGAAATGGGAGCATATTAAAAAACTACACCAAGAAAACCCTGGGTCCGTCTTATACCTAAATTGACTGATTCCCACTGCGATCCTAGCAAAATACCAAGAATGAAGGTTAAATATGTTACGCAGCTATTTAGCCAAACTGTTGCCTCCAATATGGGATATCTAGCAGGTAATTTTTTCTTTTAATTATATTTACATCTCTCATCACCATAATAATACTTTTCCAGTTGCATCTAAAAGGAATACATACTTCGAATCACGACTTAATGCATGTCATTCAAGTCGTTTTCATCTAGGTATATCTAATATTTAGAAGAAGACTCCGAGTGACTGACATATCACGCTGAAGCCCGAACCGCTGGGTCGTTTGACTCCAAAAATTGGCACGCGGGTACCTTTTGTGGACTAGAGGGGTGCACCAAGAAGGGATTTTTCAAAATTCGGGTTTAACGGGATGGTCTGAACATTTGTATGACAAACGAGTAAACACTTTTTCAAAAATAAACTCCTAAAATGCGGAAACTAGGTATGTCTTAAAGTCGAAATGATACCTATTTCGATTTTAAGACATACATACTTTCATGGTTATTCTGGTCACAGACTACGAAAATACATATTTTAAAATCTTCTTCCTTCCATCGAAGATTATGTGTCAAACTCTGCAATGACTAAGGAAAGTAGGTATGCAATCTAACGTTACGCGGACGAAGTCGCAATCTTTCGTTCGCCTTTTATATCGTAGATAAAATCCCGGATCCCTTTATATTTATGTTGGCGGACTTAAAGCCATATCTCAACGCTTTTCCAATTGTGTCTTCAAAACTATGTTATAACAATACAATATTGCTTTTTTACAGATAAAGGAATTCTACCTATGGAGGCCAAGGAAACAGCGGATGCTATGCTATTTTTTGACCAATTATTCGGTCAATGAAAGCTTTGAAAAACGAAAAAAATATGGCAAGCCACTTCTGCAAGCCGTGACACCTACTTCTGTTCATAAAAAAAAGGTGGATTCATTACAAATCAGTTTTAAAAAATATGAATTTTGTTAACACATTAACCAATAAAACCGAATATGTCCCAACAATAAAAAAATTGGGTGCGGACACTAGAGGGCATAGAGACAATATTAAATATTGTTAGTTCTAAATATGGCATAACGTCTGTCTGGTTACGGCATCTTAATCAAGATCCGATAGAAAACTTCTTTGGGTCTATCAGGAGTCACGGATGCCGTAATGTAAATCCTACACCAGACCGATTTGAATCCGCCTACACAACCTTGTTGGTTAACAGTCTCTCTGGTGTCCACGCCCCTGGTGGGAACTGTGATGTCCTACATCAAACGTTAATTACTGATGAGGGCAGCAAAGGCAAAGAGACAAATACTGATGTAAATTTTCCAGATGTTTTAATAACTCCTATTGACCATAAAAATGATCCCCGTGAAATTGGTGGTTTACAATATGTTAGTGGCTATTTTACTAAAAATGTCAAGCAGAAAATATTCAAAAGGGTGTGACCAATGCAAAAATGATTTGCTAAATGACAATCAACCAGATTATTTAAAATATCGGGAATACGCTAATAAAAAATGGCTCTGTACTGCCAGCGACTCTTTGTTGAGCTGTATATCGAACCTGCAGGATATAACTTGCGCAATGATGAAGGAAAATTTAGATAAATCCAACCTTAAAGAAATTATTACAAACATTGTATATCTGGACTTTGATTTTATAAATTGCAGCAAACATAAAGAAAATATTATAGAGTACTTACTGAATTTATCCTGCAGGTTCTTTATTCAGAATTACTGTAAGGAAATAAATCTAATATGAAGATTATTCTGACAAGTTTAAATTAAAAGCTAAAAATTCGTCTAAAAAGTGTTTTAGAAAAAAGAAAAAATAATTGGTTTGTTTATTATTAGTATTATCTATTATTTTGTTTTATAATAATTAGTATACATATGGGAGTTTTGATAATGTTGCATGTTCAAAAAATATGATTATTCTACGTCCCTTTTGGGCAGACCACAAATTTATGCCTAAACATCTTTTCACCTGTGTTTTACAATAAGTATTTTGATTTAATTGTACTTATATTTGTTTTCATGTTTATTGGGAAAATCCTCACAATAATAAACACGATAAAAAGCTTAACTTCGTTTATCAAAAATCCATCTAACATATGATTAAGATTAATAATTGCATTTATTTAGTAGTAATATTTCTTTAGAAACTGTTGCATAATAAGGGTCCTTACAAAACGATTGTAAGTTAAAAAAACGTGCCGTAAGCGAGTATTTTATATCATTACACTCGTATTGTAAGACCGAATTATGTGCAGTTTCATACACTACTTTATCTAATCTTATAAAATTAGATTATTAATAAAAAATGGTGTAAAATTTTCTTCAACATATCTACGTTTTCAGACGTTTTTTTTATAAAAATTTTGCTTTGCTGATCCTGATCGCGCTCGCTTTTTGGCCGCGTCCACAGATTATAAATGACCAAGGAGGTTGCAATGTGGTAAAACTGCATCGCAACCTCCTTAGTCCAGCTTAAGCTTTTATTATAATGGATTTTTTTTTTATTATGATACAGTTGTCCATACAAGAGCAGATTCTTTTTTAATCTATATGATATAGATATATATGAGATAGATAAATTTAAATATAGTATCTACTAGTAAACAAGTACCATATTAAACAGTATAATGATATACTGTATTAAATATTTATAAAGTAACTTTGTATACAGTTTCTTTTTAAGGGATTAATTTTGTTAATAGTTTTATTTCCCAATTATTTCATCGCTTTTTAAATGGTTAAGTATAAAAATCTCCTGTAAAAAAAATTTAAATGAAAATGTGACATGTATTCTTTTATATCACATTATTTTTCTAAATTTAAGACTTTGGAAACAACCCTACGGAATAAAATAATATAATATAAAAATAAAATACAATGTAAGTTTACATTATACGGTGGTTTTATTTAATAATATGTATTGTACAGTTTTGTAGATACTCTACATGCTTTTAAATAAATTAGTGTCTATGAAAAGGAATGTTAATATTTTTAAACTGAATAACACAAATGACCTCAATTTTGTAAAACAAAATTGGAATGTAGTAAAGAATAGCTATATATATGTAGGTACGTGCTGCAGTGGTATCTATAGTTATGTATGTACTAGTTCCAAAACTCTAATACAGGTGGCAGCACTTTTGCATTTCCTTAAAATATGGCGGAGATAGACCTCTATTTCCTTTAATACAAAGTTCTCTGTGGTCTTGTGATTTGTTTGCGTTTGCGTCTTATAGCTTACTTATCGTTTGTTTTCTAGAATATACCTACGACTTGTTAATAAATATGGACTCTGACAACCTTTCTTAGCTGACGACAACGGCCTGAACATGGATTCCGTTCCTTCATCGCACAACGACCCCAGCAATAACTCGGATTTGATGCAAGCAACAATAAACGACCCCGGCATTCTACCCGGACCAAGTACATCTTCATCACAAGAATTAACTGAAGAAAACATAATTAACCAAACATAATTAATTAATAAAATAGCAGAAGTCCGAAATCTTATATAACGTTGGGTTAAACCGCAGCAGATAAACAAACATATTTTTTACCCTGTTTAAAGGCGAATAAAATGAAAATCAATTTATTTATTTTCATTTTATGTTTATTTATTTTCATATTTTATTTTTATTTTATATATTAATGTATGACATAAACATGATTCGTGTAGTGACTGCTTTACAGTGTAAAGTCACTACGCGAGTCACTTGTAGTCAAGCTTTAGTCCCCTACTAATGTTCTTCTTATTTTAATTTTGAAAATCTTTGGGTGGGAGGCCTATATTCATCAGTGGACTTTGATACAGCTGATATGAGATGAGAGTCTGTAATTAAAAAACTTTCTTATTGGAGTATCAAAACAATACAAAATATTTATTTAATCAAGCATTTATATTGTTAAAATCAGTTGTTTAAGCAAAATAAACATACTTTATTAAACGTAAACCCCGACTTTTTTTTAAACCTTCCCTTTGTCAGTTATTAGCTGATTTGAAACTTCATAATTCTATGCTATTGTTGTTTATGTGCACTGAAGGCCTAAGTCACTAGGGCATCTGGCCCCTTTGGCACACAGGTCATGTGCTTTATGTAGATTAACAAAAAACTTAAGAAATCGGTCAAGCGTGAGTTGGCCCAATCTAATATCGAATTTTTAATAAAAATATTTATGTACCAGTGATACAATAAGAATACGAAGAGGAGGGAGGGGGGGGAGATAAAATATGGTCATGTATACATAAAGCACACTGTATCGGGCGTGGCACAAAAAGAAAAAATATGTACGATTTCTTAAAAAAGGAATTGAAATCCCACCAAAAAACATACCTGTTAAAATGGGGGTCAAGTTCCTATCGGCTAATTAATCGCCTAAAAAAGGGTTGAAATCCAATGCAAAGTTTAGATGCACTTTAACATCGATCATAATCATCTTCATCAACAGCCTGATCCACTGGTAAACATTTGCCATTCCCAAGACTCGCCACCACACCCAGTCCTCCGCCTTCCGCATCCAGCCACTACCCGCCACCTTATTCACGTCAACGGTCCATCTGGCCGAAATTCACTTTACCATACACCCAACTTTAAATATGGTATACTCGTAGTTGTGAAAATACGTAGGTACTTGGTTAAAAATATCTTTTGAACTAGGCAGGTTAATTTAATTATATAAATAATAAATTTAATAATACAATTAATCAAGTGTTACGTACAGCACGAAAACCTGCCAAGTTCAAATATACCTACATAAACAATAAATATATACTTAAATGCAATAAAAAATAAACAACATATGCGGCAACTAGATTCCCACATCACTCAGCTGTGCAAGAAAATGCCCGTAAACAAGAGCTTTGAAACCCGCACGGCTGGAGGCTTTCCTAATTGATTCAGGTAGCGCATTCCAGAGTCTGACAGCAGTGACGGCAAAGGAGTTGGGAAAAACCCAGTATGGTGAGAGGGAGTGGCAAGAGTCGCATTGTTTGAAGAACGCAGGCCCATTTCTTGAGTCGAACTTAAAAATTTAAAATCTGTTTTGAGATTACAATAACGTTAAAATAGGGAAATAAATAGTTACAACAAATATGATTAGGTACGTCTTTTAACACTGTCAGACTTTCACCAGGTTAAGTAAAAAAAAAATATGAGTAGAAGATCAGTGGAATGAAAGACTCCAGGAAATGAGTTTAAGTTTTATTTACATGTTAGTTAAATAAATAAATCTTTATTCAAATTTCATAAATACGTGGGGCGCACTATAAGTTTCCGGAATGAATATGAAAAAATACTATTAAAGGTACAAAATTAATTTATTGTTTTTCAAAATAATCTCCCTTGGCGTCTATGCACTTTTCCATTCGATGAAACCAGTTTTGAAAACTTTTGTGCCACTCCTCTGTGGTGACCTCTGAAACGTGTTTTTCATACTCCTCGACAGCCTCTTCTGGTGATGAAAATCGTTGACCGCGTAATTGGTTCTTAATTTTTGGGAACAGAAAAAAGTCACAAGGTGCCAGGTCGGGACTGTATGCAGGATGACTCATGAGTTCTACATTTTTCGCCTTCAAAAAGTCGTTTGTCTGTCTGGCCGTGTGAGAACTAGCATTGTCGTGGTGCAGGATGATACGGCGTTTACGGTTATTTTTACGGAGTTCGTCAATAACTTCCGGCAAACAAATGGTCGTGTACCAGTCACTATTCACTGTACGACGATTCTCTAAAGCAACAGTAGCCACGTGTCCAGTTTTATTAAAAAAAGAAGCAATCATCCGCTTAGATGCACTTTTCACGCGCGCCACTTTGGTTGGTTTCGGCTCATCTTGAAAGACCCATACGCTCGATTGCTGCTTTGTTTTGGGATCGTAGCAATAAATCCATGTTTCGTCACCTGTTACTATGTCCCACACCAAATTTGACGCACCTTCGTTGAATCTGGTAAGCATGGCACTGCACCAAGTGACGCGGTCCGTTTTTTGAGCCTCGGTCAAGTTGTGTGGGATCCACCGCGAGCACAGCTTTCTCACACCCAAATGTTTGTGTAGGATTAATTGTATTTGACTCATGCCTATTTCTAAGGATGCGCGAATTTCATGGTAGGTCACATGCCTGTCTGTTTCAATCATACGGCGCACAGCATTGATGTTTTTGTTGGTCACAGCGGTGGACGGCCGACCATCGCGAGATTCGTCACTGAGATTGATACGACCACGCTTGAATTCTGCAAACCAGCTATAAACAGTTGTCTTGCATGGTGCTTCATTGCCAAAAGCTGTTTCAAGCCGAGCGATGCTCTGTTGAGCTGTCAAATTACACTTAAAATCGTAGAAAATCATACTACGAAAATTTTCCCGAGTTAAATCCATGTTGATGCAGACACACAATTTTTTAAATGGCGCCACAAGGTAAAAACAAAAGACAGTCAGATGAAACAAACTGCATTCTACAGCCAAAGAGTTCTATTTTCAAATGTTGCAATAAATTTTTAAATATTGTTTATGTAAGTGGCCAGTTCCGGAAACTTACAGTGCGCCCTATGTAGTAATTCTTCCACTGTAGACTTAATATATTAAATGATTACAATAAATGGATGTAAAATAACTTATGTTTCCGACATTTTATAACTAGTCTGAAATAAAATACAAAAAACCATTACAAGGAGAAAATATTGATATATGAAAAATGTTAAACAAAAT
The DNA here is from genome assembly GCA_947363495.1 of Euzophera pinguis. Lineage (NCBI taxonomy): Eukaryota > Metazoa > Arthropoda > Insecta > Lepidoptera > Pyralidae > Euzophera > Euzophera pinguis. The sequence continues at coordinate 177,182 of OX376182.1, forward strand.
AAACAAAAAGTTGAAACTATAGAAAATTCTTCTGTAATAATAATGTTATGTGTTTTAAAGAAGTATTCAATGAAAGTTGTTTATCATAATGATCAGTTTAAGTTGATGCCAGGTTAAGCTACTCGTAGGTAAAAAAAAAGTTAATAGTAACATTTACGGATATGATTACCCTCATAGGTTAGCTCTGAATTTAGATTTAGGTTTTAGATGTAAATCCAATTAAATGAAAATGGGATAAAAAATTAAAGGGGTCTCTTTAAATATCTATGATCAATCAGAATCTCTAATTTTGGTTTCGCTGGAGAACATGTATATTATTACTGCAAGAAGTTGTTGTTGTTGTTTTAGGCCAAGCACCGTGGCATGCATCGTGAGCGAGCGAGTTCGTTGTTTGATCAAGAGAGTCAAAGAAAGATAGCGCGGGATTCCATTAGCGGGCGGAACCGTGACCAAGATTAGACCTGTAAGAGAAGGCAGGCAAAAGTTTCTAAGGTAACTTCGTGAACGAGCGAAGCCGTAATAAGAATTTGTTCGGTAAGAGAATAAAAAGAGTTGATCAGAGGATGCAGGTTTCTGCTTAACGATTAATAGATGTATCTTCCTAGTTTTGTCTCATATTAGCTACAAATGTAAACACTATACATGTTGATGACTTATATTTTGGATGACTACGCGATTGACATACAAATGCTGTACAATATAACAAACGAAATTAATAGAAAATTAAAATATGCTTGTGAACAAATTAGTTGATGACCTCAAACTTTATGGTCCTTGTTAGAGTGTATAGTTAGTTACTTACTGAATGACAATGAAAATATAAGATTGTAGGAAATCTACCGTATTAGATAGATAGTAGTATATGGCTTGAGTTAGTACTTAAGTTAATAATAAAGATGGCGTTGGTGGTAAATATAGAGTGTGAGATTTAACAAAGTAAATACCTACAGTTAAAAGCAAATGTAATATCGCAATATTAAAAGAATGGTCAGGAATTAATAGAATCAAGTAATTTTTTTAAAAGTAAAATTGTCTGTTTTTACACACTAGAACATTTGATGATATCAGATACAAGATTATGTAAAGTGCAAAATGTAGTTCGACTAAGTCACAACAAGTTAATTTTTTGTTTATATAACAAATTTGTGTCGTTTTGTATTGAGGATAGGTGAGACAATGATAGATCTCAATCGAAAAGATTTATAACCATATGAAGATGATAATGATAATAATTTTCATCTTCATATGGTTTTTTTTGATTTCTTTTGTCAATTATTAAATCTTGCTTGTATATAGAGTACCTAGAAAACCTTAGTTTTCAAACACTAAATGTTGTCACAATATTTCTATACTGATTTTAGCTTAATGTTTTAACTTTGCTGTATTTAACTAGTATTTCTTATATTCCATTGTGACCTCATTGTTTAAAAGATGTTATTATTGTTATTATGCAAATTAAAACGTAATTTCTGTAAATAATAATAATAAACACTTTATTGCACCAGGAAAATATAAAACAATAATATACCAATTAAGTTGCATGAGAAGATTATATTAAATGAAACTATGTATAATATGCCATTATATTTGAAAGCAATTTATGTTTAATGATGAGTAGATTCAATTTGTGAGACTTTAATGGAGATTGAGATATGGAGCGGACATATTTGAAAGTTATTGAAATGTCTATTTTACTTATGAAATTATGTAGTTAAATTGAACTAATAGTATTGAAAGTAATTCAGATATTGTGATATGTTATAGTAGTATCATATGATAACACTTGAAGTTCCTCGCGGTCTCAGTAGTGGCAGTACAGCCGAAGCAGGATGCGGGTTACATCGGCATCGGTTTAAGAAAAACAAAGTCAACACACACATATATTTGATTCGAAAACCGAACATTCCAAAATTCCCTCTAGATTTAAAGAACGATTTGAAATTGGAACGTTAAACACAGGAGTACTTCCTCCCGTCGTCCCCCGAGTAGCAGTGATGGCAGTGCAGCCGTCGGCCGCGCACGCGCACGTGCGCGCCCCATACAAAATTTTCCAAAAAACTTAAAAAAATTGCATTTTTGAATTTTCCAAATTTTCCACGAACACTGGTTGTTCAAAACTAAATTTATTCTAGTAGATTCCGTCGCCCCGCGTCGATTGAGCCGCTTCTCGGTCTCATCCGACTGTATTTGGACTTGCTACGTCATTTCCAAAATTCAAAAAAACTACATTTTCTTTGAAAATTTATAAATTTTCCACTAAAAATTTTCTGTTTTTGGCTTCATTAGATCCGTCTCGCCGAGACGAGTCCAGCGACACCTCGTTTTCTAAAATCGGACACGTACTTTTTGAAAAATTCTAGGATTTGTCCAAAATTAGCATACCGAGGTTACTTGGTAAGTGCTTTTCTCCATACATTGGTATTAGAAATTTCAAAAATTTTCCTCAAAACTATATTGTCTATATAAATAGTACATGACTCCGCCTTCCGCGCAGTGTAGTAGAGACCAAGGGCTGGTGCCCGTTGACTCTTACCTATACATTTTAAATAGGAAAAATTTATTTTAACAATAATTTTACACTTATATTATTGGCATTGTCCCTTTCCTCGGCCTCCCTCTGCGACATGACGACCTCGCAGAAGGAGGCCATTGCCGCCCAAGCTCTGTCGCTCTCGAGCATGGCGTTGGCGACACTCGGGAGCGACAGGTCCGTCCCGCCAAGCGCGGCGGCCAACTCCTGGCGCTGCCGGCTCCACCTGGGACACCGCTCAAGGACGTGTTGAGCGGTGTCCTGAGCCTCGCCACAGTCGTGGCAGCGAGGCTCGGCCTCCCTCCGGGCCACGCGGTGCAGGTACTCACCGAAGCAACCGTGCCCGGTGAGCACCTGCGTCATGCGGAAGGTGAGAGGCTTGCGCCGCCTCAGCATCCACTTCTCCAGGACCTGACGCAGGGCCTCCGCTGTGCGGACACCGAACGCCGCCTGCGCCAGGTCCGCCTCCCACCTCCGCATGAGTTCCGCCTGCGCTCGCAGGCGCACCTGCCGCACGACTTCCACCGAGGGGCGCTCGCCGACTTCCCTCCTGTTTGCCACAAAGTGGTACACTTCGGCGAGCACCTCCGCCACCAATTCCCACGGCGGGTCGCCCGCGAGGGCCGTGGCCGCAGAAAAGGCTACTGTACGGTACCCCCGTATCACCCTCACCGCGATCACCTTCTGCGCCTGACGCAAAAGGCGTTTGTTCGTCGCGGTGAGGGCGTCCACCCAGATGGGGGCACCGTACATCGCCATGCAGAGTACAGCCTTCTCACTGCTTCGCTCGGTCCACCCAAGTTGGGGAGGAGTCGGCCGAGCGAAGCAGCCGTCCTGATGATCTTCGGCCCCAACTCGCGAAAGTGGGGGCCGAAAGACCATCGCCCGTCGAGGATGAGCCCCAGATATTTCATCTGGGTGCTCACCCTCAACTCCTCCTGACCCACCCGGAGACGCGCTCCTGGGGGGGCCCTCGCGTCCGGGCCCCGCGGAAGAGGAGGACTTCGGTCTTGTCCAGACGGACCCGAAGCCCAAGCCTCTCTATGCGGTCGACCAATAGGGCAAGACCCGTTTCGGCCGACCGCGCCGCCTCGCGGAAATTCACACCCCGGGACGTGAACAGAGTGTCATCCGCGTAGCAGATGACACCAGTCCCGGGGGGAAGCCGACACCGCAGGACCCAGTCGTACGCGATGTCCCACAGTATAGGGCCGATAATCGACCCCTGCGGGACACCGCATCGGACGCTGCGCCGAATCATCCGACCCCCCCTGTCCTCGAACAGGACGAAGCGCTTCTCCAGGTACGCCCCCAACAGCCTCCGCAGATACGGGGGCACTCCGAAATACTCGAGCGCCTCCCGTATTACACAGTGCGGGATGCTGTTGAAGGCGTTGGCGATGTCGAGCGACATCGCCAGGGTCACCTCTCCATCCCGATCCGCCTCCTCCGTCACCGAACGTAGACGCCTGAGGGCATCCACGGTGGACCTCTCGGCCCGGAACCCATACTGCGCGTCAGAGAGACGCGGTCCCGGGCCGTCCTCCACGTGCCGAACGAGACGCGAAGCCACGACACTCTCCAGGGCCTTCGCAGCCTCGCTCAGCAGGACCAGAGGTCGCACCGCCGAGGCCGAGTCCAGGGGCCGACTCCCCTTCGGAATAAGGCAGAGTCGGCCCTCCTTCCAGAGTTTCGGGAACCGCCCCTCCCGCAAACAGTGGTTGAGCAGCTCCCGAAACCTCTCTCCGAGGTGCACGAGGATCAGCGCAAGCATCCTCCCATGCACCCCGTCTGGACCCGGTGCCCTCTTCTTGGTCCGGAGGCGATCTTGGACCACCTCCATTTCGACGTCGGTGACGGAAGGCGGATCAGCCTCCGCTTCGTCGGGCGGCCGTCGGGCCATTCTTGGCGGGGAAAACCCCCGCGGATTGCCGGGGAATAGCTCCCCGACAATCCCCTCCAGCAGAGCTGGCTGAAGGGTCTCCGTCAGTGGGGCCGCCTGTGGACGCAATTTGTCTCGCGCCCACTTGTACGGGCGACCCCACGGGTCCCTCTCTATGCCCTCCACCAGCTCCTCGAAGGCTTCCTCCTTGGCCCGACTGATGGCCAGCTGTAGCTCCACACGTTTGTGGACGTACACCGCATACAGCTGGTCATCCCTCTCTTCGTCACGGGGGTTGCGCCGTCGACTCCGGCCGTACGCTCTACGGGCCCCGTTGCAGGCGGCTCGGAGAGCGGCAATCTCCGCCGACCACCAGTACACCGCCCGTCTAGGGGGGGGGGGGGGGGGGGCGACTGACGCTAGGCATGGCCGCCCTGCACACTGCAGTGCAGGTGTCAGTGAAACGGCCAGCCGCTTCGTCTACCCCCATTCCCACGAGAGACGGGAGGCTCTAGTGGCCAACGATAGCCGCCTCTTCCGCCAGCTCGAGGTCGAGCCGCGTGAGCGCCCAGCGCGGGAATCGACTGCGCACCGACTAAGACCGGAGGCCTCCTCGATGGCCGCCCTCGCAGGGCGTAGGGCCTCCCCCACGGGTCCCTGTCAAGAGTGGCCAGAAAGGCCTTTTGCGCCTCCTCTTTAGCCCTGGCAATCGCTGTCGACAGGGCACCCTTAGCCTCCCGGAGGGCGTGGTAGTAGCCAACTTCTTCTGCTCCTCCGGGGTTATTGCCTCGTCGAACCATCCGACCCCCTGTTTGGATAATGGCCAGAATGGACTGTATTTTATTATTAAAGCTGGAATTAAACACAAGGATCTTGCACACACTGTTTATTCGCCATGCGTAGGCAAAAGGAGGGGGAAAAAGGTAACAATGTTGCCATATCTTAAAAAACTAGTGTTGGGATTCCAACATGCTGCCCAGCAAGTTGCAAGTACTTATGAGGCAAAGACATGATATCAAGGTATTGTATTACAAGAAAGGATATTGAACCAATGATTTTAACAAATGCAAATGTGTCTACACGACAAAAATTCTAACAAGTTAAACTACAACATAACAAGTTTATATGTCTACAATTTAAATGAAAAAATTGCATAGGCAGCCTCTTTAAACTATGTTCTAGCTTATTATAGGGTTAAACTATAAATCTTTTACATCTAAGGTTAAAGCTTACAGAACTAATTAATAGGTATTATCTGACAGCGGTTCATGATTTCTGTTAACATTAAGTTATCAGAATCAGACATGCATGTAAGAATTACAATAAAGTATGGCTATGTTATTACACATCATTGTCTTTATGATCAATAGGTAAAACACTAACTTTACAATAGACCTTTTGTGAGTTCTGCCATTCGCAGTTCTCACTTCGACTACTCGTACCCTATTATCGGTACCAGGATAGACTTGAATTACTCTGGCCATCGGCCAATACATAGGTGAAGTATCATCATTTCTTAAAATTACTAATGAGCCAACCTTTACATTAGGTTGAGAATCTCTCCATTTTGGACGTGACTGTAGCATGTTTAAATAGTTTTTACTCCATACCTTCCAAAATGAATTTCTTATGCTAGTACATAATTTCCAGAATTTTAAATTATCGCTAGGGTATGATACATTCTGTTCTGGGTAGCTATTTAGAGCATTCCCTATAATGAAATGACCTGGTGTGAGATAACTAAAATCATTTACATCTGCTGACAATGGCATGAGTGGTCGACTATTCAACATGGATTCAATTTGGCAAAGTACAGTATTCATTTCTTCATATGTCAGCAATGTTTTTTGAACTACTCGCTTCAGATGGAACTTCATACTTTTCACACTAGATTCTGCCAAACCCGAGAACGTAGGTGAGTAACAAGGCAAGTGATGAAAGGTTATGTTCTTTTGTGATGAGAAGGTATGAATTTCCCTCTGATGATTCTTACAATTTTGTAATTTATACAACTCATTCAACTGATTACTTGCACATTTAAATGTTGATGCGTTGTCACTGTAAATGTCAGTTGGCAAACCTCTGCGAGATATAAACCTTTTTAAACAAGCTAAAAATGTTTCTGTTTTTAAATCAGATGCCAATTCTAAATGTATTGCCTTAGTGGCAAAGCATACAAACACACAGACGTAGGCTTTTGTTTGCAGAGCCTTTCTTAATCTAGATTGCCTAATCATTATTGGACCAGCATAGTCTAAACCGACCTTTTGAAATATTCTACAGACATTTATTCTATCATATGGCAGTGAGCCCATTAGTTGCTTCGCAGCATTAGATTTCAGTCTAAAACATACAATACATTTATGAATAACCTTCTTAATCTGTCTAATGCCGTGAACAACCCAAAATCTTTGATTTATTGTTGAGAGAAGCAGTCTAGGTCCCGCATGTAAACCTTTTATATGCTCACTTTGAATAATTAAATTTGTGACACGAGAATCTCGAGGTAAAATAACAGGGTGTTTTTGAGAATATGGAATAGACGCGTTTTCTAAACGACCGCCAACTCTGACTAAACCTCTGTCATCAATAAATGGGAACAATTGTTTTAAATTGCCTTTAACAATTTTATTCTTACATTTTAAATCGCAAATATCATTTTTTAAGTAAGTTTGTTGTTCATATTTGACAATTAAATGTAATGAGTCATTTAATTCTTTACTTGTTAGATAGCTTAAACTATTTTTTACCATTTTAGACCTTGCATTTTGAATAAAACGTAGCATGTAAGCCAATATACGTTGCATTTTATTGATATCAGAATATTTATGCAAAAAATCTAAATTTAAAGGCTTTTCAATAGAAACAGTACAGAGCAATGCGTGGGAGGGTGCAGAGCCAACATGGTCTACTTTCAGATTTAAAGGAGGCTGACACTCGGTTAGGTTTTGTGGACTATAATCGCAAGTGTTAATAGCACTTGAGCCTCGCCACCACAAGGGATGATCTGACAACCTATCTGGCATGATGCCTCTGCTTAAACAATCTGCAGGATTTTCATCTGAACTTATATAAGACCATATGTAAGAAGACGTCAATTGTGAAATTATCTTCACTCTGTTAGCCACATAAGCATCAAGCTTGGATGCACTCATACTGTTTTTGATCCATGCTAATACAATTTGAGAATCTGAATACAAAATAATGTTGTCAATTTTTAATTTAAGCTGCAATATAATATGCACTCTGTTAATTAGCTTTGAGAGTAGTACTGCCGCATTAAGCTCGAGTTTTGGTATAGTTATGGCTTGCCGCAACGGATTCACACGTGACTTTGAACAGAGTAGAGAAACCTTCACCATACCTGTGCTGTCCGTGACCCTTAAGTAGACACAGCAGCCATGAGCTGTTGAACTGGCAGCATCAGCAAAACCTATAATTTGAACTGAACGTGCATTGCTTAAATTAATGTATCGTGGTATAGCAATTGGTGACATAGATAGCAAACCCTTATAAAATTCACACCATGCGTTAAATAAATTGCCAGCAGGCTGTTCATCCCACCCGATTTGTGCCTGCCAAAGCTTTTGCATGATAACCTTAGCAGTTACCACCACAGGTCCAGCAAAACCCATGGGGTCATAGAAACTCCCGATGAAGCTTAATATAGAATGCTTAGAAGCAGGCATGACAGAGTTTGTGTTAGGGCATGAAAGCATAAATGAATCTGTTTTAACATCATATTTAACCCCTAAAGTTTTTATAGCAAGATTATTTTTCTCTAAATCAATATCATCGAAGTGCTGAAGTGGTTTTGGAATTGTCTCTAATAGTTGTGGATGGTTTGAATACCACTTATGCAAATGAAATCCACCAATTTCTAAAAGACTACAAAGCTGCCTCTTAGATTCGATTAATAATTCAGGAGAACTTTGACAGACAAGTGCATCGTCTACATACATAGAATTTTCAACTATGAAAGCCGCTAAAGGAAATTCTTTTTTGTACCGGTCTGCCAATTCTTTCAAACAGCGTGTAGCTAAATAGGAGGAGCTTTTGAGACCATAAGTAACCGTATTTAATTGAATACATTTGACATTATCCTTGGGGGTATCCCTCCAAAGGATATTTTGTAATGATCTGTACTTTGGGTCTAACAAAATTTGTCTAAACATTCCTTTTATGTCAGATATAAAAATAAACTCGTCAACTCTGAATAACAATAAGACATCTATTAAATCTTTTTGGACTACAGGGCCATTTAACTGCAAATCATTGAGTGACACCTTGTTACTGGTCTTCATTGAGCCACTGAAAACTACACGACATTTTGTGAATTTTTTGTCAAGCCTTAGAACAGGATGATGTGGCATAAAGTACACTGGATCATTAGAAAGATCATATTGACTAATATCTATTACTGTACCATGACCTTGTTGTATGTAGTCATTAATAAATTCTTTATATAGTTTAAAGAGAAATGAGTCCTTTTGGAGCCTGGCTTCCAAATTGTAAAACATTTTTAAAGCTAAGTTAAAGGAATGGCCAAGAGTTTTATTGACAGACTCTAGTGGTAGCTTGAGCGGTAGTGCAACTTGAAACTTTTTATTTTCTGCATCTAATAAAACTGTATCGCAGAACAACTTTTCACATGCTTGGTGATCAGGCAAACTTTCAGGAAAAATTTCAGGAACTTTCTCACTTTCCCAAAGTTGAGAAATAGTTTCATTTAGAGAAACATCACATTCAGTACAAAATAAAGAGGTTACCGGTTTTACATGCAGAGCAGTAGGGACTGATCCCCCTATAACATAGCCAAATTGAGTGTGCAAAGCTGGTAGTGAATTGGATGTGCCTGGTTGTGCAGCTTGGCATGCTGAGGCGTCGACATCACGAGGCTCAGGCGGCAACAGCACCTGGAAAAACACGTCAGCACCCAGTAAGATATGAATCACACTTGGTATGTTAAATTGTTTGTCTGCTAATGGGCCTACTAAAGGTAAAGAAATATTTTCTAAATTAATTTTGAATTGTGGTAATTTACTGGTAATTTTGTCCAATTTGTAACATGTCACTGAAATGTTGAAGTCCCTGGTGAGAGAGTGCAATTTAATATCAACACTTTCCTTAATGTGACTAGCCTTGTTGCCGATACCTATAATTGGGGCATTTATTCTGTTTGTTTTCAATTCTAATAATTCAGCAAGTTCACTTGTCACAAATGATAATTGTGAGCCGCTGTCAAAAATCGCTTTTACATGATATATTGTGCCATTACTCGCAACAACCTTAACCAATGCAGTGGGCAAGAGTGTCTGTTCAGATCCAGATTTTGAAAATAATGTCACTGGAGACTGGGCCTTGTCCTGATGTAGTAAGGTGTTGTGCCTTTGTTTGCAACTGTCACATTTAAAGAAAAATCTGCATTTATTGCTGTGGCTGTTGAGGCATATTTGGCAAAGCTTGTTGTTAATTACAAAGTTTAATCGGTCCTCCGCTGGTTTTAGTTTGAACGTCGGACAGTTAAATAATTTATGATTGGACTTACATAGTATGCAGCTTTGAGGCGAAGACGGCTTCTTCATCATAGTTACCGTGTGCACAGCCTTGGAATTTATTGAAGGATGTGCTTGTCGCTCTGCATTCTCCAACGCAAGTGCTCTGTTGTCTAGAAAATGTAACAAACTATTGACGGTTGGTTCGTTATCTCTTGACAATTGGAACTCCCTACTGCAGATAACATCTAATTTCCTGGTCAGAATACAAATGATGATTGGGTCCCAAGTGTTAATCTCATGACCTAAATTGTTCAAGGCAGCTAATTGCTGTTTAATTGTTGACAAAAATTGACGTATGTTGGTTGCAGTAGACTTACATAATGGGGGCATATCTAGTAGAATTGAGATATGATCATTTGTAATTTTGTAATTGTTGTTGTATCGGTCATCAAGTATTTTCTTGGCTTGTATATAACTCTCTGACACCAATGGCAAGTTTTTTACAAGGTCTAAAGGCTCATTTACAAGAAAACTGCGCAAATAGAACAACTTTTGTACATTTTCCATGGTATTGTTTTTGTCAATTAAAGCATCAAAAAGGCTTATAAAAGGCTTGTACTCGGAATACTTGCCTGTAAAGTTTTGCACATTGATTTGAGGCAGCTTACATTGTTGTTTGGTAGGCAACTGTTGCTGCTGCGCTGAAGGGCACGGATCACTTGACAAAAGCTTTTTAATTTTTGTAATAACTTCTAGAAACTTATCCTCAACATCGTCATAGTCTCCACCGGCATTAGGATCTATGGCACAAATTTTTAAGTTTAATGAATCGAACTTGTCGAAAGTGGCACGTAGTCGCTCTTCTTTTACTAGGAGAGCTTCTCGACTATGATCGACCTTTTCTAGATTGCTGAAGTAGTTAAAATGTTTTGTTAACGCACCTTTCAACGCAGCCCGCTTTCTTTGAAGCCCCATTATGGCTTTTACACTTGTATCAGAATCGGATTCAGACATTTTGTTTTCTTGATGTCGAAAACTTTTTTATAATTTTAAACTAAACGGAGATAAGTAGCACAAGATTTTTGTTCGTAACCGTATATAGAGAAAAATGGAGGAAATCACAAAAACTGACAATACAAAACGTAATCACACGCAAATCACAATAGATAGATAGAAAGCTGGCGTAGGCGTCGGTCGTACGTCACTTGAGTTGCGCAAACACGAACGCAAGATGTCGTTGCAGACTTTGTTCGGCCAATGAGAAGGCAGCCTGCGGCCCGCGAGGACGCAAACACGAAGTTACCGCAACGTCTAGCGCCGCGCGGCGATATTACGGAAACAAGATAGACCAATCCGCGGCACACAATGACACTTGACGTTTCTTCTGAGTGATACGATTAGCGCACCAGAAATTGAAAATTAGGGCGGCAATTATGAATTGACAAATTAGAATCAGGTTCTTGTTCTTGATGGCTTCCTTTTTTTTTTCTGTGTAAAGCGATGATTTCCTTTGACTCTTTTCTACTCACGTAGGTTATGTTTATTATCTATGCACCTTTGTAGACGCAGATTGATATCGTGATGATGACGATTTTACACAACAACACTTGTATCTTGGCTCTTTACTTTGGGAGGCCTTACGGTATTGATGGCGTTGATCGGCGGCGGGTATGATGGCGTCGGTTTACTTTACTGCACAACACACTTTTCCTGCACGATTTTTGTGTGGCGATGACCCTGTGACACTTTTCGAAGGACCATGTTTGGATAATGGCCAGAATGGACTGTATTTTATTATTAAAGCTGGAATTAAACACAAGGATCTTGCACACACTGTTTATTCGCCATGCGTAGGCAAAAGGAGGGGGAAAAAGGTAACAATGTTGCCATATCTTAAAAAACTAGTGTTGGGATTCCAACACCCCCCCTGTCCTCGAACAGGATGAAGCGCTCCTCCAGGTACGCCCCCAACAGCCTCCGCAGATACGGGGGCACTCCGAAATACTCGAGCGCCTCCCGTATTACACTGTGCGGGATGCTGTTGAAGGCGTTGGCGATGTCGAGGGACGTCGAAAGGGTCACTTCGCCTTCTCGATCCGCCTCCTCCGTCACCGAACGTAAACGCCTGAGGGCATCGACGGTGGACCTCTCGGCCCGGAACCCGTACTGCGCGTCAGAGAGACGCGGTCCCGGGCCGTCCTCCACGTGCCGAACGAGGCGCGAAGCCACGACACTCTCCAGGGCCTTCGCAGCCTCGCTCAGCAGGACCAGAGGTCGCACCGCCGAGGCCGAGTCCAGGGGCCGGCTCCCCTTCGGAATAATGCAGAGTCGACCCTCCTTCCAGAGTTTCGGGAACCGCCCCTCCCGCAAACAGCGGTTGTGATATCCACAATGGACCCCCCATTGTGCCGCACACACGTGTCGGCGTCGCCCTGGTTTAGGACTACTAACCCCAGTGCCACCACCCACTCCAGCAGGGCCTCCCCTTTGGAGATAGTGCTGGGACACCCCCACGCTGTACATTTGGCGTTGAGGTCTCCCAGCACCATTACAGGAGCTGGTGCCGCGTTCCGGACCACTCGACTCACTCTCTCGAGGAAATCTCCTGTTGGGTAGGCGCAGATGGAAGTTGTACACTCTGCGATTTCTGGACTGCAGTTCGCAGTTCAGCCATCTCCCGCTGTAGCACTGCTACCTTAGCTTCGAGGCGCTCGTTTATAGCTTGCAACCTCTGTGTCTCTTCGCATGCCGATCTGTTAAGCAGTGCCAGCACCGCCTCCTCAATTGACGTTGCAGCGTCTTTGAGGGTTTTGACGTAAGTCCCCTTTAGATTTCCGGGCTTGGTTGCAATCTGCCTGATCACCTGAATACTTGCCACGCCCTGATCTTTGATGGCCACGGCAGGTTGATCGTCAACACACGCAGAAGTGCTTGGTCCCGCAGGCGGATGTGTCACCTTTTTGGCTGATGCGGACTTTGCCATTTCAGCAATTGTCTGCTCAGCCTCCACCTTTCGTGCCTCGGCTTGTATAGCTCGGTCTCTCGCCGACAATAGATTACGGCTGCGGCCTCGCTTAGCGAGCGTCCTTGTTGTCCGCACCAACACACTGCTGAGAGCCCCGTCAGAAAGTTCACTATCAGGAAGGCTTACGCCTGATAGGTCTTCCGTCCTTCTCTTTCGACGTTGGATACTTAAGCTCCGGTCACAGGTCATTGGAGACACAGACCTAATGCTCGGTGACCTGGCAGACACCACGAACCGTATATACAGGTGGTCCGATAGTGTCTCCACCCCCTCCTCCACCGATCCCCCCGTCCGCCGCACGCACGTTTGGGCTGTCCCCCTATTCACAAGAGACAGCCCTGCGGCCAGCGCCCATTCTTCAACTTTTTGCCCCTTGGGCTCAGTGGCCGGGTTCCCCCACGCCGTGGATTTGGCGTTGAAGTCGCCGGCCACGAGGACCTTTAGGGGCGCTAGCCGCCTTACCTCCGGCCCCAGAGCGTCCAGAAACTGCTCCAGGGCCGGCAAATCCACGGCGAGAAGTAAACTCCAACGAGTACAGTATCTCCCCACTTAGCCGCGACGTATCCCGGACCACTTTCTATCCTCGAGAGAGGAGGGCGGTCACCTATCCGCGGAACGGTGATCGCCACCAGCTCCTCAGTGTCTCCCAGCCAATTGGGGAGAGGGGGGACGCAATAGGGCTCCGCGATGACAGCAGCTGCAATGCCCCACTCCGCCACGTGCTGGACTAAGAGGTCCTGGGCACGGGCGCAGACGTTGGCATTGCACTGCAGCACCTCAAGATGGTGTGATGGCCGCCTGTCCATCAATGCTCCATCGCGGGGCCCTCCGAGGTCGCCGGCTTACCGGACGGCAATTTCCCCCTGATGCGCGGGGGTTTGCAGGATTTGCCCCCCATGATGTGTTTGGCCGGCAGTTTGGCCTGATGACACACGGCGCACCAGAGTTCCCTCGCGTCACAGTGCGAAGCGGAGTGACCCGGCTTACTGCAGCGGTGGCAGTGTTCTGTTCTGTCCACTGGGGAGGGGCAGAGGGCTCTAGTATGGCCCATGCCCATACACTTGAAGCACCGCATTGGCAGTGCTTCGAGCCCCTTCACCATGGCTGAGGACCATCCCACTGACAGGCGGCCTGCGGCTATGAGCGCATTGGCCGCCAGGACAGGGCAAGTCACGATGACCGGCTTAGCCTTACGGCCCGGCTATTGCTGGGCGAGGCGGGCATAGCGCGCCCGCCGTCGACCCCTTCCTCGGCCTCGCCTTATGCGGGGCGCGTCGGCTCTCGCCTCGCGCTCCCTCTCAGCGGTCATTGCTTCCCAGTACCTCTCGCCACACAGCATCTGTACAATGACACTGTGTAGCGAGAGGTCTAGGTGTCCGAAGACCACACCCAGCCTCACCCTTTCCAGTGACCACATCTGGCAATCTGCCAGAGTGTGTTGAGCGGTATCGTCCGGCTCCCCACACTCGTGGCAGACCGGGCTCATCTCCCGTCCTATTTTATGCAGGTAATGACCGAAGCATCCATGCCCGGTCATTACCTGCGTCATCCTGTACGTCAGCAGACCGTGTTTACGGTCAGTCCATTCCCGGAGCGATGGGAGGAGCGCCCCTATGGTACGAGTACCGTAAGGGGAGTTCTCTAGCTCAACTCTCCATCGCTCTTTCAGCCTATCCACGGCCCGCTGACGCACTGCCCTCATGTCTGCGGGAGCGGGCTCTCCGCCACTGGCTCTAATTCTAGCCCGCTCCCAGTATGCCTCCGCCTGCACTTCCGCGTCCAAATCCCATGGCGGGGTGCCGGCCAATGCGAGCAAGAGACCGTAACATAGGCCCTTGTAATTCGGTTGGCCACAATCCTTTGTGGCCTCCGAAGCAGGGCCCTGTTGGCTCTGGAGAGCCTGTCCGCCCAAATGGATAGGGATCCAGTTCATCCCCAGGGGTGGGGGGCCTACTCCTTGAGGAGCCAGACCTCCCTCTACCCGAATTAGGTTGGCCCTGAGAAGGGCCATTTTGGCCCTGAGAAGGGCCTTTTTTCAGAAACCGCCCGAAGGCGTCTCGCAGTGGAGGACCTCTGCCACCGGGTGGGACTGTTCCAGTCCCACCGTTTATAGGGGCGCTTCCAGGCGCGCTAGGTAGCGCCTGCGTCGCACCCCCCCTCTCCGCCGCCGGATCGGGTCCGCGAGGGGATCGTCCTCGCGGTCCCTTTCCTCGACCTCCCTCTGCGACATGACGACCTCGCAGAAGGAGGCCATTGCCGCCCAAGCTCCGTCGCTCTCGAGCATCGCGTTGGCGACACTCGGGAGCGACAGGTCCGTCCCGCCAAGCGCCAGCTCCAGGTCGAGCCGCGTGAGCGGCCAGCGCGGGAATCGACTGCGCACCCATGACGAGGATGCCGCCTGACTTCCGGGGGCGGCAGACACCTCGAACCGTATATACAGGTGGTCCGAAAGTGTCTCCACCCCCTCCTCACACAGCACAACGCATTTGACACAGTGTGTCAAACCAGGCATAAGGGGGATGCATTGGCACGGGCGTCTGTATCGTACTGCTAAGGGCAGCCATACGGAAACCTTCTGCAGGTTCGCCTGGGCGATACTGCAGAAGGTTTCCGTATGGTAGACGCAAATGCAAAGAATACGTGGTGGGGTCCACTCAATGAGATGGAGCTCCACATATTAAACACAGGACTGGTACCAACCTTTGACACCATAAGAAACAAGAGCACATTGACGTCACGGCCTGCTCGACGGAAACCCTGGGACACGCTGAACACTGGAGGGTGGCAGAAGATCTGGTTAGCTCGGACCACAACGGCATCTTATTTAGTCTAAAATTGGAAAAATCTAAAGGCATCCATAAAAATAGAACGACAAGAAAATACAATACGAAAAATTTGAAGAACTTAAGACGGAATACAATATAACAAAAGCAAAAATAAAAGAAATTAGTAATTTTGAAAAATTAGAAGAAATGATTGGGAAAATTAATAAGAGCATAACAATAGCCAGTGATCTATCAATACCAAAAAAGAAGAAAAGGGAAAAACTGAACGTGCCGTGGTGGTCCGAGGAGCTGGCAGTGATGAAGGCCGAAGTCGCCCGTAGGAGATGCAGAATACGAAACGCATCAGACATCCGAAGAGAGGCTGTCGACGCCGAATACCTCGAAATGAAAGAGAAATATGAGAAAGAAGTAACCAAAGCCCAGACAGAAAGCTGGAGAGAGTTCTGCACTAAACAGGAGCGAGAAACAGTTTGGGGAGGTATATACAGAGTACTCAACAAGACTGCAAAGAGAGAGGAAGATATACCTCTCCAAAACAATGGAAAACCTCTAAGCATGCAGGACTCCCTGAAGGATAGGGAGGATAAGGATAGCGAACACCATAGAAGGGTAAGAATCAAAGCTGGGAAAGCAAATGATAGCGATCACAACAGAAAAGGTTGTGACCCTCCATTCACAAAAGCTGAGCTAAAGACAGCTACCGAATCCTTCAATCCAAAAAAGGCCCCTGGAATCGACGGGTTCACGGCCGACATCTGTCTCAGGGTGACAGGGAGAGATCCGGATCTCTTCCTCGAACTTATGAACAGATGTCTGGCCCTAGGTTACTTCCCTAAACAATGGAAGGAGGCGATTGCAGTGATCCTCAGAAAGCCCGGTAAAGAAACATACACATCGGTCAAGTCCTATAGACCGATAGGTTTGCTGTCGATACTAGGCAAGATACTAGAAAAGATGATCGTAGGTCGGCTTAAGCACCACCTCTTGCCGAAAATGAGCACCAAACAATATGGCTTTATGCCACAGAGAAGCACCGAGGACTCCCTCTATGCCCTAATGGAACACATAAAAGCTAAACTCAAAGAAAAGAAAATAGTTACAGTAGTATCATTGGACATAGAGGGGGCCTTCGATGGCGCCTGGTGGCCTGCCGTTTGGCAGAGGAAGAGTGCCCAATTAACTTACGAAAAATCATGGGCATGGACATTGAAAGACATGCGGGAACAACTCTGGCGCATGTTGAGGCGTGGGGTATAGAAAATAAGCAAAAGTTTGCACCGCATAAAACGAACTTAATGGTGATAACAAACAAGCTAAAGTATGGTACACCACGCCTCACCATGGGCGGCGTCGATATTCGCCGGGTGGATGAACTAAAAATTTTAGGCGTGATATTTGACGAAAAGTTGACATTTAAAGCACACGCAAATCATGTCTGCAAGAAGGCTCTCGGAATATATAGGAGACTGGCGAAGGCTGCAAAAATTGACTGGGGCCTAAACCCCGAAGTAACACGCGTCATCTATGTGGCAACAGTAGAGCCGATCATCTTGTATGCCGCTAGTGTATGGGCAAAGGCCACCGAAAAAATCAATGTCAGGAAGCCACTGAATGCGGTGCAACGAGGGTTCGCTCAAAAAATCTGCAGGGCCTACCGCACGGTTTCCTTGCACTCAGCTCTGGTGCTTGCCGGTTTGCTCCCGCTTGATATTTGAGTGCGTGAGGCAGCCTCATTGTACCGGATCAAGAGGGGGGCGCCGGTGCCGGAGCTGTGTGATAGGGAGATCGAGCGGGTGGCCTCGGCCATTGGCCCCCTTCATCCGGCGGAGCATACCGACTTGGAGTACACCGGCCTGCTAAACCAGCAGGAAGTGGATGAGAACACCAATATGGACGTTCTCATCTACACTGACGGCAGTAAGATTGACGGGGGAGTCGGCGCCGCGCTATCCATATGGAAAGACGGGGTCGAATCTAGACCAGTCAAGCTCTGCCTGTCTAGATACTGCACGGTTTACCAGGCCGAGCTCCTTGCGATATGCGAGGCGGCGAGAAGAGCCAGTGTTATGAGCGCGGAGACTTTTGGAATTTACAGCGACTCTACATCGGCACTGCAGGCTGTTGTGGACTCGAGCTCCCTCCACCCATTAGCGATCAAAACTCGAGAAAATATTAGAGCTGCTTCTCGGCAGAACAAAACTATAAAATTGTTTTGGGTGAAAGCACACGCGGGGTTGGAGGGGAACGAGAGGGCGGATCAGTTGGCGAAAGAGGCCGCTGTAAGTTCCAAAAGGAAAGCTGACTACGACATGTGCCCGGTGTCACATGTGAGGAGTATCTTAAGGCAGAAATCGCTGGTTGAGTGGAACGACCGCTATACCTAAGAAAATACAACCAATGTAATAGATATACGTGGGGCGCACTATAAGTTTCCGGAATGAATATGAAAAAATACTATTAAAGGTACAAAATTAATTTATTGTTTTTCAAAATAATCTCCCTTGGCGTCTATGCACTTTTTCATACGATGAAACCAGTTTTGAAAACTTTTGTGCCACTCCTCTGTGGTGACCTCTGAAACGTGTTTTTCATACTCCTCGACAGCCTCTTCTGGTGATGAAAATCGTTGACCGCGTAATTGGTTCTTAATTTTTGGGAACAGAAAAAAGCCACAAGGTGCCAGGTCGGGACTGTATGCAGGATGACTCATGAGTTCTACATTTTTCGCCTTCAAAAAGTCGTTTGTCTGTCTGGCCGTGTGAGAACTAGCATTGTCGTGGTGCAGGATGATACGGCGTTTACGGTTATTTTTACGGAGTTCGTCAATAACTTCCGGCAAACAAATGGTCGTGTACCAGTCACTATTCACTGTACGACGATTCTCTAAAGCAACAGTAGCCACGTGTCCAGTTTTATTAAAAAAAGAAGCAATCATCTGCTTAGATGCACTTTTCACGCGCGCCACTTTGGTTGGTTTCGGCTCATCTTGAAAGACCCATACGCTCGATTGCTGCTTTGTTTTGGGATCGTAGCAATAAATCCATGTTTCGTCACCTGTTACTATGTCCCACACCAAATTTGACGCACCTTCGTTGAATCTGGTAAGCATGGCACTGCACCAAGTGACGCGGTCCGTTTTTTGAGCCTCGGTCAAGTTGTGTGGGATCCACCGCGAGCACAGCTTTCTCACACCCAAATGTTTGTGTAGGATTAATTGTGTTTGACTCATGCCTATTTCTAAGGATGCGCGAATTTCATGGTAGGTCACATGCCTGTCTGTTTCAATCATACGGCGCACAGCATTGATGTTTTTGTTGGTCACAGCGGTGGACGGCCGACCATCGCGAGATTCGTCACTGAGATTGATACGACCACGCTTGAATTCTGCAAACCAGCTATAAACAGTTGTCTTGCATGGTGCTTCATTGCCAAAAGCTGTTTCAAGCCCAGCGATGCTCTGTCTAGCTGTCAAATTACACTTAAAATCGTAGAAAATCATACTACGAAAATTTTCCCGAGTTAAATCCATGTTGATGCAGACACACAATTTTTTAAATGGCGCCACAAGGTAAAAACAAAAGACAGTCAGATGAAACAAACTGCATTCTACAGCCAAAGAGTTCTATTTTCAAATGTTGCAATAAATTTTTAAATATTGTTTATGTAAGTGGCCAGTTCCGGAAACTTACAGTGCGCCCTATGTAGCAGCATGTAATAGATATAAAAACTATGATAAGTAGATGTAAAAAACTGTGGCCCGAAAAAGTATTAAATATGTGTACCAGATTATTTACCCATAGAACTACATAAGTAATAAATAGAAGTAATAAATAAAAGTTAGAAATAATAGAATAGAACAAAGTAGACGGGAGTCCCACCCGTATATGGAAAGAAAGAGCGCGATAGTACGAGCGGTAGCAAAAGCGAGAACTGGAATGAAAGCAGTCGGAAGTTAGTATAGGCACCAATGTTTTTGTGGTGGTAGTAAGTAATAATTTTTTTTTTTTTTTTACGGAGGGGAAATGCATTTACGCACAAAGTGTGGGACTCCTGAGCCGCTAGTCGGCCCAGACTACCCACTAAAACCCCTCCGGCGTTTCCGCACCAGCCGTTGAGGGCGCCATGGCCCTCCGGCTTTGCCTTACGGCACAGCTAGTTCTGGGCTAGGCGGGCATAGCGCGCCCGCCTTCGGCCCCTTCCTCTGCCTCTTCTGATGCTAGGAGCGTCGGCACTCGCCTCACGCTCCCGCTCAGCTGCCTCCTTCTGCGAAATGACAGTTTCGCAGAAGGCGGCCATTGCTTCCCAGTACCTCTCGCCACACAGCATCTGAGCAATGACACTGTGTAGCGAGAGGTCGAGGTGTCCGTACACCACGCCGAGCCAAATGTGGTCACCCTTTCAGGCGACCACATTTGGCAGTCTGCCAGAGTGTGTTGAACTGTATCGTCCGGCTCCCCACACTCGTAGCAGACCGGGCTCACCTCCCTTCCTATTTTATGCAGGTAATGACCGAAGCATCCGTGCCCGGTCATTACCTGCGTCATCCTGTACGTCAGCAGACCGTGTTTACGGTCAAGCCATTCCCGGAGCGATGGGAGGAGCGCCCCTATGGTACGAGTACCATAAGGGGAGTTCTCCAGCTCTACTCTCCATCGCTCCCTCAGCCTATCCACGGCCCGCTGACGCACTGCCCTCATTTCTGCAGAAGCGGGCTCTCCGCCACTGGCCCTTACTCTAGCCCGCTCCCAGTATGCCTCCGCCTGCACTTCCGCGTCCAATTCCCATGGCGGGGTGCCGGCCAATGCGCATGCTGCCGCCCAAGAGACCGTAACATAGGCCCTTGCGATTCGGTTGGCCACAATCCTTTGTGGCCTCCGAAGCAGGGCCCTGTTGGCTCTGGAGAGCCTGTCCGCCCAAATGGGCGCCCCATAAAGTGCCATGCTGCGCACTACGCCAGCGTAGAGGCGACGGCACGGGGCGCCTGGCCCTCCAACGTTGGGCAGCAGCCGGCCCATGGCCGATGCTGCGCCGACTATTCGGGGAGCTAACTATTTAAAGTGCTCCCTGAAGTACCAGCGTGAGTCCAGGATGAGCCCCAGATACTTGATGTTAGGCCTCACCTGGACTCTTTCCCCGCCAATGGGAATTGACGCGCCAGCCTGCGGTCTCCACCTTCTACCTCTCCCGAAGACCCTGGACCTAACCTAACCTAATCGATAGCAAATAGTTCATCATAAGTCCCCGGAATCTCTCTAAATTAGACTCACTATATTTTCCTAGATTGTTTCTAGTCATTTCCCTCCGTTTCCGCGCATTTTCTTAGCGCACCACCTGTAAACTTGTATTTTTATTAAATTTAGACTCTATACAACTAAAATCTTTGTTTTATAAATTTTCTATACTTACCTTTCATCCGCATCTGCTTTTATCTGGTCCGCTCCGTCTATCCACGTCGTTGCGTACCGGTTTCCTGACTATCTGTCTTAATTTCGCTGCTACACTTCTTGTTTTCACCTAAAATTTCATTAAAAACTAACCTTTTTCTCACTTGTAATTTTTCTTCTCATCCGATCCTCGCGTTCTTTGCTTATTCGAGTTCCTCTCGTCCGCCCGCATCCGTAGACACCTGTTTTGTGGCGATCGGACGACAACTTTTCGAAAAACTACATTTTCTTTGAAAAATTATAAATTTTCCTCTAAAAATTTTCTGTTTTTGGCTTTATTAGATCCGTCTCGCCGAGACGAGTCCAACGACACCTCGTTTTTGAGAATCGGCCCCACACTTTTCGAAAAATTTGCCCGCCGACCCTCCCGTAAATTGCTTGGGATATCAACTTCGGACAGGGGTCAAAAACATTTTTTGAAATTTCGTTCATTTTAATTCTGACGTGTTAGGCGTGAGACTAATACACTAAATAAAAGCTTTTAATAAGGACATTGCTAATAAATATTAGTAAAATTTAGACTACGGTTTGCTTTATTATCGGGAACCCGATAATTAAGTAAATTGAGGGATTGCATAAAGACTAACTATTGTCTACATAAATAGTAAATGACTCCGCCTACCGCTTAGTGTAGTAGAGACCAAGGGCTGGTGCCCGTTGACTCTTACCTATACATTTTAAATAGGAATAACAAATTTTAACAATAATTTTACATCTATATTATAGGCTCTACTTTTAATTTAATAAATAAACATTTTACTATTTTGCTGTACCTTTACATACAGTAAAAAACTGACTATTTTAATCTAATTTAATTAATAAATAAAAATTTTAAACTAATTACTGTACCTATACATACAGTACGAGACTGACAAAAACTTAAATAATTAACGACTTGGCGTATCAAATCAGAGCGCAAAATAAATATTTGATTAAAAATTTTTTAAGGACTTTACAACTTATACAATATTATATTTTAACCGTGATTACTTCCAGACTGACGCTGTCTCCCCTCCCTTAAATCCCCCCTATATATTCAAAATGTTTCGTACTCCGTCGACCAAGCGTACCCTTACTTTTTCGCCTGAGGAGCCCGACATCCCCGTTATAATATATAAGACAATTACTAAGACAAAAGTTAAATCAGTTAAAAAGGTAACAAAAATTTTTAATGACGATGCTCATTGTGGCGCTTGCCACAGATTTTTTTTATTTTTTGTCTATGGTCTTGTTTTAGACTAGCTTATATGAAAAAAAGACAAAATTCAATATTCAAAATTTTATTTGTGACACTTGATGTTTTTGATGTTTTTTTTTGGCAGATGAGTTTTGAGACTCGTGTGAAAAATACATTTATTTTCTGATCATTACTGATTGTTCTTTGGCTGTGAATTTGACAGTTCTTTAATCAGTGTAATTGTTTTTGCTGCAATACAGGTTGTGTATTAATCTGTAAATTTGATTTTATTTTTTTTAACTTTCGAGAGTTAAGAACCTACCTACAAGTGGTTCTGTGTTCTTCGTGCATTTCAATTCAACGTGCCCTCCGACGTTGAGTCGTTGGTCCTGGTTATCTGGAGAATTAATACCAGATTCTACGGGAATTTTGGATTACTGAGAAAGGTGCTTGGAGCCAGAGCTGTCGCCACTTGTTAATGTGTCTACGGATGAAAAGGGCTGAAATACAGGATTGAAATTGCGTGCCGAGTACCAGTGACTTTTTTTTTATGATCAATTTATTTATTTATTCTTGTTATTCTGTAAATAGTGGTTTCATTGTGTGCGCTCCTTGTCAATAAAATTTCTTCGATTGTGTATTTTACTTAGAAGCCGTCTCATGACAATGACTTTCATTGCCATGGAGACGGCTGTTGAGTGACAATTCTCAAAATTCAAAAAGGCCTTAGTCGCCACTGTCAAATTTTCGGCTTGTGTGACTTTTTTTTTTTTTGGCATTCCAAATTTTACCGACTAAAACCCCTACCACCCCTACCACGACAATTTATAATTGTTGGCGTTGCGGCCCATGGGTCACCTCTGGTCGTAACGCTACATCATGCAGCAAATCAAATCAGGACAAATAGCGAGGGGTCGTCGGGGCCCTCAGGCCCCTTGCGCACTAGCGGTCAACCGCGGGGGCGGCTAACCGCGCGGTCTGCCGCTTTCCCAGTTTAATATGCAACCGCCTGTGATTGTACGCACTTGACCGCCCCAAAGTTTCAACCGCGGCGGTTGAATGGAGAGCTGCGGCCCGCTCCGCGGCTGGCCGCCATCTTGCTTGTACGCACTTGCGATTTCAGTTTGCGGCGAGCCGCCGATGAGTTAGTACGTGAGTCGCAGTCATGAACTTCGACACAGAGAAATTCATTGTTGAAATTCAACAACGAGAATCAATTTGGAATTGTCAAGGAGCAATATATAGGAATAGAGATTTAAAACGGAAACAATGGGAAGAATTAGTAGACATTTTTGGAAAAGATGAGATGACAACAGAGGAAAAAAGAAGTCTTGGGGCCTGTCCACATCACCACGGCACGACATCGTCACCGTAGAACGGTGCGGTGTCGGGGCGCGACGCGTTGCCGCGCCGTGCACTAGCACGGTACGGCAACGCCGCCGTCGAACGGTGCAAAGGACGGCGTCGTCGTAAGCCGGTGACGCGATACGATGCGCCCGATCAGTTGATGTGTTATTGTCTTAGCGATTAGTTGTACGTGTGAATAAAAGATGTCGGAAAACATAGATTGTGATTTATTGATTTCACTTGTTGAAGAACGTCCAGTATTATGGGATAAGACAATAGATGATTTCAAGAACAAAAATTTAAAAACAGAAGGCTGGAAGGATGTTTGTCGAAACATTTTTCATGACTTTGACGACAAAAACGATAAAGAAAAAACAAGACTAGGTAAGCTCATATTTATTAGTTACATTAAGTTATAGGTATATTATAATAAGTATTAGTATATTTATTTATCGAATTAATAATCGTACTATAGTCGGTTATTATATTTTAGTTAATTGCCAACTAAGTGCTCCAATATCGCTATTAAAATATTTACAGAATTCATTCCTTATGTTGACTGGGTTTGTGTTGTTTGGAAATTCGTCATCCTCTGACTGTTGCAAGTTTACAAAATTTTCTTCTATCATTAGTTCCTCGGTTGTGGTAATTCCATCTCTATTAATAACAAAGTTATGCAAGACACAACATGCTTTGATAATATCTGTAGCAAAATTATATTGAACATTCAGTGGTCGGTGAAATACACGCCATTTATTTGCCAGAATACCAAAAGTACATTCAACGTATCTTCTCGCGCGACTCAAGCGATAGTTAAATACTCTTTGTTGTACAGTCAAATGTTTCCCTGGGTATGGGCGCAATACATTATTTGTGAGTGGTAAGCCTTCATCTGCTACAAAAACATGGGGAACTGGTGTCTGTAGACCTGGTAAACATTTTGGCTCTGGTAAAGGCAGATGGCCTTGTAGTAATAATTCGTACAGTTTCGTATTGTGAAAAACTGTCGAGTCGCATTCCTTACCAAATGCTCCTATATCAACATACACAAATCTATATTTGGAATCAACAATTGCGAGCAAAATTATAGAATTATAACTCTTATAGTTAAAAAAAAGAGACCCACTATGGGCAGGACTCCAGATTCGAATGTGTT
The DNA here is from genome assembly GCA_947363495.1 of Euzophera pinguis. NCBI lineage: Eukaryota > Metazoa > Arthropoda > Insecta > Lepidoptera > Pyralidae > Euzophera > Euzophera pinguis. The sequence goes on from OX376182.1 coordinate 202,027, forward strand.
TCCCGTCCAACGCCCCCATACAATTAGGAAAATTGGCTTTCTTGTCAAAATCTTCAGCTGTTTGTTTTAATAACTCCTCTGTTATTTTCGGAATACATTCATTTAACATGATTTTCCATAAAGCTTGACATACTTCTCTTACTATTTTTGCGATTGTACTCTTTCCACGATAATCCGTTAATTCTAAATCTCTAAAACTATTTCCTGTTGCCAAAAATCTGAAACAAAAATCCGGGTATAACATCATAAACATCCAAACATCCATACTCATAAAATTTCACGTTTATAGATAATATTAGTAGGAAGTAGGATGACAAAAATAACTGATTTTTTTCTCATTTAGATCTCAGATCTAGATCCCATAACAAAGGGGTATCAACCTAGTAAATACTCATTTAGCGTACCTAAGTAATTTTTAGAAATAGGAATTATAATTAATTTGTGTAATAAAAGCCGCTGGTATACCTACCTACATGAGTACTATCTCTGTATTTTAGTTTGATACTCAGCCCCTTTCCGTCATACACTTTAAATTTTATTATAAATGCGAAAGTTTGTGAGGATGTATTGCTGTATTTATAGTATGTATGTTTGTCTTTCACGTAAAAACTACTGATCCAATTGTTGCTAATAATACACGTTTTAAATATTTTGCAGGTAATGCTGTGGTAAAGAAATGGACTCATATAAAAGACAATTTTACAAAATACCTGAAAAAACTTGAAACTTTAAATAAATCGGGATCTGGTGCAAGCAAAATTAAGGAGTATCATTTGTATAAGCAACTTCTGTTTCTAAAAAAAAACGCTGCAAATTTAACTGACTCAAGCATAATGGAAGAAGATGAAGAAGACGAGATACCATATGAAAAAAATGATTATAAAAGATCACGTTATCAACCAACTCCACGAAAAAAAAAAAACAATGATGAAGTCGATTATGAGATTCTCCAAGCCCTAAAGGAAACAGAAAATAGACATCTGTCATTTTTTAAGGCCATATTACCATCATTGAACACATTGAATGAGCATCAAACTCTAATGTTTCAAAGTCGTGTTTTACAAATCCTAACTGATTTACATCAGATTTCATATCAGTATGAAACATCAACTGGTTATCATACAGCTTCTCAGGATAGGTACCAAAGATCACAATCATCATATACTACTAATTATCAACCAACACAAACTTTTACATACCAATCAACAATGTCATCAAACGTTTCTAAAACACCAGCACCAAGTACAAGTAGTATATATCAACCATCGACTTCATCAAATTCCAAACCACCAAACTCAACTTTCGAAGAACTATCAAATGATTGCGAAGATGAAGCAAGTGCATTGGAATCAACATATGATTTTTCTTGAAAATTAAGATAAATTAAAAGAAATATTATATTTTTTATCATAATGATAACTACGTAGTAAATTTGTTGAATTATTTTTCTATTATTTATCTTATAATTGTAACGTTGGTAGTTCAGCCACTCAAAATCTGTGATTTTATCTAAGGTTATTAAAGACTGTTATTGTTTTTCTTAGTTATAACTGTAATCTTACGGGTATACAAGCCAGTAACCCCGCAAAATCTGTGATTTTTAGCTAGTTGTTAGGTTAAACAGGCAAATAAGCCGATTGAAAACTGTGATTTTTAAGTAGATATTAAGTTATTATTGTGTATTTATATAGATGTAGGCATTTTTGAGGCCAATATCTACTGTTCTTAATATTTTAAATAAACATATTAATAATTGTACTCGTACATATGTACATCATTATGAATATAAAAGAGGTTTGATTGTGATTTACCTAATTGTTTTTCTAGTGTTTATTATTATTAAAAAGCAAATCGTTCATTCGAAAACTGTGATTTTTATACTCTAGATTTAGTAAATATTAAACTTGCTATTATTATCAAAAATAAAGAACATAAAAAAATATTACATACATATAAATTGTTTTCATTACTTACCTTATAGTTAATCCTAACTTCTCCAAAGGCCCAACAGGTTTTCTAAATACAAATTGTTTTTGTATACGCGGTGCAACTCTTGTTAGTAATTCTTCAAAACTTGATACAGACATTCTAAAATAACTGTAAAATTTATGGTCACAGGTTTTCAACGCTTCATATTTTCTCGTGAAATGATTCCCATCACTATTCATAATTGAAAGATATGGATGCACCCAGTACTGTCTTTTTAATTTTTTTTTCTCCAACTTATCTCTTCGTCTTTTTAATAACAACAGAAGCAGAATACGTTTTGTGCGGTCCATATCTACAACGAGACTGTTATTTATTTGGTGAAGAATGTACCGAAAGTTTACAAGGCACGGCAACGTGTAACTTTGCGGTGTCGTGAGGTACATTTTTACGGTACGGCAACGTAAATTCCCACGTTACGGCAACGTGCCGCGCCACGGCACCGCACCGTTCCACGGCGACGACGTCGTGCCGTGGTGATGTGGACAAGGCCTTGGTAAGTATTTATTATAATTATTATTATTATATTTATATAAACGAAACTACACATACATTCAACATCTTAAAACATAATAAATACGTCTATTTTCAATTAAATCATATTTCTTTGCCATTCTAATTTCCCATCAGTCATAAAATATTGGGCAAACAATTCTCTGTATCTCAACGCAGTTTTAAGGTCTTCGCACATTATAACAACTCCACGCCAACGCGGCAGCAACTCTACTCACACTCTCGATGAGTAGTCAACTAGTTGATCCACCCAATGGTCACTAGTGGACAACGCGGTGTCAAGGAGTGGCCAACGCGGTGTCAAGGAGTGGCCAACGCGGTGCCAACGAGTGGGTTATTCAACAGACAACTCGTCTAACCTCAGTTTTCGGTTAAATTTTGTCCAAAGAAGTCGTGTTGCTTATGAAATGTCGAACTTTACATTCAGTGAACTGGCGATTATAGCTATTATATTTGATAATGAAAATGAACGAAACAGCAGGAAAAGAAGATATTGGGTACATGATATGTTGCAACAAAGGAAATCAGAAGGGGAATATTGGAATATCCGGAAACGTCTGCTAGATGACGAAGAAAAATTCTATATCTATTTCCGTATGCCGAGATACTTGTTTTATTATATACTTAATATTATTGAGGACGACATCTACAAAAGAAACACGCGATTTAGAGAAGCTGTATCACCGGAAGAAAAGCTGGCAGTGACATTAAGGTAAGCAATAAGAAACTTTTTTATAATTTATATGTATTTATTTATATATCAAGTTAAAGGATAAATCAAAGCAAAGCAATTTTACTTTAATTGTGTTAAGAAGAACCATCAACCCGATTCTTCCATAGGCGTTGTATTTTGCTGTTGGGTGCTAGCGGTGCTACTACCGGTAGTACCTGCATTTAGGTTTTGAGTTGTGTAGCTACTACCGGTAGTACCTGCATTTAGGTTTTGAGTTGTGTAGCTACTACCGGTAGTACCTGCATTTAGGTTTTGAGTTGTGTAGCTACTACCGGTAGTACCTGCATTTAGGTTTTGAGTTGTGTAGCCAGAAGTTCCTGGTGCAAACAAATCATCATAGTAACAGTTTGGATTATTTTGCAGTTCTTGTATTTCAGCTTCCGAAACTAAATTAAAAATTCTTGACTTTAAAAGTGCTTGATTATAGGTAGATAATTTTTTTACTGTGCTAGAAATACTTAAAAAAAAATTATCCATTTCGTCATTCTGCTTTCCATCTTCATCGTCTTTTTTTTTTAATAAATATTCCATTAAAACCGCCGATGCACTTGTTTCTTGCAATTTCTTTCGTTTTGTCGTTTTTGGAATGTCAGGAAACACTGATCTAGATGAATCGTACATAGACACCGAAGATTCAGGACGCTCCGAGATAATTGACGAGTCTTGAGATTCTTCATTATTAGTCACATTGGCAAGAATTTCCGCAGCAGATAAGCTATTTTCATCATCACCATCATCTGTGTTGTCCACTGACGTCACTGTAGACCGTTCTTTATAATGTGGTAATAAAAAAGACATTTCAGTTTCATATTGCCATTTTTTATTAGTATTAGCACTCTGACCACTTTTAGTTGCTTTCTTTTTAATGGCTCTTCTATGATATTCCCTTAAGTTTTGCCATATCTTCTTACATTCTGACGCTGTAACAAAATAATATAAATATAAAGAAAAATTGGTTGTTTCAGGTACTTGATTAGTGGCTGTTCATTTAGGACTATGAGTTCAAGCTTTCGGTTAGGCGAAAGTACCATCCGGTCGATATTAAAAGATGTGTGCAATGCGATTATAAATACAATGAAGGGGAAGTTCATGCCCACACCTACTACCGAAGACTGGAAAAGAATCGCAGATGGTTTCAATAAAAAATGGAATTTTCCAAACTGCATAGGTGCCATCGACGGCAAACATGTAAACATAATTGCCCCTCCTAGCAGCGGCTCGCTATTTTTTAATTATAAAAAACACTTCTCTATCGTCCTCATGGCTGTCGTCGATGATAAATACAGATTTATAGCTGTCGATATAGGGGCCTATGGCAAGAATAGTGATGGCGGAATTTTGGCATCGTCAAGATTAGGAAGAGCGATTGAAATGAATACATTTAATATTCCAACTGACACACCATTACCTGGTACTGAAATAATAATGCCACATGTTTTTGTAGCCGACGAAGCGTTTCCTTTAAAAAGGAATTTATTGCGACCATATCCACGTTCAAGTGGCATTTCAGAAAAGGAAAGAATATACAATAATCGCTTATCGCGAGCTCGCAGAGTAGTTGAAAACGCGTTCGGCATCTTATATCAAAAATTTGGAATTTATAATAAGAATTTGCATTTACACCCAAAATATGTTGATATTGTGGTCTTTGCGACGTGTATTTTACACAATGTCATGCGGTGTTATAATATAACATCCGATGATGAAGTCAACACAAGGCAGAGTTCGGCCAATAATGATGATGAACAGAGATTACTAAGTAATCTAAGTACAATTCCAGAAGATATAAGTGAATCTTCGGCATCTGCTTTTGAAACTCGTGATATGTTTGCAACTTATTTTCAATCTCCCGAAGGACGAGTTCCGTGGCAGCATTTAATATAGATCATGGATAATTAATATGTAATAATCGTAAGAAGTTGGTTATAATATTATTGGCTTATTAAGAATATTAAACAAGTTTCTATACTAAGCTGGGATTTTATTACTGATTACCTATATTAAATAAACGTAAGGCACTTTATTATAACATACAGAAACCCAAACTAAAAATAAAATATATATGACGTAGATTTAATATTTTATATCAGTAAATTCTGGGATTTTATATTACTGTATGTGAAAAAACTAATTTTTACGATAAACCAAGATTTTTCGAGTGTCCAAGTAGAAAATCGTAGGTACTGAACTGTACAACATACCTACTTTTTGGATGTAACAGGTTGAATTAAATTTTCTCAACAATGTACTTTAATGAAATGACTTATAAGTTTTAACATTATTTTTAATATCTATTAGAATCACACATATTTATTTGTTCGATAGCTGAATTTCTGTAGATTATGGCAAAATCAATAACTCAATACCAACACTGAAAACGTCACAAATAGAAATTAATTATGTTAATAGTATTTTATGTAATAGTTGTAGAGGGTTCAAAAATGTTGAGTGGCGTGGTGAGTGTTGCAACGTCGCATACAAAACTTTTTCTACGACTAGGGATTAAATATAACAAACACAGCAATACCGCATAATTAAGAGCGGGAAGTTGTATAGTCACATATGACAGTTAGTTTTTGCAAAATTCAATTGCAAAAAAGACTAGATAGACTTTTTTGCAATTGAATAAGACTAGCTTTTATATAGGTGTTCGGGACTATATAATTAACAGATAAATGTACCGGAGTAGAAAAAAATTCTTACCTGGTTGCGACAATACAATAGCGATTTCATTCCATGCCTTTTCCTTCTTATGTACGTCACTATATTTCGGATCACGAAGGTCGTATAGTAGCGGATATTTTCGCACTTCTTCTATCAACTTTTCTTTCTGCATGATTTTCGAAAAATATCACCGTGTACCGCCAACGTGCACTCCGTCCTTCGATTCTATAGTGAATGATGGCGGGCGGGGGGAAGGCACGGGGCGGACGGGTGGGCTGGCAAATGGTTGCCCGTCACGCGACAGTCGCAAACGCATAGTCGTTACGTGGACAACGTGTGGTCGTTGCGTGGACGACGTATGGTCATTGCGTGACAAACGTGTCGGGGTTGACCTCTAGTGTACGATGCGTAGGCCACTCGTTGTACACTACTTTATAATCATTTTTTGAAATTGAACCTTGAACATACGATACAGGGCTTAAATTTCAATGTCTAGCATAGAGTCGAGTCGCCGGTGAGTTGTTATAATGTGCGAAGACCTTTAGCGTTCCTTCTTAACCCTTCCTGTGTTAAGTTTTCTGTCAAAGGGCAACTGAGTGAGTCGTCGTAACAATAACCATCTCGGTCTCTTACAAAATTATGTAGTACACAAGTAGCTTTTATAATATCTTTTGCTAGATCAAAGTGAACATTTAGAGGTCTATGAAATATACGCCACTTGTTTGCATAAATTCCAAAACTGCATTCTACATATCTTCTTGCTCTAGAAAGCCTGTAATTGAACGTTCTTTTAGTTTCATCCAAATCTTTTTTTGCGTATGGGCGCATCATATTCGTAGATAATGCAAATGCCTCGTCGCCTACAAAAACGTATGGCATACATGTCTCGCTGTTTTGTGAAATAGGCTGTGGCTCTGGAATATCCAATTGGTTTTTTTGCATTCTTTCGTAGAAAACAGAATTTTGAAATATTGACGAGTCACTGAATTTACCAAAAGCTCCAATATCAACCATAACAAATTTGAAATTACTGTCGCATACTGCTAATAAAACCAAAGAGAAAAAACTTTTATAATTAAAGCACATTGAGCCACTGTTATTAGGTGCTATACATCGTATGTGCTTGCCATCGACAGCACCTAAGCAGTTAGGAAAATTAGCTCTTTGAAAAAAAACCATTCGCAATTTTTTTCCAAGCGTCTTTTTTTGGTTGAGGCAAACAAATATCTTTCAGACAAAACCAAATTGCAAAACAAACTTCTCGTACGATTTCTGCTACAGTGCTTACTCCAATTTTGAATGTATAATGTAGTTCCGCAAATGTACAACCTGTTGCAAAATATCTGAAACAAAAATTTTATAATTACTACATGCATTATTTAATTCAATTTAGATATGTACCTATATTATACTTCTATTACTTTATGACTATATCATTAACTTGTTTGTTGTATTGTTCTAGGAAAAGAATTACAAAAAAAATGGAAAAACATCAGGGATAATTTTGTGAAAGCTCTAAAGGACAATGTTAGCAGGAGTGGGTCAGCAGCTAAGAAAAAGACTCAATACATATTTTACAATAATTTAATGTTTTTGAAAGACACAGTATCCATCAATGAAACTGATTCAAATATGCCAAGGCAAGAAAATGATGGAAATGAAACAGAAAATGTCACTGACCCAGTCATACCACCACCGCCAAAACGAAATAAAAAGAAAAAAAAAGAAGATGATATAGGAGTTGAATTGATTAACGTCTTAAATAAGAATGTCGAGTTCAGAAAGGCCGAAGAAGATGAAGATAGACTGTTCTTTTTGTCGTTGGTTAGTGAAATAAAAAAAGTGCCTGAACATATACGCCTACGTACAAAAGCTAAAATAATGCAAGTCATTACTGAAGCCCAAACGTCTGGATACAACTACTGTGATTACGTGCGACCATTTAACTACAACCAAGGGCCACATCAAGGATATCAGACACCATCATTTGCTAGAAATAATAACACACCACCACCACCACCGCCCTCAGTTCCACCTACACATCGTGGAACATGGAATGAAGGAGAATCTGTAACTTCTCCTGAATCAACATATTCACAGAATACACATATGTCTCAAGAATCTGATTATTTAGATCTTTTTAATGATAATAATTCTCAGTAATAGTTATAGTTTCCTACTTTTATTGTTCTTTGTGGTTATGAATACACATTGCGATTCAAATTAAAACATAATAGCTAGCAAAAACATTTTTTATTTAAAATACATACCTTAACGTTATAACTAATTTCTCTTCGGGTTGGATACAGTCACGAAATTTAGTATCTTGTCCTTTGATGGTGACATATAAAACTGTTAGTAATTCTTCAAATGACGAAACACTCATTCTAACATAACCAAAGAATTTATCTTGGTGCTTCTTCAGTTCTTGAAAACAACTTGCGAACTGGCCAAATTCATTACGTGTTTCTAGTAAAGGATGAATCCAGTATCTTTTTTTATTTTTCTTTCGTTGTTTTCGGGAGTAATAATAAATAACACAAGCTATCTCGACGGCGTCCATTTTGTTTATGAGGTACGCGGGCCGCTCTGGTCCAACCGCTTAACGCGTTATCATCGCGGTTTTTTCGCGATTGGCCGCCATAGCGGTCAGCCGCGATGAAACCGCGTTAAGCGGTTGGACCGCTCAAACGAACCGCCTAGGCGGTCAATCGCTAGTGCGTATAAGCCCTCAGGAGAAAAATTGCCGAGGGACGAAAGTAGGAATTAAAAAACCTTTAGGTTGCTCCAGGAGGGCAAGGCCCAACTGAAACAATCGGGCAATATAAAAACATCAATAAAGGAAAACATAATAGAAATTTTGACAAAGCTATTCGAAATGGTGATAAATGAGGATGAAGAGTCGGTAAAAAATTATATTTTGACAGAAACCAAAAGAGACGATAGGATTGTGGAGGAGATGAGTGAATATAAGAAAATGCTGTTAGAAAATGTCAGAACTCACCACAATCCTAAAAGAACTACCAAAAAGAGAGACGACTACCTACGCGATCGTAGTGGCGGCACCTCCGAAGCAAAAGCTCGGAGTTTCCGCCATGCACTCGGTGGTAGTCCCATCGACCATTTCGAAAGACACAGGGGAGGATGTCGTTACAAAAATTAGAAGGGCAATAAATGCGATAGAAGATGGAGGGTTCGTAGATATGCTCAGGAAGTCTAGGGACCAGAAGGTGATTATGGGGTGAAAAGAGAAGATATAGTAAAAATAAAAGATAGAATTGAGACAGAAGACAAAAGTTTACAAATTTTAGACCTTAAAAACAAGGACCCGCTAGTCATCTTCCGGGACCTACTGGAAGAGCATTCCGATGATACAGTGCTGAAGGCATTGCAAACTCAGAACGTTGGCCTCTTTGAAGGACTCAAAGAGGATAACGTCCGAATGCAGATTGTCTACAGGAAGAGGACGAAAAACCCGCTCAAGAGCCATAGAGTCCTCAGGGTATCTCCCATTCTGTGGCAGAGATTGATCTCAGCTGGGGCTGTGCACGTGGACCTTTAGCGGATAAGGGTCGTCGACCAATCCCCTCTCATTCAGTGCTCGCGCTGTCTGGGATACGGGCATGGCCGGCGATTCTGTGAGCTGGAGGTTGACGTGTGCAGTCACTGCGGGGGCCCGCACCTGAGGACTCAATGTGAGGACTTGGTGGCGGGAGTCCCACCTTCCTGTAGGAACTGCAAGGAGGCTAAACTTGCAGATCTGGTTCACAATGCCTTCAGCACTGAATTCCCTATTAGGCAGAGGCGAGAGGCCCTGGCTAGAGATAATGTGGCGTACAACTTGTGACTCGACCAGACAGACAGACAGACAAACAGACATAGCATTGGAACGACAGGGAAGAAAAGACAATAATCGAGTGCGAGGCGCAAGTATTGGATAAGAGCCTTGATCAGAAAGATAGGAACTATCTCTTCTGATCAAGGCGTACACCACGAGCGAAATATTTTGTCTCTTAGTCGATTGTTGTCTAAAACAGAGCAGGAAATTGGGTATTTATAATTATAGATTATAAAACACCAGATTTATAGGTAAGATGATAAATGAAGGAAGACAAATACGAAAATTAAATCAATTATAAATAGTTTAATAAATATTATGACAAATTAATTAGAATAATAAATCATACGATTAATATAATGTTAGCACAGATATCAAATAATTACAATTGAATAAAATAGGACCTATATATTTAAGATAATATATAGTGACATATATAAATATGCACAAAAGTAGAAGTAAAAAGATAATATAGAGCGCGAGGGGTCTCGTCCTCGCGATCCCATTCCTCGGCCTCCCTCTGCGACATAACAATCTCGTTGCGTTGGCGACACTCGGGAGCGACAGGTCCGTCCCGCCAAGCGCGGCGGCAGATTTCTTCTGGCAAAGTTATACTTATAATGACTCTGATACAAGTTATAAGACTCCATACGAAGCATTTACAAGTATATTTACACAAGATTTTGTGGAGAAACAAATAGCTCGGCTTTAGAGTTATTGTCTGCGGCTGATGTAAAGTCATCGTCTCGATTGCATCGTTGGAAAGACACCGATATAAAAGAATTATATGTTTTCATCGCTATGTTAATTTTCATGGGTTTAGTTACAAGGACAAGTCTTCAAGAGTACTGGAGCACGGGATACTTACAAATGCCTAAGTTCAGACAGCTGATATCGCACAACCGGTTCATTTTGCTAAATAAATTCCTTCGATTCGAGAAATCGGTTAAAAATTTTAAAAGCTTTAAAAGCTTTAAGGCTTTTTCCTTTCGGAGAGATTGGCGAAACTCGCGCCGGTCGTGAAGTGCGGGAAAGTGTTGAAACTACAGCAGCAGTTTTCAGTTTTAGTGAACACTAGTGTTTTGAATGGATTTGTGAACTTATCAGAGTCGCTGACACGTATGAATTTAAACCAGATTTTTTATCGCCAATTTCGCTATAAGCTCGCGGAATCTTTAGCGGATAAAAACAAGAACAATTCGCTAGAAATTCCAATGATTGAAGGAGAAGAGATGAGGCTTCGAAGAGACATATTACACGTTCCTTCGATGAGGCGAGGGCAAGAATTTGTATCGGATTTGTTTACGGAATAATGTGAATCGAAAGGTGAATTCCAAATGTGTGAATTGTGACGAGTTCATGTGTTTGGACGAATGTTGGAGGACTTGGCACTCGGCGCGGACGCTGCCCGGGAGGACGGTGTTCTCTCGGGAACATAGGAGACGGAAATGAGATATTACAACTATTTTAATACAGTTTTTATTGCATTTATTACTTACTGCTCGTATCCCGCAGCTCGGCATGCGTAAAACGTAGCCTGTTTAACCCCGGGTCATCAACTATATTCATACCAAATTTCATCAAAATCCGTTCAGCGGTTTGGCCGTGAAAGCGTAACAGACAGACAGACTTTTGCGTTTATAATATTAGTATGGAGGATTTATTTCCTCTAACGTTTAAAACACTTTACAGCGACTGAATCAAGAACCAACCAGCCAACTGAATCAAGTATGCTTCCCGTGGGAATCGAACCCACGACCTCTGGGTCGAAGGCGAACACCTTAACCACTGCACCACGAAAGCAGTTATTATATTCCATGCTTCCGGAAGACATTTACCTCCAATTTGACTGCCATCTGGCGGTCGTTAAAGGAACCACGGTCAGAGGCCGAAAAGTGGTTCCGAACAATACGATTATATTCATCAGTCGGAAATGTTTCCTTCTAATCCTCCTAATGGTAAGAATAGTCAAATGAAAACAAAAAATACCTGTATTGTTTTATTGCAATCATAAATAATGAGTAAGATCCAAGCCTGTACTTTCAACAATAAATTTTGCTTGTCATGTAAGAATAAGTAGAATTGATTGACATAATATTTCTATGTATAATTTTGAAGACACAAAAAAAAAATATATAAAGTAAATAATAAAAGTAGATAGTATAGATTTATGTAAAATGTTAATCTAAAGTACATAAGGAAACTAATAACTCAGAAATTGCAGAAAATATTTGCTCTTAACGAATGCTTGCTCTTTGTACCCCAATTTCATTTAGTATACAGTTGGTTATTACAGAGATCAATTGTACCATTATGGTACAATTGATCTCATATTATCAAGAAATACAATATAATAATCTGTGTATTGGATCAAGTATACAAAATAAGTAATATTAAAGGTCCATTTAAAGAAAGAATATATAAAAGTGTCATTAGCAGCCAGTTAACACACGCTACGGCACTTCTACCGATTCTTATTTCTGTGGGCGTCCCGCCGGTCGCGCGGGATTCGCGTCAGTTTGCATAAGTTTAATATCTGTTATCTGCAGCCTTATCTTCGAAATGTTTGACCTATTATATGTCGAATGGAAATCGTTAGATTCACTCACCGGTCTTGTCTGAGTCATACATTTCAAAAATAGGGCTCCTGCAGTTTTACTGGATGTTAAAACTACTTAAGTAGGCAAACAGGCGTACGGCCCATCTGATGGCCTGCGAAACGAGGAGGGCAATCGCGGTGCCGATGATTGTGATTTTCATTCGACGTATTCGGCGAGTCGAATGATTTTCAATCGAAATACCGATTTTACCGCTTATTCACACATAGTTATTATTAGATTCACAAAATATCAGATTCTTAAAATATTCTTCTTAGCGAATCGAAATGACTAGGTATTTCATAGATTATCAACATAATCAAAAATAGTCCTCGCTGTCGCGATTTGGATATAGTAAAACGTGATTGCCCTCCAGGGAGTGTCACGTGCGCGTTACTGACCCTAGATAAATCTCACATCCTTTTTAAATACATTGAAATACAACATTCACTTTGTCCGTTTTCCACGATCAAGTTGTTCCTGCGGGTGAGTTTTGAGGTGACGCAGCAGCCCGTTCTTCTGTCCAAATCGTTTTTGGCACAAAATACACTCGTATCTTTTAACACCAGTATGTACATTCGCGTGTCTCGACAACGAACTCTTCGCGTTGAACCTTTGCTGGCAAACGTGACACGAGTAAGGTTTCTCCCCGGTATGAGTCCGTCTATGTTTCTTCAACGAGCCACCTTCACTAAAACTACGCAAACAAACATCGCACTGGAAAGGTTTTTCGCCGGTATGTGTCTTTTTGTGTTTCAATAAGTTGCTTTTTATGTTGAACCGACGTTGACACACATCACACTGGTACGGTTGCTCCCCGGTGTGGATCCGGAAGTGCCGCTCCATAATGTAGGCGCGTTCGAACCGACGACCACAGACGCTGCAAGCGTGCGCGCCCTGTCCCAAATACCTGCCTAGACGTTTTAAGGTCCATTCAAACTGACGCGACTCCCGCGCGACTGGCGGGACGCCCAAAGAATCGGCAGAAATGCCGTGGCGTGTGCCAAAGTTAACTGGCCCGCTAATGGCCCTTCTATAGATTCTTATTTCTGTGGGCGTCCCGCAAGTCGGGCGGGATTCGCGTCAGTCTGAATAGAGCTTAAAGACAAAAATGTATAAATGGCTAAATGAAAAAGATTTCTATAGTCATAAAGATTTTTTTAATTTAATATTTGCATGCTGTCATCATCATCATAGCGTCATAACGGTTGCATCCTCCACTGTTTGATTCGGAGCCCAGGGTCCGCTTTGCTAGTTTTACATTTGCATGCTGTACTTAATGGCAAAATATGACTGATGTTCCATGTTCTCAAGCAAATAAGTTTTTGTATCTTGTACAACTATACAATCCTCGCCTGACATCACATCAGTCATATTAATAATGGAATTTACTCTGGTATATTACATTTCACTACACAGTTAACCCGAGAATGTACTATTTATAACATTATAGCTGAAGAGTTTATTTATTTTATTTATTTCATGTACACGCTGTAAATATACATTGAAAACTTAAAATTAGGTAAACTGTGTACAAGGGTTCTACTTATTTCTAAAGAAATTTCTTCCAGTAGACCCGCGACAGGAACTACGAAAGAAAGAGGCAAAGTGGCGTACAATAAAAAAAAAAAAAAACAAAATACAAAAATAATAACCACAATTTAAACCTATTTTATAATACTATATGTATAATAAACTAAATAATAAATACAATAAATATACCTACTAATATATATATATAATAGTATTAGAGTTTGTTTGTTTGACCGCACTAATTTCAGGAACCACTGGTGTGATTTGAAAAATTCTTTCAGTGTTGGATAGCCTATTTATCAAGGAAGGCTATAGGCTAGGACAAAGTCAAAACGGGCTGCTAGTCATCAATATTTTACACACACCTTCCCCGACATCTTGGATGGCAGCCTCAAAGTCATTGGCACTCAACTCGGACTCGGCCATACTCAGTGGATCCTCTTCTTCAATATCAGGTGACTGAGGAAAATCTGAAAAATGTTTATTCATTATAAATATTCAATTTCTATACTTTATATTACAAAGCTCAAGAGTTTGTATGTTTGAACATGTTAATCTGAGGAACTACAGGACCGACTTGAAAAAATTTTCAGTATTGGATAGCATAGATGCAGGCTATAGGCCTGGACGGGCTGCTAGTTTATTATAAATAACTATATAGAGACAAATCACACAGATAAAGCTAGCCCCATCTGCCGTCCTATTACTTAAAGACCGTTAAGTGACATTTAGGCAATTTTGAGTTTTATATACAGTTCGAAAGAGTAAATTTTTCTCTATCGACTGGTATATACCACGTTTTTCTATCTATAATAGTCTATCTATAAAAGTCTAAAACACAGTTAAGAAACTTTAGTTTCCCGCTTTTTTGTCCATAACTCAAAAAGTTGTTTAATCACTTAACGGCCTTTTATTGATAGGACGGCAGCCATAGTAAGTTTGAGAATAATACTATATTTTGTAACTAATGCATAAAAGAGATTCAACATTATGGTGCTGAAGGGATTTCCTATTGTTAAGTTTCCCATATATTAGTGTTTACATAAAATAAAAATTCAAAACCAAATCAGATTTTGCACACAAAAATATTTTTTCAGTATTTTCTGTGTTTGCATTAAATTCTAACTACTTCTATAGTCCAGTGGTTCAGGTTTGCCTTTATTATGAAAGTTGTGGGTTCGATTCCCACGGGAAGCTAATTTGTATGGTTGTTAACAGTTTGGTTATGAAAAACTTGACACCAGGTTCGATTGAACATGCAACTCACTCGAAATGAATGGTATAACTCACTGCAGTCACGTTGTCGTTTATATCACAGAAAGTATAAAGCCAAGTGCACTTTGTTAAATAAAAGCACGTACCTCCTGGTTCCAATTTGATCTCTATTTTGGTAACTTCAGAATCCTCCTTCATTTTCTTGAATAAAAACCGGACGTCTGACACTGCCGACCCGACGACAGTAGCCAGTAAGTAAAGTATTAAGTACTATTGTAGTATTCTGTGAAAGTTATGTTTTCTTTGGATTAAATGGAATTCAGCCTGATTAGAAAAAAATGTCATCACCACAGTCACCAACTCACCACACAAGCAAAAGGAGAACCACGACCCCGACCGATTCAAAATTAAATTTGTGATTCAATTCAATCCATATAATCGGATTCACAAATTAAAATTGTGAATTGTGTGATTGCAAGTATTTATTTGGATTGATTTGTGTTTTTTTTTTAGTAATGTAATGAGTTTTACGGCCATGGATACAAGTCCTTTACAGCCCCTCTTAATTTTTCTATCTTCTAAACTAATTAATATTTCATAAAAATTCGCCATTTTGGAATATACAAAAAAAAATTGTAATACATTTGATTTGACACATGATGACACTTCGAATCAGGGTTTTCGTAACCCCAAAATTTGGAAAAAATGATAAACAATTACGTAGCAATTAAATCTTTATTTTAAGACACAGACATATAAGACGTAAACAGACGGAAGGTATGCTATTACTTAGCGTAGCACAAACACACACATGCAAAACTATGCAGCCTGGGCTGTATCTAGTCTAGGGTAAGTTGTTTACGATAATGCTTCCCATGATTTCAAAGAATGTGTGAATGTTGTGTGGAGTGCATGATCTGAGATCATTTACCGGTATTCTACTCTATTATTTTTAGTGTTCACCGATCCAATAACGCAGATTACAAAATGGCGTCACGGCCAAAAATTGCCACGCGTAGCTTAATATCTATGTGTGAGTGAATGTTGCTACAGGTGTAAAAAAGAGATATCGCCATATAGATCCGAATACGTGAGAAAAGGATAACAACAATTACTTGCTACATAAGTATAACTATTAACTTATGTTCCGTCTGTGTACGTCTTATATGTCTGTGTTTTAAGATAGATTTTTTTTAAATAATGAAAAATAACTAAACTTGTTTTTCACGTAGAAGTTTATAGCCTAATCATATAAGCGCACTGACATATTTATTCTACTGTATTTCTGACTTGGCAAAATTTTGAAATGATGGTAATACTTTGGGGAAAACAGGGGTTACTCCAGGTCAGGTCAAATTTTTTGCCATCAGCCTATTGTATGCAAGCGCTCCTTCCATATTTACCTTTAGTTCCATGTGCATACTAAATTTGGCACGATAAGTAAATCGATCATAGTGATGTCGACATTGCTCGGTTCAGCACTATTTGACAGGACACACATGTATGACACACACACAAACAGTTTTCAATTTGGTCTCGTTTCATGCAGCCGTGTTTTACTTGAGGTTTTATTGACAAGAAGTTGGCGTGTTTGTGGGCAGCCCATCAATGCCATGCCATGCCATTGTCATTTGTCATATCAATGTCATTTATCATGCAAATATTAATTTACAATACAATTCCTTTCGTCAACAAACTAAAAAAAATAATATACATACCTACTTATTTTTAGTAAAATTAAAAATAATTTATTTAAAATAATATTGTTTACGAATTCTGTGACTTCATTTTAACACATATTGTTGATTGTATTGTGCAATAATTCTTGTTTACCACCTAAACACACATCGGTCAGTATGCGGCCCTTACGTGGTGTTTCAAGATTATCCGCTACAACTGCCTGCCGCGTCTGCCTGACGGTGGATGTTCGGTTGTTGACCATCGCCGGCTCTCTGCAGCTGGTGTACGAGAAGATCGCCGGTACTGCTGTGAGTACAACCGCTACAAATGACAATTTTGGATGAAGTTTTTTGTATTACGACGTATGTTTTGAACATTTCAGCTGCACACGGCTGACGGGAGGCCCGTGGAAGCCTGCTATATCTGCTACGCTCAGCTCGACAAGTGCCGCAAGTTGATGCTGACCTCGGCTAGAGCGGAGAATGTGCTCAATGATATCTTACGTCGACATGCTAAGGTAAAATATGTACTATTTTACTTTCTATATAGTTATAGTCTATAACATTCTCACATGAGTTGATATTAGTTATCAGAAAAATTCGTGCTTCAAGAGTGGTGTACAAACCTGACTTCCACTTGAACCATTTGTTGGTATAATATTAATGTTTGCTCGCAGATTACTGTGGAATCAGTATCCAGTATGGGCCGCCAGGCATATGGTCTGTGTGGATCGCTGTGCTACTCTACACCAGAATATTATGGAACCGCACCACCCGCCCCTGTGGAGGTCAAACCTGAGCGAGAGTCTGATGTTGACGACACTGAGGTTGAAGATGAAGAATCAGAGGGTATGTGTGGTTCTGATACTTTAATCATTGACTTACACTATTCAGTTGATTGGTTTTTAATGTATTGACATGCAGTTGATAGTTGGCTGTCATCATTCCCACATGATTGGTTTCCCTTTGCCAGCAGATGTGGCCGATGTCCCTGGCTCTGGTGAAGATGACCCCACAAGTGAGACACAGCCGGCCGATATAGAGATGGACGTAAAGGAGGGAGAGGTTGAGGAAGGTATGTTTCTTTCTTGCGGAGTGCACTGTAATCCTATGATTGTATTGATCAGAAGGTTGTGAAAGCGACCAAACAAGTACAGAGCCCCATACCTCCATCAAGTTGGATACACAAAAATATGTGCGAGGGTCATACGGCCAGTTGAGATCCGTGATCAGTTGAGTTGAGTGATTGTTCTGCTATAAAAGAGCTATAACTTTCAAAAACAAAGTTAGATTAATCAGTGATAGTGTTTTACCAATAAAAACATTTTCATAAATGCAGCTCTTTGGCCATAGTTCTCATGAATTGCGATATTTTTTGTAAATATTTAGTGGGTGACATAAATCCATATTAATATTACAAATGTGAACGTCTGTCTGGTTTTCTATTACGCTTTCTCAGCATTTGCATGAAATTTGTGGCTTTTTTTTACGCGGCCCCGACCATTTTCTAATAGGGAATAGCATAATGAACAAAACTCTACACTATCTACACTAATATTATAAAGAGGAAAGATTTGTATTTTTGTGTGTATGTTTGTAATGAATAAACTCAAAAACTACTGTGCCAATTTCAAAAATTCTTTCACCATTGGAAAGCTACATTCACCCTGAGTAACATAGGCTATATACCGCAGGCAGAGCTGCGGGAAACAGCTAGTTATCTATACACTTCTACACTATGTACACATCTACATTGATATTATAAAGAGAAAAGATTTGTATGAACGAGTATGTAACAAAATAATTGAAATAGCAGGGACCGATTTCAGAAATTTTTCATCATAAGAAAACTATATTATTGCTGATTATTATAAACATATTTCTTGTTTATTCGCTCCGTACATGACAGTACTTAAAAAGCTGGTTGAAACATTCAAAACACAAGTTTTGCTTATTACTTTATTCTTTTCTAAAAAAAATAGGTTTGGTCAATGGCTGCAGGAAAATAAAATCGACATTGACCTTTGGCATGGAAATAGTTAAGACCCGAGATCAACATAGGCCCTTATTGATGCAGACAGAGCCGCCGGAAACAGCTAGTTTTCTACAAAGAGACAATGAAATGAAATGAAATGAAAATGAAATGAAAATAATGAAGAAAGAGAATGAATAAAGAGACATGTAATATGCCTTCAGGGCTGCGCGTATGTCTCAGCTGGTTGCTTCGGAGCTCACGTTCCGCTTTCCTGCGTCTCTCCGCTATATCTCTCCATCTTTGGCTAAAGTCTTTTTGGACTTTGCGTAAAATGACTTTGTTAATGACATAATTCGCCGCGCGTTAATAACAGCCAATGTGCCTTGTGTATTGGATCCCGGGACTTTCCCGCACGGATGGTAAGAGATCGGACGGTTTAACGGGACGCCTCATGTGTTAGCAGCACATGTTCGGCGTGGCGTCGTATCTCGGTAATACAGTAGTCACCGGGAGCGGCTGCACGGGCGGAGCCGGTCATTCTATTCTCTCCGCACAATATATTTTTGTTCTGTGGATCTAAAATGGCCACTTTGCACGAATTACAATATGATCACATTATGAATCATTGCAAATCTTAAAATAGCCACATTTTGGCAGTTCATGAAATGAATCATTTCATGGCAATTCTGCTGTTTGACGGAACGTCGCAAAATAGCTTACTTTTCGTGAATTGCTTATGAATTGCTTTACCTTATTGCCAGGCCTAAAAATAATCTTTATTTTAGAATAGCGTGCGTACTTTTACGATTTTTTTAGTTAAAAAAGTTTTTGTAACCAATAATGTTGATTTACTCTAGACTAGATCATAAATTAACGTAGAGTTATAAATAACAATAAATATATTAAAATAATGAAATCTATTTTTATTTTATTACTATAGCAATACTTACACGAGAAGTGATTCAGGAAATAAATCACGAAATGAATTGAATTAGGGTTGAAACGTCAATGTCAAAATTTGCAGAATTGCTAAGCTTCGCAATTCATGAAATGATTCGTTTTGATGAATTGCTCAAAGTGGCCATTTTAGACCTGCTGGTCACAGTTGAGACTGCTGGTCCTTGGTGTTCTAAAGCTAAAGATTTTGTGGCTGAGATAGGACGCCGTTTAAAAGATTGTGGTTATGACTACCGCTCAGGGTGGTACCTGGTTCAAAGGATATCTATAGCTATCCAAAGAGGCAATGCTATAGTATTATGGGAACCTTTGAGCCGGGTACAATCAGGAGCGGCATTTTTGATTGATTTATAAACATTCTGTGCAATTGTTTTGAATAAAAGTTACTTTGCGTAATAATAGTGTAAACATCTTCAGATGTGGGTCCCGCTGTTCCTCCGCTCGCCGACAAATTGCAAGCTTCAGGAAGTACAACCAACAGCAGACAGCGCGAGTGTCGACGAGAGGCAAGCACGCGGACTGCTCGGGGACCGCACCGGTGTGGCGTGTGTCAGAAACTGTTCAACAGAACTTCACGCTTGAAGGTGCATTTGAGAACTCACACTGGCGAGAAACCTTATAAATGTGAAACATGCCAACGTCCATTTAATTGTAAGAGTAATTTTATAAGACACTTAAGAACTCACACTGGCGAGAAACCTTATAAATGTGAAACGTGTCAAAGTCAATTTAGGTTGAAGTCTAGTTTAATAACGCACATGAGAACTCACACTCGTAAGAAACCTTACAAATGTGAAACGTGTCAAAGTCAGTTTAGTGCAAAATCTAGTTTAATAACGCATTTCAGAACTCATACTGGCGAGAAACCTTATAAATGTGAAACTTGTCAAAATCAATTTAGTTTGAAGTCTAGTTTAATAACGCACATGAGAACTCACACTGGCGAGAAACCTTATAAATGTGAAACATGCCAACGTCCATTTAATTGTAAGAGTAATTTTATAAGACACTTAAGAACTCACACTGGCGAGAAACCTTATAAATGTGAAACGTGTCAAAGTCAATTTAGTTTGAAGTCTAGTTTAATAACGCACATGAGAACTCACACTCGTAAGAAATCTTACAAATGTGAAACGTGTCAAAGTCAGTTTAGTGCAAAATCTAGTTTAATAACGCATTTCAGAACTCATACTGGCGAGAAACCTTATAAATGTGAAACTTGTCAAAATCAATTTAGTTTGAAGTCTAGTTTAATAAATCACTTTAGAAGACACACTAGCGAGAAACCTTATAAATGTAGAACGTGTCCACGTCAGTATAGTTATAAGCATCATTTAATATTACACATAAGAACTCACACTGGCGAGAAACTTTATAAATGTGAAACATGCCAACGTCCATTTAATTGTAAGAGTAACTTTAAAGGACACTTAAGAACTCACACTGGTGAGAAACGTTATGAATGTGAGATGTGTCATAATCAGTTTAGTCGTAAAAGTAGTTTAAGAACCCACTTAAAGAAGTCACACTGCCGAGAAACCTTAAAAGTGTAAAACGCGTGTCAACGTCAGTTTAAACTGAAGTATTCCTTGAAGTTCTGGATAGCATCAACCTTTGTAGAAGATTCAATATTCTTTATTTGTAAACATTTTAGTCACCAATGTCACCATACATTTATTAATACACTAGCAACCCTTTCCGACTTCGTCCGGGTTATATAGACTGTGTATGCTTGATCTTGTGTAAGCGGTCAGGAAGGAGCTCTTCAATGATGAAGTATATTTGAATATGATTTAAAATCGTTTATTACTTGCGTATTTACAATTAAGGCAATGAAAAATACAGTAAATGAGAAAAGGCCGTGTCGTCGTCGGTTAGCGAACAGAGAAGTAATAGTAACAGGTAATGGCTGATGTGTCCACGTCCCGCAGCCCGCGCATGTCCCTACGTCACCGTGGTCGAGTTGGTGCCTGCTATAGTCTTAGTTACGTAGGCCGCTACAATAATGTAGCTTCCTAATGGTGAAACTAGTTGTTCGCCGCGAACATAGACCTCGCGAATTTCACTCAATAAAGTTTAGCCACAAAAATAAAAATAAATCTTCCATCATTTACTGGGGCCATGTTAAAGATATTTTGAACCCAAAAGTTTCATACAGCTGGGAGAGATTATTGTAATCCTATGTCAGATGCCCTTAGACATTCTGAAACATCTGACGGTGTCAGCCACTAAAACACCTCTGACCATGTTTCTGTTCATCTCGAAGGTCAGAAGGCAGTCGCTCCATGGGACTAACCTGCCAAATCTAGGGACACGATTAACAACATGCCTTACGTTCCGAAGCATAAGCTCAGGACGCGATTGGGAAATACGCTTGGACGAAGAAGATAAATAAAAGTAGATCAAGGCAAACAAAGTCAATCAACCTCTCTAACACCAGGGTGTAAACTATTGATTGACTATTGGAGTTCAAGCTACATGGATTTTACCCAAGTAAAACTAACCCAAAAATAGCATTTTAATGGCCGTGAATTGATTTGTTTGGTAATATGAGGTCGATTAGTCTTAGAAAACATAAACAAAAATATTTTAAGGTCAAGAAAGAGAATTTAAAATGATGAAAGATCAAAAATGTTGAATTGAGTGTTGAACTTTCTACGAATTAATGATTTTTATATTTTCGCGATTGTTACACATTAAATTAAACTATTTTAAATTATTTTAGTTGCTGTTGTTAGAGGGGTTATTAATCCATACTATCCATACTAATATTATAAATGCGAAAGTCTGTCTGTCTGTTACGCTTTCACGGCCAAACCGCTGAACGGAATTTGTTGAAATTTGGTATGGATATATTTAAAGACCCGGGGTCAAACATAGGCTACTTTTTTTCCAAAATTCAGTCCCGAAATTGTTGCAATAAAAGAAGAAAATATATATGAAAATTTGTTTGGCTATTTGTTAAAAGAAAATGGCGCTGCCATATATTCATATATTTAATTGTTTGGCTGTTCGTCAATAGATGGTGCTGCTTATATTTTATGGTTTGTTTATTCGACATTAGATGGCGTTGCTTATATTAAAAAAAATGATAAAACATATTTCTATATACTCTATATTCATCGTCAAGCAGTCCGTTCGCATTGTCGTGTCAAAAATAATAATTTGTACGGCTATTTTACCCTTCGATAATGGTTCTTAAAAAATGTATAAAGTGCAAGAAGAACATTACGAAAAAATCGCCAGGATTAGAGTGCAGTAGGTGCAACAATGTGGTTCATGCAGATCCTGAATGTGCTAAGCTGTCAAACAAGCAGCTGAACACCTTGCGGAACTCTACCAGTATCGAGTGGAGCTGAGAGACCTGTCTGCTTAATGTGTCTCGCAGGTCTTCATATATCATTCCCGAAGATAATGCAGAGGATGACTCGGACACAGGTACTGTACTTAATCACCAACCTTTGATAGACCAACGGAAGCTAGCCAATGTTATCAACAGGGAGTTGAAGAAAACGGTAAAAGACGAGGTCGGGAATCTGGAAGCTTCAATTGATTTCATAAGTGAACAAATTAATGCACTTCAAAGCTACATGAAAAGCCAGGATGGTAGAATTAAGGAATTGGAACAAAAAAATATGGACCTCTTTAATAAAAACAAGAACTTAGAACTGCGGGTAGCGGCATTAGAGCAAGGGAAACTACAATACGAGCAAAATACCCTTGCGACCTGTGTCGAGGTTGCTGGGTTACTTGATGTCCCACCCAAAGATATCGGCAAAGTGATGTCACCTGTAGCCGCCAAACTGGAAAAGGATGAGCTGGATATACAATCGTCTCGTCGTCTACCAGGCAGCAAGGATAAACCAGGCCCAATTATTGCAGAGCTCAGAACTAAGCTAGCACAAAGCCAGTGGATAGCTGCTAGCAAAGCAAAGCGACTAACGTTGGGATCAATTCTTCCTGATGCCCCCGCGGATAAGGCAAACAGTAAAATATATGTAAGGGAAGCGCTAACTAAGCACATGAAAACTTTATTATATACTTCTAAGCAAAAATTAGGTAGCTCGTATAAATATATTTGGTTTAAGGAAGGAAAAATCTGTGTTCGTAAAACAAATGACAGCAAAATTATTTATATTAGATCAATTCAAGATATTGACGAATTTGGCAGTGGTTAATTACCTACTATAGTATACATATATATAATTTATACTTTTGTAGTTAGGTAGAATTTATGGAACCTATACAACCTACAGAAATTCACAATTGTAAATCCATTAACTATTTTTTTCAACAGTTACCTAGTAACAAATAGGTATTTATCTTTTTCCTGCTTACATATTAATATTCGTTCTATGATTAAAAACTTCCCGAAATTACTTTAACTTATTCACCAGTGTTCGTATCCATTGGACATGATTGTTAATTACAGAGGCTGGTATTTCTGAAAATATTGCTCCTTTATTTAATATACCGGACTATAACATGCACTCACAACTATGCATAAAACGGAAGGGCGGAGGCGTTATTATTTATACTAAAAAAATATTAAAAATTCACACCCATCACATATAATAGTTACACATTTGAAAACTTTACAGGCATCCTTAAATCAGATCACGAGGAAATAGTTGTGTGTGCAGTTTATAGGCCGCCATCTTCTGATGCTAGGAAGAGGTTGTTCATAGATGAGCTGGGTAATTACGTCTCAAGTTTCGACATACAGCACAACTCACTTTTAATAGGAGATATAAATATCGATTTAAAATCTCTGACCATACTCGCATCGAGACTAAATTGAATAAGGTTACTAAGACTTATTTTGTTACTAAATCCTGTATTGATCACGCTTTCGGTCGATTTCCCACATTAGAACCGTACTCGGCAGCGATCGATGTAGTACTGGCCGATCACCACGCCATACTGTTTACCTGCGTGAGCGATGGGCTGCAGACACAGCGAACACAGGATGTTCATAAAACGTATATAGACTTCAACATATTATCTGGTGAACTGAACAAAATTGAATGGAATTTGACCAATAATATTGTTACGAAATCAAAAATAAATAAAAATAAAATGCGGCCCGCGGAAGTTTGAGTAGCGCTGTCCGCGGAAAATTCTCGTACAATCGTCGCGTGTTTCCATACGGGAATAATATCGCGAACGATCTAGTACATCGATTATCTCGCTCTGACATATTGCTTTGTCTCGCTCTCACACTTCTAGTATGTACTAAGGAAACGAGACAGAGAGTATCCCTCTCTCTATTCCGGAGTAGTTGTGATCTTTCTAGAAACTTATGGAGCGGGTTTCCCGGGCCATATAAATATCGGAAGGTGCCTCAGGAGGGCAGTTCTAATTTAACTGAGCTACAAGTGCGATCAAGAAGCGATATCCGGAGCGAATAACAAGTGATACAAGCGACCTCGGCAAGTTATAGTGACTGTAATTAGCAAGTGTTTGGGACATTGTTAGTGATAAGTAAAGTGTTCTGTGTGTCTTATTGTTGTGTGTGTCGGTCGATTCGTTCAGTTTCATAATTTAATACTTATATATATATATATATATATATATATACTGTGGTACTGTGGTACCTATTAGGAATTAGTTTAGTTAATAGGAAAAGTTTTTTTAATAACACTTAAAAAGTTAATAAGAGTAATTTTCGGATTTAAATATTGGATTAGTTTAAATAAAAAAATATTTCTTAAAAAAGTTATTAAGAGTAATTTCTAATTTGTCTCTAAAGCTCATCAGAGCTCGAGCACAAAAAATGGCTCGAAACCAGGAAAGCCAGGAGCAATCTGAACTTCGCCAGGCTGCAGACGCAAAACGTCATGCGTCTCTGAGGGCAGCCGAGACCTCAGAGGAGTCTCAGGCACGTCGACTCTTTGATGCAGAACGTCATGCGTCTCTGAGTGATACTTTTTGACGTGCTTATTCCATCCTATAACCGGTTTACATTACCTCTAGATATCGATGCAGCCTCCTTCAAAATAGACACTATGTCACAATAAAATTGATCTATTTGTAATTTGTGAGAAGCAGCATTCCTAAATTTACAATCACAAGATAAACACACAGAGATATCTGTTCACTGCATCTTCCCTGACACAACAGTGCGATTAGCAGCTAACTCTTTTTCGATTATCTCAGGTGATATATAACTTTAAGTCACACTCCAGTATCAGAGGAAAGTAATCGGACCATGTTAAATTATGTTTAAGTATGTTAAACATAATTTAACACCTAACCTAACCTAACCTAACCTTTCTTACTGTATGCATAACATATTGTGATACAATACAGTGATCTAGCAATCGCCTACACCCATGAACATCACTTATAAAGGTGTAAGTATCTGATAACAATCCAAGCTTATTTACATCTGCACAAAACAAGTTTTATTCATGACAAAAGTCTGTGAGCTCATGAAATAACTCACCCGGATGAGCATTAAAATCACCCAATACATAAATAGATTCACTGCCATATTCATCTACCAGAGCACTTATTTTACCTAGACAGTCTGTGAATTCCGGCAAATTAGTACATATCACTATAATGGGATGTTCCCCTGTCACAATTTTTATAGCACATAACCGATCACTATCACATGGCAGTACAGACACATTGGTGAAAACCGCACTCCTCCACAGCAGGGCCACCCCGCCGTATGGCCGGCCTCGCAGTATACCCACCGAGATATCCATTGCGGAAGTACCAGTCGCGCTGAAGTTCCCATCGATACTTTACAGGAAAGTGACCTCATTTGGCAATAACCAAATTTCTTGCAGAGCTTATAATATCAGAAGTGAGACACAACTGTCTTGACTGTGAGATCAACAGATCGTTTTACGTTTTTGCAGTTAAAGCTTACAAGTTTACTTACTGTCGAGGCCATAATTTGGTTTAATATTGCCGTCTACAGAGCTTGCTCTGTTCGTAATCCTATGTTTGAAACCGCAGGCGGAGCCGCGGGCAATAGCTAGTTGTAAATAAATCTACTATTTTATGTAGCTACACTATTGCATTAGGGCAGTAGTTCCCAAACTTATTTTTCTCGTGGACCACTTTCAAAATTTTACTGGTTTCGGTGGACCCCCTGCTGCTACATTTCTACCACATTCTTAAAGTCGCCAAAAAATAAAAATTGTGTCACTTCTGAGTTCTGTCCCTATATTTCGATAAGTAAAATAAAAACGAAAAATGGTACATTTTATATCACTTTATTTATTAAAAGAATAGAATTACAAGAAAAAAATATTAAGGTAATATAGGTTCAGGTCATAATTTTAATTAATGGGAAGGATGTATCTGATGGAGTGTCAGCAAACGATCAATGTTTGGCTTTATTTTTGTGAGCAATAACCGCAAATCCCCCCGCTCTGTGATGTTTAATTTGCTCCTTTTTTTTGTTAAGAGGTTTGTAACGGCACTAAAACTCCTTTCGACAAGATATGACGAGGGAAAAGCGATTAAAAATTTCCTTGCGATTTCCCACAGTCCAGGATATTTTTCGGGTATTTCTGCTTGCAGCCAAAATGTTGGGTAGCCTTTTCTAAATTTCACCTTCAGCTCCTCATTAGTGCTTAGCTCGAGCAGCTCCTCTTGTAATACAACATTGGCCACTTCCGTTTCATCAAATGGATTTATTATCCATGGTGGTATATCCATCGTCAGTATATCTTCAAACCTGGTTTTGAAGTCATCATGCAGGGCACTTAAATGTTGACTGTAGGTATGGATATCTTCATCAATACATTCTACCTGCGACAAGTTTGGAAATTGAGAGAATTCGCGCCGACTAATGTTTTGCTTCATAAATTTCAATTTCCCAAGAAAAGCCGAAATTATCCCCTTTGTTTTTATTAAATTCAGGCTGTCCCCTTGTAACTGCAAGTTAATATCATTAAATTTTTTAAACAAATCTGTCAAATACGCAATGTCTGCTTTGAATTTGATCAAGTTTTCTTTTAAATCTGGATCTCTACTTTCTAAGAACTCTAATATGGAATCGAAAACAGAGTAAAATCTCGTTAAGCATGCACCTTTCGACAACCAGCGTACTTCAGTATGTAAGAGCAGTCGTTGGAAGTCTTCATCATTTTCGTCGCACAATTGAGCAAATAAACGTGTATTCAATGCATTGCTTCTGATTTTGTTGACAGCTTTTATTACAAAATGAAGAGATTGGTTCAACCTGTCACTTAAATGTTTTGCCACAAGTTGTTGTCGGTGGATTACGCAATGAATAGCTGTAAGTCCTGGTATAATTCTTTTGAGATGACTTATAAACCCACGATATCGCCCGACCATTGCAGGAGCTCCGTCTGTTGCCACTGAAATAATGTTTGTAAATGGGATCGATTTTTCCGTAAAAAAATTACTCAGGACATTAAATATTGATTCGCCTTTAGTGTCAGTCTCCAAAGTTCTGGCAAATAGCAATTCTTCGTGAATTTCTTCCTCAACAATAAATCGGACATATGCCAATAGTAATGCTTCATTACTGGGTAACGTTGACTCGTCCAGTTGTATAGAAAAATGAGTTTTTTGCAGATGATTGCACAAAAAGCTTTCGATATCAGAGCTCATTTCATCAATGCGTCTTTGTACAGTATTGTTACTTAATGGAATTCTTTTTAGTACGTCAAATGGAGATTTGTGCAAAACAGTTTTTAAAACCTCTTCAACAGCGGGTAAAATTAATTGTTCTCCGATAGTGTGCGGTTTTCCAGATTTTGCTATAAGTAATGAGATATTGTAAGATGCCCGCAAGCCATCATCGTTACTTTGAGATGTTGAAGCGAACATACTGTGCATGGTGGGTCTCTTTCCATATTTTTCTTTCAATGTTTGAAAATATTTTAAATCTTTACCTATTTTATCAGTATGACACCTTTTTAGATGATCTTCGAGCTTTGATGGTTTCATAGAGTCATTGCTCAAAACTTTGTTGCATAATAGGCACATGGGCAATTGTTTGTCTGCCTCTGATGGAACAAAACCATATTTCAAATAATCGACACTATATTGTCGACATTTTTTCTTTGCTGTAGCCATGTTTCGTGTCAGTTACCTTACCTGTAAAAAAAATGTTTTAGTAACCAAGTTTTTTTCTGAATATAGGTATCACACCGCAGCCTTTGTCAGCACGCGGAAATAGAATTACGGCTTGTAAAGGGACCAACTAATAAACCGCTGAGACAAATACAAACGTTTTCACAAAACGGTATCAATTTTAAAGTACATAATTTACCACTAATTTTTAATAGTATAAATAAAAATTAGTGTACTCAGTATCGAATACTGATCATATTTGTGTAGGAAAAAATAAACGTCGAAATCCCAAAATTGTCCATAAAAACGATAACTAACATTTTATTAAATCAATGAGTTCACGCGCTCCGTGTATTTGCGTATTTTTTGTCTGCGGCTTCATTGTTAAAACGTGACAAACAGGCATCGAAGTTCAAGCCCCGCCCTTTTCCCGTCGCCCGCGCACCGCTCGCTCTTTCCGAAAAGGAATAGTTTTGATAAAATAGTTACTTCAAAATCAATTTAACATGATTATGAAATTACTGTTTTATAAAATTAGTAGTTATTTGCAAGAAAAATTACAAAATTAATTGCTCTGCAATATTGCTTATTCGGCCTTTTTAGAGAGGCAGTGCTTCTCTCGTGAAAAAACAATTGAATAAAACGTGCTGTGTTTGTCTTCAAATCGAAAGAGGACAATTAAAATATCTGTAAGTTACTAAGTTACCTATCTATACAGGCCGTTGTGATCAACCGACTAGTACACGTAAACAAAATACTTAAGTACTATAACAAAAAAAGGTAGGTTACTTACTTTTCTCCGGCACTAGCAAACACAGATATAAATTTTCTCACAACTTTTTTCCAAATTCCGCCTTGTTTTCGAAATTCCGGAAACAAATGAATGCGTTTGGTTGCCTTTGGCATCAAGTATTTATAGTGTTGATCAAGTTCATGTCTGAACAAGCATTAAGCATTGTCGGGCGGATAGCGCTTTGCAAGTCTGTACACGAAATTGTACGTAATATCGAATACACAAGTTTGGACAAGTAACAGTCGCTTGCCTTATTAAAATATTATCTGCTTAGATAGGTACTTAAAACAATGTAGGTAGGCCCTTATAAAAACTATGCTTACATTTTTGCTCTTTACTATCAAAAGCAGATAAATTTTCGTGGACCCCCATTAACATCTTATGGACCCCCATTTTTTGTTCACGCCTACGTAGACCCCCAGCAAGTCTCCCGTGGACCCCTGGGGGTCCACCTGGACCACTTTGGGAATCACTGCATTAGGGTAACCTGTAAAGATATTAAGAAAGGAACGTCGTATGACGTACCATTCGCAATGGTAAAGATGGAGTAAGCTTGTTCAATAAACAAATATTTCAATACTGTTTTATATATACATAGGTATATGTATATTGTTTTACGACTAAAATTAAACACAAAATGTATCTATATTAAATATATTTATTTTTGAATTATGTCTATTATTATGCTGATATACAATCATACATTATATTTACAAAACTAACTTAATTACAATTATTCACAATGATTCATTGTACTTAAGTCAAATTACATTTACAAAAATTATTTAATAAATTATATATTAAAATTTTTATTTAGACAAATCTGGAATTTGTTTACATCTGTACACTCGCGCGCGAAGGGTTCAATACGATTAATTATAAAAACCGCAAAAATAATAATGTCTGCTGTATGGGAGACCCCTTAAATATTTTATTAATTCTGATTTTTTAATATTTGTTATTATTATTATTGTATCTCCTTTTGGAATTCACGAGTTACCCCGGTCCTTTGAGAGGCTTGCGCGAGGATATAGATCCAACGCGTAGAGGCCCTTTGGAGAAGTTGATATCATGTAATGCTCCTGCCAAAACCCGATCTCGGCCATATCAATAGTTGAAATTTCCATGAACAGGTCTCGGCAGGAGGAGAAACTATTTCTAATGAGTGAAAAGAATAAATGGGCTATGGTGATGAAGTTTGGTTGGTTTAAATCTGGGTTATTATATAATACTCGGGAATTCGGGCACCTGCCATAATCATGATTACTGACTATTAGTGGCAGGCGGTGTCTCGCAACTCAGTGAATGAGCCCCCCAAATAGTCGCAGCGTTTGGCAACAGAGGGGCAACATTGGGATGAGCGGCTAAGGGTGCCGAGAGGTACGGCTCCGGTATTTCTCGGTTTTAATTATTTTTTTATTGAAAGTTATTTAGTTTCACGTAAAAGAAATTAGTTCCAATATTTTTCCGCTATATGGCGATGGTTGCTATTTAACTGGTCGGGCTATAATTTCTTTCCTTATATGACCTATGACCTTCCGTCATCTCAACGTCATCTCCCAAAAATACAGGAGTGGACGTTGTGTATTTTGTGATTATTTCCAACGATTTATTTATCTAATCGAGATGAAATAATTCATAGTAATTAGAGAAAAGTGATATAACATATGTTATCATATTTGACGCGAATAAAAACAGGATTGATTTCTATTTTATTTAATGAAATCATTAATTTTGTTGTTGACATGACACATACAACATGTTGCCATCTAAAGGCGATCAGTAGCGACGCCAATACAGGATTTTCAATTTCCTGACTGTCTATTTTACATAGTGCACAATTGAATCGTAATGGCAATTTTTGAGGTTTTTGGTATTTTAAGACCAATCGTATTCCATTGGCATGCCATTGAACTGCAATTGGAAAATTAGCTATTCTGCTCTTCAATCGTGTCACAATCAATTCAATAATCGGTTCTCTGCTATTTATTACACTAACATTTTTTCTGCTATTACCATTCAATTGCAATCAAATTGAGATTTTTGTTAGCAGAATACAAATATTGAGCTTATGAAAATTTCATCGTAATTGAGTCGTAATTGAATATCAGTTGCATAGTCTTTAAAAGTTTATTAGCTGAATTGACACCTTTGCTTTACGAATTTTACCCGCGTGGCCCATGTTAATCCAAAAATACCGTTTAACTTTGTTTAAAATTTCACTCGTTCTTAACCCTGGGTTTGCGTATCCTGGGCGGCATGGGGATCTTCATGTGGACAGTTTTGATGTGAGCCTTCACACAGGAAGACGTTTGAAACGCTTTTTGGCAAATTTCGCAAATATGCTTTCGTAGACCGGAGTGGACCTGACATACCACAGAAATTAGAGTTTATTAGTGCCATATCACAAACCTATATATATATATAAATCAATTGTTGTTCGTCAGTCTCGCTAAAACGCGAGAACGGCTGGACCGATTTGGCTATTTTTGGTTTTGAATTATTTGTGGAAGTCCAGGGAAGGTTTAAAAGGTGAATATATTCGGAGGCGGTACAAAGTTTGCCGGGTCAGCTAGTCTAAATATGTTTATTTAGCAGTATGTGCTTTTTTCTCTTCTCATTATGGTTTTAAAGATAAATTCTAACACATTAACTTCTGTTTTTCCTGGTTGACTGGGAAATAATGCTTTTAGCATTAAGTCCGTTTTTGTTTTACTTGTGATACAATAAAGATTTATAAAAAAATAAATGTGCCTCACGCTCGGCACGTATCTGTAGCCAATGCGCGTGTCAAGCGACAGCGAGACGCGACACTATTGGATCGGTCGCCTTCAGTGGTAATTTCTATCTTGGGCTCCTCCGTGCTTCGAAAGGCACGTTAAGCCGTTGGTCCCGGTTGTTATCAATAGATAGCAGTCGTAAGGCTGTGTCAGATGCCTTTAGGCAGCCTGAAAAATTCTGACAGTGTTGGTCACTAACACACTTTGGGCCATGTTCTTGTTGATCTGGCTTACGGAGGTCAGACGGCAGTCGCTCGATTGTGATAAACAGTACCGCAATCTAAGACCATGACTAACAGCGTACCCTAGGCTCCGAAAAGTAAACTGACGACGCAACTAGGAATACACGCTAGGATAAAGGTTGTCTTACCAAGTGGTGTCTCTTGAAGTTGACGGCAGTTTTGAAGGCTTTCGGGCAAAAGGAGCACTTGAACGGGCGCTCGCCAGTGTGAACACGCATGTGGTTCTGTATACATTGCATGATTATACAGGTGCTCCCACACAACAGTTAAGCTCTATTCAAACTGACGCGATTCCCGCGCGACTGGCGGAACACCTACAGAAATAAGTATATATATAGAAGTGCCATTATCAGGCCAGTTAATTTTGGCACACGCTACGGCACTTCTACCGATTCTTATTTCTGTAAGTCCCGCCGGTCGCGCGGGATTCGCGTCAGTTTGAATAGAGCTTAACTATTGTGCTGTTGCTGTAACAGTGTGTATGTGATGCAATAATCCATACTAATATTTATACTTCCATTTCCATACTAATATTATAAATACCAAAGTCTGTCTGTCTGTTACGCTTTCACGGCCAAATCGCTGAACGGATTTTAATGAAATTTGGCACGAATATAGTTGAAGAGCCGGTGTCAAACATAGACTACTTTTTGACGCTGGCAGCTGAAAAGCTAATTTTTAAAGTTTATTCGTAAACATTATTAGTTACGTCTTAATTTTGTAGATTAGTCAAATTCAGAACTGTCCCTTAAATCTTTTAAGCAACCATTACCTAATGCCCAAACCGTTTTGATAGTCTATGCCGCTATAACTTTCTCTAGCTTTAAGCGTTTATGACTTACCTCTAATAATACGGGAACGTTGAATTTCTTCGGACAATACGAACAGGAGAGCAATCCTTCGCCGGAGTGAAGTCGCTGGTGGTACTTCAGCAGTGCCACAGACTATACAATACAAATACTCTTTAATGCACCATAAAAGAAAACACGAGGAGCTCGTTAGTCGAGCGCGACATAGCGAATGCGTATGTCAAGCGCCAGCGAGACGCGACCACAGATGGATTGGTCGCCATTTAGTGGCATTTCCTATCTCGAGCTCCTCAGTGCTTGCGAAGGCACGTTAAGCCGTTGGTCCCGGTTGTTATCGATAGATAGCAGTCGTGAGGCTGTGTCAGATGCGTTAGGCAGCCTAAAAAAATTCTGCCAGTGTTGGCCACTAACACACTTTGGGTTGGGTCATGTCCCTGTTGGTCTGGTTTTCCTGTAAAAACGGTTACGGAGGTCAGACGGCAGTCTCTCCATTGTAATAACCAGTTCCGCCACACCTAGGACCATGACTTAAAGCGTAGCCTAGGCTCCGAAGCGTAAGCTGACGACGCAACTAGGAATACACGCTAGGATGAATTGAATAGGCACCAAAAATGAAAACAAATTTATCGTGTGTAAATTTGCTGGCAATAATATTGATCTTAAATAGCGGGGATAGTGCAATAAATCTATACAGCATACCAGTTAGTGAAATTGGGGGCTAGTCTTTGCTCGACAGGCGTGGCGTTACCATAGGTCTTGGTATACATAATGTCAATTAGTTGCATAATTTGTTATTGTTGTTGTTAAGCCGGCGTAGTAAATAAAATATGACCATGTAGTGTAGGTTAGTTAGCACGGTGGACATCAAATTGACCATGGTTGTGATGGGACGAGAACTGGTGCATGTATTCGATAGCCGTGATCAATAATCATTTAGATCTATTCAATGACGTGTTAGCCTTTGCACTTTTCGCCTCGTTTTGAACAATACAGAAACCATCAGGAGACGGCGTATCGACTGGTGCACCGTTACGGTCGTTGGCGCAGTGACATCGGAAGTGGGCGTGGCTTACGTCATTTTTCGTTCAACTGTGAAAGATGCGTGACGTGGAGCAAGCTCTAATGTTTTTCGTTTCAGCTCAGAATCATTTGTAAAATATTTAAAACTATTTAGCTTTCAATATTTCAATGCTGTACTGTTATGGGATCACAATAAACGTAAGAAAATGACATATTTTCGAACTTAATTGATTGATTTAGTGTTACACAAAATATTTGTCTGTTTTAATGGTCAACATTATATATAATGTAATTAAATATAAATATATATATTTTTTATATTGAAATTTCGATTTGCTAGCGACTTCTATTGGTAAGTACAGGGGATCGTCAATAGGGGCGGAGCCACGGCCAAACCGAGCTCCCCGCTCATGTCTGCCTTCCGCCCCGCGTAGCCTCACACAATTTTTGTAAGTTTATTACTCCATGACAGAAACAGATTAACAAATACAGTGTGGCACAAAGGTGGACTTATGGTTTATAAATAATAATAAAATAAATAAATTTATTTCAGGTAATAAAACCCATATAAAATTGTACAACAATAATTAATTAAAAGTAAATTAAATTAAAATATATATATATCATTTAAAACCCATTAAAATTATATGTTAAAACTACAATATAAAAATAGAAATCATAAAAATATAAAAAAAAAATAATAATAAAAATAATAAAACTTTAGACAATATTTATAAAGATTAAAATTGTCTCTCAACCCGGCAGCACGGGACATGCATGTCGCAGCAGTGCCGGATATAGGGACAATCCTCTCTCGCTGCAATCATTTTCAAGACAGCGTTGGAGCTGGCCCGCACTCTGCGCACCAGGGATGCGGCTCTCTTGCGCATTGTTGCGTAAAAACAGTCTGTATGCGCTTCGGCAAACATTCCTGATGCGCTACAGAAACGCGGGAGACCCAATACCGCCCTGAAAGCATTATTGAACTGGACACGGAGGGAGCTGTAGACCCTCTGTGAATAGCTAGCCCACAGGCCGCACGTGTACAGTGAGGTGCAGTATTCCTTGAAAAGAGCAATGTTCACCTCAAGGGAGCATCTAGCAAACCTGCGGGCCAACATATTCGCCCTCCTCGACAACGTCCTCCGTTCCCGCTCCATGTCAGCATGGTCTCTAAGATCCGTAGTATCGTACTATGTGTCCTAGATATGTGAACTCGTCAACTCTTTCCAAAGGGGTACTATTCAAACGAACAGGTGGTAAAATTGTTGGACATCCAACTCCAGCGGACTCAAAAACCATGTATTTACTCTTCGTCACATTATATTTTAATCCGTGACGTCCAACGTATTCCTCACAGATCTCTAGAAGGCTTCTCAAGACACAGATCGACGCGCTCAGCAGGACCATGTCATCGGCATAACTTAGGTATTTGTTAGGCATAACACAGGGTTATAAAAGCAAAATTAAATTTTACTTTTATTTAAAATGGGAAAATCAATGCTAAAATATAGCAATTTTATCAGTTTTACGTGGGGCGCACTATAAGTTTCCGGAATGAATATGAAAAAATACTATTAAAGGTACAAAATTAATTTATTGTTTTTCAAAATAATCTCCCTTGGCGTCTATGCACTTTTTCATTCGATGAAACCAGTTTTGAAAACTTTTGTGCCACTCCTCTGTGGTGACCTCTGAAACGTGTTTTTCATACTCGACAGCCTCTTCTGGTGATGAAAATCGTTGACCGCGTAATTGGTTCTTAATTTTTGGGAACAGAAAAAAGTCACAAGGTGCCAGGTCGGGACTGTATGCAGGATGACTCATGAGTTCTACATTTTTCGCCTTCAAAAAGTCGTTTGTCTGTCTGGCCGTGTGAGAACTAGCATTGTCGTGGTGCAGGATGATACGGCGTTTACGGTTAATTTTACGGAGTTCGTCAATAACTTCCGGCAAACAAATGGTCGTGTACCAGTCACTATTCACTGTACGACGATTCTCTAAAGCAACAGTAGCCACGTGTCCAGTTTTATTAAAAAAAGAAGCAATCATCCGCTTAGATGCACTTTTCACGCGCGCCACTTTGGTTGGTTTCGGCTCATCTTGAAAGACCCATACGCTCGATTGCTGCTTTGTTTTGGGATCGTAGCAATAAATCCATGTTTCGTCACCTGTTACTATGTCCCACACCAAATTTGACGCACCTTCGTTGAATCTGGTAAGCATGGCACTGCACCAAGTGACGCGGTCAAGTTGTGTGGGATCCACCGCGAGCACAGCTTTCTCACACCCAAATGTTTGTGTAGGATTAATTGTATTTGACTCATGCCTATTTCTAAGGATGCGCGAATTTCATGGTAGGTCACATGCCTGTCTGTTTCAATCATACGGCGCACAGCATTGATGTTTTTGTTGGTCACAGCGGTGGACGGCCGACCATCGCGAGATTCGTCACTGAGATTGATACGACCACGCTTGAATTCTGCAAACCAGCTTTAAACAGTTGTCTTGCATGGTGCTTCATTGCCAAAAGCTGTTTCAAGCCGAGCGATGCTCTGTTGAGCTGTCAAATTACACTTAAAATCGTAGAAAATCATACTACGAAAATTTTCCCGAGTTAAATCCATGTTGATGCAGACACACATTTTTTTAAATGGCGCCACAAGGTAAAAACAAAAGACAGTCAGATGAAACAAACTGCATTCTACAGCCAAAGAGTTCTATTTTCAAACGTTGCAATAAATTTTTAAATATTGTTTATGTAAGTGGCCAGTTCCGGAAACTTACAGTGCGCCCTATGTATACATAAATATATTTTATATTTGTAAATAATATTTGTTAGGTATCGATATTCAATAGTTTTTCAGATATTTGTTAGGTATCGATATTCAATAGTTTTTCAGTTATTTCCAACAGACTGTTGCAACTCCAACGGAGGTTCTCAATTAGAGTGAATGTTTTTTTTTTGTGTATGATGTCGCGACTACTTTGTATGATCTGAAGAAAACAAATTCAAACACTCACCGAGAAAGCTTTCCCGCAGACCTCACAGATGGCGTTATGATCGACATCTGGCTTCGGTTCCCTTCGTTCCAACACCACTCGCCTTTCTCCGTCGGCTCCCCATCGCCGGACCGTATGCTTGTCTGTTCTAGACCCTGACCTCTGTTTGCGACCCGGCTGTTTAAATAATACATACAAATACTTTCAAGGCCGACCCGAAAATAATTGAAACCCGACCAGAAAAATAAAAACCCTGCATTGGCGTCGCTACT
The DNA here is from genome assembly GCA_947363495.1 of Euzophera pinguis. Taxonomy (NCBI): domain Eukaryota; kingdom Metazoa; phylum Arthropoda; class Insecta; order Lepidoptera; family Pyralidae; genus Euzophera; species Euzophera pinguis. The sequence continues at coordinate 239,702 of OX376182.1, forward strand.
GATCACCTTTAGATGGCAACATGTTGAATGTGTCATGTCAACAACAAAATTGACAATGTCATTTAATGAAATTGAAATCTATCTTTCGTTTTTATTCGCGTCAAATATGATGACATCTTTAACATTCACTTTAATCGACTCCTTCACAGAATCGGTCATTTTGTGAAAAGCACATTTTTTGAATCTGTTCTTAATCGACTAAACGGAATAAATCATAAAAAAATAAATAAAGCAAATATAAAGCTCTATTGAAACTGACGCGAAACCCGTGCGACTGGCGGGACGCCCACAGAAATAAGATTCGGTAGAAGTGCCGTAGCGTGCCAAATTTAACTGGCCTACTAATAACACTTCTACGTATTCTTAACTCCGTGGGCGTCCCGCCAGTCGCGCGGAATTCGCGTCAGTTTTAATAGAGCTTAAAACTCACCGGCAAAGTGCACTTTTTGTCATGATGTCGTCTCGAGTAGTGATCCCGAAAGTAATACACGCTTGTGAAAACCTTGTCGCACTGCCGACAAAATTATACATCGTTACAATGGTCAATCGACCCTGAACATACTACGTCTACGTGGTGGCGATGGCGGACGGAACTTGTCGGTCGAACAAGGTTCCCAAAATACAGGCTAGACCTAGTTTTCGTTCAGTGTTGACAGTTGGCAAGTGTTTTTTTTTTCCCACAGCTTATAATTATGTAAACTTTAAATAAGATAAATAAGTTATACCTTATGAATAAAAAACTTTTTATTTTAACAATACAAAACACTTTTTGTACCAAATAAGAAAACCTTACATAACAAAAGGTAACTAAACGTGCTACAGGCACGTTAAGCCGTTGACCCCGGTTGTTATCGATAGGCGACAGTCTTTTCTTTAGACTGTGCCAGAGGCCTTTATGCAGCTTGAAAAAAACTAACAGTGTTGGCCACTAACACCTCAGGTCATGTTCCTGTTGGTCTCATTTCCCTGTAAAAAGGGTTACGGAGGTCAGACGGCAGTCGCTCCAATGTAATAACCATTGCCGCCATATCTAGGGCCCATGGTTTACAGTAAGTTGAGGACGCAACTAGACAATTAACAACAGATAACTAAACCATCAATAGACCGATTGATTCAAGGATAACATGATACTAAGTGGGTATACAATACGCGCTAATTTACTTCACGTCTTTTAATTTTTTACCCGACTGCGCCAGAAGAACGGTTATCTTTTTCGAGAGCATGTATGTATGTACAATTGGCTAGTCAACCAAAAAAATAAATTCTGTATTTTATATATTTTATTGATAGAATAGACTATTTCGGAGATACAATTTGAACGAAAAAATTCTAAAAAATATATTTATTTTTTTATTTAATTTTAAAGATTTTTATAGTGATGACGTCACGTAGCTATAATGGCCATTTCGAACTGCAAGTAAGCAAAAATTACTAAGGGATTAAAAAATATGTATGTCAATGTCAAATGTCAAAGTCAGGATGGACCGCGAGCCGCGAGTTGGTCTCTTGTTTGTTTACAATCGTTTCTCGTATATCTATTGCATATTGGCCTGTTTATTGGACTTTACTGCCGTCTCTTCATCCGTTGACATCTGATTTTTCATCAATTGGACACCTATTCTTCATCATAATGTATGAATTAATGTAATGAAGATGTAGTCAGGTTAAATACGGGTTACGTTTACTCGACCAGAGATGACATTTGACATGGGTGACAAGTACGTGAAGCACCTAATTAGCGCTACCAAACCAAAAATATTTATTCACTACCCTGTGCTGCCAACCTAAAAAAATAAATTTGAAAGCCGGAGGTTATCCGGCTACGTCACACGTTAACCTTGCTAAAAAATGAAAGTCATTGGGTTTACTGCGATTTTCTTAAAAATACTTGCTTATCTAAAGATCTGATTAATGAAATCTGTTCCCTAAGCCTATTCCTCGAATTGGTTCACGAATTAGACATTTTCATGAAAAAGTTTACTAGCCAATTGTTTTTCACTCCCTACAGCCTGAACGGGTCGATGGATTTTAGCTTGAGAGGTGTCGTTAGATCCGTATTTACTGTGAGAGTGACACTGGGTATATAAAATTTAAAAAAAAAGACGAATTGGCGGATTTTTGGGGTTTTTGTTCCCAAATTACACAGAAAGGCAGTCGGGTGTATTATTGTGATTACTTTCATATTTAGCTAATAACAAGTAAAAAATATTGAACAGAGTTGTTTCAATTATCAATAATAATAATTAATAATCATATATTCTTTTGTAAACATGTTGAATTCAAGATGGTACTTTGAAAATATTAAGCACAAATACGTTAAGCCTACTAGGCATACAAAAGTGAAGTAAGTGGTGTCACGCATCATCTAATCAGTTTTTGCGTAATAATGGTAAACTATTTTTCGCAGTGTTCGAGAAAAAGCGTGAGTGTCGGGAAGTGATACAGTGTTGACATATGTGCTTTTCATTATTGTTGGCAAAAGCCAACCATAATTAATAGCTAAGTGCGGTTTTTCTACCACTTCACTTCTCCTTCTGACTAGACTTGACTACAGACTAGACTTTTGCACTTGATGAAACCACACTGTAGGACTAAAAAAGATATAAATATTAAGACGGGGCCATAAAGGACCCATGGCCGTAAAACCCATTCCTAAAAAAAAAAATTCAGTTACCTCGTCACACTTGAAGATGTCGCTGCTAGGATGTTCCTTCGCCTCATGTTCGTTCAAACTTGTTTCGTTGTCGAAATGTTCGCCACATTGCACGCAAACAGAATTCGCGCCGCACGCAAACGTATGTCTGTGTTACAAAATATATGGTGGATTAAAACTTAAATCAATATTAGGTTGACTACAAAACCATAAAGTCAAACAATTACATTAAAAAATCTATCTATACTTCTTACTATACAGGTGACCCGATTTTGGCCATTTTAAGAATTTTGTAGAATTTGAGGCTATATTATTTAACTGTTTTTGTTATCACGGACATATTTCTTGTAAAAAGTGATTAAATATATATAAATCTAGCCTAAGGATACATTTTTTTTCATAATGATTCAATGGAAAAATAATCCTGCAGAAAAGAAAACAAAATGGGAATTTGTGCCATTTTTGGCCAGATTTATCCCATTTCTGGCCACAGTCATGTGCCAGTTCTGGCCATCAAAATTTATCAAAAATAAAAAGCAGATATTTCAAAGTAATAAAAAGTTTATTCGAAAATCGCATATTTACGACCAACAGTCTTTATTTAGAGAAAAATAGCTAACATAATATTGACGACAAATATGAAATATAATATCTCAGCTTGAATTAAAATTACAATTAAGAAGATCAACATTAACCTATACGAGGTAGATATCTATAATATTATAATGACCAGTCTTGATAAGTTTTCTTATACCTAATTATCACTAGGTATGATGCACAGTTTTTGTTTAAAATTAAATAACAATTTTGGCAACCTATCTTTGCAATAAAGTAAAAAATTATACTTTTTATTAATTAGGTACACATAAGATAATACTTTTAGTTGTATTTGCTACTTAAATTTAAGTTTATGCTTAGATTAATATCAATATAGTTCTAAATCACAAAAAATATATAGTATAATACTTTATCATATTGTAGGTAAGTATGCAGTCTTTAATTTAAGTACTTATATTTTAAGATTTTATAAATAAATGTTGGGCAAAAACTTTTCCATTTCAGTAACTTTAAAGAAGCCTCTGTTATTAATTTTAATAGGTGACTTTATAATTTCCACAATCTCATTAATTCCATACCAAATTTTATCAATTTTTTCTGGCCATCGGAATGTATTATTTGTAGATAATACCATTGTGCTAATTTCATAACATCCTTTATATTTGTTCTCAACTCTTCCAGGAAAATATTCACCTTCATACTTAACAATAACGTTCGATCCTACTTTTAAGTTTTCATCGCACATTTTATTGTTTCCTAACTTCGCTAACTGAGTTAGAGGTAACTCTGATTCGGAACTTGTGTCATCAGTCTCAGAACGTTTTCTTTTTTGTTTTAGACCTTTTTTTGGCATTTTGTTTTCTTCTATCACTTTTTCAGCATTTGAATCGCTACCATCACCATCATCACTACTTTCTTCAGAAGATGCGATTATTCTACACACTTTCTTCTTCATCTTTTTATTTCCTGGTTTATTTTTTTTCTTAGATAGTTTTTCTGTTTTTTCTTTTTCAGCTGCCTTCATAATATCCCGCCATTTATTCGACGTGATAACGGATGGGACATACATTGCTTTTCTAGTATTTTTTGGTATTACTTTTCCTGGGTACAAAACACAATCTTTCACTAAATCTCTAGCTGTTTGAAGGGCAATTATTGCAGGGGGTTTAGCTGTAAGGCAGGTATTGCAGGGGTTGTCTTTGTTTTGTGAGTCTAGAACATTTGTATCAGAATAGCTAGAAGATGGACCTGGTTCTTCTGCTGTGATATCCTTTTGATTACAGATTTTTAAATCCTTTGAAGATGTGGTTTTAATTAGTGTGTTTTTCACTTGATCAGAATGTAAACAGTCTTGAACATCTGTAACAGAATTGCCCGAAGATAGACCTGGCTCTTCTGATACTTCTTTTTCCGCAGCCGAAGTTTTGTGGGAGTTGTTTATATTTTCCGAGTCTTGAATGTCGATAGCAGGATAGACGGAAGATGGACCTGGCTTTTCTGATGGCTCTTTTGCTGCAAGAGAAGTACTGGAGGAGCTATCTTCGTTTTCAATGTCAGTTAAGTCATCAATGTACTCTTGGTTCCTTGGTATATTATCATCCCTGATAAGCGATGGTGAAGGAGTTTCTCTGTCGGCATTTTCAATATCATGAGATGCCAAGGTGGGCTGTGACATTGTAGCAGTAGTATCATTTTTGAAAGCTAGCCATATATCATATAACATTGATGCCTCCTTGTTGCCTTCCCAGTCTTTACCAGAATTAAATGTAGTATAAAAGTCTTTCAGTATGTGTGGGACGATTTTCCTTTCCAGATATGAAATGTAGCTGGATTCAGAAATAGCAACTTCGTGTCGGTTTTCAAAAGTTTTTGGATCTCTATCTTTTATGATTCTCTTGTAATTAACAAAGTCAGCACCAAATGGAAATAAACCACATGTCTGAAATCCTGCTTGCACATTTTTTGCAAACTTATCTTTTTTATCAAGGAGTAAACTTTGCAGAGCAGATGGCAAAGTAAATTTTGTGATTTCTTGTCCATCGTTTTCAATGCGCCACTTTTTAACCATCTGACGCCAATTCTGTTTCAAGGGGTAAAATACTGCAACGTCCAAAGGTTGCAACATATGAGTTGTATTTGGGACAAGAGCAATAACTATAATGCCATTTTCCCTACACAATTCGCTAAGATGCATAGTCAGATGGGACTTGTGGCCGTCAAGAAACAAAATTATTGGTAATTCAGTTTCTTTTTCTTTCAGGTAAGGAATGAAGACATTTGCCACATATTCATAAAAAGATTCGCCCGTCATCCATCCTTTATCGGTTTTACCAACTCCCCATCCATTTGGTGCATTGTCAAGAACTTCAGAACTCATTCTTTTGTATTTGTAAATAGTTAAAGGAGGTGCATATTCACCAGCGGCATTGACAGTAAATAGGGTAGTTATATTTTCTTTATCGCTGTTTTTTGATGTATCGTAAACATGTTGTCCCTTTTCAGCTAACACAAGAGATCCTTTTGGAGCTAGAAAAAAAGAGGTTTCATCACAGTTCCACACTCTCGCAGGGTTTTCTAGAATCTTTAAATTTTCATCACCGAGCAATGAAGAAATTTCTTGGAACCAGTTCCGAATTTTCTCTTCAGTTATTAAGGCACGAGCTTTATTAATATATTCGGCATGTTTTTGGCTCAAATCAGGATGCCTCGCCATAAATCCATCGAACCAGGATCTTGAAGGTCTATCATTTATAAAAGGTGTAGCAATTTGGCCCTTCACAACAATTTTCTTAACAGAATCCAGTAAACCTTCCTTGTTGATAGGAAATCCAGCGCGAGCGCAATCTTTGATCCATATGACAAGTTCGTTTTCTATTTGTCTTCCAAGAACTGACTGGGGCCCTACATGTCCAGAAGTTTCAGGCGCTTTTCCAGAAATTTTGTGACGCAAAGTCGTTCGAGGTACGTTAAAATTTCTACTAGCAGTAGCAACGGGCATCCCATTCTTTATTGCGTTCAACGCTAATGTTATTTTATGCGGTGAGTACTGGAACAATTTTCTTTTCACGACACCGATTTTTTTAGTATTTGGTTTCGATGGAGGCATTATAATCGTAACTCTGAAAATGAAAAAACCAAAAGTGGGGTTCTACGTGCACCATTTTTGGCCAGTCATGTGGCCAAAAATGGGAAAATTAATTTATTTTGGCTCCATTAGTGGCCATCTCATAACCTCACTTAATAAACAAATAGCGATAAAATATCATTAGTACCACTTAGACAGTGTATTCTTTATGAAGGATTAACATAAACATTAAAATAAATAAGAAGGATTTAAAAAATAATAATTGATTACTCACCCGCTCGCCTTAGCCTTTTTGCTAAGACTTAAAACAATTGACGCTCGTCAAACAATAATGACTTGTTGGATTGAAGTGAAGTTTGACACATCAAAGCTGTTAACGCTATCAGTGTTGCCAATATTAGATATTTTTATTCCCGTAAACCACAGAGTAATATATTTGTCTTTGCCTTAGTTATAACGATTTGAAGTTCAAAATGGCCACAAAGGGGTCGGTGGCCACAACCGGGTCACTTGCCCTAATCTATAATAAGCAACTACTGGTTCGATTTGAAGAATTCAGTGTTGGATAGCCTTTATCGAGGAAGGCTATAGGCATGGGGCCTTCTCTAATAGCAGGGCAGAAACGAGTGAGTGAACTAGATGGCGCAATACAAGCAGTAAGGCGACATCTCGTTTACTCACTCGTTTCTGCCCTGCTATTAGAGGTGATAGTAAGGGCCCTGGGCGAAGTCGGGACGGGCTGCTAGTAATATTTTTACGCTGACTAGGAGCTTTTGGCAACAAGCATGAAAATCACATAAATCAAACACTGTATCACTTCCCAACACACACAAACCCTCAAAAAACACACATTTTAGAAAAAAATACAGCGCCTATATTGCTTTTCACAGCTTCCCGCCAAAAGTCCGACAAAGACACAATTGGTAAAACGATAACGACATTCGTGTTCGCTATCTTTTTTTTTGTTTTATACAACTAAGTAGGCAAACGCAAATCGACCACGTGATTTAGCCCGGGTAATGTCAATCTCATACATTTTTAGTTATCGAATGTCGTTATTGTTTTCAAATTGTGACTTTATCTACGAGCCAAGGACACTGTTAGTGTGTGCACTTAATTGGCTAGTCAACTAAAAAATAAATTGTGTATTTTATATATTTTATTGATAGAATAGACTATTTCGGAGATACAATTTAAACGAAAAAATTCTTAAATTTATTTTGTTATTTAATTTTAAAGATTTTATTGTGATGACGTCACGCAGTTATATTGACCATTTCGAACTGCAAGAAAGCAAAAATTACTAAGGTATTAAAAAATATATATGCCTGTGTTAAATGTCAAAGTCGGGATGGACCGCGAGCCGCGAGTTGGTTTCTTGTTTGCTTACAATCGCAAAATATCTAGGTACCTACCCCATTTCTCGTATCTTTTGCATATTGGCCTGTTTATTGGACTTTACTGCCGTCTCTTCATCCGTTGACATCTGATTTTTCAATAATTGGACACCGATTCTTCATTATAATGTATGAATGAATGTAATGAAGATGTAATTAAGTTATTTAAGGGTTATGTTTACTTGAACAGAGATGACATTTGACATGGGTGACAAGTACGTGCAGCGCTTAATTAGCGCTACCAACTAAAAAATATTTATTCACTACCCTGGAACTGCCAACTTAAAAAATTTAATGTGAATAGCCGGAAGTTATCTGGCTACGTCATACGTCAATCTTGCTAAAAAATGAAAGTCATTGGGTTTTCTGCGATTTTCTTAAAAAATACTTACTTATCTATAGATCTGATTAATGTAATCTGTTCCCTAAGCCTATTCCTCGAAATGTTTTACTCTTTCATGAAAAAGTTTACTAGGCAATTGGGTATTCTACTTTATTTATTTTTATCATTAATAAAAAACATTTCACTACCAGAAACGGAAAACAGTATTTTTTTTTTAAATTTGTTCTTAAATAAATAAGTTAAGCCTGTGAAATTCGATGGAAGGGTGTGGTGTGACGACACAAGCCCTCATAAATCTATGTAACCTTATTGTATTAGTTCTTGGACTGTTATAAACGAGATTACTTGATCTAGATAACCAACATAGATCTAGATGGCACGTCTTGTGACGACTTGTGTCCTATTTTAAATATGTATATAAACCATGTTTAATCAATAATAAAGTCAGTTACAGTTTATCATCGAACCCATAACCAACTAGTTGTTTCATTATGAACATAGGGGAAACTGTCAAAAAACAAGAAAAGGATGCACTGTGTGTGCAGTGACGTCACTGCCACTAGGTTTCGTGCGCACAAAAGAGATAGCAAGACGTGCCCACCACGCTCACACTTTTCTTCTTGAGAAAACTTTAAAATCCAAATATGCTATAATTAACAATCAATTTTGTTGTTGTTTTCAGAATCGGTTACTTTTTAGTGTACATATTGTTTCGTATGCAAATATTGCTCAAGTATGAATACAGTCAAGTAGTCTATTCTGTAATTTTATGATCTAAATCTACAGTGCGTTAGTTTAAAAGTTATTATGGTAGTAAACAATAACAAAAATCAAATGAAGGAGAAAGTGAACGTTGTGTAGTATTAAAATAATTAATGAACTGGGATGAGGCAGAATGGAAAATTTCCCTAAAAATAAAATATGTAAGTAAGTTTATTATCATCCCAACTTTGTGTATTTAAGTATAGCCGGACCAGGAAAATAGCAACCTTCACCATATGGCGTGAAAATATTGAAACTAAGTTCTTTTACTGGCAACTAAGCGTTCATGTAACATTCCGTCATCTCAACGTTTAACCCAAAGGTTGACTGTTAGATAATGTTCATCTAGCATTAAGTTCGTCTACTGAGCTATACAACTGTATTATGTAAGTGCTTACAATAATGTATAAATAAATAAATATAGACTAGCTGTCAGACAGACAGACAGACTTTCGCATTTATAATATTAGTACGGATAACAGCCCACCTGTCGCGCGCGGCGGAGCTGTGGAAGCGCACGCCGCAGCGAGCGCAGTCCGCCGTCAGCGCGGAGCCGTGGCCTGACGCATTAACGAATTCATTAATCTACACTAATATTATAAAGAGGAAAGATTGTATTTTTGTGTGTATGTTTGTAATGAATAAACTCAAAAACTACTGTGCCGATTTCAAAATTTATTTCACCATTGGAAAGCTACATTCACCCTGAGTAATATAGGCTATATACCGCAGGTGGAGCTGCGGGAAACAGCTAGTGAATTATATTGCTGAAAACTACCTCTGCGGTCCAGTGGTTAAGGCTTCTGCATTTGACCCAGAGGTCGCGGGTTCGATTCCCACGGGAAACATACTTTGTTTAGTCGTTTTCAGTTTTGTTAAGACGTTGCAGGCTTAATCCCCTGATTGTATGAAAATAAAGATGATTTCGTACTTCGGAAGGCGCGTTAAGCCGTTGGTCCCGTCTGACATGTGGTAGTCGTTAAAGAAACCACGTCAGAGGCCGTGAGGCTGTTCCGAACAACTCTGACACAAGGGTGTACATGGCCGATTGACAATTTAAACTACTTACACGAAATGATGATGATGATGACTACAGGATTTAGCCCGTAAAATATCTTCATACTTCCGACGTTCCAACTTTACTTTCGACGGTACTTGGAAATATCAAAATATGGCCGTTGTAACACGGTTGAAACATCGGAACTATCAAGGTATTTTGCTTAATCCTGTAATTTTATGTTTTAAATATGCAGTGCGTTTAATTTGACTGCCTTTTTGTGTAATTTGAAAATGAAAAACCCAAAAATTTAGTGTTTTTTTTAATTGTATATTCAGTGTCACTCTCACAGTAAATACGAATCTAAAGACACCTCTCAAATCCAAAATCCATCGAGCCGTTCAAGCTGCAGGACGTGCCAGACATACACACATACCTACATATACTCTCGAAAAACATAACCCTCCTTCTGGGGCAATGGGTAAAAACTATTAAACCCTATCTGTGTAATTTGGAAATTGAAAAGCCCAAAATAAATCCGCCATTTTAATATACCCAGTGTCACTTTCACCGTAAATACGAATACGAATCTAAAGAAGTCTTTCAAGCTAAAATCGTTTGACCTGATCAGGCTGCAGACCGTGACGTGCGTCCTGCATACATTACATACATACTTTCGAATAAAAACATATCCCTCTTTCTGGTGCAGTTGGGTAAAGACATTAACATAAGCTGAGAACGTATAAATTAATATAAAGTCACATACCTTGCACCAAATGGTACTTGAGGAGCTGCAAGCTCGCGAAACCGTCGCCGCACTGAACACAATTACACAAATCACACTTTTTCAAACTCATATGACGATCTAAAGCTTTCTCGTTCAAAAAATGTACATCGCAATCCACGCACACAAAATTAGGCGCTTTAATGTTCCTATGCGCCAATTTTTTATGAGTCTGCACACCTTTTTCGCCGATAAACGATTCACCGCAGATTTCGCACCAAGGCAACTCCGCTGCATGTTTTAATCTGGTATGCGATAAACAACTGGTCAATTTTGGGAAAGTCTGACCGCAGTATTGACAGTTAAACTTTGTGCCCTTATGCCATTCGTAATGTTTCCTAACACACGCTTCGCCTTTTGCAACAAAATCGCAATTTCTGCAGCAGAATTTCTCTCTGTGTATCCTCAAGTGAGCGTTTAGTCTCCTTCGATCTTTGAATCGACAGAAACATATATCACATTCTAAAGGACCGACCGAGGGATCGTGAAATGATTTGTAATGACCATTGATTTGCTCTTCGCCTTTCACGTTTTTACCACAATATTCACATTTCCTGTAACCAACACGTGTACACCTTATCTTTCTATTCTTCCTATCGGCTACTTCGGCCATTTGCTCTTCTTTCGTTAAAAAAACTACATCAAAATCTTGCATATCAGCGATTTTTCTTATGTCATCAGCAGTTTTCGATTTCCGACCAAACTCCTTTTTCACTTTAAAAGATTTATCGCGTTTCTTTTTCTTTTCTTTTTTAACTTTAACTGGTTCGATGATAAGTTCTTCGTTACTGTCCAATTCTTCTTTCTCGTCAAATACTTCGTCTCCGATATCGTTTTTAATGAATATTACATCTCGATGTTCAGTAATGGCTTCTTCGTGTATAGATTCTTGTAAATTTTCAACGTTTTCTTCGATTTTGACTTCGAGTTCACCGTCTACACACTCGACGTGGAGGGAATCTGAATTTGTTCGTTTGTATTTGGGCTTGTAGTGGTAGCGACTCAGTTCGAGCAGTGTGTCGGATGAGAACTGTAAATTTTAAAGTCATCCATTTATATTTATTTTAGTTGCAAGGTTTTTTTAGTAGGAAAACACGCTACATTGAAAAAAAGACAAATTGCACCTTGCACGGACACAAGAGAGAAGACAAAGGTAACATCTATATGTAGAACGACAGTTTTCCTAATGTTAAAATTTCAAATGTATATTTACAGCGTGTACATTCATAAATAAAAAACAATACGGAAACTTAAGGACGCATTTAAGCTTAAATTTTAGGTATTTCCCTGCACTACTATATACGTAAAGTTTCATGCACAGAGACTCCGCCACGCGGGCGTCTATTGTTGAGTAACACAACTTCATACTTTTACTAATTATAATATCAGTGGGGTACCACGCTATGCTTACTATTTTATAATTTATACTAAATACTAATGTCCTAATTATAACTAACTAGTTGGGCCCGCGGCTTCGCCCGCTTATAAACCTCCTTTGGGAACAAAATTTCATGTCTCACTTTAAAAATTACGAAGTTTCATACATACTGGCAACCCCTATTTCATCCCCTTAGGGATGAAATTTCCAAAAATCCTTTCTTAGCGGACGTCTCCTAGTCACAATCTACCTTTCTGCCAAATTTCATCTTCATTGGCTACGTAGTTTTCGAGATTTCGTGATGAGTGAGGGAGTGATTTTCGTTTATATATATAGATTACTAGCTGTTTCCCGCAGCTCCGCCTGCGTCAAAAAGTAGCCTATGTTTGACCCCGGGTCTTCAACTATATTCATACCAAATTTCATCAAAATCCGTTCAGCGGTTTGGCCGTGAAAGCGTAACAGACAGACAGACAGAAAGACAGACAGACAGACAGAAAGACAGACAGACAGACAGAAAGAAAGACAGACAGACAGACAGACTTTCGCATTTATAATATTAGTATGGAACTATGGATTAATAACTAGCAGCCCGTCCAAACTTCGTCCGGGTTTTATACCAAAATGTATTTTAACCTCTTCATAAAGCTTATTAATCTGTCAAAACGGGCTGCATAGATTTCTCTGAGGCCGAGTAGTTGTTACATAATAATCTAGATCACTTGTTGTGTTCGACATTAAATAATATAATATATGCCTTTTTTTCAGGTCATCGAGATCTAAATGTCACTAATTCTGGTGTTTGAGATCAAAATGCCACCACATTCTGGTGTTCGACTTCAAAATGTCACCACTTTCAGGTTACTGACATCAAAATGTCACCACATTCTGGGTATCGACCTATAATTATCACCAGTCTCAGGTCATTAAGTTTAAAATGTCATTACTTTCTGGGGTTAAAAATCAAAATGTCACCATATTCAGGTCATCGACTTCAAAATGTCATCACTTTCTGGTATTCTAGATCTAAATGTCACCAATTCTGGAGTTCGAGATCAAAATGCCACGACATTCTGGTGTTCGGCTTCAAAATGTCACCACATTCAGGTCATAGACTTCAAAATTTCTGGTATTCGACATATATGTCACCACTTTCTGGGGTTCGAGATCAAGATGTCACCAATTCAGGTCATTGAGTTCAAAAAGTCACCACTTTCTGGTGTTCGACCTTACATTATCACCACATTCAGGTCATTGAGTTCAAAATGTCATCACTTTCATGTATTCGACTTCAAAATGTCACCACTTCTTGGTGTTCGACTACGAAATGTCACCACTTTCAGGTCATTGACTACATAATGTCACCACATTTTTTATTGTCAGACAAATGGGAAGGTGAACCGCTAATAAACTTTAAAAGACCATGCAACTGATATTCAATTATGACTTAATAAGCCTAGTTTCCAAGGTCAAAAGACTAACATTAAAATTAGTCCGTCTTATAGGGAATCAAAATATATTAGTGACGTATTTTTTCTTTTAACACTCGGGGCTCGTGACGACAAACCTTGCGAAAAGTGTAGCACGCACACTGTGACGTCACACGGAACTTTAACGCGCCATATCTTTATCATTCTTTGTTTAATTTTCAAAAGAAAAAATACGTCTCCAATATTTTTTGATGATCTAACTGACGGACTAATTATATATTTTTTAGGAAACTAGCCTATTGCGATGCATTTTTATATGCTCAATATTGGTATTCTGCTAAAACAATTTTGAATCTCAATTTAATTGCAACTGAAACTTAATTGAATGACAATAGTAGAAAAAATGTAAATATAATAAATAATTGAAAAAGTTGATGATTTTGATGATATTTTAATTAGCAAAATTTTCCAGTTGCAGTTCAATGGCATACCAATGGAATACGTTTGCTCTTAAAATTAGTAACAGAATACCAAGAAACGTCAAAAGTTGTCATTGCGATCCAATTACGATTCCATTGTGCAATATGTATAATTAGAGAATTGATACCCAGACCCAGGTGATTTTAAGCCTGAGTCAAGAGGACCAAGTGAAGCGACGACGAGGCGCAAGGCGCAACCCATATTGGATTGGTCGCCATATAGTGACATTTTCTATATCAAGCTCTTCTGTGCCTCGGAATGCACGTTAAGCCGTTGGTACCGGCTGTTATCGATAGATGGCAGTCGTTAGGTCGTGTTTCATTGCGACCTCAGTGCCGCAAAGTTGCAATAGATAAAGTTTTCCATACTTCCATACTAATAATACTTCTGTATGTTACACTTTCACGGCCAAACCGCTGAATGGATTTTGGTATGAATTTAGTTGAAGACCAAGGTCAAACATAGGCTACTTTTAGACACAGACTGAGCTGCTGTAACATCTAGTTTTTAATAAAAAAATAAATTTTAAAAAATTACAATTTAGTAGATCTGATGTAGGAGTGTCTTTTAAAATTGATAAATAAACATACAGCTAATTTAAAAATTCATTAAAACACTTACATATTTAGTCCGATTGACAGCTGAGACAAACAACCCGTGAACTCTGTGGCAGTTCTCGCGAAATTGAGAAAACTTGAGCAGCAGGGTTTCGCAAATAACGCACAGGTGCCGGGGATAGACGTCCTGAAACTGAGAATATTTATTAAAAATTATTGTGAGAAAATATAAAAAGAAAAAGCGAGGGAAGTCTGTAAAGATAGCAAATGGAAATCCATAGTCTCCGCCTACACCTACCGGAGACAAGAGTGATGATATTGTATGTATGTAAAAAATACTTGAAACATGTTATCCCATGAGTCATGAACAGTGATAGGCAGATTAAATTTTCACAGATAATGTTTTTCTGTAGCCACTTTAATAACAAATCCTACGAAATAAAATAAGTATTTATGAGGGCTCCCATCACTAAATTTCAAAGGCTCCTAATAATTTATGAACATATAAAATTTTCTTTATTTTTCAGTTTCTGGTACCGAAACTCAAAAAAAGCCCAGCTTCCCGCCAAAAGTACAGATTTTGAAAAAGTTTGAAGAGTTACAATCAATGTCTTGAGAAACTGTAGGCATAGTGGTAGCTGTGAATAAATAAATAAATTGAGTGATTTAACCAAGCAGTGGGAACATAATAGATAAAAATTCATTTATAATCTACTCTAATATTATAAAGAGGAAAGATTTGTATTTTTGTGTGTATGTTTGTAATGAATAAACTCAAAAACTACTGTGCCGATTTCAAAAATTCTTTCACCATTGGAAAGCTACATTTACCCTGAGTAACATAGGCTATATTTATTGCTAGAAAAGATTATCTCAACCCGTGGGAAGCCGGGACGGGCCGCTAGTTTTATATATTTTTCATAAAGTAACAATAAAGTTACTAAGTACTTCACTTACCTTAGTAAGTGGTTCTTGTAAAACTATAAAGTAATAATTGGGCTTTATTTTTTATTTAATTTAAGAAAAATCTATTATTTTATTATTATTTATCAGTGTTTCTATTTATTCTTAAATTTAATTAATTTCCAATTTAGAGCAAAGTAATAAGATTTTTATAAAAATTATTATACTTAATTATTTGTATAGTAGCTACATACAAAAGATATAGATTAGCATCTGCAATATCAACTTTGAAAACTATACTAGCTTAGTATAGAAGGACGGATTGGTCGATTCATTTTGCTGAAAAATATTGCTAATTTGCTATGCCCAAATTGATGTCTTATACTGTTACAATAGAAATAATATGTACTGACTTAAAATTTACAGTAAAACGATTCGAATAATACATAAAAAATTGTAAAATATGAAAAATTACCGAAATTCCTACGAGTTGTTTATATTTGTCGGTCAAGTTATTTTCGTACATATTATGCAGTTTTGTGTCTGTAGCGAAGCAACCTCGACATATTTCCGGTGTGTCTTTATTCGAAGCATCATCAGCCCACATTTTATCGCAAATTAAGTTTTAATTTCACACACAAAATCGGAATTTAGTAGATGATATTGAAAAATCAATAGGTAATCACACACAACAACAAACAAGAAGTACCTACCTACCTACCTACCTAGGTAATTATTTGACGTTGACAGTATTTTTTTTTTGTATTTTGAAGCCTTGATAGCGAGTGTTTTTAGGCATGGAACAAAGGTAAAAATGGAAACCAAACCGGCATACAATATGATAGGCTGATGGCAGAAAATTTGACCTGGAGTAACCCCTGTTTTCCCAAAGTATTACCAAGTAAAATAAAAATGTCAGTTTGCTTAATATAATTGGGTTTTATATTTCTATATCAAAAACAAGTTTAAGTTAATAAAAATCTACCTCAAAATAAAGATTATATTGCTACGTACAGCTTGGCAAAAAAGTCCTGAAACGGAACTAAAATTAATTATCACTGGCAATCACGTTAAACGAGTACGTGCTGTGTCAATTCATGGTCAATCCTGATTGTAGTGATCGTTGAATACTGTTTTTTTCCATGTTTTACCTATTGTAACTTGTGCAAATTAAAATATGTCTTCGGTGAAAAGAACGACAATCCGCAGCTCCGCAAGAGAAATCATTTATCTCGTATACAAACGTTGTTTAGCCGAATGCGAAGCTGGGAACATCTTATCCGATATCAGCGATGTCTTTACAAGAACGGCTGAAATGACTGGTATGTTTCAATGTTATTTTATCAATCAAGTATGATTTGAGGTATCATAGGCATCATAAAACTCTCATAAGAGTGTGATGCTTTACGTAAAATGTATATAAAACTTAAGAAGTTATGTTTACAAAATGCAATTTGTGAGGTAGCGCATTTTAGCCATTTTGATACTTTTTGTTAACTTATCTATTAACTTATATCAGTTAGTAATAGTCATTTATTCCTCCATTAAGTAACATTATTTACTAAGCTTAGACATTAATTTATTGGAATGTTTAGTTATGGTTACAAGTAAATATTTATTTTTAGGTAAATCTGTAAGTACTATCAGGCGAATAGCATTCGAAGGACAAACAAATAAAAGTCTTTTCCCCACTTCCGGGAAACACAGAGCAGGAAGACCAAGAAAACAGTAAGATGATTTCGACTTGTGTGCAATCAGACAAAAAGTTCAATTCTTTTACACCGTTAAAAAGATTGTAAGTTTATAATAGTGTTCTACATTTTATTTAGTATATTAAGAGGAACTGCAACCAGTAACTTTTTATTTATAAATGTTTTAGGCACAACACTGCGTAACCTTTTGCCGGTGATCAGAGAAGATCTTGGGTTTGATGGAAGCCGCGAAAGCCTAAGGAGAACTCTAAAAGCACTAGAATTTAAATACAAAAAATGTCAATCAGACAGAACAGCCTTGATAGAAAAACCAAATATAGCTGCGAAACGTGAAGTCTATCTAGATAAGATTATGAAAAACAGGGCTTTGCCTGATGAATTAAAAAAGGAAATTATTTATCTTGATGAGAGCTATGTTCATACCTCCTATAAATTAAAGAAGTGTTGGCAATCCATTGATGTCAGTGGAATAAAAGAAAATATTTCCAAAGGCAAAAGGTAGTGTTCAATAACCCTAATTATTATGTAGTAGTATATATAATATATATATAGTATAAGGTAATATATATAATACTAGCTGTTTCCCGCGGCTCCGCCTGCGTCAAAAAGTACGGATTTTGATGAAATTTGGAATGAATATAGTTGAAGACCCGGGGTCCAACATAGGCTTCTTTTTGACGCAGGCGGAGCTGCGGGAAACACCTAGTATATTATATATTCAAGTCTGCAAAAAGTGTGATAATAATGAAGATTCCCTGCTTCGGACTCGTCTACCATCTATTAGTCGTTAAATGAGGAGCGGTTCCGAACAACTGTGAACAACCCACACGACATAGATATATAGCAAAGAACGATAAAATAAGAAAAGAGCAAAGTGAATCCGATAATATGTCGTGTCGGCTCTGCCTTTCGCCTCTCGCCCGCCCGATGGATGCTTTATTAACAAACCCACTGTGATTGTGACAACATTTTACTACGCAAGACGGAATTTTATATTTTTTTTATGGCTTGTTATTCTCTCGGCAGTCGATAACGTAATGGCGGCCGGCTAACATAATTACCTCGAAGGGGGCGCAGCCGACATACCTCGTGGTGCTTCACTTTTTTAGTTAGCAATGCGGAGTCCTTATATTTTTATTAAGTCTATGACTCAAACTATCAAAATCGTTGCTGTCGTATTATATGGGGTGACCACATAAACGATAGTAGCGCCGCCATTTTTTTCACGACTTTTGTGCCTAGCTGTAACTGTTTATCAAATTTTCTGCCATCAGCGTATTGTATGCCCGCTTGCTATCGGTTTAGCTTTAGATCCATGGTTTTCAGGTGTGTCATGATTTATATGCCGGCTGTAAACACTTGCGAGTTTGCAAGACATCCGCGAAAGAGGCCGAGGCGAGAGTTTACATGGGACCTCTCGAGGTCGCTCGGGGTTCCTCACTCACTCTCACTCCGGTGGCACGAGTCAAAAGGCCTCGCGGATGTCTCGCCAGGTGTCGCGAGTGCACCCATGTACACTCTTGAGGTTTGAGGAGGGACCAACCATCAACATTTTTTATTTATTTTTCACATACCTATGTTTTAGGTGAATTGAACCTATTGCTAATGTAGTGTAGCAATTTATATGGAAGTAAATATCGATAATTGATTTAATAAGCTGCAATAATGCAAAGAAACATCAGCATGAAGTTTGAAAATAAATGATTCTTATTCTGATTCTGACGTTTTCGGCCGTCCTCTCGGAGTTCACTGTTCCAAATGAGCAAAGAGAGATCTGCGAGAGTGTACATGGTGTACCTCGCACTCGGGCTTCTCCCCCAAATGTCTCGGGCGAGAGTTTACTGCCTGCATTTTTGTAGTTTCGTCAGGTCTAGTCTGTCCTAGAGTTTTTGATCTTTGTCATATAAGTTACACGTTTAACACCACATTTGATTTAGATTAGGGCCATAGGAATGTCTTGTAACCATACTGTATCCATCGCCGTAAAACCCGTTACTAAAAAAAACTTTCAAAATCTTTTTTTTGTTGTGGACGCCATTGTCAAAAAAAAATGTCAATGTAGATACATTAAATTAAAAATGTTGTTGTAATTTAAGTAATGAAATGAAAGAAAAATGCTAATAAACTAATAAAATTAATAATATAAATCATAAGTGATTGTGAGCATGAACACTTTCTTGTGTAAGATTGTGTATACTGATTAATTTATTAATAGGTACATAAATGAAATTTAAAATTTATGAAATCATTGTTCATTAAGCTGCAAATGTAATGTTTTTATGGGGTAAGTTCCTCCGACTAAACAAATAACAGAATGAAATTCATTTCTTTCTCTTCTTCAACCACTATCCACCCACTGCTGAGTGTAGGTCTCCTCATGCCTTTCCCATTCTCTACAATCTTGAGTCTTTCTAAGCCAGGTCTTGCAGCACACGAGCTATGTCATCAGATCATCTCGGTAGTGGCTTTCCCAAACCTCTGCGGCCCTGTCCTTGTTGCGGTATATATTCATTTCTCTCTGTATATGACCTTTCAAACAAATAAGTTAGTAGTACCAACAAATTTATGCCTTCCAAAGATACGCTTCAAAACCCTGGATTATTTTGTATACATGTGTCGTATGATTTTTACGATATATGATTCGTACATTTAAAAAATAGAGCTCCTGGAGTTCTATTTTTGAAAAGTGTGATTCGCGCTAAATTGGCTATTTGAATAATTTTTGTTTGATATCAAATGGATTTCGTTCATTAACAAAGGTTTTTTGTTTGATTTCAAACGATTTTCATTTGTCATATTTGTCATATATTGCAAAAATAGGGCCATTGGATAAGTAAGTAGTTAGAAACACAACACAACTGTTGATGAGATTCAGCTTGGTGACAGATGGACAGAGAGTAGAGTGTTAGTAAGAAGGTTCCGTTTTATCATTTGGATATGAAACCTGTAAAGACTTGTATAATTTTTTTTATACAACTAAGTAGGCAAACAGGCGTACAGCCCACCTGATGGTAAGTGGTTACCGTAGCCTATGAACGCCTGCAACACCAGAGTTGTCATGAGCGCGTTGCCAACCTGTCCTCTATCAGCACAGCAAACTCAACACTGCATCACAGTGTTATTTGGCTGCGGTCTTCTGTAGGGTGGAGGTACTTCCCCAGACAGACTACTCCTTACAAAACTTCCTACCTCTCTTAAATACAATTGTATATGACAATAGGAAAACCTAATAAAAATATATGTATGTTAATAATCGCTTAGACAAATGGATTTAGATGACTAAATAAACATTGGTGCAAAACTGGAGTAACAATGTGAAGAGAAAGACTATTTGCGAAATGGCTATACATTGCTGGATATACATAGACACATCAAATAAATCGATCCATCATCATCACCAGTGAGTCGTGGTCACTTGTTTAAGACAAACGCCTACAGTGTGTGTATCAAAATTTAAACAAGTTACCCTTAAATGTAAAAACATTACCATTTAAGAAATTTAATGAATGCATTTCTGACATATTAATTGAAAAGAGATTATACAGTTACGTATTTGGGCTAAGGAAATATGACCATATCTCCGAGTTTCGCAAGCGTCTGAACTTTGTTTTGTTTGGTTGCCAATACGGATACGTCGTAAACTACATATTGTCTCTTTTCTTTATAATGTCTTGTTTAATCCCTCTTCCCCTGAATATCTCAGATCAAATTTCTCCTTCCGGGATCTTGATCCCCGTCTGCGAGCATCTCACCACCTAAAGTTAACATACCTGTATACTCCTCACAGTGTTACGCCAACTCCTTCTTAATTCTCGCTGCAAATCTCTGGAACAAGCTTCCTTTGGAGATAAAAGAGCTGTCTTCTCACTCTTTCAAATCTCGGGTTAGGGAATACTATGAACGTTCGGACTTGAGCTGAGCTTACTGTTTTTATGTGTAATTGAATTTGTATGTTAGATGTAAGTCTATGCACCTAAGATTTCTTTGCGTGTTGTGCCCTCTTCTGTGCCCATATGTCTATGTCCTATGTTAATTTAGTTGACTGGAAGAGATCCCTATTTGGGATAAGTCCGCCTTTTGTTGTAACCTGTATTCTGATACTATGTTCTTTGTGTACAATAAAGATTTTTACATACATACATACAGTTAATGAATTCTTATATGATAACCAATTTAATAGTTCTATCGATTTTCACATCAAGTTACTTGAAAATACTGACATAACTTTGTAATTGGAATAAAATATGTACTTAATTGACAAAATATTTGCATGCTATTTATATATAGTTCCAAGGTTTAAAATTTTCCAAAAATTGATACAAACAAATTAACATAAGATGCATTTCACAAAACCACTGAGGTTTGTTTAGAAATACAGAATAAGATTATCTTATGTTGTATCAACCTATAACACCTTTTGTACATTACTTACTTGCAAATAAAACTCATTCATTCAATAAATAATGTTTCATTCATTTATTAGCTGTAACAGCTAATAAATGAAAAAATAAATTTTTCCATGCTTGTGTATGTAAATCATTTGTTTTTTTTTTACAATCCTGATCATTTATACTTTTCAGATCCCGTAATCACATAGTTCAAAATGTGGTCGGTGCTGGTCGTGACTGAAGACAGGAAGACGGACGCGGCCTGCCTCGGCTGCCTCGCTACCGACGTCAAGCTGTACGATATTCACGTCAACAACTTGGCCGACAGCTTTGTGCAGATTGTTGGCGTTTCCGTAAGTTTCTTTACATGTACTAATAATTAAAAAAAACATTTTTGTACTTTGTGAACTTAATTCTCTGCCAGTAATTAATTTGTATACAAAGCATTATTGGCTTATAATATTGTTTATTATTTTGTTTTAATTTACGGAGATATTAAGAACAGACAATCAGATAGATAGATATACACTATATTGTACCAATCACAAAATTAAAATTAAAAAAAAATGCATTTAGAAAATTGAGTTCAAAGGCGGACTTATCACTTTTACGATTTCTTCCAGCCATCCTTAGGGTAGACAGGATATAATAAAATAAAATACTTAAACTATCATACTTACATGACAGTCAATAAATAAACCTGCAATCAATGAATACATACTATACCTTTCTACACTTCTACATCTACACTTGTACACTAATATTATAAAGAGTATTAAAGAGGAAAGATTTGTATTTTTGTGTATATGTTTGTAATGATTATACTCAAAAATCTATATATGGATATTGTTCAGGAAACCAGTATGTAGTTTACTAGCCGTTTCCCGCAGCTCAGCTTGCGTCAAAATTAACCTATGTTTGACCCCGGGTCGTCAACTATATTCATACCAAATTTTCTCAAAACCGTTGAGCGGTTTGGCCGTGAAAGCGTAACAGACAGACAGACGGAAAGACAGACAAACAGACTTTCGCATTTATAATATTAGTATGGATATGGATACTAGCACTGCGTGCGCACTACAACCCTACATTAGCACAATGACAAATTATTAAATTTAGTGTAATGAACGCACTCGGCAAATCCATACGTCCGGGTTTGTCTGACACCCGACATATTTAAATTGCATCCCTATTGAATATTGCGGATTCAAAGCAGCGTCCCGTACAGATATTTATTTACGTTATCCGCAGATGCAAAGCCATTTTCCCCGTCACCTCTGTGTGTTTTGTCGCGAGCTGCTTCGCAAGTGTTGGTCGTTCAGACAGAAATGCTGGCGCGCGCAGGAAGCTCTCGTCGACGCAGAGTTTCAGGGGAAGAGCGTAAGTTGTACATTTCACATCATCTGTACTTCCATAACGTCCCATTGCCTAATAAGATAAAGAATTTGTTCCCCTTTTTGTAGAAGATGGCGCATCTAGAAACAAATATTTAAATAATTTATAGATCTCGCCATTTTTTGTCGAAATAAGGATGACGCTTTTGCCGCGCGTCCGCTGCGACGACGCAGATACGGTAAATTGAAAAAACAAAAAAAAACACACACTTAGACGCACGTGCGTACGCGACCAAATCATCGTAGCAGTAATAGGTATCAGGCTCGCCGCTGTTGTATAGAGTGTCCGGTTTGTAATGCACGCCTCGATAAGCTATCCCCTCAAATTCAAAATATTTATTGTGAAGCAAAAAATAAGTAAAGCTAATTTTTATCTAATTCCAGTTAACCGCAGACTATCTCCGCGAGATTAACCAAAAACTAAAACACCCATACCTAGTAACAGAACTAAAAACATTAGAATTGCTCGAATCTCGACCAGAACCTACAAACATAAAGGAGGAAGATTCCTCGGACTCCGATGACTATTTCCTAAGCACGTTAGGCTCAAAAAAACTAATCGAAGAATCTAAAATCGAAGAGAAATTAGAATCAGACAATCAATTTTCTGAAAAAGATTTCTCAGACAGCGACAAGGAAGAACCGCTTCCCGTGTTCGCTGACAGCGTTAAAAAAGTGGTTAAAAAGAAAAAAGTGAGAATTAAAAAAGAAAGGGGAGCGAAAAAGTGTAAAACGGACGAAGAAATCAAAAGGGACGTTAACGCGTTCAATTTCGATGTTGTATTTCTGAGTCGAGACGAGCAATTACAAGAAGTATCAGAGTTGAAGAACAAGGAAATAAAATACATGAAAAACGATAAGAAATGTGAATTGTGCGGGAAGAATTTTAAAAGTAAACGTTCAAGAGAAGTGCATTTTAAGAAATACCACGACGAAAGTGTTGGCAGTTTTTCGTGCGACGTCTGTCACAGTAGATTCAAAGCTAAAAACCGCTTGAATACGCACATGAAGATTCATCGTGAACGATTTCATTGCAGAAGTTGTGATTTCGTTACGAATAGAGAATGTGGTCTAAGATTGCATTACGAATACCATCAAGGGAAAAAGTATATATGTGAATATTGTAAAAAGGATTTCGCTAAAGTGTCAAGTTACATGTCACATGTTAGATTGATTCATGCCTCTTTACTGCCGTGGTGCGAATTGTGTGGCGAATCGTTTATTGGTGAAAAAGGTGTGCAAGCGCATAAGAAACGCGCACACAAAGACATTGTAGATCCTTCGTATAAGTGTGATAATTGTTCAACAAGTTTCATGGACGATTCGGCGTTAGATAAACATAAAAATTTGAATCGGTGTAATTTGTCTAATTGTATTCTGTGTGGTGATGCGTTCGCGAGTTCGCAGTTGTTGAAATATCACCTAGTGCAACGTCATACGGACGGACAGCTTGTCACGATGGATTGTAGCGAGTGCGGTGTTCGTTTTCATAGTAATGCGGCGTTTCAGAGGCATTTCAAAGCTTGTGGTTCGGTCGCCATTTGCGTTCAGTGCGGTGAAGACTTTGGCGATGAGAAATCGCTGAACGAGCACGAGGCTAAGGAGCATACGTCTTTGAATTTCTTCAAGTGTGAGGAGGTGAGGTATATTTATCGGTATAGTGTAGCCTATGTTTGACCCCGGGTCTTCGACTATATTCATACCAAATTTCATCAAAATCCGTTCAGCGGTTTCGTTTCATAATATTAGTATGGATTAGATGATTAACATAGTGTAATGGAGATGTCAGGAGTACCCGTAATCGACGAGCGTGTATGACGAGAGTGATGAGCGTAGAAGAAGCGAGGGAAGTCTGTAAGGATCGTAGCAAATGTAAATCCGTAGTCTCTGCCTACCACGGAGGGAAAAAGGCGTAATGGTATGTATGTTTGTACAATAATGTAAACCGTGGACTTAAAGCCAGAGGCTTTTTTTTGTGTATGTATTTTTTTCTTAATTTATATTTTTATTGCAAGTATATTTTTAAATATTTTATTGTTGCAAGTAATTACTAAATTATTTTGCTTTTTTTTTTGCTTTTTTTGTTGAAGTTAACAGGTAGTGGGTGGATGCCGGCCGGCAATAGTTTGCACGAGCTAACTGGTGGTGGAAGCATGCAAAATAATTTTGTAAATGCTTGTAACTTTAACTTCTGCAAAGTACGCCTGAATCAATCAAATATGTTTTATTTGTATGGACATGGTTCTGATTTTTTTTTAACATTATATTAAACTAGCTGTTTCCCGCAACTCCGCCTGGTCAAAAAGTAGCCTATGTTTGACCCCGGATCTTTAACTATATTCGTACCAAATTTCATCAAAATCCGTATAGCGGTTTGGCCATGAAAGCGTAACAAACAGACAGACAGACTTTTGCATTTATAATATTAGTATGGATGCTTACAGTGTGTACAATTCGCCACGGCGAATTTCGCCGCGATGCCACCGGCGTCTAAAAGAAACACATACAAATGCATTTGTTTCGGTGCACTAATCGTTACCACTCCTCATTTCGCCTCGCCAGTCACCAGTTCCCGAAGCTTTTTAGTGTGTTTGTTATGTATTTATTTTAGTCGCCGGTGGCGTCGCGGCGAAATTCGCTCGTGGCCAGGTCGTTAGTAATCAGTAAATACTTATTCGCAGTGCGGTCGCACGTTCACGAACGCGTATTACTATCGCGACCACTGCGCGCGCGGACACGAACGGAACCGGAGACCGCCCGCTACAGACGTGAGTATTCTACTTCATCCTAGCGTATATTCCTAATAGGATAGTTTCCAGGTTCTAGGTTCCAGGTCCAAAAGGCTAATATTAAAATTAGTCCGTCATTTAGGGAATCAAAATATATTAGTGACGTATTTTTTCTTTTGTCAATTGAGCGATAAATTATAAAGATATAACCACAGATAACCCCTAATAGATTCCGCTTGTATGGGCGTCCGCGGTCACCGCACATATATGCTTTTGCACAGATAAATGAAATTGCATAAAGGCCTTTCATTAGTTGCGACCAGAACTCAGAGCTGTGAGGTTGTTTCGTGAAAATTTCCAAAAAAATCTATTAGGTTCGTTGAGTGTGTAAAAATTAGTACATGTTGCATAAAATGGTGCGGAAAATCATCAAAGACATCAAATCTCTAAAAGGATGGTATAACTTTTCACAGGTAAGTTTATTAATTAATTTAATATAATTACGTGCAGAGTTCACTTTATAATGGTCGAACTATGTGACAACATTGCGAACTAGAGTACCAAAATGGGGTGACGTTGATGTCTTTTGCAAGCATCTCTTTCTTTCCCGAGTGTCAACTATATGTTTGTCCTTTTTTTCGATAAGTCACGTTTTACCGTAGTGATGTTACCCCTTTCAATTTGAGAGAATAATTTTTTATCGATTGTTTATTACTACTTATTAATTAAATTTAATTAAAGATTTTAATTATGTAATTTATTTCAAGGTTTTCCAAAAGCACGACGAAAAAAGAAAAATGGTTACTTAAACCATTTTTCTTTATCTACTTATCTCTTATCTCTCTTATGAAATACTTAATTTCATAATATTTGTGGCGACCTTTATACATGCGCCACTGGAATTACTAGACACAACTACAGGATGGCAACATGGCCACTGGATGGCGTTGAGCGATACTTGGGGTTCGCAACTTGGCTGACTATAAGAGGCCTCCGACGCAGCACTGTCAGAGCCATACGGTTCCCCAGGTGCACACCTAGCCAGGCAGGAGGATCTTACCTTTGTGGCGGTCGATCATGCTACCTCGCTCCCGCTACAATATTTTAAAACGAAACTAATAAATAATGATGTTTACATGTTTTATTCTATTCTCCTTATTATTCTAAAAAGTTACCCTAATTCCTTGTATATACATAGATTTTGATGACTATGAGACCAATTTGTCAGTTATACCTTTCAAATAAAAATTGGTTGTCTGTAAAGTCTTAGAGACGATAATTTTACGTGATAACGTAGTCATAAGAAAATATTGATGCAAAATAATATCGAGGCCGATCATGCCTCTCTATGGCTTGTTCCGCGCTCTCTTTTGCACGTGGAACCTGACACTTTTTCGTGCATGTATCCGGCGTTCATAGATTTATAAACCGTTAGGTATCACATCAAAAAGAATTATCCAAATCGTTCCTAAATGACGGAGATATGAGATAGCAAACATAAATCTGAATTGAGAACCTCTTCCTTTTTGGAAGTCCGTTAAAAATATGTGCGATTATCAATGTTATTGCGCGTTTGATAATACTATAAAGATTGCAAGAAAAGTGACACAAAATCGATAAGGTTTTGGTAGTTTCATTCAATGTCACATCACTAAACCTGCAACATTGTAACGTCAGCTACCGCTCCCGACCCCCGCACTTCCTCTACCGCTCCCGACCCCGCACTTCCTCTACCGCTCCCGACCCCCGCACTTCCTCTACCGCTCCCGACCCCCGCACTTCCTCTACCGCTCCCGACCCCCGCACTTCCTCTACCGCTCCCGACCCCCGCACTTCCTCTACCGCTCCCGACCCCGCACTTCCTCTACCGCTCCCGACCCCCGCACTTCCTCTACCGCTCCCGACCCCCGCACTTCCTCTACCGCTCCCGACCCCGCACTTCCTCTACCGCTCCCGACCCCCGCACTTCCTCTACCGCTCCCGACCCCGCACTTCCTCTACCGCTCCCGACCCCCGCACTTCCTCTACCGCTCCCGACCCCCGCACTTCCTCTACCGCTCCCGACCCCCGCACTTCCTCTACCGCTCCCGACCCCCGCACTTCCTCTACCGCTCCCGACCCCCGCACTTCCTCTACCGCTCCCGACCCCCGCACTTCCTCTAAGTTTGGTGACTGTCTGACTGTCGACGCGAACAAGCATTGAATGATACTCAATCTATTGGGGGTTATCTGTGGATATAACGCATCAAAGTTTAGGAGTGGGGGCTCGTGACGTCACATATTGTGAAAAAGTGTAGCACACTGTGACGTCACACGGAACTTTAACGCGCCATATCTTTACCGTTCTTTGTTTAATTTTGAAAAGAAAAAATACGTCGCCGATATTTTTTGATTATCTAACTGACGGACTAATTTCTTTTTTAAGAAACTAGCCCATTGCATCTTACGCTTCGGAGCTCAGGGTACGCTTTAAATCATGGTCCTAGATTTGGCAGTACTGGTTATTGCATTGGAGCGACTGCCATCTGATCTCCGTAACCCTTTTTTAGTAGGGAAACCGGACCAATTGGATAATGATGTTCTTTAACGACCACTAAATGGCAGTCGTGACCGATGTCTTAACGTGCCTTCAGAAGCACGGAATCATCTTTATTATCAGACAATCAGGTGATTCAGGCCTGAAATCCTAACCAAACTAGAAACAACTAAACAAAGTATGCTTCCCGTGGGTATCGAACCCGCGATCTCCGGCTGAAAGGCTCATAATTGGTATAAATTAATTTTTATTATAGTTTTTATACTCGTTTCAAGTTATATTTACTCGACTGTAAATCACGCTCTGCAGCCTGAACGAACATCTGCGGTCGTTAGATTCGCATTTACTGTGAGAGTGACACTGTGTATATCAAAATAAAAAAATAAAACAAAATGGCGGATTTTAATTACACAAAAACGCAGTTGGGTTGTTTTTAAATTACCGCTTTCTTGTTTAAATTACCGTAATCTTGTTTATATTATCGTAATCTTGTTTAAATTACTGTAATCTTGTTTAAATTTCCGAAATCTTGTTTAAACTTCCGTTATCTTATTCAATTTAGAATGAGAAAGATAAGCAACTACCCCGTAAAAGGGGTCGTAAAGTGGACCCCACAGCAGAAACTACCCTTCGAAAGTGGAGGGTTGTCGCCGGCGAGAGGAGGTTGATAATGGAGAAATTGTCGTCGGACGGACGCGTTATAACTGAACAGAGAGTGAGGGATGCTGTTTGCGAAGTATGCGGGAAGGCTTTTGCGGTAAGGATTTTATATTTTATTTTTTAATTAACTATACATATACACTAACTAACCTATTCGTATCAAACAACGTTGTTTTGGTCGAATACGCTGTAAGTCATGGTCGTAGATATGGCGGCTCTGGTTATCACAATGGAGCGACTGCCGTCTGACCCTTTTTACAGGGAAACCAGACCAACAAGAACATGACCCGAGGTGTATTAGCGGCCAACACTGTGAGATGAAATGTGTTAAACGTCATATTTTCAGAACGTTTCCCTTCTGAAGTTACACCAGCGCCTGCACACGGGAGAGAAGTTGTTCTCGTGCTCCTACTGCGGGAAACAGTTCAACGTGTCCACGCTGCTCAGGGTGAGAATTTAATTTTAATTTTATTTTATTTAGAAAATTTACAGTTTTGATCATTTTAAATTTTCTTTTCAATTATTGCAAATTACAAGTTTTCACTGATTCTCATCCTTTCCCTAAACTCAAACACTTCCCACCCTTCCTTAGCTTAAGAATACTTCCGATGGGCAGCAGCGTCGGAAGTACAATAAGCCTCAAAAATTATTTGAAAACTACCAAAAACTATACAGACTCAAGACAGAGAAAGATTTAATGAGTGGGCTGGGAATTAAAAATGTTTGTAATAATAAATGCCTTAGATATTTAGGTTTCGTATTAAATATTGTTACGAGCTCCGGGGTTCGTAATTTGGAGAAAAACACCTGATGACTCTTAAAAACGTTTATTCCCACAAGGATGGTCGCCGACGTCACTTCACTTCACTTATCACTAACAATGTCCAAAACACTTGCTAATCACAGTCACTATAACTTGCCGAGATCGCTTGTATCACTTGTTATTCGCTCCGGATATCGCTTCTTGATCGCACTTGTAGCTCAGTTAAATTGGAACTGCCCTCCTGAGGCACCTTCCGATGTTTATATGACCCGGGAAACCCGTTCCATAAGTTTCTAGAAAGATCACAACTACTCCGGAATAGAGAGGGGTACTCTCTGTCTCGTTCCCTTAGTTTCTCAAACCACATACTATTAGTGTGAGAGCGAGACAAAGCAATATGTCAGAGCGAGACAATCGATGTACTAGATCGTTCGCGATATTATTCCCGTATGGAAATACGCGACGATTGTACGAGAATTTTCCGCGGACAGCGCTACTCAAACTACCGCGGGTCGCATTTTATTTTTGATTTCGTAACAATATACTTATCTATACTGTCCAAATGATTTTAGAATTAAACGCCCCAGCCCTCCACTCGCTGTCTCAGACGTTTCAACCGTACACTTATGCTCCGGGTACCTGTGTCTTGACGACGAGTTGCGATCTTAACGGAATTTCTATAGTACTCCGCTCATGACGGACCGAAAAGAAAAGAGCCGAGGCTCTATTCCGCCATTAAAGTACGCCAGGTATAATATGGACCCGTTGTGTTGTATGTAGAACCACATGCGTGTTCACACCGGCGAGCGGCCGTACCAGTGCGGCGAGTGCCCGAAGGCTTTCAAGGAGTGGGCCGGGTATCGACGACATTTATTGGTGAGTTCATTCGTAAGAACCAATGTTTATACATGTTTTCTTTTTACCCGACTGCGACTACTAAACTGTTTTCTTTTATGTACAATAAAGAATTTTACATACATACATACTTTGTCATCAGTCAACGTAACTATGTCTTTGTATGAGAGGCCCAGGAGTGCCAATTTTGAAAAGGATCACTCACGCAAAATTGGCGAGTCGAATGATTTTTGGTCGATATCGAATAATTTTCGTTCGAAATCGAATATTTTTTGTTTTTTTTTACGACATTTCTTTCGACATATAATATAAATCAAAAATAGTATGACGGCTGAATATCTTTAACATATACGTGCATAGATTAATAATTGGTATTGCGCGCGCTCGGCTAGATACTGTACGGTCTATGACGTACATCGCTTGCCCGTGAGTGCTCCGTCAGCAAATTGACGCCGCGCTTTACTTTTTACATCATTTTAATTTTAGTACACTTTTGATTAACCATAAAACCAGTCGCGAGTTCTGTACAACCAAACAGTTCCCGTCGCGTGTGCTCGTACCATTTTCTACCATTTAATTCAAACCAATTAACCATTCTTCACCACCATTAAATTATTCTCTTTATACCGTTTATTAGTGTTAATCGCAATAAACTACTTTCTTATATAACCTAACTTTTTCTCTTAAAACCTCCTCTACACTTCTACCAATTATACACTTCTCTCAGATGTACACAACAACCCGTACAGATACTGTCGGCGTACTAGACAAATGCGGCAACTAAAACTACGCAAATTCGGCGTACTTGCGGCATACCCGCGTCAGTCACTCCGCTAGGAGTAATATTGTTCTGTGGTCAGTCACGCCGCAACCGATAAGTGAGTTGAACGTCGAGATAAATTTAAAATTTTAGTTTAAAAAATTGGTTGTCTGTAAAGTCTGTTTACGGACTACAGTAGTATATTACACATGATCATGCCTCTCTCTCGTTCGTGCCGCGCTCTCGCTTGTGGAACGCGACAATGAGCGTAACGGGACAATGACGTCATCTTTTTCGTGCATGCATATGCCCGCAGTATCGAGTTATTAGACGTTGTCACGTCAAAAACAGAAGCAAAATGTCAGTTTGCGTATTCAAACTATGGGAAAATAATAGTACAAAAATAACTCTTTCTCGTTTTGTCTTTGCCGCAAAGTTGATTTTTCTTCATAGCGCGGTATCTAGTAGAGCGCGCGCGAAACCAATTATTAATCTATGCACGTGCGTGGTTATTTTGAAACTATTGTAAAAAAATATTATATTGAGTATGTACGCCAAACTAAACCAATTTCAATAAGAAAAAATATCTGAAAACAGACAAAAAATTTGGATCTCCCATACAAAATCATATCAGCTGATCATCAGATATAATATGTGTAGAAGTTCGAAACAAATTTGCAAATTTGCAAATTTTTTTTTACGTAGTTCGAAATATGGAGTAAATTTTTGGACCTCCCATACAAAATGTCTCATCACGTGACCTAACTTACTATGGGACGTCCAAATTTGTTTTTCATGTTTCATGTTCCTTGGGGAAATTTGTTCGGTTGCATGAAAAGAGTCACTGGACGATGGGTCCAAAACGACTAAAATGTCACGGTGCATGTCGAATAAAAAAAAATCAATATCATTGTTACTAATAATACTTACGAATATGGACCTGTGTCTAAAATAAATTAAAAAAGAAATCGAAAAAAAAGACTTGGTTATCGAACAAGAAGTATTCGATTTGCTAATTTTGCGTGTCATACATTTAAAAATAGAATTCATTTTTATTTTTTTACAGAGTCACACGGGAGTTCGGAAGCACGTGTGCGAGTTGTGTCAGAAATCGTTTCTGACGTCGACGTGCGTCAAGGTGCACATTAGAACGGTGCACATGAAGATACCCATGCCGCCGCGAGTGAGGAAACCCAGGCTTAAACACGAGTGAATTAATTACAAAAATAAACTTTAATAAATAAATAATGTTTAATTATAAAACATGGCCATCTTTAAATAAGAAGAAAGAAGAAAATCAATATCGAACTATTTTTATTCGTAATACGAGTTTTTCAAAAAAGAGCTCCGTGGTAAATTTATCGTGCAAGGCGCCATCTTTGCTCGATCATTTTTCATTAACAATAAACCATGGTAGTTCTGAATCAATTTATTTGTTGTGTATGTGCTGTATTTATTGTAGATATAATAGGCTAGTTTTCTAAAAATATATAATTAGTCCGTCAGTTAGATCAAATCAAATCAAATAATTTATTTGTGAAAACATAGGTATACATGAACATGCAGTTGTTACAGAATAATAGGGAACGCTATGTTTTGCCATTAAAGTGTGGCGTACAAATATTCAGTAATTTAAAAGATTAATAACATCATTCTAGTTATGTCAAATTGAAAATAAAATTTATATCACAATAGTATGTCAAAGTGTTACAAATAATCAAAATTGTAAGTTATCATCATTCAAAAAGTAATTAATTTTATAGTAACACTAGCTGTGCCCGCGACTTCGTCCGCGTGGAATTTATTTTTTGTTTACAAACCTACCTCCTCAGCTTTGTTATAAATTACCTATAGCTGTTACCCACGACTTATTATAGACGATTTAGTTACATTCTGTGAAGCTAAATGTTGAGGACGTTCAGCGCTTGATTCCCGACCGATAATATACTGTAGCGGACATTTTTTTAGATAATTAAAAGAGGAATAATTCTTTCATATATATTTTTGGGTATCTCGAACGGTTTTCGCAGCGCACGCAACGGAAGCCCTCAAAGATGAAAAAATTTCCCCGTTTTTTCCACATTTTCGACTGTTTCTTCGCTCCTATTAGTCGCAACGTGATGTTATATAGCCTAAAGCCTTCCTCGATAAATGATCTATCCAACACAAAAAGAATTTTTCAATTCGTACCAGTAGTTCCTGAGATTAGCGCGTTCAAACAAACAAACAAACTCTTCGGCTTTATAATATTAGTATAGATTTGTGAATCAGAAATTTAAAAAAAATATTTTTCAACATTATTAAGTCATTAATTGATTTTAGATTATTCGGTAACTTATTATAGATTTTTGGTGCCATTCCTATTATACTTTTTCTAATATGTGCCCGAGCACATCGCTGGGCACAAACATTGTAAATGTACTGTGGTCGCAAAGCATTGCGCCGCCGTGTGCTTGACAACCTCGGAAACAACTTCGGATTACCTTTTACAAAAATCGCAACTTCATAAATATAAAAAGATGGTACAGTTAATAATATATTTAAAGTTTTAAATTTTTGAGCACAGCTCTCTCTCGTGTTCATTCCACATATTGCTCTGACACATCTTTTCTGCGCTTTAAATATTTTTTCCCTGTCAATGTTATTGCCCCAAAATATTATTCCATACCTTAATATTGGTGCTGCAAGCCCATGGTAAGTGGTTATAACAGTATCGATATTTACTATTTTGCGCAAGTTGTACAAAGCAAACGAGCATTTATTAAATTTTTTACAAACCAGATCAGTGTGAGGTTTCCATGTAAGTTTAGAGTCTATTTGCATTCCTAGAAATTTAGTTTGATCAACGGAGACTATATTATTATTTTGATATTGTACTTTGAAATTTTCCATATTATGATTATTATAAAAGTGCATTATATTTGTTTTCGTCAAATTTATTATTAAATTATTATTATTAAACCAGTCAATTAAGCTATTTAAGGTTGAATTTATGTCAGTTGCATGATTGCTTAAATTATTCGATTTTACAAGTATTGTGCTGTCGTCAGCAAATAAAATCATTGACTGATTTGTGGCTTTGGGTAGATCATTTATGTATATTATAAACAACAGGGGACCTAACACACTCCCTTGTGGTACACCATGTTTAACCAATCTTTTTGAAGATTGGTACTTTATTTCTTTCCTAGTTTTAGGGCATATTTTTGTTATTTCCGTCAATTGTATTCTATTAGTCAAATAAGATTTCATTAATTTTAGAACATTTCCCCTTATTCCACAAGCTTGAAGCTTCTCCAGTAGCTTTTCATGGTTTACACAATCGAAAGCTTTTGTCATGTCTGTAAAGATGGTAGATGTTGGAGTTTTATGATTTATACCAGATGATATTATGTTTATAAAATCGTATATTGCCATATTTATTGATTTATTTTTCCTAAATCCTTTTTGCTCTTCACATAGCATATTATGTTTATCTAAATAATTATACATTATCAGATGCAAATATTTCTCATATATTTTAGCAAATATGAATGAAAATGCTAATGGTCTAAAACAAGTTACATCATCCTTATTTCCCTTTTTATGCAATGGTCTCAGAATAGATATTTTTAATTTGTCTGGAAATATGCCACTAGATATACTTATGTGACTTAAATGCGATGAAATAACCTCAGCCACATACTTGATCACTTTTGTAGATATGTCATCATATCCAACACTATTTGAATTTTTTAATGATTTTATTATAGATATTACATCTTATGTTATTGGTGGTATGAATATAGAGTGCGAGCTTAGTTTTATATTTTTAGAGTTACCAGATACTTCAGAATTCTTCACAACATCAGTGAAATAATAGTTAAATATGTTAGCAATTTCCTCTGGATCTGTAATATCCTTATTTACATATTTAATATTTGAGATTTCATCTTTTGGTTTTGTTCTGGAATTGTTAATTATTTGCCATGCAGCTTTAGTTTTGTTACTAGCTGTTTTAATGAAGTAATTGTTTTGTGCTTTTTGGGTCAGCTTTATTATTTATTTATATTTTTTATTATAGTCTTTAAATTTGTTTTTATTTAGAATAGTCGGAGAATATCTACATTTCCACAGAAGTGACCTTTGAATCTTGCTACATTTCTTTATACCCTTAGAGATCCATTTTATTTTACGTTTTGTTCGTTTGGTAATTATTTTAATCGGGAAACAAAGATTATATAAAAGTTGAAAATGTTCCAAAAAATATTCAGAAATTAGGGTCCTCCATCCCTAGATTATAAAAAAAATTGGAGACGTAGGTATTTTCTTTTGGAAATTAAACAAAGAATGGTAAAGATATGGCGCGTTAAAGTTCCGTGTGACTTCACAGTGTGCTACTTTTTCGCAATATGTGACGTAACCAGCCCCCACTCCTAAACTTTGATGCGTTATATCTTTATAATTTAT
The DNA here is from genome assembly GCA_947363495.1 of Euzophera pinguis. Lineage (NCBI taxonomy): Eukaryota > Metazoa > Arthropoda > Insecta > Lepidoptera > Pyralidae > Euzophera > Euzophera pinguis. Next base: position 275,275 of record OX376182.1, read on the forward strand.
CGCTTAATTGATAAAAGAAAAAATACGTCATTAATATATTTTGATTCCCTAAATGACGGACTAATTTTAATGTTAGTCTTTTGACCCTGGAAACTAGCGTATTGTAAGATTATGGAAAAATTATGAGATTATTTAATGAAATAAACGATTTTTTTTTTCAATGTCACAATGTTTTATTATTGATTTACAATACAAACCTTCAGGAGCCTATTTTTAATATGTATGACATATGTTTCTAATGAAAATAGTTCTACATCGAACAAAAATCCTTCAATATAGAACGAAAATCATTCGACTGCGTGAGTCTCTCTTTAGCACTCCTGGCCCTTGACTAACCCCAGGATTAAAACGAAAACTTAATCATCAGCATTTGATAGTATTTCCTGGTTGCACATTTGTTAGTGACCCTCACTGTCAGATTTTTCACGCTGCCTGAAAGCAGCCCTATTGTTTTTAAATATAACGCAAAATTGGTGAGTTGAATGATTTTCGTTCGTTACGACTGATTTAAATTCGCCATAATTTAGTCAAATTTTATAGATAGGTACAGTTGTTCTCGGCTGCCACCTGCTAACAGAAACACATCAGAAGCCCAGGAGTGCTATTTTTGTAAGTGTGACTTACGGAATATCGGCGAGTCGAATAATTTTTGTTCGATGAATAAAAAAAAATTCCTTCGATATGGAACGATTTTCATTAATTACAAAAATAGGGCTCCAGAGGCGATTCCCAAATTAAAATCATTCGATATGAAGCAAATATTATTCGAGTCGTTGATTTTGCGGGAATTTCACTTTGTGAGTACCTAATGTTCGGAAGTGATGGTATGGTACAATTTATTTATTTACTTTATTCATGTACACAATAAAAATGCAAAGAATTATACAATGTTCACTTTGTCATTAAACACTTCAATATGATTTCTGGATCCAACCGCTTTGCTTAATTTGTGTACACTTGCTTGGACCTTGGATATATTAATGTACTCTGTTCTGTGCCTTGGACTAAAGAATGAAAAGAGGAACCTCTATCCATGTCCGTAATTTATTTTTTAAAAGTAGTGTTCTCTGAGGTTTTTTTTTACGTCAATGACAATCATCGTCTCAAGAAGGTACTTGTCAATGTCAAAAAACGTCACAATGACACCAAGTGGCTGGTTGTTTTGATTGATTTTAATAAATGTTTTCGTTTTATTTGTGTTATTTCCAGAATTAATATTAAAAATTATGAATATGCAACAAGATTTAGTGTGTCGAGGTTGCCTAACGGTGGATGGAAAGTTCACATACATCCATGAGTTCAAAACTGCCCAGGCGTATCAAAATCTTCTGGGAATTTCGGTATGTTAACGGTCGATTGACATAAATATTATTATCGTAAGAACGTTGCCAACACCAACGAACCCCCAGGACTAGGTTCTAAAAAGAAGGGACTAAAATACAGTAGAAACCCGGCTGTCTATGCTGGCGGCGGTAGATACCGCTGAAGAGGGATAACCAGCCCTCAACAGCTCCTCCAATGTACTGGAGTTGGAGAGATCTACTAAATCTCCATTAAAACTGACACGAATCTCGCACCGGACGCCCTCAGAAAGAGATTCGGTATTAGTACCATAGCCTGTGCCAACTGCCCTGCTTAGGGCATTTTTACGTATTCTAAAATATGGGCTAATATCAATTCTGTAGTATGCTAATAATTTCCTTTGATTTATTGTAATTCCGTCACTATTATAGTTGATGCCAGCGGACGGGCTGCCTCCGCAGCTGTGCGCGTTCTGTGTGCAGTCGCTGCGGCGGTTCGCTGCGTTCCGCGCGCGCTGCGTCAAGGCTGTGGAGATGCTGCACCAGGCACAAGCGTTAGGGAAAGTGGTAAGAAAACATTCAATACTAGAGTCTTACTGTTGAAGGTTCTGGAGAAGAGCATAATATTTCCAAAATTTGATTACCTACCAGGTTCTAACTTACAGGGGCTACGTTCTCATACAATAAACTGCAATAAAATGTTACTGAAATTAAAGAAATAATGATATTAATTTTTTATTTTTTGCATGATGTGTATCATGGACTCCCATACTAAAAATATTTTTAAATACTAAAAGAAATTTTTTTAAATTAAGGTCAACAATTTTGCTTTAACCTAGATTAATGTAGATTAAACCTATTTTTATTGTTAACAATGTTGTAAAACTTATATTTTATTTATTTATTCAAAACATTTTATAGAAAAAGTAAAACAGAGCGCTAGTGCCAACCGACCCATATATGGGATGTCATTTTGCAGCTTTACCAGAAGAATTTTTTTTTTTACTATTTTTCCTAAGGTACATAATAAAACAAATATAAAAAAAAATGCATCTTTCTGCAAAGAAAAAAGTTTCAGGCTTATCTGCATTGATAAATTTGAATTTTATAATTTTATTTTTAAGCGACTATATAATAGTAATTATATAAATTATATAAAGTAATTATATAAAGTAAAAAATAATAGTATTAGAAGAAAGTCTGAAAATAAAAATCAAGTGTTAACCTCTCAATAATTTGTTATAAAAATTATAATTTAGTGCAAAAGAAAAAAAAGAAATTGGTTTATGTATCCAAATTATTCATTTATTTATTTCGCTTACATTTACAATAATAATTACATTAGTTGTCAGATTGTATTATATACTGTACATGTACCCTGTGAGGGTGTTGCGAATTTACAAATTTTTTGTGACATTCTATGCGAATGGTATACTTCCATATTTAAATTATGTGTAAGTATTTACTAAGTAAAAAAATGCCCCACTGGCAATAGGCTACTTGACTGTATTCATACTTGGTTAATATTGTTATATTAAACAAAATATATACTAAAAAGTAACTGATTCTGAAAACAACAACAAAATTGGTTATTAATTATGGCAGTAATTTGATTTTAAAGTATTCTCTAAAAGAAAAGTGGGAGCGTAGTGGGGACATCTTTTTATCTCTTTTGTATGCACGAAACCGAGTGGCAGTGACGTCACAGTTCACACAGTGCATCCTTTTCTTGTTTTTTGACAGTTTCCCTTTCCACCGAACTTCAAAGGCTTATAACTTATTTATTTTTGAACAAACTTTTTTTCATAATTCTGTTTCTGGAAATAAAGATATTGATATGAAAGAAAAAATAAAAGTTAGTAGAATACCCAATTCTCCCGGTCACTTTTGCCTGAGCTCGTGTATTTTTTGTACAACCATTATAAAATTAATTCTTATGTTAAATAAACAATTGTTTTAGGTAACAAAAGAATACTCTCATTCCTTAATTTCACGCTGTCCAGAATTAAAATCGCAGTACATTCGAACAAAAACTGTGATAATAGGCACTGTAGCTTCACCCGACACGATGAAAGAAGAGAGAACAGATGATTTGAAAGATTTAACAGCTGATATCGGCTTAGGCAAAGAAAAGGAAGAGAAATTTAGCGACTGTGACGACACTGACATGCCTGACGATGATGTTGTTGTTAAAAAAGAAGTTGATCTTTGCAAAGTCTTCGTTGAAGATCTTAGCAACGTTTTGAGCAAGAAAACAAAAGTTAGAAAAGTAAAAAGTAAAATGAAACGTGAATTAGTTAAGGAGAACGTTAAAAAGAAATATGTTAGAAAGAAAAACGCAAAGAAAGCGACGAAATCACAGACGCAAATAATGATAGATTACGCTAAATCAGCCGGTTTCGATATAGCATTCCTCTCGCGCGAAGAACAAATTCGTGAACTTGAAGAGAAGAAGAACGATGTGGTCTTAAACGGCTATAACTGTGTTCAATGCGGAAAACACTTTGACGCGTGGAACGCTTTGGAGCGACACAAAAAGATCTATCACGTCTTAAAACCGGGTTGCTTCGTCTGCGATTTATGTTCTTGCGTGTTTAAAAAAAAGCGTGCTTTGCGTTACCATCTAACGGGGCATAGCACGATTTTTAAATGCAAATCGTGTAGCTTTAGCACGAATCAAAGGGCTGTTTTGCGAAAGCACCAACACTTTCATGAGGGGAAAAGGTTTCGTTGTGAATATTGTGGGAGAGAGTTGAGTCAGACTTCGAGCTATTTCTCGCATGTGAAGCTGAAACATGCGTCTGAACTGCCGTTTTGCGATTTGTGCGGGGAGTTTCTTATTAGTGTGAAAGGTGTGGAGGGTCACAAGAAGCTGGTTCATAATGTGGTTGAGGAATTTCCGAAAGCGTGCGACAAATGCGACATGAGGTTTAAGAGTGACGCTGCGTTGGAGAGACACGATGCTGTTAAAGGTAAGGTCCTTTTTAAGTGTAAGACTTTCAATTGGCTACTTGACTGTATTCATACTTGGTTAATATTGCTATACTAAACAAAATATGCACTAAAATGTAACCGATTCTGAAAACAACAATAAAATTGGTTGTTAATTAGGGCAGTAATTCGATTTTAAAGTTTTCTCTAAAAGAAAAGTGGGAGCGTGGTGGGGACGTCTTGCTATCTCTTTTGTACACACGAAACCGAGTGGCAGTGACGTCACAGCTCACACAGTGCATCCTTTTCTTTTTTTTTGACAGTTTCCCCTTCCACCGAATTTCAAAGGCTTATAACTTATTTATTTTTGAACGGATTACAAAAATTCTTTCATAATTCTGTTTCTGGAAATAAAAATATTGATATGAAAGAAAAAATAAAAATTAGTAGAATACCCAATTATTTAGACTTAAGCAGGTTGATGAATTTAGTTGAGTAATCATCTGGGGCTCAATTCTTACGCCGTTAGAGATAGGTCCAAATAGAGATGTCTCGAAAAATGTGTCAAAATGTCTTTGATAGCCTTGTAGTCGTATTCTCACCCCCATATTCTTCTTTTCGATTTTCTACTCGACTCAACCTTACTCCAACTCATTGGTATGATTAGTTGTCACTAGCTTCCTTGACTTTAGAAGATTCCTTGGAGGTGAGTATCGTACTGTCAAATATAAGGTTGGTCGAGAGGCACCTTCAGGCCGCCTCGAAAGTGGTTATAATCAGTTTATTGCCACTTTTTGTCTAGTTAACTACATTATTTATTTATTTTGTACTATATTACTTTAGTGCTATCTCACTCTGTAACTGCCTCCGTGGTCCAGTGGTTAAGATGTTGCCTTAGACCCGGGGGGCCTTGGGTTCGATTCCCACGGGAAGCATACTTTGTTAAAGAAAGAAAGAAAATAATTTATTAAATTAAACTATTTTAATACGGTTTTATCGCGTTTATTACTTATTTATTTACACCTGACGTTTCAAACACTTTACAGCGTTCATGGTCGCAGGCAGACGTATTAAAATAGTTTAATTTAATGAATAACAATCGCGAAAACATAAGAAAATAATTTATTTTAGAAACACGCAAAAAGAAAAAAAAAATATATAATTTGAATTTGAATTTCCAGTTTGGTTAGGACATTGCAAGCTTGAATCACCTGATTGTCTGAAAATAATGATGATTTCGTGCTTCTAAAGGCACGTTAAGCCGTTGGTCCCGGCTGCCATTTGGTAGTCGTTAATGAAACCACGTCAGAGGCCGAGAGGCGGTTCCGAATAACTCTGACACCAGGGTATACAGAGTCCATTGACCTACATGGCCCACTTTGACTGACCCGCGCGAAATGAATGAACAAGCTCAATATGTGTTATTTGTTCAGCCAAGTCCAAGTAAAACAATAGACAGGGACGCCATACAAGTATAGTCATTTAATTAAACCATTTTTGAAACCCTATAACTTCGCTCTGGAAACCTAAAAATCTGGATTTTATATATATAACACGATTTCAATAACACGATCTTTTAGGCTGCAACACGCGCAGCTGCTCCGAATGCGGCGACTCGTTCCGCGCCGACCACCTCCTCAAATACCACCTCGTTCAGAGACACTTCCCAAACTCGACGCCGGCGCACTTCGCCTGCGCTCGATGTCGGTTCAGGTTTTACAACGAGCCCGCGCTCGGCCGCCATGTCTGCGGTTCCCACCTCTGTGCCGTGTGCGGGGATCACTTCGATAGCGAACAACTCTTAGTTGATCATACGACGTTGAAACACGATATCTGTAAATGCGAGGTGAGTATGTGTGAGTTGGCCTTAATGTGAGCGAGACAAAGAACACAGTATTTGTAGTACCTAATAAGGTATAGAACGGATTCACCCGAAACAGATACCTCACCTCGCAGATTTAGGGTAAAAAACGAGAACAAAAATTCCTTCAGGGTCAGCAACGCGCTCGTAACATCTCCGGTGTTGCAGTCGTTCATAGGCTACAGTAACCACTTGCCATCAGACGGGCCGTACGCCTGTTTGCCTACTTAATTGTATAAAAAAAATGCATCCTTGCATTATTATTTTTTTTGTTTCATCCGCCCGGCCGCTGCGACGACTATGACGCAGAAACGGTAATAAATATAATAAAATAACCAACTCTACGAGTAACACACACGTAAGCGCGTGTGCGTACACATACGTGTGACCGAATCGTAGTAGTCGTAATAAGTTTCGCGCTCGTCGCTCTTGAATGGAGTGTCCGGGGTGTGGTTAAATAAATAAATAATATGATTTTTGATATGGCTTTGTCTCGTTCACACTTAGGTCAACTTATTGTAACTGTATACAATTTTTGAGTCGCTTCATTTATTTTTTAATTCGTATTAAGGGGAGAGGGAGTTTACCCAGAAGTGGGATACATTGTCTATAAGACAAAAAAGATGTTTTAATAATGTTTTTTACGATAACAGTGTAGACCATATTTATCCGACTGCGCCAGAAGGAGGGTTATGTTTTTCGAGATAATGTATGTATATGCATAATTGTTTGGCTCGCTCTGCAGCCTGAACCGCTCGATGGATTTTAGCTTGAGAGGTGTCGTTAGATTCGTATTTACTGTGAGAGTGACATAGTAGAGAATATCAAAATAAAAACAAAATGGCGGATTCTTTTGATATTTTTTCATTTCCAAATTACACTGAAGAGCAGTCGAGTTTTTTTGTTTTTTTATTAAATTACAGTTATCTTGTTAATAATTTGTAGTGCGGCAAACGGTTCACCTGTCCATCTCACTTCAAGCGTCACTACTCGCTCGCTCACAGCGCGGGCGTGACGTCACCAACCACGGGCAAAGAAGGCTGCCAGCCTCAACAGGTACGTGTATTGATGGGTTATCGACAAGGTTCTTCTTCGTTCATCATCGTAGCGTGTATTCCTAGTTGCGTTGTCAGCTTACGCCTCGTAGCCCAGGGTACGCTGTAAGTCATGTTCCTAAATTTGGCGGAACTGGTTATTACAATGGAGCGACTGCCGTCTGACCTCCGTAACCCTTTTTACAAGGAAACGAGACCAACAGGAACATAACCTGAGGTATGTTAGTGGCCAACACTGTCAGAATTTTTCAGGCTGCCCTAAGGCATCTGACACAGCCTCACGACTGCTATCTATCGATAACAACCGAGACCGACGGCTTAACGTGTCTCCCGAAGCACGGAGGAGCTCAAAATAGAAAATGCCACTAAAATGTCGACCAATCCAATAGTGGTCGCGTCACGCCGTCGCTTGACACGCGCATACGCTACGGATACGCAGCGAGCGCTCTACTAACGAGCTCCGTCTTCTTCGTATAAACACTATATTCATACACTATATAACCATGAACTGTACTGGTTGTATAATGAACCCAACATTGTAAAGACCATCAAAATATGACGCCTGCGATGGTCATGACACGTGGTTAGAATGGACGAAGAGAGAACTGTCAAGCGTTTGCTGGAAAGTAAACCAGAGGGTCGCAAAAGTCGAGCCAGACCCAGGCTGAGATGTGTAGATGTAGTGGATCTGAGTAGAATCGGTGTTCAGGAGCCTATTTTTGAGATATGTGACATTATTATGTCGAATAATTTTTATTTTTTTATTTACAGCTTATATACTGTTCTTACAGAGCTACCTGATTTCGACAGTATACATAGTTAAATCTAGATTTCTATATCTATCACGACACTACTTATAAATAACATAATATGAACAATGTTGCCCTCGTGAATTCAATCAATAATCATTTATTCTTTTGTAAACATGTTGAATTCAAGATGGTACATTGAAAATATTACGCACATACATATTTAGCCTACCAGGCATACAAAAGTGAAATCAGTGGTGTCACACATCATCCAAACAAAATCATGCAAAACAATATAAAACCAGAAAATAAATGCGAGTTAATCTTACAAAAATTATATCAGCTGCCCTTTAAAGTCGCAATCAACATTTTGTCAGAAAAGAATTCATGCAAGTCATAATAACATTTGGTTACCAACAACTCTTTCAGATGAGCTTTAAATTTATTTAGGGGTAATTCCTTCAAATTCCGAAGCAGTATAATATACACTATTTAGTCAAGGAACAACTAAAAAGATCCACCTAATTCGCAACCCTGTTTAGGGTTATTAGTGCACGTGTCTTTGGCGCTTGTTTTAATAAATTCGACATATAATATTATATGTCATACATTTCAAAAATAGAACCCTAGAGCTGGCTTGACGTCGCAAAGCAGGATATGCATGCTATTGGACTTTCTGTTAAGGATGCTGATGATCGGGCGAAGTGGAAACGTTAAAGTAGGAAAGCGGACCCTGGGCTTCGAAACGAACTGCTGGGGATGCAACCGGGAAGGCGCTAAGATGATGATGATAAATATCGGTGTCATGAGCTGGAAACAGAAAGCTCAAAATCGAATAATCTGGAGATTTTTCATTGATATTTTGATTGCTCGACCGCAGCAAAGGGTAGATCTTCCCGCCAGGCGAGGTGTTATGCCTGGGGAATCGCGGCTCCGGCGATGTTCTGTCGGAGGTTGTATATATGCTTCAATCCGTAGAAACTTCATTTGCGCGATTTAGTCCGCCATACTAGTTTTTGCGTCTTGTATGGGAATTTCTGTTTTTCTGTTTAGCGCCATCTGTTGCGTCCGAGTTGTAGTTATTTACTGTGCGATGGTGTCGCCACAATAGAATTTCAATTTTATGATTTCTCAGATGTGTTTTTGCAAATAAATATTTGAATCAATTAAAAGTATACTGCTGCCACAGACCCAACTCAAAAAACTCAATACGCACTCGACAATCCGCAAGTGGCGTGTGGTTGGCGAGCGCACGTTCGTAGTGGAGCGACTGACCGCGGATGGAGCGACCGCCGCGCGGGACGACGCTGAGAAACGAGTTATGTGCGAGGTCTGCGGGAAGAAATACCGAGTGAGTGGTTTTAAATGCTATAGATGTTTTTTTTTTGTTATATACAATAGGCTACTTGACTGTATTCATACTTGAGCAATATTTGCATACGAGACAATATGTACACTAAAAAGTAACAGATTCCGAAAACAACAACAAAATTGGTTGTTGATTAAGGCAGTAATTGGATTTTAAAGATTTTCCAAGAAGAAAAGTGGGAGTGTGGTGGGGACGTCATGCTATCTCTTTTGTACGCACGAAACCGAGTGGCAGTGACGTCACAGCTCACACAGTGCATCCTTGTTTTTTGACCGTTTCCCCTTCCACCGAATTTCAAAGGCTCGTAACTTGTTTATTTAAGAACGGATTTAAAAAATCTTTCTGTTTTCAGTTTCTGGTAGTGAAATGTTTCATATGAATGATAAAAATAAATTCAGTAGAATACCCAATTAAGTAGGCAAGCAGGCGTACGGCCCATCTGATGGTAAGTGGTTACCGTAGCCTATGAACGCTTGCAACACCGGGGATGTCACTAGCGCGTTGCCGACCCTGAAGGTATTTTCTCACGCCTGACCTGACCCAATACTAACTGGTCCGGTTCTGATTCTGTCCTGATCCGATTTAAGTTCTGTTCTGTTATGAATCCGCAAGTTAATTTATATTTTCAAGCGTCTTAGACACGTGGCTGTTCCTGAAGTAGTCAAAATGGTATATCTAGCTCTCGGTCAATCCCATGGAGTAATTACAAAGAGGAGATGCCGTTTGAAATGGCGCAGTGACGTGATCATTGGCGCCTCGCCGACACTGCAGTGGGCGGAGCTTGTCATTGCTCGTGCTCTATGATTGGAGCCACGGCCGAAACCAAGTAACCCGCCCGTCTGCCTTCCGCCCCGTGTAGCCTCACAAACGCTTTCTTACAAAACGCTTATTACGGCATCTCCTCTTTGTAATTACTCCATGGTCAATCCCTACTTATTGTATCGCATCGTGGGGTGGTACTTGTAAGAACACTAATAAAACTTGAAAGGGCCCAGAGGGCACCGCTCAAAGTATGCACATTTAAACCATTTTTGTTTCCAACTCATGATCTTTACCAGTTTTGTGAAGCAGCAACATAGCATCACTATCTTCAATCCAAATTTGTTGAGAAGGAACCGACTTGTAGTCAACGCTTCTGTTCTAAATACTGAATTCTCCCATCGGTTTTTCTGCTTTTTAGGCCCTTTCCTGTACAATAACCTACACGGCGAGCTCAGCATCTTTTCTCTTTCTAAATATTCCTGCAAATAAACTATCGCTAAATACCTCCAACCTCTAAATTACGACGATACGGAAAACCTTCTTGTACCATTAATTTGATAATTAACTTCTAACGTTGTTATGGTCCTATTTCTTTACTCCCATCCAATTCATTTATTAAATCCAAACACATGCTCACACAAACATATTGTTACAAAATCAAAAATAAAATGCGGCCCGCGGAAGTTTGAGTAGCGCTGTCCGCGGAAAGTTCTCGTACAATCGTCGCGTGTTTCCATACGGGAATAATATCGCGAACGATCTAGTACATCGATTGTCTCGCTCTGACATATTGCTATGTCTCGCTCTCACACTTCTAGTATGTGGTTTGAGAAACTAAGGGAACGAGACAGAGAGTATCCCTCTCTCTATTCCGGAGTAGTTGTGATCTTTCTAGAAAGTTATGGAGCGGGTTTCCCGGGCCATATAAACATCGGAAGGTGCCTCAGGAGGGCAGTTCTAATTGAACTGAGCTACAAGTGCGATCAAGAAGCGATATCCGGAGCGAATAACAAGTGATACAAGCGACCTCGGCAAGTTATAGTGACTGTGATTAGCAAGTGTTTTGGACATTGTTAGTAATAAGTGAAGTGAAGTGACGTCGGCGACCATCCTTGTGGGAATAAACGTTTTTAAGAGTCATCAGGTGTTTTTCTCCAAATTGCGAACCCCGGAGCTCGTACCAATATTTTAAATAACATTCCAAATGTTTATTAAACACTACCTTCGTCTTTTACTCAATATTTTTGTTCTTTGAATTATATAGTTTGTAGGCTTTGGAATTTTATAGTTAAGTAAGCTTCACTTCTTTATAATCCATTCTTGTATCCAGAAGTGAGAGCACTGGAGATCTGCGGCACAGGCCCTGCCTTTTACAGGCTCCAGTCTCCTCCAATCTAAGATGGAACTATTACACGTTTTGTTGCTCACCTTGTATTATTAAGATTGTTGGAGAAAATAAATATCTTTTTCGTTTTATGACAGAGCGTGTCCCTTCTGAAGTTACACCAGCGCCTGCACACGGGAGAGAAGTTGTTCTCGTGCTCCTACTGCGGGAAACAGTTCAACGTGTCCACGCTGCTCAGGGTGAGATGATCTTCAATCAATCAATCAATCACATTTCTTTATTTGTAAAAACAACCCAACTATAAACGCCACTTTGAGCAATTTCGCAAGTTCGTGATCGCTCGTTAACAAATGAGCTGCATTTGTTTGGTGCTCCTCAATTTTGCTTTAAAACTAGTAAAACTTATGAAAAAATTAAATTGTGTTATCGAAGCTAAGGACCTGTACTACACGGATTTCATATTAGTTTTAGAAACTCCCCGCGCTTTAATCCACAGTAATCGTCAAATCGTCGTTAATCTACCTTGCGCCAGGTGCGATCACGGCCACTCTTCGCGCTGCCTACTTCTCGCACTAATACGGTCATCGTTCTCCCTTGCGTCGTGTGGCTGAGTACCATAATACATTATTTGAGAGCATTGACATATTTAACTGTTCCCTTTTACGTATAAAAAACTTTTATCGTCATTACTCACTGAACAAGGCTCGCTGTAAAGGTAGATTATCCGACCTGTATGTTGTTATTCATCTCGTATGCTTGCTGAGTTAATTTGTACTTACTCTTACAAACTTTCTTTATAATTTCCCTCTAGTAATCCATACTAATATTATAAATGCGAAAGTCTGCCTGTCTGTCTGTTACGCTTTCACAGCCAAACCGCTGAACGGATTTTGATGAAATTTGGTATGAATATAGTTGAAGACCCGTGGTCAAACATAGGCTACTTTTTGACGCAGGCGGAGCTGAGGGAAAAAGCTAGTTTCTTTAATCTGTGGTTAGTTACAGAATTGTTACATTTACATAAATATTGTTTATTTTATACACTGTCAACACATATTTTGTGTCTGTTCGTTATACCAAATAAATAAAAACAGATCTCCATAAATAAGTTAAATTATCCATGACTTGGATCGTGCCAATGCGTGAGCCACGGCTAACAGACAGACTTTCGCATTTATAATATTGGTACGAATGGATTGGAAGTATGAAAGTCATCATAAGAAATCAATATTTGTGTTGTATGTAGAACCACATGCGTGTTCACACCGGCGAGCGGCCGTACCAGTGCGGCGAGTGTCCGAAGGCTTTCAAGGAGTGGGCCGGGTACCAGCGACATCTCTTGGTAAGATATTACATTAGACAGATATTACACAGATAAGTTGAATTAGATATATCTCGAAAAATGTGTCAAAATGTCTATGATAGCCTTGTGGTGGTATTCTCATCATCTCTCAATGACCAAATTTAAAGGTAAATATGGTTAGGACATTGCTGGCCTGAATCACCTGATTGTCTGATACTAATGATAATTCGAACGTTACGTTATGGACATCAGACGGCAGTCGCTCCATTGTAATAACCAATGTCGCCAAATCTAGGACCATGAGTAAAGCGTGCCCTTGGCGCCTAAGTGTAAGCTGACAACGCAACTAGGAATACACGCTAGAATGAAGGAGATGATGCCGTTTCCGCTTCGGAAGGCACCTTAGGCCGTCGGTCCCGGCTGCAATTTGATGGCCGTTAAAGGTACCACGTCAGAAGCCGAAAGGCGGATCCGAGAAACTCTGACTCCAGGGTGAACGTGGTCGATTGATCATGTAACCCACTAATATGGATGAACTGTAAACTTTAGTCAACCTAAAATTACATAATTAAGTGAATATAATAAATCCTTAACGTCGGAAGTACAGGGGGGCCAACTTGGAGGTATACAACTTTTTTTTGCCGCCATTTTGTTTTGGCGGTAAATATGACAGTTGTTGCATGAATAATAATTTGGGTAGATACGGCAAATTTATTTTAGAGGATTTCCGTCGTAAAAGACGGAACAACGTGTTTTAATTATTGAAACGTTTTACTCAACCCAATCATGTATTGCGGAGACTCTGAGAAAATTGCGGCCGATTTTTGGTAGATATAACCATGGAGTAATTACAAAGAGGAGATGCCGTTTGAAATGGCGCAGTGACGCATTCATTGGCGCCTCGCCGACACTGCAGTGGGCGGAGCTTGTCATTGCTCATGCTCTATGATTGGAGCCACGGCCGAAACCAAGCACCCCGCAAGCCCGCCTTCCGCCCCATGTAGCCTCACAAACGCTTTCTTACAAAACGCTTATTACGGCATCTCCTCTTTGTAATTACTCCATGGATATAACTTACCCTCGCGGTTAACAATAGTTCGTTTAGTGAATAAATTTGAGCAGTATGGCATCGTAACAGATAAAGCAGTTCCTCATCGTGAGATCATCCATCCATCTGTCCGTCAGAAGGGCTCGTACAGAGCAGAATATGCAAATTGTTCGTCAAAGTGGAGCCGAAGAACCCACATGGTCTACCAGGCGACGTTCTCGACAACTTTATTAAGAGTTTTTCGGAATTAAGAGGACTTCTCTACAGACAATTTCGTAGAAAGACCTTTGTTTGTTTCCATATAAGGTACAGATAACTCAAGAACTTCGGCCTCGAGACCATGAACGCCGTCGTGATTACTGTGCTGCTATGCTAACCAAGCTGGAAAGAGACCCAGACTTTCATCAGGAAATCATTATGAGTGACGAAGCTCATTTCGACCTCAGCGGATTTGTTAATAAACAAAATTCTCGCTATTGGGGAGAAGAAAAAACCTTCTTTGATCCACGAACAACCACTGCATCCTCGTCGAGTAACAGTTTGGTGTGAAATTTGGTCAGGAGGGGTAGTTGGGCCTTATTTCTTTGAAGATGCTATGGGTGATTATCAATTTTTTCTCGAATCAAGTGAATCAATTGGGCTTAGGAAACATGTGGTTTCAACAAGACGGGGCCACATGGCCCGGTCGATTAATTTCGAGAAACGGTGACATTGATTGGCCCCCAAGATCGCCTGATTTAACAGCTCCTGACTTTTTTCTGTGGGGCTATCTAAGGGACGTGTCTATGCTAACAGGCCAATGAAGCAATTAATACAAAACATTCACACAGTCGCTGAGATAACGCAGGAAATGTATGAAAATGTGATGAAATACGCGATGAAAAGGGTTCACATCTGCGATGCTGCTAGAGGTGGACATTTGTCTGACAATATTTATGTTTAACGGCCGGCCCTAAATACTATATTTAACAAGGAATACTTGATATATTTTATATTTCATAGAATAAAATTACAAAACTAAAGTGTATACCTGTTATTTGGCCACCCTGTATAAAGTTATTATACACACTTAGGGTCGATTTCACCAAAGTCGGATAAGTTTTATTCCAAGGATAATAAAGAAATTTATTCTCGTATACTGAAGTTCACATTTCACCATACAGAATATACTGTTAATCCACGTATAATTACAATATATGGACTCTTGTCTCTAGAATAAAAATGTCTGCCATCCATTTTTTATACTTAGATTAGTTACTCTCAGGGAATGAACATTGTGAAATCGGCCCTAAATCCTGTTATTTTATGTTTTAAATATGCAGTGGTTTAACTTAAAAGTTAATTTAGTCAACCTACCACACATTAAACTTGTTTAACAGATTCACACGGGAGTTCGGAAGCACGTGTGCGAGTTGTGTCAGAAATCGTTTCTGACGTCGACGTGCGTCAAGGTGCACATTAGAACGGTGCACATGAAGATACCCATGCCGCCGCGAGTGAGGAAACCCAGGCTTAAACACGAGTGAATTAATTACAACAACAGAAATACGATTAATTTAATAAATTACTATCTCTAGAATAAAAATGTGCCATTTATTTTGTATGCTTAGTTACTATACGAACGATGTTGGTGAAATTGGCCCGATCTTATCCTATAGGGTATGTGAATAAATAAAAAATATTAGGTAGAAGTACCGTGTGTGGGCCTGTTAAGCCTCAATGTAATAAGGCGAGGATAAACCACACTCCATACAACAGCGACGTGCGCGATACCTATTACTTAATACTACGATTTGGTCGCGTACGTACGCGCGTCAACGGAAGTGTCACTCGTAGGGTTGGTTATTTACCGTGTCTGCGTCATAATCGTCGCAGCGGCCGGGCAGCTGCAGCGTCTTCCTTGCGTTGTTTTGCTCTCGATTTTTTGCCCTTAATCTGCGCGGCGAGGTGCGGTATCTGTGTCGGGCGGGAGGGTGTGAGTGTCCGTTCTGTACGTTAGTACGATTAATTATTAATTCTGTGGCTTAACTGTGGCACACAAGTAATGTCCACATGGCACGTCTACCTAATCTTAATTCTGTGCTTCCTTCATAGCTAAGGATCGTTGACCACCACTGTCTAATTTGTAGGCAGATCGATTTTGGAGCTCTGTTTTTGAAATGTATGACTCTTAATATGTCGAATGACAATCGTTCCGACTCACAGATTGTGATTGTGATAGAAATAGCAATCGAGCCGATTATCACGCCTTTACAGCCTCGCCACTGAATGATGCCGGCTACTGAAAGAAATACATACAAATGCATTTGTTTCAGTGCACTAATTGTTACTACTCCTCATTACCCCAGTCACCAGTTCTCGAAGCTTTTTTGTGAATTTGTTATGTATTTCTTTTAGTCGCCGGTGGCGTCCCCGTGGCTAAGCTGTAAGACATAAAGTCGAATTAAATATATCTCGAAAAACATTGAAGGTGACCATTGAAAACTTTGTGTTCGTATTCTCAGTCATCTCTCACGTGACGTTTCTCTACTGCTAACGTGCGAGATGCAACGCATGGTCTTTCGGACGAGATGCTGATATCACTTACTATTTGTCAAAAATGTCAGTCAGTGTAAATAACATAGTTCTCTCTCTACGATCAGCTGTACATATGTTCCATTTCACGATTACAGGTTATAAAATTTAACTATTTTAATACGTATTTGTGTGTTTTTCTATTTTTATTACGTTTAAAATTAAGTTTAATTTTACGTGTTACAATCGCGGAAACATAAGACATTAATATGTTTAGATTGATGATAAGTGTATAATTAATATTTAAAGGAAATAAATGTATATAACTGACAGAAAAATTTACTCGGTAAGAAAATTTTGATGTTTATTAAACAAATGTTGTGTATTTTGATATGTTTTATTGCTTTTTTGAAACCCTTTTGTACCCAAAAATCACTTCGGGTCATGTTCCTGTTCGTCTCGTCTACCTTCAAAGTTCAAAAGCTAAAGATGCAACTGGGCAACACGCTTGAACAAAGAAGATTTAGCTGACTGGTATTATTCAGTAAAGATACAGACTTTTCCACTCACCTGAGCCCTATTTTCGAAATCGGACGAATATAATCAATATCGAAGAAAAATCACTTGTCTACCGATTTGTCGTGATTCACACTTTCAAAAATAGCGCAGAATATCACGCAAATATTTTTTGATTGATATCGAATGATTTTTATTCTACACGCTGTTTCCTCATTTATATATATATGTCAGACGTTTCAAAAATAGGGCTCCTGGTAGTTGTAAAAGTTACTGGGAAACACGCTTGAATGAATGAAGTCTTTAAATTGCACCATTTACTACAAAAAATACAGCACTGAATTCAATCTTATATATAAAAATCAATTGCTGTTAGTTTCGCTAAAACTCGAGAACGGCTGGATCGATATGGCTATTTTTGGTTTTGAATTATTTGTGGAAGTCCAGAGAAGGTTTAAAAGGTAAATTTATTCGGAGGCGGTACGAAGTTTGCCGGGTCAGCTAGTCAACAATAAAAACAAAAGAGTACAAAGACGGACTTATACTAAGTACTTATTTAATGCAATCTCTTCCAGCCTAACTAATGGTAGAAAGCGGAAAAAATAAAACCGGCAAGTGCTAGTTGTACTCGCGCACGAAGTTCCGTACCATCCATACTAATATTATAAATGCCAAAGTCTGTCTGTCTGTTACGCTTTCACGGCCAAACCACTGAACGGATTTTGATTGTTCTGTTACCCGCAGCTCAGACTGTCTCAAAAAGTAGCCTATGTTTGACCCCCGGTCTTCAACTATATTCATACTAAATTTCATCAAAATCCGTGCAGTGGCCGTGAAAGCGTTACAGACAGACAGACTTTCGCATTTATAATATTATGTATGGATTAGTATATTATAGTATGGAAGTATGAATTTACTCTTTGGGTACAGAACTCTAGAAAGACATTTGATTGATTGATTGAATGAATGAATGAACACTTTATTGGACCATTTACATAGATTAAATAGGTTAAAACAGTTTGATTGGTTTTTATTGACATCTCACTTGTACCTTAATCCACCCCGTCACCACCAGCGTTGTGGGACCCACCAGCGACGAATGGGATTAGTAAATAGTACTGTCTGATTTGAGTAAATAACTGAGAATTTTACTTTGACTGGGCTTTTTTTTATCCCATTTAACTGCAATCTGTCCTTTGATCGACAATAAGCAGTTCTTGTATACATTGCGCAAACATCCTTTTGTGGTCCAAGTCCATTGACACGTCCACATTTTTTTTAATAATTCTTTTTTTACTATTTTTTTTTTCATTACAAGTCCAGCGGAGATATCCTCTTCAATCGGGAGAAAGCTACACCCGGCTGCACAAGTTTCCTTGCTAGCACATTTACGTGGTTAAGTAGACGGCTCTTGTATTTCGGCATCATCTTTCTGGATCTTTTTGTAATATAAGTTTCGTATCACATGGCGACCCTGCCAAGATCCATGTGATATGTCCTTTGGAGTTAAGTCAAACACATGTTGTAAGGTTCGAAGTCTCTCGTATATTGAATAATAAAATAATTATAAACTCGTGCTACAAACGAAACTCACAAGCCAAGCGATTCAGTCTAAAGTCACACGCGTGACAATTTACAATTTCTTGTGAAATAGTCCTTATATTACATCTCCCCCGAAAAGTTCAAGCGTGCATTTAAATACAAATAAAACCTGTTGATTTTGAAAAAAATAGGTGATTCTTTCATTTTTTAATACAAAATAAAAACGATACACCTCCATTTCAAGTGTAAAGATATAATTCAAAATTTTATTTTTATTACTGGTGACGACTGGGATCTTTCCTAAGTGAAATCCCATTTATCACCAGTGGGGACAACACTGGTGGTGGACGAGTAGGAGTAACCCCTTTTTTGGGGTTGCCAATCACTCCTTGTAGCGGCGGGTCCTGTCGCGAGGCGGCATCGGCAACTTCATGTGTACAGTCTTGATGTGCATCTTAGCGGCCGTCGACGTTTGGAACGATTTGTCGCAAATTTGGCAGACGTGCTTGCGAAGGCCTGAGTGAACCTGATGTGAAATAAATACAGGATTATGTCATGTCCCATAAATCAAATCAAATATCGTTTATTGTTCGTTTAGGCTACATTTCGACAATATTTTTATACGGAACAATACATACACTAAAAAGTAACCGATTCTGAAAACAACAACAAAATTGGTAATTAAAGAGTTCAGCTCTGCGTCGTCAGCTTACGCTTCGGAGCCTAGGGTACGCTGTAAGTCATGGTCCTAAGTTTGGCGGAACTGGTACTTACAATGGAGCGACTGCCGTCTGACCAGACCAACAGGAACATGGCCCGAGGTATGTTAGTGGCCAACACTGTCAGAATTTTCCAGGCTGCCTTAAGGCATCTGACACAGCCTCACGACTGCTATCTATCGATAACAACCGGGACCAACGGCTTAACGTGAATTCCGAAGCACGGAGGAGCTCAAGATCGACAATGCCACTAAAATGGCGACCAATCCAATAGTGGTCGCGTCACGCCGTCGCTTGACACGCGCATTCGCTACAGATACGCGGCGAGCGCTCGACTAACGAGCTTCTTAATTAAAGCAGTTAAGTATTAGCATTTAAAGTTTCTAACACAGAAAAGTGGGAGCGTGGTGGGGACATCATGCTGCCTCTTTCGTACACACGAAATCAAGTGGCAGTGACGTCACTGCACCATTAAGTGCGTCCTTTTCTTGTTTTTTGACTGTTTCCCCTTACAGAGGATTTCAAAGTCTTATAACTCATTTATAATTGAACTCATTCAAAAAAATTGTTTTTGTTTTCGAATTTGGGTACTCAAATATTGGATATGAATAATAAAAAAAAATACTGAGTAGAACAGCTTATTGCCTATAGAAAAATAATTACATTTTTAATAGAAAAAAGTGCTGAAAAAACGTTTTTTTTTTTTTTTGGAAATTGACGTTTTGAAGAAAATGCTGCAGTGGAGTTTGTGGCGCGGCTTCTTCTCCACTCGCGCTTCGAAAGTGGTGGTAAACTTAATATAAGTAAATTGACGTCAATAAGTGATATTTATATGGCCTGCTTATGGCACTTCTACGTATTCTTATTTCTGTGGGCGTCCCGCAAGTCGCGCGGGATTCGCGTCAGTTTAGATGGTCGCTCGAAGATTAACACCCGTATTCTTAAACCTTCACTCAAACTCGACTCAACCTTACTCCACCTCATTGGTATGATTAGTTGTCACAAGTTTCCTTGACTTGAGATGATTTCTCATTGGAGGTGAGTATCGAACTGTCAATTATAAGGTTAGTCGAGAGGTACGTTGAGACGTCCTTAAAATGAAATAAAGTAGATAAAAAACGGGGTTTTGCAACTTTTGGCCGAGGTATTTACTTACTTCATTTTATTTTTACTCTATTCTTTTGTAATTTTCAATTTTTGTGTTTAAAATTGTTATTATAACCTCATTGGGAATTGCTCAAGCAACCAACTAAGAATGTCGTTTTCAAGGGAACTTCGAGGACTTCCTTAAGGCGCCCTCGAATGAGTTTGAGTGAAGGACGTTCATAAGGTTATGTTTAAGAATACGGGGGTAAATCTTAAGATATCGGAACACTTGCGAAGCCTTGTAATAGCGCGACCATACATTGCGCTATTCACCCAAAAATATTTTCTATCGCATGTTTTTTCAATATTAGATAGAAATGCGTACGTAATAAGAGTTATTTTGGAAAAACAATCACAATTAATATTTCTGGCAAAAATTATCCTTGACGTCAGGTCCGCGGCTCACTTGATTTTCGTATTTTGTCCGTATAAAGAAACGTTCTTCGATTTTCTTTATTGTTACTTTTAGATAGATTAGACGTATTTTCGTTTCATTTCGATACGTAATATTACACTCGCCAATCTGACGCACACAAATATTTGTACATATAGGCGATGTGTGGTCGCGCCATAAGGGATGATACGCACCAGGTAGTGCCGGGTGTACGCCTGGTATGTCTTGAACGCCTTCCCGCATTCTGGACACTTGTACGGCCGCTCGCCGGTGTGAACTCGTTCGTGCATCTAAATATTAATCAATATAATACAAAACTCTTTATTTTACAACAATGATATATTGTCAAATACAAGCAATCATCCATACTAATATAATAAATGCGAAAGTCTGTCTGTGGGTCTTTTACGCTCTCACGGCCAAACCGCTAAACGGATTTTGATGAAATTTGGTATGAATATAGTTGAAGATCCGGTGTCAAACATAGGCTACTTGTTGACGCAGGCGTAGCTGCGGGAAACAGCTAGTAAGAAATAAAAGTCTCTGTCAAAGTAAAAAAAAAACACAAAGAAAAACGGTAACGCAACTATCAAAACCATTAAATGACAGTTGTCTTTGTTTTTTAATTTTTGTGTGTCAAAAATAAACAGAAAAGACAGAAAAACAAGTAAAGATCGATTTTTTTCAGGAGATTAAAATGTGATCATTTTTAAAAATGAATTGTATAATCTGATATTTTTTCGGATATTATTAGAAAGAAAATATCAGGCCAAGTAACACAAAGTACACATCTCCAAAAGACCATATCGTCTACCATCAGAAAAATAACTCTCTCTCTGATCTCGTAATTTTACAATACAAAAACTCTTTATTGCACAACAAGGATACATTGTTAGATACAAGCAATTACATGTGATAAGTACAATATTTTTTTTATAATAGTGAATAGTGACCTGCAGCTGCGCCCTCTGCTTGAATCCCTTGTTGCAGTGAACGCACGAGAACTGATTCTCCGCCGAGTGGAACCGCTGGTGAGTTTTCAGCTCCGTCGTGTTCTAAAGAGATACCCCTATTTTATTCACTCAAACTATTAAAATTATAACACGTATTTATTTTATTCACCTGGCGAGCTCTATTCAAACTGACGCGAATCCCGCGCGACTTGCGGGACGCCCACAGAAATCCATACTTTCATACTCTGTTCTGTCTGTTACGCTTTCACGGCCAAACCGCTGAACGGATTTTGATGAAATTTGGTATGAATATAGTTGGAGTCCCGGGGGTCAAACATAGGCTACTTTTAGACGCAGACGGAGCTGCGGGAAACAGCTAGTAAGAATATATAGGGCCGATTTCACCAACATCGTTCCTATGTAAGAGTAACTAATTTAAGTTCTTTTTTTATACAATTAAATAGGCTAACAGGCGTACGGCTCACCTGATGGTAAGTGGTTACCGTAGCCTATGAACGCCTGCAACATCGGAGATGCCGACTCTGAAGGAATATTTTCACGCCCTTTTTGAAAGCTCCCATGTTATAGTCACTAGGGAAAACCATGGCAGGGAGTTCATTCGATAATCGCAGTGTACGAGGGAGGAAATTCCATATAAAAATATAAAAAATCGATGGCAGCTATTTTTATTTTAGAAGAATCCTTGTACCGGTATTATTTATGGTTTAACCCGAGAAGGGTTAGCTGTGTGGTGAAATGTAAACTTCATTATACAAGAGTAAATTGCGTTATAATCCTTGGAATAAAACTTATCCGACTTTGGTGAAGTCGGACCATAGAACTTCTACAGATTCTTATTTCTGTGGCGTCCCGCCAAACACGCTGAATTCGCGTTAGTTTGAATGGACCTTTAGCCCCAATGCACAGAACTGTTAACGTACAGAACGGACACTCCCAGATTTAGATTTAGTCAGAGGTCCCTGGTTACCCGGTCAGGTCGAGATAGAAAAATATATTTTTTTGGCCAAGGTCTTAGATGTTTATCTATTTAAGCATTTGTTTTAAAATAAAATATCGTTCAGTCTGCATCCCATAACACAAGTCTTGAACCTAACACAATCTGTGTGATTTGTCCCTATATAAGTATTTGTATCTAATGGAGCGACCTCACATGGCGTATTTGCCTAAATATTTAACATTGCATCTTTTTTCAAAATAGATATAAATACGTAAGTAATAAATGATATTATGGCAAAACAAGCAATCACAAATATTTGGCCAAATAGGCCATTTTGTTTTTGTTTTGATATACCCAGTGTCACTCTCACAGTAAATACGAATCTAACGACACCTCTCAAGCTAGAATCCATCGAGCGGTTCAGGCTGCAGAGCGTGCCAAACAATTATGCATACATACATACTGTCGAAAAACATAACCCTCTTTCTGTCGCAGTCGGGTAAATAGTTCAACTCACCCGGAATTTTTTCCCGCAGACCTCGCACATAGCCCTCATATCGGTATCGTCCCGATCAACTCTTCCTCCGTCGTCGTGCAGTCGCTCCACTACTAACCCCCTCTCGCCCACGACACGCCACTTGCGGATTGTCGAGTGCATTCGAGGGTACTTCTTGTGTTGAGACTGTTGAAACAGTTGTGAATTTAATTTGAACATTTTTTTTTAAATTAAAGTTCTTTTGTTTTATACAACTAAGTAGGCAAACAGGCGTACGGCCCACCTGATGGTAAGCGGTTACCGTAGCCTACGAACGCCTGCAACACCGGAGATGTCACGAGCGCGTTGCCGACCTGTCCGCTATCAGCACAGCGACCCCTCTGGAGCCTGGCGAGCCTACTCACCAGCAGGAACACAACACTGCATCACAGTGTTATTTGGCTGCGGTCTTCTGTAGGGTGGAGGTACTTCCCCAGACGGACTTCTCCTTACAAAATGTCCTACCTCTCTTGGTGTTGCAATATTTGTTTAAGCTATTAATATGTTCCTACATGGTACGTACCGATGATTTTTTCATATTTTTTAATTAAGGTTTTCAAATGCTGTGTCCGGAAATTAATTAGACATTTTAACCGACTTTAAAAAAGAGTAGGAGTAATTCGGCTGTATTTAAAAAAAAATGTTAAACGGTAGTTTATGTACGTAATTTTGGGAGCATTTTTTTGTAGGAACGGCCGGATACTTTTTTAAATTATGTTTTACGGCCCTGGATACGAGTCTTGTCCTTTGTTATTTTTTTCATCTTTTGAGGCCAAAAAAATAGACGTATGATTGTCAAACTCTGCATTCAGAAAATGTCTGTTTATTTTTAACCGACTTTAATAAGAGATGATTAGGTTCTTACTTCGGTTGTATGCGGCCCTGGATGAAAGTCCTTTAAGGCCTTCCTTATTTTTAAATTTTCTTTAAGTAGTTTATAAACACATATAAGTACCTAGCGGCCCATCTGAATGTAAGCGGTCACCGCACCCATGGACGCCACCACCGCGAGCTTTGCCGACCCTTCACAAATACTTTCACGACCATTTTGGAAAACCCCATATTATAGTCTCTCGGGAAATGAGGATGATTTCCCTGTCAATGACGAGAGGTGCG
Organism: Euzophera pinguis; assembly: GCA_947363495.1. NCBI lineage: Eukaryota > Metazoa > Arthropoda > Insecta > Lepidoptera > Pyralidae > Euzophera > Euzophera pinguis. Next base: position 299,392 of record OX376182.1, read on the forward strand.
AAAGTTTTAGGAATTTAAAGTTTTACTTTCCTCAAGTCTGAAATAATATGTATTGTTGTCAAACTCTGCGTTTTTAAATTAATTACTTGAGAGATATTTCAATCGACTATTTAAAATATATGATTAGGTTCTTAATTCGTTTGTATTTACTTTAGCTTGCTACAATTAATTGATTTGCGATTTATTTGATGTCTCCGTCAATTTGAGATTAATTTATTATTCCAATGTATTACTGAACAATCGTTAATATCTTTTGTTTGAAAATTGTACACAACAAAGGTGTCTATTATGTAGTTGGCACTGTATTGAAAATGAAAACAGTTTTCTTTTTATAACAACTATTTAGTAGGCAAACGAGTATTTGGCGTTCTGATGGTAAGCGGTTACCGTAGCATACCGTCTGCTATGTCAAATGAATTTCCAAATGGAAGGCGAGGGTTGCGATGATAGAAGAATGCTAATAACCATGCAACTTTTATTGACGGCGGTACGAAGTTTGCCGGGTCAGCTAGTTTCCTAATGAAAAGGGGAAAAATACATTTCAGAACTGACGATAAAAATCTGTAAAATCACATTTTTATAACATCACCTACCTGACATTTCCCGTCCGCGTAGTTTGCGGGTTGTCGTCCGCGAACGCGCCGCGAGTCGCCGCTGTGCGCGAGCGTGTAGTGACGGTTGAAGTACGACGAACTGGTGAACTGTTTGCCGCACTATGACGAATTCAATTATTGAATTATAAAGGACCGTTTTAACTGACGCGAATCCCGCGCGACCGGCGGGACGCCCACAGAAATAAGAATCGGTAAAAGTGCCGTAGCGTGTGCCAAAGTTAACGGGCTTGCTAATGACACTTCTGTATATTCTTATATCCGTGGGCGTCACGCCAGTCGCGCGGGATTCGCGTCAGTTTGAATAGAGCTTTATACCCGGCGACATATAAATAGGCTAAGTGTGAGCGAGACGAACCTATACCGATAATTAGATTAGTATAAGTTTGTCCCGCTCACTTTCTTGCCAACTTACATGCCGGTGTGTATACCATTTTGTTTTTCCTGTATTGTAGTGTGCAAGAATGTCTCAATAAATGAAAGGTAAAATGTAAACATCTAGTAAAAATTGAAATTTTTCTACTTCGTCCAAGCGTGTTTCCTAGTTGTAGAATACGCTGTAAGTCTGTGCCTAGGTTCATGTTCTAGATGGTCTAGTTTCCCTGTAAAAAGAGTTCCATTCAAATTGACGCGAATTCCGCGCGGCACGCGGGACGTCAACAAAAACAAGTATACACAATGTAGACGTGCCTTCAGCAGGCCAGTTAATTTTGGCACGCGCTATGGCACTTATACCTAATCTTATTACTGTGAGCGTCCCGCGTCCATGGAGATCACATCTACAACTCTTAATACTGGACCTTAAATACAATAAACAAAAAACAAAACATTAGCAATAGTAACCGTACTTACTTCCTCGCATTGAAATATATCGTGTTTCAACGTCGTATGATCAACTAAGAGTTGTTCGCTATCGAAGTGATCCCCGCACACGGCACAGAGGTGGGAACCGCAGACATGGCGGCCGAGCGCGGGCTCGTTGTAAAACCTGAACCGACATCGAGCGCAGGCGAAGTGCGCCGGCGTCGAGTTTGGGAAGTGTCTCTGAACGAGGTGGTATTTGAGGAGGTGGTCGGCGCGGAACGAGTCGCCGCATTCGGAGCAGCTGCGCGTGTTGCAGCCTAAAAATATGTTTTCCATGAACACGTGAGGAATTTCGGGTAAATCTCGTCCCACGTCTCGTGTTGACGAATCAAAAACATAATTACTTTATTGCGCCATTTAGTAACATAAAATTTATAGAAAGTAGAACTAAAAGCAACAACATAAGAGCTTTAAAAATTATCATGAAAAGAATGCCACAATGGTAAAAGACTGGCTGTAAACAATGGTAATCCATACTAATATTATAAATGCGAAAGTCTTGTCTGTCTATTACACTTTCACGGCCAAACCGCTGAACGGATTTTGATGAAATTTGGTATCTCGAAGTTGAAGACCCAGAGTCAAACATAGGCTAGATTTTGACGCAGACGGAGCTGCGAGAAAAAACTAGTTTATTAAAATTACTCATCAATCACTTACATTCGATGATCAATGCTTATCACATTCACATTTCAATGAACCCACAAATCATTTTCACAAAAACACCATCGACAAACCTGTCTCAATGTCAGACGGCCATATTTGTTTACATTATTGTCTTTTTCCATTGAGACGTACTTTACGAATTTAGGTATTTTGCGTTTTTAGAGACATCTGTCATCTTTTAGAATTCTTAGTAACCTAGAGTCACTACAACCTCTTCAAAGCTGAAAATAAAAACCAAAACTTCTAAAAATAAAAAAATAATTTTAATCTTACCTTTAACAGCATCGTGTCTCTCCAACGCCGCGTCACTCTTAAACCTCATGTCGCATTTGTCGCACGCTTTCGGAAATTCCTCAACCACATTATGAACCAATTTTTTATGATTCTCGACTCCTTTTTCACTAACGAAAAAGTCCCCACAAAAATCGCACCAAGGCAACTCGGACGCATGTTTTAACTTAACATGCGAGAAGTAACTCGTCGTCTGTGTCAGTTCTTTCCCACAATATTCACACGGAAATCTCTTCCCTTCGTGAAAACGTTGATGTTTTCGCAAAATAGGCCTCTGTTTCGTTTTAAAATTGCAAGTTTTACACGTAAAAACTGAACTGTGACTTGTTAAATGCGAACGTAATGTACGCTTGTTTCGGAAAACGCAAGAGCAAATATCGCACACGAAGCAACCCGGTTTTAAGACGTGATAGATCTTCTTGTGTCGCTCCAAAGCGTTCCACGCGTCAAAGTGTTTCCCGCATTGAAGACAGTTATAGCCGTTTGAGACTACATCGTGCTTTTTCGCTTCAACCTCTCGTATTTGTTCGTCGTACGAGAGAAATGCTATATCGAAACCGGCTGATTTCGCGTAATCTATCACAATTTGTCTATGGGATTTAGAAGCTTTCTTAGTCTTTTTCTTTCTGACATATTTCTTCCTAACTTTAGCTTTGATTACTTTACGTTTCGTTTCACTTTTTACCTTTTTTACTTTGGCTTTTTTCTCGATCAAAACATTGCTAAGATCGTCAACGAAGACTTTACAAAGATCAAGTTTGAATTCTTCATCTTTTACTTCAACATCGTCAGGCATGTCAATGTCGTCACAGTCGCTCAGTTTCTCTTCCTTTTCTTTGCCTAAGCCGATATCAGCTGTTAAATCTGTCAAATCATCTGTTTTCTCTTGTTTCAACGTGTCGGGTGAAGCTAGTATGTCTATTATCACCGTTTTGGTTTGAACATACAGTGGTTTCAATTCTGAACAGCGTGAGACCAAGGAATAAGAGTATTCTTTTGTGACCTAAAACAAGTATTTACATTCTTTAATCTAAGAAAATGTTAAAAGTATCACATACATATATAATATAGTTTGATTTATATTAATTGAGGATGGGAAAGGAACAGGCTGTAAAGAGAGTGGGAAACGTCCAGTAGGTCGCTCCAGGTACCGTTGGGGGAATGAAGTGTGCAAGGACTTGAAAACCCTACAAAATACAGACTGGCAAACAACGGCGCAGAATAGGGAGGAGTGGAGAAGTCTTGTGTCAGATACCAAGATCCATTCCATATACATAGGACGCCTTTTGAGACTTCATTACAATAAGGGCGGACTTAAAGCAAAAGGCTTTTTTTACAGTCAATCACGAGGTGGTGCGGAGAGAATAATAATTTTTGAAGGGAAGTGTAATGGAATCATACCTATCACACTGCACACTCTTTGATGCTCATGTACTCTTTTTTGCCTTTGGTTTTTAGGTTGACTGGAAGAAATCCCTACCAGGGATAAGTTCGCCTCTTGTTGTGTTCTATTTTGTTGTAACAATGTTCTTACTGTACAAAAAATTCGACGTCGCCGCGACTGGCATACCCTTTCATTGCTTTACTCTATTCTTTTTAATCCCTCTTTTCCTCAATATCTAAAAGATCGTTTTGTGTTCTGTAGTGAAGAACAAAATAGAACACGCAGCTCGTGTAACCTACGGTTAGTAACACCTGTCCACTTTACAGATTTTTTTCCCCGCTCGTTTACTGTCAAAGCAATCCGTTTATGGAATTCTCTTCCGGTTACCATTCGACGCGCTCAAACTCTTCCCGTTTTTAAGTCACTTGTTAAATGTTTTCTTATGTTTTCGCGATTGTTATTCATTAAATTAAACTATTTTAAGACCTGTAAAATCCAATATCCCATTGCAAGATGCTGGAGTTTATAAAATTGACTGTGACTGTGGTTTATCATACATTGGGCAAACAAAGAGAAGCATTAATACTCGTATAAAAGAACATATTGCTGACATGAAAAATAGACGCTCAACCAAGTCTGCAGTCTGTGAACATGCTCTAGACAAACCCAACCACTATATGCGTTTTGATAATCCTCAAGTCCTTGCAAAGGAAAACAGATTCATTCCAAGGATGTTACGTGAAGCTATTGAAATTAAAAAACATCCTAATTTCAATAGAGAGGATGGATGGCAGGTACCACCAGCTTGGGACCCAGTCATTAACTTAATAAAATTGCAAACTCGGAAGCAGACTGCAAGACCCTTAGATACTGTGAGCCAATACTGCGTGAATCGGAATAGTTCCCAATAAAAATTTCAGGCGGTAGTTTTGTAATCTTATGACATCAAAGACAAATGTTAACTTAGTCTGCCTGCGACCATGAACGCTGTAAAGTGTTTGAAACGTCAGGTGTAAATAAATAAGTAATAAACGCGATAAAACCGTATTAAAATAGTTCACTTGTTAAAGCCTATCTATATGATTATGTTAACAACTTATTTACCTCAGCATTGGAACCGCTTGATAAACCTGTGTCTTGTTTGCAATAAGTATTGTGCAATACTTGGGTCTACATATGTACTTTGAATGTATATAGAACGCATAATAGTTAAGTATGGATTAACTTTTAAATTACTTTTTTAAGAGTAAATTAACGTATATATTCTTTATTTTTGTGTCTGTGTATTATGTCTGCGCCTTACCCATGTTATTTTATTAAATCCTACCCGCTGGTTGCCTGTAAGAAATTGCTATAGCGATAAGGCCGCCATTGTACATTGCAAATCTCTTATGTAATTTTGTAATTTTAATTTCTTGGTGCAATAAAGAGTTTTATTATTATTATTATGTATCTCCGCTTGGGATTCACGGGTTACCCCGGTCCTTTGAGAGGCTTGCGCGGGGATATGGATCCAACACGTAGAGGCCCTTTGGAGAAGTTGATGTCATGTGGTGCTCCTGCCAAAACCCGTTCTCGGCTATATCAATAGTTGGCATTTCCATGAACAGGTCTCGGCAGGAGGAGGAACTATTTCTAATAGGTGAAAAGAATAAATGGGTTATGGTGATAAAGTTTGGATGGATTTAAACTGGGCTATTGCAATAGAAATCGAACGCCTGCAATAATCATGATTACTGACTATTAGTGGCAGGCGGTGACTCGCCACTCAGTGAATGGGCCCCCCAAATAGCCGCCGCGTTTGGCAACAGAGGGGCAACATTGGGATGAGCGGCTAAGGGTGCCGAGAGGTGCGGCTCCGGTTTCGCCATCGCGAGTTGCCTCGTGAGCGGGTTTCCCCGTTATTACGCCATTACGTGCAATACACTTCCACCCTCGAGCATATAGCTCTTGCGACTCCACTCTGACCGGCCGGCTAAGGCAAGCCAGAGGTAGGGGTCCTGTCCCTCATCGGCGTCCACTCCGACCTTGGCGAAGGAAAGTCGGAGGTGAGGGACGGAGGCCTCCCCTGGGAGCACTCAGGTCCGCGGTGTCGCCACTCACCAACAGCTAGCCACAAGCTGCCCTGCGGAGACTGACTGCGCTGGGAAGAGAACCCAGTGGGCGATGGGGTCGTCACATCCCTACGCCTTATTATTAAAGTTTTTACATACATACATACTGAAATGTATTATTGTATATTATTATTATTTACTCACCATTTTCCCAAGGGCACGTGCCTCATGCAACATCTCCACAGCCTTGAGGCAGCGTGCTCGGAACGCAGCGAACCGCCTCAGCGACTGCACGCAGAACGCACACAGCTGCGGAGGCAGCCCGTCCGCTGGCATCAACTACAATACAGTGACGGAAAAGGTTATTTTACTCGTTTTTTATTATTCATAACCCATAGACAAAATTTTCTAGGTTCGCCCATAGACAAATTCACAATTTCATAACGATAATGACATTTGAAAACAAGAAATGTATGACATTAGCGGCACTAAATATATACACATCAGCTGTAACAGCTACCTAATAAATAATAAATAAAACATGTGATCGATTGTCATAATAATTCCGAAAGATTGCGGACAAAAATGTCTGTATTTTTTTTTTTCAAATTGTAACTTTGTCTACAGGCCTTGGAATTCGAAAGCTTCTATTTTTTCAATCCATTCAAAAATAAATAAGTTATAAGCCTATAAAATCACTTGAAAGGGGAAACGGTCAAGAAAAGCAATAAAGGACATAGAAAATTACAAAACATTTTTAAAACACATCAAGGAATTTCTGACTAGCAGATGTTACTACTCTGTAAATGAATACTTGAATGACAAAGAGTATAATATCTAGAAGTTTAATTAATTCACCAATATATTTAGCTACATAAACAAATTATAAAAAAATGATAATTCATAAATTCCAATCATTAATAATACAGTAAGAAAATAAGACTAATACAATAATAAATTTAACAAATATGACGAATTAAGGTTGAAATGAGCAAATTAAATATACTACTTGCTTATATTAGTTAATACACTAATGTGTACAAAATGACCCCTCGCCCATTGCAGCACCCGTCAGGGCCCTTAATTATTCTTAATTCTTATGACAACATCTATAAATATACATTACGGGAGCAATAAATAATTTTATTATATTTGATTTGAATAGGATGCACTTTGAGGTGGAGTGACGTTACTGTCTATACTACGTGACGTTAATGCTAATAAATTGCTGCTTTGATTATCAACCAATTTAGTTGTTATTTTTAGAATTGGTTACTTCTCAGTGTATATTTTGTTTCATATAAAAATATTAACCAAGTTTGAAGACAGTCAATTACCTAGCTTATTTCTAACTTTGAAATAAACAAAATGAATTGAATACTAATTATTAAATATGGAAAAGAAAACAATACTAAAATTGTTTAAAAAAATACTTATTACAGACTGGACTAGATGCACGGAACAGTTAGTTCTTCACATGCATAGTCAAAAAGTGGCCTATGTTTGACTTTGGGTTTTCAACATTCAAAAATCCGTTCAGCGGTTTGGCTGTGAAAGTGTAATAGATAGATTGACAGACTTTCGTATTAACACTTTCGCGGACAGTAACGTCTATAAAAGTAGTTATCAATTGAGTGCCATTGTTATTTTCTTGACTGTCCGTGAAAGTGTTAATAATATTATTAAGTATGAATAAAAAAGCGAATCCAACACATTACACAGTGATGGCTATTAGTGAAAAGCTTCCCCTGTAGATTCTGCCTACCCCTACGGAAAACTTCGCGAAGACAAACTCAAATTTAGTAAATCTCATAAATGAGAAACCAATAAAACAGACCCAAATCCTAGCGTGTATTCCTAGTTGCGTCGTCAGCTAACGCTTCTGAGGCCAGGGTACGCTTTAATTAATCATGGTATTAGATTTGGCAGTACTGAATTACATAGGAGTAGGACAAATTGCCGTCTGACCTCCGTAATCCCAAAAATTATGTTATCATACCGAAATTCCCAGTAGATTTTGATACGCCTGAGCAGTATTCAATTCATGGATGTATGAGAACTTTCCATCTACCGTAAGGCAGCCTCGACACACTAGATCTTGTTGCATATCCATAATTAGTAATATTCATTCAGAAAATAACAAAATAATAAAAAAAATCTAAGTTCAATTTCCAATTCAAAATAAAAACAATCAATACTTTCTTGACGTTTTTTTGACATTGACATACATTGGAATAAACGCGTTGCTATTTATTTTTTACATTTTACGGCCATGAACACGAGTCTTTTAAAGTATTTTTTTACCTTTAAATTTATCTCTTGTTTTCCGTCTGTTCCGCTTGGCAGGAAAGCTTCTCGAGCGTCCGGTCTCTTGAAAGCTCTGCATTCTCACTTAAAGATCTATAAAGATCCAATAAGAGGACGGCTGGGCGAGGGGATACCTGAAAAGGGAGGAGCACGATAGCCGAGCGCGACGCGGCGTATCCGTAGTGAATGCGCTTGCCATGCGGCGCGACCCGTATTGGATTAGTTGTCATTTAGAAGCATTCTCTATCAATCTCCTCCGTGCTTCGGAAGGCACGTTAAGCCTTTGGTCCCGATGCTATCGATAGATGGCAGTCGTTAGGCTGTGTCACATGCTTTTAGGCAGCCTGAAAAACTGACAGTATTGACCACTAACGCACCTCCGGTCATGTTCTTGTTGGTCTGGTTTCCCTGTAAAAAGGGTTACAGAGGAGGGAGACGGTAATAGCTTCAATTGTAATAACCATGACTTAGTGTATCTTAGGCACCAAAGCGTAAGCTGACACCGGAACTAAAAAAACAAGCTTGGACGAAAAAAAAAAGTGTAATTCACGCAAAATCGGCGAGTCGAATAATTTTAGTTCGATGTCGAATGATTTTCGTTCGTCAACGAAAGACATTTGTTCGTTATCGAGATTTATGTTTGACATATGTCAAATAAAAATCCTTTTTTGAAATGTAGGTATGACAGACATATATACGTCATACATTTCAAAAATAGGGTTCCTGACAAGGGATACGGGACGGTGCACCCTGGGCGGCAGTAAATAACTCCCTAGCAGTCGAGGTCAAAGAGTATCGAATACAAGTAAAAGATTTTTTCTCAATGCTGTCAGCTAATAAATATCCTGCAAAGGATTTTGGCGGGAAGCTGTGAAGAGCAGTATCGCGGCGCTGTATTTTATTTTCCAATATTTGTGTTGTGAGTGTTTGTGCATAATAATGGTGGAGTATTATTCGCAAAAAGTTCGATAACAAGCGTGAGTGTTGGGAAGTGATAAGTGTTTGATTTATGTGATTTTCATGGTTGTCGCGAATTTAAACTTGACTAGAACTTGACAAAACCACACTGTAGGACTAAAAACATAGAAAAATTAAGAAGGGCTTTTTATAGGACTTGTATCCATGGTCGTAAAACCTATTACTAAAAAAAAAACTATTCTGCAAATAAATATTAAAAAAAAACAAAGTTATCAATCTTTATTTCAATTAACTTCGCCGGTCTTTTCAAATTTTTCCCGCGCTTTCCGTCTATTTCTCTTCGGCCAGGGTTGGTGTAAATGCGCAGTACGGAGATGCCATTTCACGCTGGTAGACAGTTGAAATGCCTTTCCGCATTCAGAACAGACGTGTTTACGCTCTCCTGTGTGAACCTGTGATGAAATAAAAACGGTCAAGTGCGAGTCGGACTCAGGAGCTAAGGGTTCCGTAACATTATCTGTTAAAAACCGCAAAAAAAATAATAATTAATTCATGTACACACAGTAAATATAGGTACATTAGAAACAATATTAGAAAAAATTTGTACGAGGTACCTAGTACATATTTATTTCTAAAGTAATTTCTTCCAGCACACCCGTGACAGTAACTTTAAGAGAAAGAGGCAAAGTTTAATCATGTTTGTTGTATGAAAGCTTTGTTTTCATTATTTATTTTTAACGTAAATAAAACTAAATATTCTGTAAATATTTTACAAGCTATCAACAATTATACATACATAACTCTCGAAAAACATAACCCTCCGTCTGGCACAGTCGACATATATGTCGAACAAAACTCGTTCGATATCGAACAGAAATTATTCGGCTCGACGATTTCGCGTGAGTAACTAACACTTTCAAAAATGGGGCTCCAGGGTGTGCAGGGTCCACTCAATACGGCTGTACTTACCAGCTGATGCCTTCTGCAGGCTGCGTAAGTCTTGAATGCCTTCGTACATCGCGGGCACGGGTACGGTCGCTCACCAGTGTGAACTCTCTCATGAGTCTGCAATTTAAAGGTCGGGACCTTAAAGTTCGGCAATGGATTCCATTTGCGTTTAAACTTATTTAACACTTTCGCTGACTGTTAAGCAAATAAGTTCCATTGCACTCAATAGGCTACTTTATGTTCACATTTTGACAATATGTTTATACGGAGCAATACATACATTAAAAAGTAACCGATACCGAAAACAACAAAATTGGTAATTAACTATAGCAGTAATTGGGTATTCTACTCAATTTATTTTTATCATTCTTATTAAACATTTTACTACCAGAAACTAAAAAGAAAAAGATTTTTTAAAATCCGTTCATAAATATATAAGTTATAAGCCTTTGAAATTCGGTGGAAGGGCAAACTGTCAAAAAACAAGAAAAGGATGCACTGTATGTGTAGTGACGTCACTGCTACTTGGTTTCGTGCGTACAAAAGAGATAGCAAGACGTCCCCACTACGCTCCCACTTTTCTTCTTGAGAAAATTTTATAATCCAATTTCTGCCTTGATTAACAACTAATTTTGTTGTTATTTTCGGAATCGGTTACTTTTGAGTATACATATTGTTTCGCATGCAAATATTGCCCAAGTATGAGTACAGTCAAGTAGCCTATTAGCATTTAAAGTTTTCTAATGAAGGAAAGTGGAAGCGTGGTGGGGACGTCTTGCTATCTCTTTCGTACGCACGAAATCAAGTGGCAGTGACGTCACTGCACCATTAAGTGCGTCCCTTTCTTGTTTCTTGACAGTTTCCCCTTCTACAGGATTTCAAAGGCTTACAACTTATTTCATTTTGCACGGATTCAAAAAATTCTTTTAGTTTTCGAATTCGTAAACTCAAATTTTGAATATGAATAAAAAATATATATTGAGTAAAGTAGCCTTTTGTTATCTACGTGGAGAGACGTTACTGTCAGCTAAAGTGTTAAGCTCTATTCAAATTGACTTCTATATATTGTTATTTCTGTGGGCGTTCCGCCAGTCGCGCACAGGATTCGCGTCAGTTTGAATAGAGCTATATACTTAGGGCCGATTTCACCAGATTCGGGTAAGTTTTATTCCAAGGATAATGACGCAATTTACTCTCAAGTTTACATTTCACCACACAGTTAACCCGTGAATATATCTACTGTTAATCCACGTATGATTCCGGTACAAGGACTCTCTAGAATAAAAATGTCTGTCATTTAGTTTTTATGCTTAGATCAAACTCGATCACTCTTGGATAGGAACGATATTGGTGAAATCGGCCTTAAACAAGCTAATAGGCTACTTGACTGTGTTTGGAGAACACAAAAGCAAACAAAAGCTTTTTATGCTAATCAAAATATACAAAAAATAATCCGAAAACAACATAGAAAATTGATGTAATTCGTATACCTATTAGAATGTCAAAAAACATAACGCATTTACTTAAAATGTACGAGCCCAAAATACTTGAAATTGAAATATTTTAAACTTATGAAATCAGTTACTTTAGGCTAAGTTCTAAAGTCGGGTATTTATGGATAAAGTATTCAGTAATAAGTTGTTATGAGTTTGGGCTATTCAACCATAAAGAATTTCAAATATTTTGCAATTTTGCACAATTTCAAATACTTGGAATTTTAAATACTTGGTATTTTCGTATATTTTAAGTAAAGGCGTTATGTGTTTTGATATTCTAATATGTAGCTTGTAAATTCACATTTTAAAATTGGAGCATGGCGGGGACGTCTTGCTATCTCTTTTGTACGCACAGGTGGCAGTCGCTCCATTATATGCTTCCTATTCGTGTTTCTTCTTCCACCGAATTTATATTTTGTTTAACGGATTTAAAAAAATCTATTGGCACTGACATTTGATAAAAAATACATTTAGAAAATCACCCAAGAAGCATTAAAAAGCTCGGTTTGCAGCAGCATAATGCATCGGCCATAAGTTTTTTTTTTTTAAAACGTGTTTCTCTTTTTTAGATTCCCCGCCGTCTTGTAAAAATTACTTACTTGCAATAAATCCTTCCTCTTGAAACCCTTATTGCAGTGCGAACAGAAAAATAGATTTTTATCGGAGTGGTACAGCGACTGATGGGTCCTCAGATCCGACTCGCTCTGTAAATGACTTAATTGAAATAAACAACTAGTTAGGCAAATAATTAATAACAGTACTAACGTACAGAACGGACACTCACACCCAGTAGGGGACCACGTTTCACTAGACAACACCCAGGACACTCCATACAACAGCGGCGAGCTCGCTACCTGTTAAGTACTACTACTTCGATTCCGTCGCGTACGCACGAGCGTAAATGTGTGTTACTCGTAAGGTTCATTATTTACCATTTTTGCGTAATAGTCGACGCAGCGGCCGGGAGGCCGAAGCCACATCCTTGAATAGGCTAGTTTCCTAAAATATGTAATAAGTCCGTCAGTTAGATAATCAAAAAATATTGGAGACGTATTTTTTTCTTTCTACACTATAATATTATGAAGAGGGAAGATTTGTATTTCTGTGTGTATGTTTGTTATGAATAAACTCAAAAACTACTGTGCCGATTTCAGAAATTATTTCACCATTGGAAAGCTACACTCATGCTGAGTAACATAGGCTATATACCGCAGGCGGAGCTGCGGGTAACAGTTAGTTTGAAAATAAAACAAAGAACGGTAAAGATATGGCGCGTTAAAGTTCCGTGTGACGTCACAGTGTGCTACACTTTTTCGCAATATGTGACGTCACGAGCCCCCACTCCTAAACTTTGATGCGTTATATCTTTATAATTTATCGCTCAATTGACAAAATAAAACATACATCACTAATATATTTTGATTCCTACTACTAGGACTAGTTTGAATTGATAGACTTTTGACCCTGGAAACTAGCCTATTATTTAGCTCTCGATTTTACCCTAAATCTGCTCAGCTCGGTGCGGTATCTGTTTCAGGGTGTGATTGTCCTTTGTGTCGTTAGTACCATAATAAGCATGACTAATTTAATTTTAGATTTCATGTTTAAATGAAAGACCTCATTTTAATAGGCTCAATGCTTAAAAAAATGTTTTTTTAACCATTGAGCCTATTAAAATGAGGTCTTTCATTTAAAAAACACGTCGATAAAACAAACTAACTGAGATATGGCGAAGCTAAACTCACGTGCATTTTGGACGATACCAAACGTGCCATACTAATGGATACCTAGCGGTGACGTCACGCCTAGGTAATTTACAAGGATGTGAGACTAATTGCTTCGACAACTACCTTTAATATTGCGTTTAAGTAAATAGTTCCAAAATAAAAGTTTTTATATTTTCAAACTGGACTTTCCATCCATTTTTAAAGTGTTATGTGCAAAAAATCAAAGTAAGTATTAATTTTAATGACGAATTTAAACAAATGTATGCTATCATGAAATAACATTACTTTTTCGATTTTTGAACTTTGCCGTCATTCCAATTAATTCTGTGATTCTGTGGTACAGGGTCGTTTGACCTTGTAAACCACTCCATATGAACTGACCTTGACGTGTTTCCCGCACAATTCGCACATGACATTCTTCACCTTCGCGTCTGTGGATGTCAAAATGACAGCCTCTTTCTTGAGAACGTCGCCGACGACAGACCACTTGCGGACAGACGTCTCAAGCGGATAGTCCCTTGATTTTTGCTAAATAAATACAAAAGACATAAAGATACGTAATTTACAAAAGAAACCGACATTTTTTTTTTTTTTATATACCCAGTGTCACTCTCACAGTAAATACGAATCTAACGACACCTCTCAAGCTAAAATCCATCGAGCCATTCAGGCTGCAGAGCGTGCCAAACAGTTATACATACATGCATACATACCTACATACATATTCTCGAAAAACATAACAAACTCCTTCTGGCGCAGTCGGGTAGTAAAGCCTACCTTTGTTGTAGGACTTGTAGGCTTCATTCCCAAATCCCGGAAACCTTTTTTTTAAATGTATGACTTATAATTGAAAATCATTCGACTCGCTGATTTTGCTTGAGCCACCCTTTCCAAAAATAGCAATCCTAGATCGCTTTAGCCAGCTGAATAAAAGATGTATTGCCTAATGTTAAAAAAAGATAATAAGTGAGAAATGAGGATCGATGCTTGTGTATAAATCCAAAATTACCTGTTTGTCGCTACCGCCGGGCGGTCGACCCCGCGAGACCGCGCGGCCGGTGTGTCGTCTCGCGTAGTGACGCTTGTAATACAACGCGTTCGTGAACGCCGAGTCGCACTGATACACGAAACTGATTTGAATTCAATATTTTCTTCATAGATAATAGAATACAGTAGATAGACAAATTTTTACTACCTTACATAATTATAATTATTATAAAAAACAAGATAACAATAATTTAAAAAGTAAAAGCCCGACTAATGTAATTTGGAAATGAAAAAGCCTACAAAAACCCGTTATTAAGTTTTTTTGTACCATAGTACAGTATACGTAGGGCGCACTATAAGTTTCCGGAATGAATATGAAAAAATACTATTAAAGGTACAAAATTAATTTATTGTTTTTCAAAATAATCTCCCTTGGCGTCTATGCACTTTTTCATTCGATGAAACCAGTTTTGAAAACATTTGTGCCACTCCTCTGTGGTGACCTCTGAAACGTGTTTTTCATACTCCTCGACAGCCTCTTCTGGTGATGAAAATCGTTGACCGCGTAATTGGTTCTTAATTTTTGGGAACAGAAAAAAGTCACAAGGTGCCAGGTCGGGACTGTATGCAGGATGACTCATGAGTTCTACATTTTTCGCCTTCAAAAAGTCGTTTGTCTGTCTGGCCGTGTGAGAACTAGCATTGTCGTGGTGCAGGATGATACGGCGTTTACGGTTATTTTTACGGAGTTCGTCAATAACTTCCGGCAAACAAATGGTCGTGTACCAGCCACTATTCACTGTACGACGATTCTCTAAAGCAACAGTAGCCACGTGTCCAGTTTTATTAAAAAAAGAAGCAATCATCCGCTCTGATGCACTTTTCACGCGAGCCACTTTGGTTGGTTTCGGCTCATCTTGAAAGACCCATACGCTCGATTGCTGCTTTGTTTTGGGATCGTAGCAATAAATCCATGTTTCGTCACCTGTTACTATGTCCCACACCAATTTGACGCACCTTTGTTGAATCTGGTAAGCATGGCACTGCACCAAGTGACGCGGTCCGTTTTTTGAGCCTCGGTCAAGTTGTGTGGGATCCACCGCGAGCACAGCTTTCTCACACCCAAATGTTTGTGTAGGATTAATTGTATTTGACTCATGCCTATTTCTAAGGATGCGCGAATTTCATGGTAGGTCACATGCCTGTCTGTTTCAATCATACGGCGCACAGCATTGATGTTTTTGTTGGTCACAGCGGTGGACGGCCGACCATCGCGAGATTCGTCACTGAGATTGATACGACCACGCTTGAATTCTGCAAACCAGCTATAAACAGTTGTCTTGCATGGTGCTTCATTGCCAAAAGCTGTTTCAAGCCGAGCGATGCTCTGTTCAGTTCCGGAAACTTACAGTGCGCCCTATGTATGATATGATATACCCACTCTCACAGTAAATACGAATCTAACGACACTTCTCAAGCTAAAATCCGTCGAGCCGTTCAGGCTGCAGAGCGTGCCAAACAATTGTACATACATACATACTCTCGAAAAACATAATTCTCCTGGCGCAGTCGGGTAAAAATAGGATGATTTCGCGGTCAGGCATTGGTCATGTAAGTAAGTAAAATCTCTTTATTGCACCAAAGAAAATACATAACAAATATATAATGTAATTTTTGAGTTGAGTTTCAATTATGATTACTTTTATTTGACAATACTTCCTTGTTGTCCAATAAAGAGTTTTATTTTTTATTATTTTGGTGTATTGTTTTATAATGCGTCATGACTAAAAATATGATAGGTTAACTAACCTCTTCACATTTAAAAATGTCATGCACCACGACATGCTCATTCAAGAGCAGTGCCGTATTGAATCCCTCGCCACATTGCCGACACGTAAAGTTCGAACGTTCGCACGAATGCGTCACAAACGCTTTCGAATTATAAAACCTAACGTCACACGTTTGGCAATCGATCGTTTTCGGGTCGGGAACGTCGGCGAAGTGACGTTGGACTAGATGGTATTTGAGGAGTTGTGTGCCGGTGAAGGGGTCACCGCATTGAGCGCAGCAAAGGTTGTTGCAACCTGCGAAATGGATTTTCTATTGCAAATGTTTGGAGACCTATTTTTGGAATGTATGACATATAATGTCGAACAAAAATCCTTTGTTAACGAACAAAAATCGTTCGACTCACCGATTACGTGGAATGAAAATCGTTGGACACGCCAATCGATTATGTCAAACGACAATAATTCGACTAACCGATTACGTTGAATGAAATTGGTTTCGACTCACCAGTTTTACACGAGTCAAACCCTAAGTTAAATTTGTAATAATAAGTAAAATAAAAAAGAGTTTGACAGCGGACTTTATAAGACCAATTTCAGCCCAATTGAATCCCCCCCCCCCCCCTACCTCCAATGTTGTTTATATGTCCTCAATAAAATAAAATTACTCATGCTGACTAAGTAATTCATCATCACCATTCATGAAGATTACATATTCAATCGACCATACAACACGGAACCACCTCACGGCCTCTGACGTGGTGTCTTTAACGACCACCAGTACAACAGGCAACAGAGACAACGGCTTAACGTGCCTTCTTCATGATCAGACAATCAGGTGATTCAAGCCTGCAATGTCCTAACTCCTAACCAACCTGGGAACAACTAAACAAAGTATGCTTCCCGTGGAAATCGAACCCACAATCCCCGTCGAAGGCGAACGCCTTGAACACTGGACCACGGAGGCAGTTAACCGGTTTTGGATGAGTCCTACTTTTCAAAAATAGGGCTCCAACTTGGATAGGTACCTAAATCTAAGCTACTTATCATGTTTTTGTAATATTATGCAAAAAACAGCGGATTTTTTAAGACCAATGTCAGCCCAATTTAAGAATTATGTCCTCAATAAAACAAAATTACTCATGTGAACTGAAATAATTTCAGTGACCTTACCTCTAACATTAGTATGTCTTTCCAGCGCCTTATCATCCCTGAATCTTTTATCACAATCCTTACACGCGTTAGGAAACTCTTCCATAACATTATGACTAATCTTCTTATGAGTCTCAACACCTTTATCACTATTAAAGAACGCACCACATAAATCACACCACGGCAATTCAGACGCGTGCAAAAGTCTAACATGCGAATAATACGTCGCGTGTTTTTCGAAAACTTTCCCACAAAATTTACAAGAAAACAACTTTCCTTTATGATAATATTGATGTTTACGCAAAACCGGTCTCAATTTAGTTTGAAAATCACACTTTTGACATTTAAACAACCAATTGTGGCCAGTCACGTGTTCACGCAACGTTCGTTTATTGGTAAAAACGCAAGAACAAACGTCACACACAAAACCGTTTGGTTTTAAAACGTGATAGTTCTTTTCATGTTTCTCCAGAACGTTTGAATCACTACAGAATTTACCGCATTGACGACAATTGTGACTATTTACGTTTACCTTTCTGTCTTCTATTTCTTGGATCTGTTCTGTGTGCGACAGGAAGGTTACATCGAAACCTGTTGATTTCGCGTAATCTTTAACTATTTGCTTTGATTTACCCTTTTTATATCTTTTCGTCTTACATTTCTCTAATGTAACTTTCGGAACATCTTTTATTACTGTTATAACTTTCGAAACATCTTTTTTTACTTTTATAACATCCGGAACATCTTTTTTTACTTTCATAACTTTTGGAAATTCTTTAATTATAGGTTCAACATTAATATCTATCTTACTATCTCTAATACATATTTCGTAAGGTTTCATTTTCAATTCACTATCACCCTCTTCATGTTTTGCATCAAAAAATTCATCATTATGTGTAGTATTATCTAGTTTAGTGTAATCATCCGTTTCATCCGATTTTTCTGTCTTATGTATTAAATATTTAGTTGTCACTTCAACTTCTTTTGGTATATGTTTATAAACTTCAAAAGCTTTAGCTGTATCAGGTATTTTTATAGACAGAACTTCAGTTTCAACATACAGAAATTTCAATTCTGGATTGTTATTTCTTAAATAATTTGCGTGGTCTTTTGTTATCTGAAAATTGCATATTTGTGTTCAAGATAGGTATAATTTTTCGAATACATATTTATGGCCTATTGTCATTATGTCTTGCAGGAGATGGGTAAATGACATTAAGGCAGTAGCAAAAAAAAATTCTTAGTGGATTTTTGGTTTTTTACTGCTTAAAGTGTAATTGTAAATGTAATTTTGTAAATTGTGTCCGAAATAAAGGCTTTTATTATTATATTATGTCACTTTCTTAGGAACGTAAACAATTTATATTAAACATTATTATGATTTTTATCTTACCTACCCGCGACCATGAACACTACAAAGTGTTGTGTTACGTACGCCAAGCCAAGTCATAGCCGCCAAGCCGAGCCTAAGCCGCGTCACGACCGGAAGCAAGCCGTATGCAAGCCAGCCATAGCCGTCGCTGATCGGTCGTGACGTAACGCAGCCTTGCCACTTCCTAGCCGAGTAATTAATAGTGGGGATAAGTGTTTAAATAGGCTAGTAAGCTCATTTTGTGTTGATTTTGTTATAACTTATCATAACAGGGCGAAGCTCTGCCCGATTTGCTACTGATTTATAAAACTATAATTTAAATTGTTATCTAAGTAATTAAATACTTAATTATACGCCACGTTTTATTTCTCGCCGTTTCACTCAGAAGCGGGATGAAGCGCAACCGTCCTGGTTCGTCAACTGGGCAAGGAGTCCGCCCACCTGGATGGAAACTGTCTGACGAGCAATCGCATGAAGATGACAGTGATCGTGACTTTTCACCGCCACCTGCCAGAAAACTCCTCAAATATCTGCTGGAAAGCGAAGTGGACAGAGCGATACACGAACTCAATGAAGAATCTTCATCGGTCAACCGCATAAGAGATCATCGTGCAGCATCCTTAATACCGGAGTTTGACCCAGACAAAGACGAATGTACAGTGACAACATGGCTGAAGAAAATAGACCAACTAGGAGATATACACGGGTGGAATGATAAAATTAAAGCCTTTCACCTACAAGACAAGTTGCGAGGTCAAGCCCGAAAGTGGTACAACAGGCTCGAAGAGTACGACTATTCGTGGGAGGAGTGGAAAAGAATGTTGATACGTACTTTTCCTAAACATCGTGATTACAGTGCATTATTAGACGAAATGTTGCAGAGAAAGAAACTCCCTAATGAGTCTATGACGAAATATTATCAAGAAAAAGTCGCCATGTGTTTTCGGTGCAAATTGTCTGATCGTGCAACCGTCTCCTGCATCATAAGGGGCTTGCCGTTCTCGCTACAACCAAATGCGCGAGCTTTTCAATGCGAAAGACCGGATGAACTATACGAGGCCTTTCTATGTGCGATTGACGACTACAAGGGTCCGTCATTAGAGGTACGAGGGCAAAATAATAAAGACCTAAGACCATCACAGTCTATGGACAAGAAAGTTGACCTTGCGAGTGATCCTTGTCCACGGTGCAAGAAAACAGGACACTTTTTACGCCACTGCACAATGCCGGACCAACGTACGTGCTATAAATGTGGTGCGAAAGGCCACATTGCCACCAGCTGCCCGGGTTCCAAGATCTACAAGCCAGAAGACACTAACGAAATCGTCAAGGAGATCAAGTTGCTTCAGAATTACAATGAAACTTACAAAAAGACTGTCAGAATCAACGACCATTTCGTTAAATCTTACATTGATACGGGAAGCCAAGTGAATGTCCTTAACACTCAGATTTCTGATCTATTGGCATTAAAAGTACTACCTACAAGAACAATTCTGAAGGGATTTTCTGGCGGTTTCATCACGAGCCACGGAGTCGTCGAATTCAGCCTTGAAATTGACAAGATTACCCTCCGTTGTAAGGCGCATTTGTGCGATTTTGATTTGGGTGAAGTCCACTTGATTATTGGCCAACCAGTTATAAATGCAAATCACATGTCTTTGACTGTTAGCAACGGAATGGCAATATTAAAACAAGATGCTGCTTTTGGTGGAGAACTAGATGTGGAGGAAGAGCCATGTAAATTTAAGGTCCTTACGACATGTGAAGAAAGCCTACCGCCTGGTACTTCCATAATTAAAGTCCGCATATTAGGTAATATGAAGGATAACGACGTATGTACTGCTCCCAAACACTTCGAGTTCCAAGGCGTATCCTATTCGCTGCCGGCTACAGTACTTCGCGGCGGCGAGGGCTACATCAAAGTCATCAACACCAGCCAGCGGAACATCGAGTGGAAGGCCGGCGAAATTCTAGCACGAGCCGACAGCTGCGACGCGCCAACGCCATCTAAACAGGTTAGTGACACAGCTAAGCCATTCCCTAATTATTTGCCTATTTTGCCTAAGCCTCACTTGCCCGTTTTTTATAATTTGTGTGGATCCATCTCTTCTATAACTGACAGTGATGTTTGCCAAATTAATAATATCAGCATAGGTGACATTCCGTTAAATGAAATTACAATAGGTAATTTGAACGAAAATGAGCGTAGCCAATTGATACGTTTATTATTAAAGTACAAAAATAGTTTTGCTGGTAGTACAAAAGACCTAGGCTGTACAGATTTGTTGTATATGAAAATTAAACTCACGTCACAACATCCTATATATCGTCAGCCATACAGATTATCGCACAGTGAGCAGGAAATAGTCAAACGTAAAGTTTCAGATTTACTTGATGCCGGTATTATAAAAGAATCTGAATCTAACTATGCGTCACCAGTTATTTTAGTTAAGAAGAAAAATGGCGACAGTAGGCTCTGTGTAGACTATCGTGCACTTAATGCAATTACTGTAAAAGATAGGTACCCGTTACCAAATATAGACGATCAAATTTCGAAATTGGCGGGAATGAAATTTTTCACTACTCTTGACATGGCCCAAGGCTATCATCAGGCGATGATTTCACCAGACGATACACATAAAACAGCATTTATTACGCCACAGGGTCATTTTGAATATTTACGTGTTCCATTCGGTCTGGCTAATGCACCCTCTGTTTTTATGCGTTTAGTTAACAAAATAGTGAATTCAATACGTGTGACATCCCATAATTCTCTTAATAATAGTTCATATGAGATATTAGCATTTTTGGATGACCTGCTTCTACCCTCAATTGATATTAATACTGGACTTGACATTTTAGAAACAGTGCTACAAAAATTTCAATCTGAAAATCTAAAACTTAACATGAAAAAATGTGCCTTTTTACAAGATAAAGTGACTTATTTGGGACATGAGATTTCTAGTGATGGTGTGCAACCTTCAAATTGTAAATTGGACGCAGTATCTCTCTTTCCAGTACCGAAAAATGTTCATGAGGTACGACAATTTATTGGTCTTTGTAGCTACTTCCGAAAATTCATATTTCAATTTGCCCTGATAGCACGTCCTTTAACTGATTTGACAAAGAAAAACGCGTTATGGGTTTGGAGTGATAGTCAAAGTGATAGTTTTGATAAATTAAAACAGTGTTTGTGCTCTAAGCCAGTATTAGCTTTGTATGACCCATCATTACAAATAGAAATACACACGGATGCGTGCATATTATTACAAAAACAATATTATTACAAAAACAGACTGATGAGACTTTACGGCCAGTTCAATACTTTAGTAGGGTAACGTCTAAAGAAGAGTGTATGTACCATAGCTATGAATTGGAAACCCTTGCAGTGGTAGAATCCTTACGCAGATTTCGAGTTTATGTTGTGGGTAAACATGTGAAGGTCGTTACAGATTGTACGGCCGTGCGTGCGACACTTACAAAACGTGATATAATTCCACGCATTGCTAGGTGGTGGCTTATGATACAGGATTATGATATTAGCATTGAATATAGGCCGGGTGACCGCATGAAACACGTAGACGCACTAAGCAGAAACCCTATCGACTCTGTAAACGTAAATCGCCTAGAGGTAGCCGATTGGTTTTATACTGTCCAATACCAAGATGATAAATTAAAAAGTATCATAGACAGGTTGAAGTGTAGTTCAATTGACCAAGACTTAGCAAATAATTATATTTTAATTGACGATAGGCTTTATCGAAAAACTTTAAACGGGAATCGTCTTGTAGTCCCGGGATCAGCCAGGTGGAAAATCATTCAGATGCATCATGACGAAATAGGACACGTTGGGCTTAAACGTACTAGTGAATTAATTAAAACTGATTTTTGGTTCCCTAAAATGTCGCGGTTTATTCGAAAATATGTTTCTTCTTGTTTACATTGTGCATATGGGAAAGGGGAGCACGGAAGGAAAGAAGGCATGTTGCACCCCATTCCCAAGCCCAGCGAACCCTTTAGAATGGTCCACATTGACCATTTAGGTCCATTTTGTAGAACTAAGAAAGGATATGTGTATATTTTAGTTATAACCGACTCATTTTCAAAATTTGTAATTGCAGAGCCAACTCGAACGGTTAATTCTATTGAGTCTATTAGAACCCTTAAACGAATATTTTCCCTTTTCGGATACCCTGATAGAGTAGTTACTGACCACGGGAAGGCATTTACTAGTAGATATTTCAAAAAGTTTTCTGTGGATAAGCAGTTCAAGCATACCTTGAATGCTATAGCATGCCCGCGGGCAAACGGCCAAGTCGAGCGTACTAATCGCACTATTCTCAATGGCCTTCGCGCTGTCGACCCCAGTGAAGCAGCTAATAATTGGTCAAATTGCTTACCTGATGTGATATGGGGTATTAATAACACCGCAAATGAGACAACAGGTTACAAGCCATATGATTTAATGTTTGCACGCAGTAGTAGGTCAGTGTGTGACGTATCGATTCCAGGGAACATACCCGAGTCGACTCAGTCAAAACGAGAAAAGGCTAGGATTCGTATACAAAAAGCAAGTATCAAGATGAAGGGTAATTTCGATAAACGGCGTAAGAAACCTCATGTTTATAAACGGGGCGATTTAGTTTTGTGGAGGCAAGCGCCTACGAGTAGTGCTGCTAGAGTCAACACGAAATTAGATGACCTATATTCTGGACCTTATATAGTTACTAAGGTTATTGGCAATGACAGATACAGGATCAGGAGTATTAAGGGTCTAAGAGGTTACAAAAGCTTTACGGGCCTAGTGTCAGTAGATTCTCTAAGACTATACCGAAGTATTGCTCCTGAATCTGACAGTGCCAGTAGTGCTGATGAACAGTTGGAAACTGAAGATTTGATAGATTTATTAGAGAGCTAATCTGTTTTAAATGTTCCCATTGCGGGAGCAATTGTTACAGGATGGCCGATTGTTACGTACGCCAAGCCAAGTCATAGCCGCCAAGCCGAGCCTAAGCCGCGTCACGACCGGAAGCAAGCCGTATGCAAGCCAGCCATAGCCGTCGCTGATCGGTCGTGACGTAACGCAGCCTTGCCACTTCCTAGCCGAGTAATTAATAGTGGGGATAAGTGTTTAAATAGGCTAGTAAGCTCATTTTGTGTTGATTTTGTTATAACTTATCATAACAGGGCGAAGCTCTGCCCGATTTGCTACTGATTTATAAAACTATAATTTAAATTGTTATCTAAGTAATTAAATACTTAATTATACGCCACGTTTTATTTCTCGCCGTTTCAGTTGGAAACAATTAAATGTTTTTTTTTTTTTTTTTTGTATTCTTAATTTGCAATCAGTCACTTCGGACTATAAGCAAATGTGGTGTGTGCTTCTTGTCATGCCTGGTGCTGCTCCCATTGGAGTCAGCCCACTATTTTTTAACACTATTCATCATAGGTCTTGGTCGAAAATGTCCCGGCTCCGTTTTAGCTGACGGATGGTTTCAGGGATTGTGAGCTGGCCCGCCAGGGGATTTGGATGTCTTTCCAGTCTCTTTTTGTATGTATCTCCATGACCAGCTATTTCCTCCTTTATTGTAGGCATACATAGATTTTCATGGACCTCTGTATTTCTGATAAACCATGGTGCGCTTGATATCTGTTTCAGTATGCAGTTCTGTACTCTTTGAGCTATCATAATGTTTGAGGCACTAGCAGATCCCCAGAGCTGGATGCCATATGTCCAGATTGGTTTCAAAATAGACTTGTATATTAGCAGCTTGTTATCCACAGTCAGTTTCGAGTTTCGTCCCATGAGCCAATAAAGTCCCCTGTGTTTCAAATTGATTTCTTCCCGTTTAGTTTTAATATGCTTCTGCCACGTAAGTCTGCGGTCCAGGTACATTCCCAGATATTTTACTGTACTCTGGTGTGTGAGTTGGGTGCCATTTAGCGTAACGGGTGGGCAGTCATTTTTTCGCAGGGTAAATGTTACCTGGACTGACTTTGACGCGTTGGCCACTATCCTCCATTTTGTAAGCCATTTCTCTATTTTATCAAGTCCGTTCTGTAGGACTCGTGTGGCTTGTGCCGGGCACACATCCGAGGACAGTAATGCCGTGTCGTCTGCGTATGTAGCAACCGTAACGCCCGGTGCTTGTGGTAGGTCATATGTGTATAGAGTATACAGTATCGGCCCAAGTACCGATCCCTGTGGCACTCCTGCACATATGTCATAGAAGTTCGAAGTGCATTCGTTTTCCCTCACTTGGAATATTCTGTCACTTAAGTATGATTCCAGGATTTTGAAGAAAGTATGAGGTAGAATAGTTTTTATCTTACACAATAGACCCTTGTGCCACACTTTGTCGAAGGCTTGCTTTATGTCCAGGAAAGCTGATGAGCAATATTCTTTTTTTTCCATGGAAAGTCTTATTACTCTACAGACTCTGTGGACTTGTTCTACAGTTGCGTGTTCCTGTCTGAATCCAAACTGATGATTTGGAATTATTGCTTTTTCATTCAAGACTTTCATCATTCTATGCAGAAGCAACTTCTCGAATATCTTGGAGATTATCGGTAGAAGACTAATTGGTCTGTATGAAGTGATATCATGGATTGGTTTTCCAGGTTTGTGAACCATAATCACTGTTGACACTTTCCAGAGTCTCGGGAAATATCCAACCCTCATCATTGCATTGAATACCATTGTCAGAAACACAAATACTTTTCGAGGAGACTCTTCAAGAACTTTCTTATCGATTAGATCATAGCCTGGGGCTTTATTGTTCTTTAAGGCCTTTAGATTCCTATATAATTCTCTCGATGTTACCAATTTTAATGGCTTGTCGAGTTGTAGATTTTGGTTGAGAATCAAGTCAATTTCCGCTTCGTCCACATCAGGAGCCGGATCGTTTGGAGTAAACACTAGACTGAGATGCTTAGCAAAGACCTCTGCCTTTTCTTGCGATGTTCTAATCCACTTAGAGTCTTCGGTGCGCATAGGCGATTTTTGATGTAAGGGTCTGTTCATGTTTCGGCAAGCTTTCCATAAGGAGTAATTGGATGTTTTTGTTGCTGATAGACCTTCTAAGTATGTATTCAGGGCAGCGCTATTTGCCTCTGTAATCAGAGTCTTCAGCTCTCGAATTGCCTTATTAAGTTCCTTTTTGTCTTCGGGATGCCTACTGTTATGCCACACACGACGTAATCTCCTTTTTTCCAGTATTTTTTGACAAATATTATCTGAATACGTTTTAGTCTGTGGCAAACGATCGGTGACTATGGGTGTGGACGACCAACAGCTTTCTTGTATCACTGATGTCAACATACGTACCGCGTTTTCAATGTCTGTTTCGGTTTTGAGAGCTATTTTAAGATCTAATCTCTCGTCGACAAGTTTTCTATATGACTCCCAGTCTGTGCGTTTGTTGAAGAGTGAAGTGCCATGTTCTATGTAGAGCGCAGTGATACCAATTGTGAGTACAACAGGAACATGGTTGGTATTGGAGTCCAGACATGTTTGTATTTGATGACCAAATCTAGAGAGGCCTTTTACTACAAAGAAATCTATGACATCGGGAAGTCGATTTGGATCGGTTGGCCAATTGGTCGGTTCCTATGTTGAGATTGTATAAAGTTTGTTCTTGTCAATAGACTTCTTGAGCTCTCTTCCTCTAGTTGTAGTAAGTCTAGAAGCCCAGGAAACATGTTTGGCATTCCAGTCGCCTCCAACTATGAAGCGCGGCCCCAATGTGCTGAATAGTTCTTCATAATGTTCCTCTTTAATGCTATGTTTTGGGGGGCAGTAGATGGCGGACACGTTGAATGCACCATTGCGATCATCTATTGTCACCGTAGCTGCCTGAATATGTAGTTTTCTGAATTGTGGTTGTACATGGTGTTTGATATTGGATTTTATAATTACAGCTGCTCCTGCGTGTGCGGTGCCATCTGGATGGTTTGTGGCATAAATATTGTAGTTACGTATCTTGATACTAGTATTATCAGTGAGATGGGTTTCAGAAATCAACATAATGTCAATGTTGTGTAAATGCAGAAACAATTCGACTTCTTCTAAGTTAGGAGACAAGCCGTCTGGGTTCCATGTTGCCATTTTTAGGGATGCCATTATGGCATCTTCGTTAGCAGTGTTGTTATGAGGTTAATTAAAGTGCTCATTTGTTGTAAGATTATTTCAATTTTTTCCGTGTGTTTGAGAAGCATTTCTTCTATTTTATTTGATGGTGTTACCTCTTCATTACTTGGTATTTGATTTTCCTTTGATGTTTCCGCATAACTCCTCCTCGTTTTGTTGTCTCGTCTTTCTGCAAGGAAGTGTAGTTGTTCAGGTTGTGGTGTTATTTCTCTGATAGAAGTAGCTACTGATATGCGTTGTTGTACGTTTTGTTGGGAAGTTGATTTATTATATTGGTTTGTTTGTACTCTAGCTCTGATGTGTACCTGTTTGTTAGCTTTCCTCGACAATATTTGTTTGTAAACCTCACACCCCTTGTAATTGGCTGGATGAGCACCCAGGCATAAGGCGCATTTCGCTGGTGTATTTCGATCTCTTTTGGGACAGTCTGCTGTTCTGTGTCCTTGAGCACATTTTACGCAGCGGTATGGCCTCATGCAGTAATTTTTTGAATGCCCATACTGCTGACATCTTTGACATTGGATGATTGAGTTACGTTTCTTTGGGTCTTCTTTTATAACTGCTTGGTGGCTAATGTGTTTAATATTCTTTATAGCCATGTTATTTGGGCTTTGTTGTAAGGTTGCGAAGAAAGTTGACGTTGGTTTCTTGTCTGGGCCATACTTTGCATTTACTATCTCTCCAATAACCGTGTTGCCAGTTTCTTCCAATGCTTCTTTTATTTCAGCAATGGGTGTTGAGTGATGAAGATTTTTAATTACTACTCTGTATGGTTTGTTGTCTTTTCTGTTGAACGTGTGTCCAATCAGTCCCTTCTCTCTGACAATGTCTATTATGGATTTGTAAACCTCTACTAGAGGTTTACAATTAAATGTAAATAAATAAGTAGTTAAATGCAATGAAATGAGGTTCATGAAAATCTATGTATGCCTACAGTAAAGAAGGAAATAGCTGGTCATGGAGATGCATACAAAAAGACACTGGAAAGACATCTGAATCCCCTGGCTGGCCAGCTCACAATCCCTGAAACCATCCGTCGGCTAAAACGGATGAATACTGTTAAAAATAGGGGGCTAGTTCCAATGGGAGCAGCGCCAAGCATGCCAAGAAGCACACACCACATTTGCTTATAGTCTGAAGTGACTGATTGCAAATTGCAAATATAGAATACAAAAAAAAAAATGTAATAAAACGGTATTGAAATAGATGTCAATGTATAACAATAGCAAAAACATAAGAAATCATTAGTCTATGTATTGTTCAGATTGAGTCTTCCAGTGAGTGAAATTAAATGTAATCTCACCATTTTGCTTTTCATCTGTGTTAGTATCTCGACCACTTTGAGACATCTCGCTTTGAATGTAACAAATTTGTTTAATGTTCGTTTACAGAATGAGCAAAAGTGAACCGGAGGCCCTTCCATTGGTAACTGCAATAAATAAAATAAGCCTTTATTTTCCATTCCACGTTATATATTTGTACAGTCCAGGACCAAACACCTTAAATTTTAGTTGTTTAGATAATTGGTTCCAAAATACTAGATTAAAATGGGTATGAATGAATGCTTATTACGGACTGAATGCAATTTGATTAGTTTACATAAATGTCACCCGAGTGAATTTGGTGAGAGAGCTATGTACGTGATCCGTACAATATTGTTTATTTCTTAGATTAATAATGAGTCTCCGCGACGCACACAACACCAATTATTAATCTAAGATTTAATTATTAAAACTTTATTGTTCTACAGGTATTCCATTGGTGCAGAAATGGACTTGAAATTAAAGACTTTTTGTGAAATACAAGACGCTGCTTGATATAGACGCATCAGCTGTAACAGCTGCCTGTCTATAATGAAATAAATAAATAAAGTATAAATACTTATAACAATTGGCAAATTACAATTATTGTTTTAATAACTCTTAATTTTAATAATCAGCAGCAATACAACCACATTAATATTCTTATTCTTGGCAAGTCATAGTGATATTTGGTATGGATATCGGAAACAGGCGATCAAACATAGGCTACATTATCAGCAGGATACAGCTAGTACGTAATATGGGAGATTAGTTCACTTTATTGAACCAACAACAAAGACAAAATTGCCTAAAATATCTACTAAACAATACAAAACAAAAAAAAGGAGAAAGACACTGTGTTTATGAAATGTACATACCATGGTTTTCCCTAGTGACTATAACAAACCTTGTATTTATTGTACCACAAGTAAAAAAAAACTTTTACAATTGGCGCACTTAATACTGAAAGCATTGTCTCCCAGTCAACCATTAGGAAAAACAGAAAAGTTATGTACAGTGCGAATTATCTCTAAAACACTTAATGCTAAATTTACATACAATATTCATAAGTTAAGGCATTAATTAAAATGTAAGTAAAATTTTTGTAAACAGTAGTATGGGAGCACCATAACTTTAAAAGAAAGAACATTTAAACCAAAGGCTGTTCAGTACAACAAAGAAATACTATTTCCCAAAACTGAGGGTATTAAACTTACGGAAATTCCAATAAGACTCTCGTAGGCCTCCAATGACTTAACATCCAGAAAGCTAGGCATCTCCAATGTATCCATACAACCGAGGCACACAATACTTTGATTCATTTTCATTTTTCAAGGTACGGTTCTTGATTGAATATCACTTAGCTCCTAAATTAATTACACAAACAAAACGATTTACTATTCGTTAATTGGAATCAAGACATCAATTTATTACTTCACCAGCAAAATAGAAATCAAATCTAATAAGAAAAATAGTAAAAACTTAGGTTTGGAAAATTGGTACCGTAGGTACCTAGTCAAATCTTATTCAACAAAATAAACATCTGTGTTTAGATTAGAACTTGTCAAATAGTGTTGTTTAACGATAGTCATAACTAGTCGATAACTATAGTCGATTCGAAAGCGAAGCTGATAGCGTCGATTTTTTTATAGTCGCTATATTGTCACATGTGTCTTATAATATTCATATAATATCGATAGTAATACCGATCCATATCATTTTTTAGCAATACCACAGATTACTTACAGAATAATACCAGATAGATACTAGCAAACGGTACTAATATAGGCACATAGCGCGGAGAACCGATGGCCGATGGGGCAGAAAGGTTCTCGAATGGCGACTGCGTACCGGTAAACGCAGCGTTGGACATCTACAGACCAGATGGTCAGATGACCTGAAAAAGATCGCAGGCAAACGCTGGATCAGACTGCTGCCAACCGATCATTGTGGAAATCATTGGAAGAGGCCTATGTCCAGCAGTGGACTGACTGCGGTTGAAATGATGATGATGAAATCTATAGTTTTGGTTCCAAAACAATTGATAGTGCCTATAGTTTAAACGTAATGCCATGACAATACTATCGATGGTCAGCTAAGTTTGAATTTATCGACTTTTTGAAATATATAAGCGAACTCACCAGAACACTATCATTATTTGTGAGTCGTTGGAAACATTTTGCTAATCAAGCAATAGGTCAGTCTTTCCTCGATAGTTTTTAAGTACTTAATCAAATGTCATTCACAGTATTGTTTTGTAATTATGGGCAATAATATCATGAGTTGGGAATCATAATATATACATATAATAAATATATATATATATGTATATACATATAATAAATAATCTAATAATTTTTGATAGTATATCATCAACCAGAAGATTGAAAACTTATTTGAAAAGTTATGTAGTTTTCGAGTTGAATTATCTATAGTTATTTTTGGTTAGTTTATGTAAATACAATAAATAACTGTCGATATTGAAACAATCGATGCTTTTGCAACACTAGAACCAACCCTGTGCTGTCTCTCAGTCCCAGCTGACAATGTCAGTATTGTCACATTCAGAACAAGCATTTTTTAAGTGTTTACGGCTATGGATACAAGTCTTCTTCGCCACTGCGTTTGCAAAGATGTAGCACATTGAGAAACGTTATTTGTTTCTTAATGATGTAGCGATTGCATGGGTGATTATTAAAATCAAAAAACGACACTACCTATCTTATTTAAATACAAACGTTGCCGTTTATATTTGATAAGTTGTGTTGTGTGGTACACGTAGCGTTAGTTATTTACCGTATCTGCGTCATAGTCGTCGCAGCGGACATCCTTGCCTTATTTTGTCGGGATTTTTACCCTAAATCTGCTCGATGACGTGCGGTATCTGTTTCGGGTGAGAGGGTGCAAGTGTCCGTTCTGTACGTTAGTACTATTAATAAATAGATCTACTAATAGTATTTATTTAAAACAACATATTTACAATATAACTCTTTATTGCACAACAAGGAAACATTGTCAAATACAAGTTATCATAAAAAAACCTTGCGCCAGAGGCGGTCTTATTACAATTCTTCCAGATTTTTTAAATTATTTACAATAAATTATTACTTAAGGCTAACTCTTGCGTCTTCCGTTTCCGATTATGTCGCTGCGGCCACGGCATGTGGAGGTGGGCAGTCTTGATGTGAGTTTTTACGGTCGTGGATGTCTGGAATGTTTTGTTGCACATCGCGCACACGTGCTTGCGCTCGCCCGTGTGTATCTTAAAAAAAACAAAACTTTTTAGTCTGTAGAAAACATGGCGGGAAATCGTGGGTAAAGCGCTATTTCGGAATAAACATGGTAAATAGACACAAATAAGATCTTAGATATAACAGGTACAATGTAGGTATCACATGTTTAGTCATTCATCACTGACATGTAAGAACGACACCGGAGTGTCGTTAAATATCATTTTACATTAAAAAGTCATTTTACATTTTCAGTCCAAAAATACCACCCCGAACTAGACCAAAAGTGCCCATTACGCTGGCTGGGTTCACCCTCCGAATCGCAAAAAATAAAATAAAAATTAAAGATCGTTTATTGTCAGACCACATAGCCCATAGATTTAAATGAAATCAAAATAATAGAAGTATCAAGTAGTAAATAGAAAAAGTTATCCCAAGTAAGCTCACCGATTTGCACGAAGAACATGCAACTTGATGAACCTAACGATTTTATTCCTACTCCCCCTTAATCTGCGCACCAGCGATACTTTTTTTTTTCTTATGTTTTCGCGATTGTATAAAACCGTATTAAAATAGTTTAATTTAATGGATACTTTTTTTTTTGGATGTCCTCTGACCCCCGTATTCTCGTATGGACATCCTTCACTCAAACTCATTGGAAGGCGCCTTAATGAAGTCCTCGAACTTTCCTTGAAAATGACATTCTTAGTTGGTTGCTTGAGCAAACTCCAATGAGGAACGTCACAGGTTATAATAATAATTCAAAGTACAAAAATTGAAAAATACAAAAGAATAGAGTAAAAAATAAACAAAGAAAGTAGTTAACTAGGCAAAAAGTGACAAAAAACTGATTTCACACCACTTTCGAGGCCGCCTCAAGGTACCTCTCGACCAACCTTATATTTGACAGTTCGATACTCACCACCAATGAGAAATCATCTCAAGTCAAGGAAACTTGTGACGACTAATCATACCAATGAGGTGGAGTAAGGTTGAGTCGAGTTTGAGTGAAGGTTTAAGAATATGGGTGTGAATCAGGTACCACTCATATGCAAAATTTTTAATAATAATCTGTACATGGTCAATTGCCCATGTAACCCTTTCTTTCCTCCCTCGTACACTGCGATTATGGAATGAACTTCCTGACATGGTTTTCCCCAGTGATTACAACATGGGAGCATTCAAAAAAGGGCGTGGAAAAATTCCTTCTGGCTGTGCAATGCGCTCATGATATCCCCGGTGTTGCAGGAGTTCATAGGCTACGGTAACCACTTACCATCAGGTGGGCCGTACGACTGTTTGCATACTTAATTGACATCTATATGGACTTACCAGGAAGTGCCTGTCGAGTCCGGTGTAAGTCCTGAAGGCTTTTGGACACTGGGAACATTTGTACGGCCGCTCGCCGGTGTGAACACGCACGTGTAACTACGAACAACAAAAAAATATTGAACGAACTTAAAAAAAAATATTGAAATAAATTGCGATAAGACCGCCTATGTACACATTGTTTAAATTAGCGCTATTTTTGAAATGTAAGAAAATTATTTTAACACATTTTCGAAAATTAGTACTCCTGAAGAAGATAGAAATAATACGAAGCAACATAAAATCCAGGGCCGTACAACCATTAATAAAAAAAAATAACAAACCTCAGGGTTCCCAATGTTGAACTAGTTTACAATAAATAAAAATTTTAATATTCAATTATTTAATACTAGCTTCTGCCCGCAAAAAGTAGCCTATGTTTGACCCCGGGTCTTCAACGATATTCATACAAAACTTCATCAAAATCCGTTCAGCGGTTTGGCCGTGAGCGAAACAGACAGACAGACAGACTTTCGCACCTATAATATTAGTATGGAAGTACGGATACCTTAAGTGTGGCTTTCTGCTTGAATCCCTTGTTGCAATGAGGACACGAAAACTGCGGCTCAGCGGAGTGCGAGCGCTGATGCGTGCTCAGACGGGACCACGTCTAAACAAATAATTATTAGTATAAAATTTAATTCACTTGAAAATCAATAATCGAATTCATATCAAACATGATATTATATCTAAATAAACTTATGACTAAAACTTAAACTAAATAATTTGAAAAAAACTAAAAACCATAGAAATCAAATCTAACCTAAAATAAATAATTCATTGAGCGTTTGCTACCGCTAGCGAGTTTGCATCGCTCGCTTGATCAAAGGCAAAGCCCATGGCCGAGGTTCGTCCCAACTGGGAGCCCCTTGTGCATTTGCCGAAAAGGCTGAGTGGTTAATAGCCCTCGCCTCAAACTGTCCCGCTGTAAATTTAAAAGCTCACAGGAGCCGATAACGGCTGGACCGATTTGGTTATTTTTGGTTTCGAATTATTTGTCCAAGTCCAGGGAAGGTTTAAAAGGTGAATATATTCGGAGGCGGTACGAAGTATGCTGGGTCAGCTGTCAGCTAGTTACTTTATATATTTGATAATTATTAATTAGCTGTCTCTATGGTTATAAATTTAAAACATACAATTACTAACAGTAACAACGTACAGAACGGACACTCACACCTTCCTGAAACAGATACCGCAACGAGCTGCGCAGTTAGGGTTAAAATAATGCAACAATTATTATTTATATACCTATAAGGTCACCACTATTTTTTCCTATAAGCATGTAACACTTTTATTCAATGTCTATCACACACGTTCCTATCTTCCCTAACAAATTTTAAGCTGATCCTATCATACATCATTAAAACACCTCATTATTTCTATCTGCAAACCACATTTTTCCTTACTCCCCCTCCCACTACTTACCAGCGGTTACTTTTCTCCAATTCTGCAAAATATCATCATCTCTATCCCTAAAAAACCCTATTACTCTTACCCCCTTACTTCAAATCACTATTTCTTACTGTCCCCCTTACTTACCAGGAACCCCTTCTCCCCCTTACTACCGGAACCCCCTTTTCCCCTTACTTACCGGGAACCCCTTCCCACAAAGTTCGCAAATGAGCGGCATCCCCCCGCGCCCCTCCGCCGCGTGCTCGACAAGCTTCTCAATGAGCGAGTCTCCCTCGCTCGCGACCCGCCATTTGCGGACCACTGTCTGTTTTGGACACTTCTCCCTTTTTTGGACGTCGTCCGGTTTATCTTTCTTCTCTCTCTTCTGTTGGTAAGAGTTTGTAAATGAAATGTACTGGATGCCTTATGGATTACAAGTCGGATGACTTGTGACAGTCACCAGAACCGCCACTTAAAAGTTTAGTGTGTGTTTAATACAATACAACACAAATATATGTTTACTAGGTGTTTCCCGCAGCTCCGCCTGCGACAAAAAGTAGCCTATGTTTGACCCCGGATCTTCAACTATATTCATACCAAATTTCATCAAAATCCGTTCAGCGGTTTGCCTGTGAAAGCGTAACAGACAGACAGACTTTCGCATTTATAATATTAGTATGGATGAATTTAACACATGGTAAATATTTGGTTGGTTTGTATTATAATAATTAAAATTTAATAACATATTTTTATGATCTGATTTTCTTTATTTATTGTAATTTCAGACACATTTTTTGACATTGTATTATAGATTAAACGAACAATTGGCTAAGCTAAGTAAAAAAACGAATCCTACCTTAAATTCTTGTCGTTCGGCAAGCGGTCGCGGCCCCCGCTTGCGCCTCGGTCGAGCCGAATGCGACAATTCATAATGTCGCTTAAAATAACCACCATTTGTGAATTGTTTACCGCACTGCAATAGTTAATATACATGATTTTATGGCATATCTGGAGGGCAATCGCGCTAAATGCAAATCAGGTTAACGTATAATTACCAAAACCGACTTACCCATTTAACATAGTAAAAATATGAATGAATGAATGAACACTTTATTGCATCATTTACATAGATTAAATAGGTTAAAATAGTTTGTAAAGTTTGTAGGTAAATGAATACAAAGGCGGACTTGTCGCAAATGCGATCTTTAACAGCAAACCTTGAGGTAGAAAGGAATAATAAGATTAATATACAGTGGTGCAGAAAAGGAGATCGTTAGTCGAGCGCGACCCGCGTATCCGTAGCGAATGCGCGTGTCAAGCGACGGCGTGACGCGACCACTATTGGATTGGTCGACATTTAGTGGCATTTTCTGTCATGAACATGCCAACCCGTGGATCCCTTGTTATCGATAGATAGCAGTCGTGAGGCTGTGTCAGATGCCTTAGAAAAATCTGACAGTATTGGCCACTAACACACCTCGGGTCATGTTTCTATTGGCCTGGTTTTACTGTAAGTACGGAAGTCAGACGACAGTCGCTCCATTGTAATAACCAGTACCGCCATCTAGGACCATGATGAAGGCGTACTTTAGGCTGAGCATAAGCTGAGGATGCAACTGGGAAAACACGCTCAGACAAAATTAGTAACAGTCGCGAAAACATAACAATCATTAAATTAGGATAAATAAGGGCACGTTTACACGGATCCAGCGCTTGCAATCCACGAGCCCTGTTTTTGAAATGTATGACATATACTAGCTGTGCCCGCGGCTTCGCCCGCGTGGAATTCCGTTTGTGTCACGAAAAAAAGTAGCCCATGTCACTCTCCAGGTCTCCAACTATCTCCACACATAAAATACTCCGCTTTAAAAAAGCTCCGTTTTATCGTGAAAGAAGGACAAACAAACACACTTTCACATTTATAATATTAGTATGACTAGTATGATGTCGAATGAAAATCGTACGAATGATATCGAACAAATAAAAACTTTAAAAATAGCAGCACCTTTCTAATAACTTCTGTTCTATGTTGTAACCTGTTCGGTTTACTGTGTACATGAATTTGGTAAATAAACTTATATAAAAAAAAAACGACTCTCTGATTTTGTGTGGGTCACGTTTTTTAAAAATAGCACTCTAGTAGTGAATTTGTCTATGTAGACGCGTTGTCTAAACCAGCCCTAATTTAAAAGAAAAGTTTTTAGGAAAACTCACCTCCTCACACCGAAATATATCATGCGTCAAAAACACATGATCGGTAAGCAGCTGCGTATTTTCAAAAGCCTCCCCGCATTGCACGCAAACATCACTAGAACCGCACACGTGTCGCCCCAGCGCATCTGTGTTATTAAACCGGAGATTGCACTGACTACAGTCGTGGTGCTCTGGCGTTGTGTTAGCGAAGTGTCGCTGTACTAGATGGTGTTTGAGCAGAGCTGCGTTGGGGAACGATTCGCCGCATTGAACGCAGTTTGGGAGTGCGCAACCTTCAACAAATACATTTTGGGGTAACTTTTAGTATCAACATTTAAGAAACATTATCATTGAAATGGGTAAAGGCTAGGATTGATGATGATTTTGGTATCAATATTAAACGCTACTGTAAAAAAACGCTTTTAAATTACACAATGGTTGAATACATATATAAACAGACATATACCTATATTAAAAAAAAAAAAATGCCATAAAGACGCTAAAATTGTCATCGTTTTAAATCTAGCTACACGCCTCTATCCCTTTCTCGTTTTCATTTTTAATTACAGTTTAAATGGAAAAGGCATTTCACAAATTTTAGATTCTCTCTGCACGACAAAAAAATATCCCTAGTAGACACACACATATCTATTTAACGCGTCCATATAATACACAGAAAGTGATCTCATTTCTGTCACAGAATAAGTAGTAGTACTAGGTTATTAAACCGGAAATGCATTGACTACAGTCGCGGTGCTCCGGCGTCATGTTAGCGAAGTCGCTGAACTAGAAGGTGTTTGAGCAAAGCTGCGTTGGGGAACGATTCGCCGCATTGAATGCAGTTTGGAAGTGCGCAACCTTCAATAAATACATTTTGGGGTAACTTTTGGTATCAATATTCAATGACTGGCGGGCCATAGAAATAAGAATCGTATGAAAAAGTATCGTATCGTAAGTATCGTATGAAAAAGTTAACAGGCCTGCTAATGCCACTTCTATATATTCTTAATTCTGTGGACGTCCCGCCACGCGAGCGGGATTGGCGTCGTGGACGGTTGTGGAAAAAATGAGCCACACACTTTTAAGTTACATACAATGGTATAAATAAGTGCATTTTACATACATACATACATACCATCACGCCTTTTTCCCTCCGTGGTAGGCAGACACTACGGATTTCCATTTGCTACGATCCTTACAGACTTCCCTCGCTTCTACGCTCATCACTCTCGTCATACACGCTCGTCGATTACGGGTACTCCTGACATCTCCCTTTTTTAATATGTCTGCGATTTGGTCGCAGTATGTTCTCCGAGGCCGGCCCTTACCGACTTTTCCTGTCACCTTTGATTTATAAATACCTTTCGTAAGTCTCCTTTCATCCATCCTTTCTACATGCCCAAGTGCATTTTAGGGTAATTTAAATCGAAGAACTAGCTTAAAATGTTACGGAACAATTCCCATTAACGGAATATATAACGTACATATTATAAGTATGTCAAACAAATTGGCAATCACGCGCACTTAACACGATTCTACTTTGGTTAGGACTTTGCATTGACACCTGATTGTCTGTTAATATCTAATGATGACGGAGCTTCGAAAGGCAGTATGTTAAAGGAATCACATTAAAACTCTGCAGCCAGGCTATACAGGGACCGTTGACCATGTAACATGAATAAAATAATGCGATAAACCATATTAAATTATTGAACTCTATGTATAACAATCGCTAAATAAAACATTCATTCACGATCAATAGATCCTATGCACCCTGGTATCAAAGTTTTCGAAACCGCCTTTCGGCCTCTAACGTATGTCCTTAATATAATAAGACATAATAGAAAAGAACTACCCTTAACTAACTACCCTTACTAACTTACCTTGCACAGCAGTATGTCTTTCAAGCGCGGCGTCGCTCTTAAACCTCTTGTCACAATTCGGACACACGCAAGGAAACTCCTCCACCATATCATGAGTTAGTCTCACGTGTTTTTCAACCCCTTTCTCTCCAACAAAGAACTCACCGCACAACCTACACCACGGCAATTCCGACGCATGTAACATCTTCAAATGTGATAAGAACGTCGTTATTTTACTATAAACTTTATCACAAAACTGACACGGATACTCCTTTCCTTCATGAAAACTCCGATGGGACATCAAACCCTTCTGTTGGTTTGTCTTAAAATCGCACTTCTGACACGTAAATACCCAACTGTGATTCTCGATATGGCATTTCAATGTCAATTTCTTTTGGAATACGCAAGAGCAGATGTCACAGATGAAGCTCCCCGGATTCCATACGTGATACGCTTTCGTGTGTCTGTTTAGAGCGTTCACATCTCGAAAATGTTTACCGCATCGCTCACAATTATGTCCACTTAATACAATTTCTTTCCTTTTTACATCTATTTCCTTAACTTGTTCAGCGGGTGATAGGAATTTAATATCAAAACCGGCCGAGTTGGCATAATCTATTATAATCTGATTGGAATTTAAAGTTTTAAGCGTATTTATACGCTTTTCTGTTTTAGGTCTGCCGCGTTTTCTACTTTTCTTAACATTTTTCCTCTTTTTAACTTTAATTTCATTTCTATCTTTAAAATCTTTACTGAATTCTTTGAAATGTACATCGATTGATTTGGCTGTGACATCAATATGTTTATTTACTGTTACTTCATCAATTTCTGCAATATCATCACCACACATATGTATATCATCATTCTCATCAACTTCTTCTTTCACAATTTTTAAATCAGTCACATCTGTCGGTTCGTTGACTAAAACAATTTCCGGTTCGGCATTTGTGACGTCCAATGTTATGGTTTTGGTTCTGATGTATTGAGGTTTTAGATCTGGGTAGTTTGACGTCAGTCCGTGAGGAATTTGTTTACTTATCTAAAAAGAAATATGTTGTTAATGTGTTGGTTTATAGAAATAAGGTTGGGGTTAATATTTACGCCCTTCGTAGGTAAAAGGTAGGTTATCAAAACCATATTAAATTTATGTTTATCCGTTCAATTATTTAATTATTCAATTCACATATTACTGGAATGTGGTCAGTATGCGGAGCAGTATACGTTCCTCTTGACAACGGCGGCCTCAATTTTACATTGAGTTCACCTTTGTCGGGTCCATTTACGCTTTCTGGAGAGCTGCCATTGCTAATAGATAAGCTTGCTCCACCTTTGACTTCCCCGATAAGGCTGGCATCACTAAAAAGGAATTTAAAAAAACATTCATACATATTGGGTATATCATCATCATTATCTCAGCCACAAGACGTCCAGTGCTGAACATAGGCTGCTCTCATGGATCTCTTTAGATCCATGGAAGTTTTTGCCATACTCACCTTGGCAGGCCGGTTGGTGAGGGCAGTTTTAATAGCTTATTGTACTTCCAACTCTGCTCCCGATTGGAACATTCTACAAGTAAAGAATGGGTGGGATTTGGGATGGGCAAGTGGTATTGGGATGCTACTGACTCAGACGAATTGAGGTTGAGTATGTAGTAGATCGGGTAGTTCGTGTACCCGTTTGTTTCAAACATCGGACAAATGCTTGAACACAACACAACCTGTGACTAAGTATTGGGTATACAAACTTACCCATTGTCCCTGCGCCAAAGCCTGCTGAAGCACTTCGAGGACCTTGAGGCACCTGGAGCGGAACTCCATAAACTTGAGGACGCTGCGACGGCAGTACGAGCAGAGGTGCTGGGGGTACCCGTCTGATGGTGACAACTAAAAAAATATTTGTTGAATTCAGGGTTGACATATAAAAAAAAAAAAAAAAACATTTATTAACTGCATTATAACACAGATTACATAACGAAATTTGTTAGTAAAATATTACTTAATATAATATTTTTTGTCCTAAATAAATGATTATTTATTTTATAACTAGCTGACCCGGCTAACTTCGTACCACCTCTGTACCCAATATATTCACCTTTTAAACTTTCCCTGGCCTTCCACAAATAATTCAAAACCAAAAATAGCAAAATCGGTCCAGTTGTTCTCAAGTTTTAGTGAGACTAACGAACAGCAATTGATTTTTTTATATATGTATATATAGATATATGCTATACAGACATTCAACCCACACACCAACCTACATGGTTGCTCTCATACAAAGTCATTGTTACACAACTTCGCAATCTTTTAAAAACATGAGAAGTAACAAATTAAAATTTCACTTTTTAAATACAACACTTAATCAACTTGCGATAGAATTTTGGGTACGTAAATTGTGTTTTAACAATTAAATATTTTATTTCACCAAAAATAAGCAAGATAAGTTATACCTTACGTTAATTAGGAGAACTAATTATTTTCATTTTCATTAGCAACGGGGACCATGCTTATACACAATTTACACAGTCAAACTTTAGTAGTTATAAATTTTTAAAAACTTAACTTCAAACACTTTATAGTGTGACCATACATTATGTCATTTGCCAAAACATTTTCCATTGTATGTTTTACCAAAATGCGGATGACATGCGTGGAAGGCTGAAGGGGGAGGCCTTAGGGGCTAAATAAAAAGATTTTCCAAAATTTCTCTTCTTACATAAGTATTTGTGTCAATTTTGGCAATACATGCAATGAAAAATATTTGGGCAAGTCGTACAATGTGTGGTCACTCTATTACAGTGTTCATGTTTGCTGCTTAAAAGTTCCCGTGGTTTAGGCCACCTGTTGTTCCAGAGGTTAGGGGTTTGATTACGATAGAAAGCATACTTTTTTCGTCAAATCTAACAGTGAAGCTTTAGTTTATGTAGTTTTAGAATACTTACAGGATATCCAATAAGACTTTCGTATGCCTGGGCAGTGCTGAAATCGTGGATGTAAGAGAACTTCCCCTCCACCGCAAGGCAGGCCCGACACACCAGGTTTTGTTGCATTTCAAAATATAATATCAACTATTTGTACATCCAGACACAATGTAAACATTCTAAGTACAATTGTTGTTTTTAACCGACACACCGATATGAAGCATTGGTATTAAATTGTGTAATGTTAATACAATTAATATTAACACCAATAAAGGTTTTTATTAAAAAAAAACAATGTAAACATAGGTATCTAATTAAAAATAATTAGATTTATGAAATCCAAGGAAAGGATTTTGTGCTGTGAGGACCAAGTAGAAATTCAGAACAGAATGATCGATCAATCAATCGCTTGACTTTGACATTGACAAATCTGTTAATTAATGTGTCCACACAACAGCCACAGAATGAGTCAGCAGGAGGCTTACCACCATCTCTTAAAGCAGGACTAAAATCGCACATAAAAACGAGTGAGCAAACGCAAGATTAAGATGTCGCCTTAGGGAGCGCGTGCACTGAGACCGGCACGGCTGGATGGACGGACTTACCGATAGTCCTCGTCCACTGCATACGGATTTCAGGGATGTCGGAAATGTATATGTAAAAGTATCGATATAATGTATAGTATCGATAGTTTAAAAAAAATATCTATATCATCTCTATACTGATTTTTGTGAAGTCATCCGCACGCAACGCATTTTTTGCTCAAAAATGCCAGTGTACGACGCATGCCGGCCGGGTTGTGGACGCAGTGCTATGTAAAGTCATAGAAAGCAAACTAAAATCCGTTGAGTGCCGTGCGTGCGATCCGGCCAAGCCGTGCCCATGAACGCGCACCCTTACAGGTTATAGCCATGGGCATAAAGCGCGCTATCACAATCATTCACTTGTATCGCCGTTCTCATTGCCTAATATGATGGCAGCTGTTAGGTACTGCCGTAAATGCCTTCAATAAAAATGAAATGAAATGAAATGAAATTGTTTATTTTCAATATAGGATATAAAAATCACTTATTGACGTCAATTTACTTATATTAAGTTTACCACCACTTCCAAAGCGCAAGTGGAGAAGAAGCGACGCCACAAACTCCACTGCAGCATTTTCTTCAAAACGTCAATTTACAAATAAGAAAAAACTTTCCTTAATTACCTAGTTAAATGAACGAATTCACATGTTTGTCAACATTTAGCACAATGGTTATTTCAGATTATTTAAATTAAATAAAAATTGAATAAAAAATTAAATAATAATTTAAAAAAATGTCAAAAGAACAGAAATGTCAGAACATTTAATGATATGTCAATTTGCTGAGGACTCTGCACCAAGCTTAAGTTCAACATTCCTGTCATTAAGAAAATCACCAGTCCAGTACTATAATAAGCCTTTTTACAAAGTAGATCTTTAACATGGGCTTTAAATTGACCATTAGGCAAACTAGTGATCGATTCAGGAAGCTTATTGTAGAAACGTATACAGTTCCCCACAAAAGAGTCTTTGACCCTACACAGTCTTTAAGAAGGTAAAAATAATTTATCTTTATTGCGCAAGGGTCTATCAGTTATATCCGAGTTCTTTCTAAAAGTAGTAATATTTTTCCTCGTATACATGATAACTTCAAATATATATTGAGAAGCTACTGTTAATATATTTATTTCTTTAAACAACTCCCTAAGAGATTCCCTTGGGGCTAAACCATAGATGGCACGACTGCTCGCTTTTGTAAGATAAATATTGTCTGTATGTCACTTGCCTTTCCCCAAAGCAGTAATCCATAAGATATTAAGCTATGAAAGTAACTAAAGTAGACTAGCTTAGCAGTTGCCACATCTGTTATTTGTCTATTTTTTCCGACAGCATATGCCGCAGAGCTAAGTTTTGTGGAGAGAGCTGAAACGTGTGAACCCCATTGCAATTTTGAATCAATTTTGATTCCTAGAAAGGTGGTGTCATCTACAAGAACTAACTTTTCTCCATTTAACATTACGTCCACTTGCGTCTGTCTCACATTTGGTAAAGAAAATTTTATGCATTGGGTAAAGATAAAAAAGATAAAAAGATATTTATTTTTCTCCAACAATCTTAATAATATAAGGTGTGTACAATTTAGGTAATGGTTCCATCTCAGATTGGAGGAGATTGGGTAAATAAGCTGTCAAATAATATTGGCTGTCAATGTCAATCTATCAAATCGATAAATCTCTTTCTGGGTGTTGTTTATTTAATTTATGGATAGGTAAATAATTTGTTGATTAAAGTTATAAAATTATGCGCTGCGTTGATAAATCCCAAATTTCTGAATAGAAAACAATATGTTAAAACAGCCGACATGTCGCTGTTGCCTAGCAGTCGATGGGAAACTAATTTTCATTCATGAAGAAGGCACGGCTCAACTTTACACGGATACCGTGGGGCTTCCTGTAAGTTTACATCCATATTTATAATATAGCTACATTTAAACACAGTTAAAGGCTGAACTATTGATGAGAGGTTTTTGCTTACATGGAGAATTTATTATCCAAATGTGCTGGTGCATTCAGATGTTGAATCATTTTATGGGTGACTTATTTATTTGTTTGCCTGACTATTCATTCAGGCAGCTGTATTAACTGCTACAGAAGCTATAATACAAAATTAGCCATGTCCCGCTGCTACGCATGTGCCAAAATGTATAGGATACATGTCATTTGTCTACGATATTACTGTAAAATTTAAAATGTGTATGTTAGTGGAAGGGGTTTGTTATTTACCGTATCTGCGTCAAAGTCGTCGCAGTCGTTGTTTTGCTCTCCATTTTTACCCTAAATCTGTGAGGAGCTTGTTTAGTTGAGCGCGACCCGTATATCCGTAGTGAATTCGCGACCACTATTTGGATTGGGTGCCATTTTAGTAGCATTTTCTATCTTGAGCTCCTCCCTACTTCGGAAGGCACGTGTAGCCGTTGGTCCCGGTTGTTATTGATAGATAGCAGTCGTCATGAGGCTGTGTCAGATGCCTTAGGGCAGCCTGAAAAATTCTGACAGTGTTGGCCACTAACACACCTCAGGTCATGTTCCTGTTGGTCTAGT
Organism: Euzophera pinguis; assembly: GCA_947363495.1. Taxonomy (NCBI): domain Eukaryota; kingdom Metazoa; phylum Arthropoda; class Insecta; order Lepidoptera; family Pyralidae; genus Euzophera; species Euzophera pinguis. Next base: position 343,494 of record OX376182.1, read on the forward strand.
TTTCCTGTAAAAAGGGTTACGGAGGTCAGACAGCAGTCTCTCCATTGTAATAACCAGTAACTAATTAGTCATTACTTTTGTGCAATTTACAATAATCAATATATTCTCGTACAGAGTAAAAACAATGTTTCTGTAACCATTCCGACAATTTTAACTTAAATGTCATTCCTTTTAACATTTTCAAATCATCTGGTAGATAATTAAATAATGTTATGCACATATTATATACGTTTCTTTTGTAAATATTTTTGTGACAAGTAGGCTGATACAATCTGTTCATAACTATAGCTCGTGTTTCTCTAGAGTTAATGCCACTTTTCTTATTAAAGTAGTATTGATGTGATTCCACAAATATGCATACTTCTCTGATATAAAGACTAGGTAGGGGCAGTACCTTCAGCTCTGCAAAAAGCGGTTTACAACTATCGTCGACCCAAGCATTGCAGACAGCACGAATGCATTTTTTTTAACCTTAAATGCCCGTTCCATTTCTACCGAATTTCCCCATAAAATAAGACCATAATTTAGTCGAGACGACACATAACCATGATAGGCCAATAATGATGATTCCTTAGAAATAGTCTGCCTCAATCGTCGTAATGCAAAAACAAAATGATTAAGTTTATTACATAGTTCTTCAATATGTGCCTTCCAATTTAGATTTTTATCAATCACAATACCCAGGAATTTGTAAGTATCCACTTTCTCAATAACAACTTCATCATAGCTTACTTGAAGTGATAAATAATATACTTTTATGATCAATAGAACTGGGGAGATCATTTATGTACAACAAAAATAGCAGTGGACCAAGAATGCTTCCCTGTGGTATGCCCACGTTACAGTTTCTAAAATTAGATCTATATGTTACTGTATCAAGTGTATTGCCTTTCTTGTTAAATTTAGTAATTTCAGTGCATTGAGGTCTACTTTTTAAATAACTTTTAATCCAATCTAAAGCCTTTCCCCTAATACCATAATGCCGAAGCTTCTCCAGAAGTTTATTGTGATTAACCAGATCAACTGCCTTACTCATATCAAAGAATGTAGACAATACAGGTATAGAAACCTTATTATTGATACATTCTGTTACTGTTTTTATAAGTTCAAAACAGGCCAATGTTGTAGAACTGCCCTTTTTAAAGCCATATTGATCTGTGTGTAAAATATTAAACTTGTTTAAAAATTCTAATAACCTTGCATGCATAGGCTTCTCGAACACTTTCGAAAGTATAGAAGGAAGTGTAATTGGCCTGAAATTATTTGGATCTTCTTTATTACCTTTTTTGTGTAGAGGTTTAACTATGCATACCTTTAGTTCATCTGGAAATGTGCCCTGAGTAAATGAAAGATTGACAACATGAGCCATAACACCGCACAAATATTGAGCTGACAGTTTGAGAACCTTAACTGGAATATTGTCGTAAGCACTACATTTACTATTTTTAAGTGACATTATAGTGTTATACATTTCAGTCTCATCGACAGGTCTAAGAAATATTGTCTGTGAAATTGTATTAGTCAAAAATTGCTTGAATGTCATATCTTGATTATGACTTAGTCCATTTCTCAATTCTATTGCAAATGTCATAAGGGTTGGTATATACATTGTTTTTAAATTGCATTTTATTAATGTCATTGTCAGCTACATTATTTGAGATTGTCGAAGCTATAACATGAGTGTCTGTTCTGTACGTTAGTGAAAGACTTTGTGAAATTACATGACACTGCTTGATATCATGACACATCAGCTGTAACAGCTGCCTGTCTATAATTACATAAATAATAAATGTGAGACGGATACTATAGATATATTTTTCTATGATTCAGGTGCAACCGTCAGACAGTTATCCGCAACATGTGTGCGTGTTGTGTCTGCAGTCGCTCCAGAAGTTTGCTCGGTTCCGTTCTCGATGCCACAAGGCGCTGGACACGTTTCGTCAGACCATGCTCCAAGATTCAACGGTTCGTAGAAAACTACTAACTATCAGACTTTTTTTCATGTATTCTTGCAATCTGTTTTGTAAGAACACTAGCATTTACCAGTGGCTTGGCTCACGTGCATCTGCTCAAGAATGATGTTAAAATAAGTGTTTGTTTTCTGCGGGTCGAATAGTAAGTCTTGAAAACTATAACCATGCCCACTTTAAGGCATTCCTAGTGTTATGTCCTGGATAACTAATATTTATGTAAATAAAACACGCTATGTAGCATTTGTTGTGTAATGACCAAAACCAGACTGTCACATTAATATTACATCTACCTTCACTATACTTCACTTTATATTTAAACAAAGTAAGCAAGTACCTACATTACTATGCCATATAAAACACATAATCACCCGGTTTCCGGGTTAAATCAAAAAATAACTGTTTACATATTGAGCTAGAGTAATTGGCTATTGATAATTGAAAATGAATGAGCTATATTTATAAGAATTAGTAATTTTGTAACCCACTACATTATTTATATGATAATCTACACATTTACAAAAAAAAAAAATGCTAGAAATTACAAATAAGCACTCGATAAAATAATAAAATAAGTTTAAATTATGAATTGTTCTAGGTAACAAATGTATACACGGATCCAACCACATCAAACAATGCAGAATTAAAACCTAAATTTGATCAAACAAAAGTAAAAACAATAGACGTCTTTTCGGAAAATATTGACGACTCAAACGATAATCCATTAGATTTTCTGGAAATTCCAGAAGTTAAAGTGGAGAAAGAAGAGAATAAAGATTTAATAGAAGAAGGAGATAGGAGAGTCGTGGTTGAACAGTTTATTGAACCAAAAGATGAGAATTCCAGCGATTCAATTCACAGTGATCTTTATATAAATGAAAGTGATGTATCAAGCAGTGATGGAAACAAAAAGAAAAATGTTAAAATAAAGAATAAAAGAAAAAAAGTTAAATCCATTAAAAATTCAAAATGCAAAAGACAACGCGTTTCGAAAAGTGACAAAAAGGTTATGATCGATTTCGCTGACTCGATAGGTTTTGATCTTACTGAATTATCACTCGATGAGCAATTAAAAGAGATTGAGGAAAAGAAAAAAGAATCATCTAAAGAATTAATTTGCGAGCAATGTGGAAAACATTTTAACAACTTAAACTGTTTGAAGCGACACAAGAAATGCCACATTATGACACCAGACAGCTTCATGTGTGACCTCTGTTCTTGGGTGTTCCAAAGGAAAAGTTTACTAATTGAACACATTCTAGACCACCGATACATATTTAAATGCAAAACTTGCGATTTTAAGACTAAGAAGAGCGTAACATTGAAAGCGCACCACGAGTTTCACAAAGGAAAACGGTTTCCGTGTAAATATTGTGATAAGGTCTTTGAAAAATTGAGCAGTTGTTTCACTCATGTGAGGTTTAAGCATGAATCGGAACTACCTTGGTGTAGAATATGCGGGGAAGCGTTCATCAGTGACAAAGGTGTAGCGAGCCATAAGAAACTTTCGCATAACAAATTTGAACAGTTTCCGTACGTTTGCCAATGCGATAAAAGATTCGGTAGTGAAAACGCGTTACAAAGACATCTAATTCTTAAAGGTTGTGATTTACCAAACTGTGTACATTGTGGTGAGGCGTTTCCTAACGATCAATTGTTAAAACATCATCTAATTCAGCGGCATATAGACGGAGCCGTGCCTAGCACGTTTGATTGTAAGAATTGTGCGTTTCGGTTTTATAATCATGATGCGTTAGTTCGTCACTCGTGCGTGGCCGCGGCTGCGTGCGCGCAATGCGGAATGAGTTTTGAAAATACGCAGCAGCTCATCGAACACGTCGCTAGGAATCATCATATCTTTAAATGTGAAGAGGTATGTTTTATTTTATCTTGTTCCTGTTCTGTTTATGTCAATTTTTCGTTTTATTACTCTAAAAGGTTAATAGTGAAAAGATAACGATGACGGTAGTTTAAAAAACTTAAACACCCGCCTGTCTTTCCGTGTTATTTGGAAACGAAAAACCCAAATAAATCCGCCATTTTGTTTTTTTAAATCTTACCCAGTGTCACTCTCACAGTAAAAACGACACCTCTCAAGCTAGAATCCATCGAGCCCGTTCAGGCTGCGGGGCGTGCCAAACAGTTATACATACATACTCCCGAAAAACATAACCCTCCTTCTGGCGCAGTTGGGTAAAAAAACTTCGTTTAGTTAAACGATGATTTTGCCAATGATCGGGAAGGTCTGTTGAGGCTGTGTCAGATGCCTTGGGGCAGCCTAAAAAATTCTGACAGTGTTGGCCACTAACACTCCTCGGGTCATGTTCCTGTTGGTCTGGTTTCCCTGTAAAAAGGGTTACTGAGGTTAGACGGCAGCGGCTCCATTTTAATAACCAGTTCCGCCAAATCTAGGACCATGACTTACAACGTACCCTAGGCTCTGAAGCGTAAGCTGACGACGCAACTAGGAATACACGCTAGGATGATGATGATCAATTCTGTTTTTTTTTAATATACAACTAAGTAGGCAAGCAGGCGTACGGCCCACCTGATGGTAAGTGGTTTCCGTAGCCTATGAACGTCTGCCGACCCTGAAGGAATTTTATCATTCCCTTTTTGAAGGCTTCCATTTTGTAATCACTAGGTAAAACCATGAATTTTAACTTTGCGTGTGATTGTGGTCATGTCTCAATGAGTATTCATTCATTCATTCAGTGCTCCCGCCAATTCACAAGCAAACACTTCAAGATCCACTACATGCTAAAACATTCCGGTGTCACGCGGACGCTGTCGCGCGGTCGCAGACAGAAACTGACTTCAGGACAGCTCGAGAACCGGGTAAACGCTAGTGTTGATTTATTTGTAAATTATTAGGGTTCCGTGTTCAAATGGTAAAACGAGACCCTGAATATTTCTTTCGTCGTCGTCTCAGCCGCAGTCAGTCCACTGCTGGACTTAGACCTCCCCCAAATTGAGAGGTTGTTGCCATATGAAATGAAATGAAATTGTATATTTTCAATATAGGATATAAATATCACTTATTGACGTCAATTTACTTATATTAAGTTTACCACCACTTCCAAAGCGCAAGTGGAGAAGAAGCGGCGCCACAAACTCCACTGCAGCATTTTCTTAAAAACGTCAATTTACAAATCATACTAATATTATAAATGTGAAAGTATTTGTTTGTTTGTCCTTCTTTTACGTTAAAACGGAGCAACGGATTGATGTGATTTTTTGTGTGGAGATAGTTGGAGATCTGGAGAGTGACATAGGCTTTTTTCCGTGACACAATCGAAATTTCACGCGGGCGAAGCCGCGGGCACAGCTAGTAAGAAATATACTTGCCACGCTTGGCTGGCGGGTTGGCAACTTCTTATTGTACTTCCGACGCTGCTGCCAATCGGAAGTATTCTTAAGCTAGGGAAATATTTATTTACTAACTGTTTCCCGCACAGCTCCGTCTGTGTCAAAAAGTAGCCTATGTTCGACCCAGGGTCTTCAACTATATTCATACCAAATTTCATCAAAATCCGCTCAGCGGTTTGGCCGTGAAAGCGTAACAGACAGACTTTCGGGTTTATAATATTATATTATAGTATGAAAGTATAGATTCTGTGCTATTACTAAGACTTCGCTGTCCGTCTGTCAGCAGGCTGTATCTCATAAACCATGGCAGATATACAGTTGAGATTTTAACAGTTGATGTATTTTTCGGGATGACATTCGGGAGCGGGAGTTTTTATAAATAATGACACTTGACTAGTCTTTTTAGTTTCCAATAAAAATGAGAAAAATTAAGTCCTGAACCGATCAACGTGTTCAGTTAATCAATCAATGAATCAACGTTAGTGCGTTAACTTTGTATCAGGTACGTAAATGGCGGGTGGTAGATGGAGAGACTATCAAGCAGGTGGAAACTCAGCCGAGAGTGGAGCGACCGCCCGAGGGAGAGATGACGCATATCTGCGAGGTGTGCGGGAAGGGATTCCTGGTATGTTTACAAATTATCCTAATCCTAAATGCGATGTTTGTTTTTTAATGTTCCTAAATTGTTATTGTAGCAAGTCCACAATGGTACAATCACAAATTTATTACCTTTACAACTTTTTCACGTGTGTTTCACAATAAAGTATTTTTTACCCGACTGCGCCAGAAGGAGGGTTATGTTTTTCGAGAGTATGTATAATTGTTTCGCACTCTCTGCAGCCTGAACGGCTCGATGGATTTCAGCTTGAGGTGTCGTTGGATTTGTATTAACACTTTCGCTGGCAGTAACGCCTCTCGACGTAGATAACAATTGAGTGCCATTGTTATTTCCTTCACAGTTAGCGAAAGTGTTGGGTACATAAAATTTTTTAAAAAATTTGATTTTTTATTTTTAACTTTATTCTTTTGTATTTTTCGATTTTTGTACTTTGAATTGTTAATATAACCTGTGTTGTTCCTCATAGAAGTTTGCTCAAGCAACCAACTAAGACTTATCATTTTCAAGAAATTTCGAGGCCTTCCTTAAAGATTCCTCCAATGAGTTTTAGTGAAGGTGTTCCTTGAGGTTATGTTTATAATACGGGTGTGAGAATTTGAAAAAACTGTCCACATACATCCTCAATTTGGCGCGAATTTTGACAGATGACATTTTGTTTTTTTAAAGGCAAAAGGTATTACAGCCTGACCACTGGGGAATTCGCCACGTTGCTACCGAAGCCTAAAATAAATACATAACACATTAACTAAAAAGCCACGGGAACTGGTGACTGGCGAGGCGAAATGATGAGTACTTAGTAACGATTAGTGCACTGAAAAAAGTGGCGAATTCCCCCGTGGCCAGGCTGTTATGTATAAGAAGGTGACAATATTATTGTTCGTATAGAATTCCACCAAGTTGTCGATTCACAAGTGTCGCGTGCACGGCCCCGCGCGCGCGTTCGCCTGCGATCGCTGTCACAAAACTTTCAAGACGAGGGTCGCGCTTGACGTAAGTATTTTTTATTGAATCCCATGTGAAATATCTCAATTTCGACTCAGTACATAATATGAATAGATTTTTTTTTAATTTATTTATGTTACCTGCCACAGTTAAGACATGCCATATTAAGTTAAGACTCGGGAGCCCGAACCTAAATCCTATTTATGTCGAATGAAAATCATTTGATATCGAACGAATATACTCGTAATATTCTATTGTAATTAACCTACATTTACGAAAACAAAATATAAATAAAAATAATTCGCGCTATTTTGCGTGAGGAAAAAAAGCTCTCCAGAAATGTGATCTGTGGATCTAAAATGGCCACTTTGCACGAATTACAATATGATCACATTATGAATCATTGCAAATCTTAAAATAGCCACATTTTGGCAGTTCATGAAATGAATCATTTCATGGCAATTCTGCTGTTTGACGGAAAGTCGCAAAATGGCTTACTTTTCGTGAATTGCTTTACCTGATTGCCAGGCGTAAAAATAATCTTTATTTTTGCATAGCGTGCGTACTTTTACGATTTTTTAGTTAAATAAGTTTATCTAGCTAATAATGTTGATTTACTATCATAAATTAACTATAGAATTGTAAATATCAATAAAAATATTAAAATTATAAAATCTATTTTTAATTTATTACTATAGCAATACTTACACGAGAAGTAATTCAGGAAATGAATCACGAAATGAATTGAATTAGAGTTGAAACGTCAATGTCAAAATTTGCAGAATTGCTAAGCTTCGCAATTCATGAAATGATTCGTTTTGATGAATTGCTCAAAGTGGCCATTTTAGACCTGCTGTAATAATTATTTTCAGACAAAAGCAAAATTGAACAGTCCCGAAATGGATACAATCACACGCTCACTCATAAATCTAAGACCTAGAACCACATAATAGGCTACTTGACTGTATTCATACTTGGGCAATATTTGCATACGAAACAATATGTACACTTAAAAGTAACCGATTGTGAAAACATCATCAAAATTGGTTGTTAATTAAGGCAGTTATCGAATTTTAAAGTTTTTTTCAAGCAGAAAAGTGTGAGCGAGGTGGGGACGTCTTGCTATATCTTTTGTACGCACGAAACCAAGTGACAGTGCTCACACACTCACTGCACACACAGTGCGTCCTTTTCTTGTTGATTAACAGTTTCCCCTTCCATCGAACTTCAATGGTTTATAACTTACTTATTTAAGAACGGATATAAAAAATCTTTCTGTTTTCAATTCCTGGTAATGAAATGTTTCATATGAATAAAAAAAAAATGTAGTAGAATTCCCAATTATTAAAAGTGCTAACGTACAGAAGGGACACTGCAAGGTGCATCAATCGGACGGGAGAAGGAGAAACGATCCTTATATGAAGGATGGGAGATAAAGGATTCTCATATTCCTGCTTTTTTACTGTTATCGACCCTTCTATGATGTTCCTCATAAAGTCACCGTGTCGTATTCGCTCGCTCGGTCAATAACACAATTTGTAATGTATGTAGATACACATGCGCGTTCACACCGGCGAGCGGCCGTACAAATGTTCCGAGTGCCCGAAGGCTTTCAAACATCGCGGAGCTTACACCCGACACTACCTGGTATGTACTTCTCATACTTCTTTATATTTATTTATTTAAGGCTCAATATAAAGAGAACTAGCAAAATAGGCTACTTGACTGTGTTCACATTTTGATAAGATTTTTGTACGGAACAATACATACACTAAAATGTAACCGATTTCGAAAACAACAACAAAATTGGTATTAAATTAAGTCAGTAATAAGCATTTAAAGTTTTCTAATGAAGAAAAGGGAGCGTGGTGGGTTCGTCATGCTATCTCTTTTGTACGCACGAAATCAAGTGGCAGTGACGTCACTCCACCATTAAGTGCGTCCTTTTCTTGTTTCTTGACAGTTTCCCCTTCCATAGGATTTCAAAGGCTTATAACTTATTTAATATTAAAGGCAAAAATGTGTGGTTTTTTTTGAGTGTTTGTGCATAATAACGGTGGATTATTATTCGCAAAGTGTTCGATAACAACCGTGAGTGTTGGGAACTGATACAGTGTTTGATTTATGTGATTTTCATGCTTGTTGCCAAAAGCTCCTAGTAATCGCCAAGTGCAGTTTTTGTACTACTTCACTTAGCCTGATTCTTCTGACTAGACTTAACTACCGACTAGAGTTTTAGATTTGACGAAACCACACTGTAGGAAAGATAGAAATATTAAGAAGGGCTATAAAGGATTTGTATCCAAGGCGGTAAAATCCTTTTCCAATGTTTACATTTACATATTGTTTATTTTATACACTGTCTAACACGTATCGTTTGTTATTCCAAATAAATAAAATGTTTTTGAATCAACCCTGTATGTTGTTGTGACAGATACATTCAGGACAGCGTAACCACGTGTGCACGATGTGCGAGAAAACCTTCCAAACGTCGACAGGCGTTAAGATGCACATACAGACGGCCCACATGAAGATGCCGTGGCCGACCAAGCACAGGCGGAGACACCACGATGGATTGATCAACGAATAAACATTTAAATAAATACTATCATTCCATACAAAAAAAATGTCAATAAAAATTATAAAATCATGTTCTCACAAGAGACTAACTAGATTAGGCTATTTTTGAAAAGTGTGACTCGCGCAAAATCGGCGAGACTAAACACAGAATAATTTTTGCTCGATATCAAATGATTTTCGTTCGACATATGTCATATATTTCAAAAATAGGGTTCCTGGTGAGCCGTACGCCTGTGTGCCTAGTAAATAGTATTAAAAATAAGTAGAAATTATTCGACAGCTGTCATTATAGAGGAAAATTTTGGATTTTGTTTTGTCTACCCTATAAAAAACGTATGTGCACGTCAAATGATTCAGCCTTTTAATCATGTTTTTTACTTAGTGTGTATTTATAATTGTAACTACTGTATATATTTTTTAAATTAAGTAATATTAGTTTTCTCATGTAAATGACTCACAGGTCTTGTTTTTTGAGAAATAAAGAATCTTTAAACCTAACTATAACTGGGTCTTTTCAAAGATAGAGTGAATAGGCTATTAATGAGCCAGCGAGCTCCTCATAGACCACATCTGCATCAGGTGGGATCGTGGTCAGTCTAATAATAAAATCTAAAATTTTAACAAAAAAAACACTACTACAAAATTACTTTACTTTATTTACTTTATTCATGTACACAATAAAAATGTAAAGGATTATACATAAGAGGAAAAGAAAGTACAAGGGAGCTGCTTATTTCTAAAGAAATTTCTTCCAGCAGACCCAAGAGAGGAAAAGACAAGAAAAGGGTAATTAGCGTGTACAAAAAAGAAAGGAAAAGTATACCTAATTACCTAGGTAAAACTTTTATAAAATCCTTATAATGTAAACATACATAAACAAACATACACAAATACTATTACATACTATTATTAAAAAGTTTTCACGGAATTCTGTCAAGAAAGGAAATATGCATTCGGTAGTGCGAAAGATACTTTAAAAAAAGTATTAAATTTGACAGCTGTCAATTTAAGCGGAATTTTAGAGTTGAGCGTTTTGTTCGGTAGGTACTCTTGTATTTTGTGCATTAAAGTTCAAATAAATGATTTATGGAGAATTAGGGAAGACATTTAAGTTCTTCAGGTTTTGTTGTGGCTAATCGCAATCAGAAAACATTTACTGTCAAAAAACTGGTAGTATAGACGACAAACGTCTGACGGCAAAATCGGCGAGTCGAATAGTTTTTAAATAAAAAAAAACATTATGACGCCATATTTTAAAAACTTTTTTTTACTACAAGTATCAAAATCACGGCTGAATTATTTGAAATTAAAATTATTTTTATTTAGTTAACAAAGATCCATTTTGTGTTAGTAGAGTAGAGAGCTATTCTATGTTAGTGCATATACTTAACTAGGGACAAAGTTGTAGGCATCCGATACTCGCATCTTTGAGGCTGTTGGAGCCATGGAGCAATTACAAAGAGGAGATGCCGTTTGAAATGGCGCAGTGATGTGATCATTGGTGCCTATGACACTAAAGTGGGCGGAGCTTGTCATTGCTCGTGCTCCATGGTTGGAGCCACGGCCGAAATCAAGCACCCTGCACGTCTGCCTTCCGCCCCGCGTAGCCTCACAAATACTTTCTTACAAAACGCTTATTACGGCATCTCTTTGTAATTGCCCCATGGTTGGCGATGTTCCGAGTTCTGCCAAGAAGCGACGCATATTATTTAAGCAGCAGCGAAGAAAAACTATCGACTCGAGCTTCCGCAAACATAGCTGATGCGCTGCAGAACCTCGGCAGCCCTAACAGTTTTGGCATTGTTGGACACGCAGAGCTCTCAGAGCACGTTGGGAGCATCTGACCCACAGGGCACCCGTGTACAGTCAAGTACAATATGCTTTGTACAGTGTCATTTTAACAGCAATCAGTACATCGACCAAATATGCCAACATGTTTGCCTGGACCGTGAATTTGTCACCGCCTACTAAATAGAAATATTTATTTATTTACTACATTCATGTACACAGTAAAGGTCCATTCGAACTGACGCGAATCCCACGCGGCACGCCCACAGAAATAAGAATATATAGAAGTACCGTTAGCGGGCCAGTTAACTTTGGCACACGCTGCGGCACTACCTAATCTTATTTCTTAGTTTGAGTAGAGCTTAACTCGAACGGGATACAACATAGAACACAACAATAGTACAAGAGTACTGCTTATTTCTAAAGAAATATCTTCTAACAAAAATAAAAATATGTTTCAAAATTACGTTTATACAAATGGAATAGGAGAAACAATGTACATTCTAGTGTGTAAGTTTTTTTTTTTTTTTTATTTATTTAAACCATTGTACATACCAATTAATTTAATTAATTAATTAATAAATTATGATTGTAAGTTATTTCAATAGATATTCATATTACATAAATTTTAATGTATCTTTTAATGTATTTATTTTTATTTTATTTTCATCGGCACACAAACAGTTATTCTCAAAATCAAATTTATGTCTTTAAGTTAAAAAAAATTGACTTAATCGAATATCAAGTTAACCTAACTCACCAACAGAAAGTGCACGTAACATGTTCAAAAAATTTAGCTCAAAACAATCAAAATGAGTTGAAAGAATAGTACAATTCAAAACGAAATGAGTAACAGAAAAATTATAGGGCGCATGATGTGGTTTGGTGTTTTATTTAAGCTCCATTCAAACTGATGCCCACGGAAATAAGAATACGTAGAAATCCCGTTAACTTTCTCACACGCTATGGCACTTTTACCGAAACTTATTTCTGTGGGCGTCCCGCGTGGGATTAGCGTCAGTTTGAATGGAGCTTAAATTTACATGTACAATAGGCTAGTTTCCTAAAAAAATATAATTAGTCCGTCAGTTAGATTATCAAAAAATATTGAAGACGTATTTTTTTTTTGAAAATTAAGCAAAGAATGATAAAGATATGGCGCGTTAAAGTTCTGTGTGACGTCACAGTGTGCTACACTTTCGCAACATGTGACGTCACGAGCCCCCACTCCTAAACATTGATGCGTTATATCTTTATAATTTATCGCTCAATTGATATAAGAAAAAATACGTCACTATACATTTTAATTCCCTAAATAACGGACTAACTTTAATGTTAGTCTTTTGACCCTGGAAACTACCTAGCCTATTATGTTTCATAATAAGTTATTTCAATGGATTATGTATTCAAATTACATAAATTTTAATATATTGAATGTATGATGTGATTTGATGTTTTATTTCACTTTTTTACTTATTGCTCTATAGATGAGCGTTGCAATGTTCGTAATCATCATCAGATGATCTGAAAAAGGTCGCAGGCAGACGCTGGACGCAGGCCGCTTCCAAGCAGTCATTTTGGAAATCATTAGGAGAGGCCTATGTCCAACAGTGGACTGACTGCGGCTGAAATGATGCAGTGTTCGTAACGATGGTGTCAAGTGATGGCGAACGGGACATGTCTTGGATTGGTTGCCATTAGTTGCATTTATATTTCGTATCCGTAGCGAATGCGCGTGTCAAGCGACGACGTGACGCGACCACTATTGGATTGGTCGCCATTTTGGTGGCATTTTCTATCTTGAGCTCCTCCGTGCTTCTGAAGGCACGTTAAGCCGTTGCCGATAGATAACAGTCGTGAGGCTGTGTCAGTTGCCTTAGGGCAGCCTGAAAAATTTTGACAGTGTTGGCCACTAACACACCTTGGGTCATGTTAGGATGATGATGAGTTGCATTTCTATACCGAGCTCCTCCGTGCTACCCTTCGGAAGGTATGTTAGTCTTAGAGTACTATTTTTTTTAAAGTATGACTCCGGCAGCGATTAGAATTAATTTTGATCGTTAACGGACGCTTTTCATTCAAAATACACCGTGAAATTTGAGACGTTTTGGACCCATCGTCCAGTGACTCCATTCATGCAACTGAACAACTTTCCCCAAGATACATGGGTCGAAATATGGAGTAAATTTTTGGACGTCCCATACAAAATGTCTAATCACGTGACCTATCTAATAGCTATCGATAACAACCGCGACCAACGGCTTAACGTCCCTTCCGAAGCGTTTAGATGCTCGAGACAGAAATGTAAAGCACAATAGGTGGGCTAAAAGCATTATCTAACAGTCAACCTTTCGGTCAAGCAGAGAGAATGTTACTAATGGCGACCAATCCAATATAGGCTACAATCGTTATGAACACGCATTCCGCGCTCGGCTATGGAGCTCTTTAATTACTGACGGAGGATCTGTACGTGATCATTAAGGTAATGTTTTATTAAAAAAAAACAAAGAAGTTTTATGATATTTTATTGCAATTTTAGACAGATTTAGATTAAAACTTTTTTTCGCTACAATCATATATTTCTGAACACATGCATTCTAAAAAGTTTGAATTCAGTAAGTTCTGTTAACAGATCATTAGTTTAACGGCTCAGCCGCACTCACAAACGTATGTAAAATATAGTTAAGCAAATATTTTAAACTAAAAGAAACATCTCCCTCGAGAATACTCTACTACGCTACTCTTTTAGTTTAGTTTGAACAATTTGCGTAACGTAGGGAAGAATCAATGAAATATTTGACATATACTTAGTACATCATTGTTTATAAATGCATTAAAAATGTGGCACTGCAAAATTTTTTTTTATTATATAGGTATTTACAATAATAGTTAAAATCAAAGCAGCTATTTTTGAAAAGTATGAATCGAGACTGGTTGATATCGAATGATTTTCATTCGACATTCCGGTACGCGTGCGGACCCGCGGGCAAAAGTTGTTCATCCATTATTTTGTTCCAATTTCAAAATTTATTTCGCATATTGTACAAAAAATCATAAATTGTACAGTGAATTTAAAATAAATTATCTGTCTACATTCATGTAGAAAGTTTCTCACTTGTTTGATTTTCACTTCCCTTACTTTTCTCGTGACCTTTGACGTGTTTCCGAAAATTACTGTCATCGCTACACCTATATTCACACATAGTACATTTAAAAGGTTTCTCGCCTGTGTGAATTCTTATATGTTTATTCAACTCAGTCCTTTGAGTAAACCGACGACTGCAAACGTTACACGGGAAAGGTTTCTCACCAGTATGTGTTCTATAATGCATTAATAAATTTGCCCTTAAACCGAAACGACGTTGACACGTCTCACATTTAAAAGGTTTCTCGCCAGTATGAGTTTTTAAATGTATCGACCAACTAAGCTTATGGCTGTACCGCCGATCACAAAGGCTACACACGTAAGGTTTCTCGCCAGTGTGAATTCTTTTGTGTACTACTAACCCCGATTCCGTGTCATACTGTTTTTCACACATATCACATTTGTAACGCCTATCTCCAGTATGAATCCTAACATGTCGCGATAAATCACAAGTTCTCCTAAACCGACGTTTACATATCGGACACGGGAAAGGTTTCTCGCCAGTATGAGTTCTAATATGTTTAATTAAATTCCCTTTCTCGGTAAATTTACGATCGCACATGTTACATTCGTAAGGTTTCTCGCCAGTGTGGATTCTAAAATGTCTCTTAACGGCTGAAGAATCTTTGAACATTCGTTTACAAATACTACATTGATGAGGTCTTTGGGCGGTTCGTGTTTTTGACTTGCGTCCAGATTTACGCTTTTTTGTACTTCCCGCAGCTTGCTGTTTGTCTGCGAGCGGGGAGAGAGCGGGTTCGAAATCTGAAAATATTAAGACTTCAATGATACGAGACAGGCAATTGCCATTTCGGCCGAGGCATATAAAGTGCATATATATTTCTTAAAAAAAATGCAAGGAAATAACAAAGGGCCTTTTACATAATAAATTTAATTAATATTAAAAGTTATATTGCTCATGTTAGGACAATTATTGAACGAAAATGTTATGTATGTATGTAAAAATCTTTACTGTACACAAAGAACAAAAATAAGTTGTTATTGTTTTTCCAGGCACATTTATGTTCGTTTGTTGTATTTCTGACGTTTGCGGCTGGGAATTTGATACTTGGTCAGTGGTAGGTGGCTGGAAACTTAATTGCTGTTTAGCCGTGGATGGCTGTGGACTTGATAATTGGCAA
Source organism: Euzophera pinguis (assembly GCA_947363495.1). Classification (NCBI taxonomy): domain Eukaryota; kingdom Metazoa; phylum Arthropoda; class Insecta; order Lepidoptera; family Pyralidae; genus Euzophera; species Euzophera pinguis. Next base: position 359,049 of record OX376182.1, read on the forward strand.
GAGGTGAGTGGGTATTTACCCACAAAAGTATCGATTTTTATATCGATACTTGGTGATTCGATAATATCGTATTGATATGATATATCGTGAGCCAATATCGATTTTTTTTAAATATCGATATATATTGAGCCCTCCTAATTGAAAATTGTCTGTGTCACGTCAGCATGAATTTAACGCGAGAAAATTTCGTGCAATGATTTTTTTATGACTTTCGTTGTCATTTAAGTCAACAAGAAAGTTATGATAGACTTCGATTGGCCTTTCACGATGAAGCCCCATCTCGTGCCACTGTTTACAACTGGTTTAATGAGTTCAAACGTGGTCGCACTAATCTCACCGATGATCTGCGTGAGGGACGGCCTTCTACGGCGACGACTGAAGATAACATCAGTGTTGTGCGGCGTATGATAGAGACTGACAAAAGAGTGACCTATCAGCAGATTCGGGCAAGTTTAGGCATCGGTATGAGCCAAGTGCACAAAATCCTGCATGAACATTTAGCGGTCAGGAAATTTTGTGCCCGGTGGATACCTCACGATTTGACCGAGGCCCAAAAAATCCGTCGTGTTGATTGGTGCCGTGAAATGGTTCAAAGATTTAACGGAGGTGACTCAAATGCTGTGTTTGACATACTTTCGGGTGACGAAAGCTGGATTTACTGTTATGATCCCGACACCAAAAGACAGTCTGCTCAGTGGGTGTTTCCTTCCGAGGAGTTGCCAACTAAAGTGAAGAGAGGTCGAAGCGTGGGAAACAAGATGGTGGCCTCGTTCTTCGGAAGGACCGGACATTACGCGACAATTGTTTTAGAGGATCGAAAAACAGTTACTGCAGAGATAGATACTAACAATTGTTTGCCACTTGTCTTGGAAAAAGTTCGGGAGAAACGACCTCGCAGTAGGATCCTCCTTCACCACGACAATGCCTCGTCGCACACCGCCAGGCGAACGATCGACTATTTGGCGACATCAAACGTGGAATGACTAGGTCACCCGCCATATAGCCCCGACCTCGCACCTTGCGATTTTTATTTATTCCCGAAAATAAAAGAAAAACTTCGAGGAAAACGTTTTATGGACGCCGAGGAAGCAGTGGCTGCGTTTCAAAACGCCGTCGAAGAGACCCCTAAAGACGAGTGGACAAAGTGCTTTTCTCAGTGGTTCCATCGGATGCAGAGATGTATTGACGTGAAAGGACACTATTTTGAAAAGATGTAATAAAAGGGGTAACTTGCTAGTGTGCTCAGTTTTTGATTTTCTAAGAACTTTCAGTTTGACCCTCGTAGCAATCTCTTGAAGGCAACCTTTCATTTTTATGGCTTTGTGTAACCATAATAGGGGGTGCAAGTTTGTATGAAAGACAGATAAAATAAACATATTGGTTCCATGAGAAACAAATTGTAGGTTTGAAAATAAACATACCTTCTTCGATTTCACCATTCTCTCCCATCTCGTTCATCTCTGTATCGGCCGGCTGTGACCCGCTTGTGGGGTCATCTTCATCAGAGCCATACTCCGGACTATCTGGATTGTAGCGGTACACCACGTCATCTGGCAGCGAGGAATCTGTATGAAATTGAGATACATCAACCATCGCCTTCATCCTAGCGTGTATTCCTAGTTGCGTCGTCAGCTTACGCTTCGGAGCTCAGGGTACTCCTTAATCATGGTCCTAGATTTGACAGTACTTACTGGTTATTACATTGGAGCGACTGCCGTCTGACCCCCATAACTGTTTTAATAGGGAAATCAGACCATACGATCATGATGTTCTTTAATGACCACTAAATAGCAGTCTGGACCAACAGCTTAATGTGCCTTCAGAAGCACAGAATCATGTTTATTATCACTGTGATGTAATAGACTACAACGAAACCCACATAGACTTATACTAGAGAATGTATCAACATCTAAAAAAATGTTCTAACAGACCGCTTAATATGTGTATTCGTATCTACAATTCTTTACCGGAAAATATGATATATTTGAATACATATGAACTTAAAGAGAAACTGAGCGAATGGCTATGTAAAAACACATTTTATGACATTTATTTCTTTGACATTGCATGTATTTCAAAGATCTTGACATTTTGTTTTATGTTTCCATGTTTAATTAATTCAATTAATCTTGATTTAATTATGAATAACCTAATTATTCGCATGTCATTAAATGTGACAAAACATGTGATCCAATATGTGTAAATTGTAACACCAATATACATACCATGTTTTTCATGAATAAAGATTATTTTATATATTATTATTTATATCAGACAATCAGGTGATTCAAGCCTGCAATATCCTAACCAAACAAAGTATGCTTCCCATAGGAAACCCATGACCCCCGAGACAAAGGCAAACGCCTTAAACACTGGACCATGGAGGAAATCTGTATGGAATTAAGATAAATCAACTATCACAATTTATAGGTAAAACTATAAGAAAACTTACAAGTGCTGTAAAAAAACTCAAAAAATGGTAAATGGGGTAATTTCAGACTGTGGAACGCGCTACCTGAATCAATTAGGAAAGCCTCCAGCCGTGCGGGTTTCAAAGCTCTTGTTTACGATCATTTTCTCGCACAGCTAAGTGATGTGGGAATCTAGTTGCCACATGTATTATATTGTTTGTTTTGCATTGCATTAATAATTGTATATATTTATTGTTTATGTAGGTATATTGTAAATACGTGTTTATATTATATGTAAGTATATATATATGTGGGATACTATGGCTCGGAAGATGATTAAAATTAAAAACTGATCTTCGGCTTCAATTCTTCTTTATTTTTAAATATCTTTTACACAGCGGAGCTACCCGTGTTCTGCCTAGCAATCTGGCGTCTGCCTCTCTCTCTATCCCTTTCACTCCATACTTCCCTCTCTCTCACTTGCAGTCGTTCAGAAACATTCATTCCTACATATATATATTGTTAATTAAACTTTATTTTACACCCACATAAAGCTCTCTGCTTGACCCAAAGGTTGACTGTTAGATAATGCTTTTAGCATTAAGTCCACCTATTGTGCTTTACAATTGTATTTGTACAATAAAGTTTAAATAAATAAATAAATAATTTTAAGAGAATTCGCAAAGTCTACTGTACATAGAACTACTACTAAATATATATATTACACGTACCATCCAGTTTTTCAATTTTGATCTCAGTTTCGAAGACTTCTTGCATCTCGATTTCAATCTCAATGGAGTCCACTCTGTGTTGATAATCACGTGAGGCGCTCGGTGACCCACTCTGACTATTGGCCTGGACTATTGCAGACAGCGGTTTCATAATTATCTGCAAGCAATCATCCATACTAATATTATTTATGTGTATTGCCAACTCTAGAATAATTCTTGCTATTGTTACTAACACTAATGGAGTAGATAGTCTAAATAAATAAATTTATATCCAACCTTCCATACTAATATTATAAATGCGAAAATCTTTCTGTTTGTCTGTTATGTTTTCACGGCCAAACAACTGTACGGATTTTGATGAAATTTGGCATGAATATAGTTGAAGACCAGGGGTCAAACATAGGCTACTTTTTGATGCAGATGGAGCTGCGGGAAACAGCTTATAATAAAATAGAGCATTATAAATTCCTTATACTACTGTTTAAAAAAAGCTTAAAACCATGTACATAATGTATACACCCTATTTAACTTTAGACCATAAATAAACATACTTTTATGGTAGCATCTTTTAGACACATGTTGAACAGATGTCTAACATTTTTGAAGTAAAATTGAAAGAGTTTGTAATTCCTTAAAAACTATTTATTTGTATTCTTATGACATCACAGACAAAATTAAATGTTTACTTGGTCTGCCTGCAGGCTACATAAAGACATCTGATAGTCTAACGACTCTCATCTATCGATAGTTACCGGAACCAACGGCTTGACGTGCCTTCCAAAGAATGGAGATAGAAAATGCCACTAAATGCCGACCAATGCAATACGGGTCGCGTCTCGTCGTCGCTGAACACGCGCATACGCTACGGATACCTACAACAATGCAATGTTTGTTATGCGTTTTCAACTGATGATTGATGCGATGCAGAGAATTTTAACATTGTTGTGTTGAGTAACTAAGCACAAGTTTTCCTGGACTTTTTGTATAATTTGTGTTTGAATATTAATTTACTTACATAAAATCTAGACCCGGCGAAGTAAAAAACTCGAAAATCGAAGTCGAACAAAGAATTTTCTATAACTCTTGTAAAATAACACTTTCTTGGATTACTGATAAAAACAAGGAATGGGAAATAACATTTGGGAAATTATATCGAATAAATCATATGCGATTATTATTTGCTTTGCCTGCAAAGAGAATAAAAATAAATATTAGTAGGTAAATAAAACATTGATTGATTGATCTAAATTTTCTAAATCAACGTCAAATCATCGGTTGACGTCAGTTTGACATTTGTTTGAAATATTTTTTTTTAAGTAATGTTATACGGATACAAGTCCATTGAAGCCCTTCATACGTTTTCTGTCTTCTTCAGTCCTACAGTGTGTTTTTGACAAGTCCTAGTTAAGTCTAAAAGTCTAGTCGGTAGTCAAGTCTAGTCAAAAGAATTATGCTAAGTGAAGTGGTAGAAAAACTGCACTAAGCGATTACTAGGAGCTTTTGGCAACAAGCATGAAAATCACATAAATCAATCACTGTATCACTTCCCAACACTCACGCTTATTATTGAACACTTTCCAAATAATAATCCACCATTATTATGCACAAACACTAAAAAAACACAAATTTTGCAAATAAAAATACAGCACCGCAGGTACTGTCGCAACCTAAAAATAAAATATAGAAACAATTATCTGTCATATAAAAACAAGTTATATCATAATTCAATAAAAAAAATTGATACGTTGTGATGTGAACAAAGTGTAAGTACCCAAACAAGATCTTCCTTGAGAGATTCAGATAGATTTACTCAAACAGACAATTGTATAGATAACATGCTTTTTCGTGACCAATCATTGTGATAGTAATTCTGGAGTAAGTTTAAATATACTCGTATTTCACCGAAATCTAAATGGTATAAAATTATAAGAATATGATTTCGCGTCGGTAGCAAATCTCGACTGTCGGCTGAGCATTGCGCCTGCGCAAAGGGCGCGGCCTGTGAATCTACCTACATTTTGTATGCAACGAAGATAATGCGATGGGTCGCACAGTTTATTCTTGCGCTTGGTACGGCACGTCACGACATTATCCGACCGCGCAAGTACTTCGCTTATATATATTGTATAATTTATATATATGATTTACAATAGTTATAAATTTAAATATCAATAGAAGTGTAAATATAATTAAGATAAAGTATTAAGTTGTATTTGTATAGTGTAAATAATTATATATAAAATATTATTATAATTATGTAAATATTATACAACTATAAATTTATACATATAAAAGTCACCTACAAATGTATAATTTGCGGAGACTTTAATGTTAATTTACTTGATGGAAGATAATCAAAAAAGGAAATTTGTTAATTTGTTGAAAAGTTATAATTTCAGAGCTCTCATACATGAACCCACTTTCTCACGCGGATTCTCTTGCTTGGATAATTTTCTAACTAATTTGCCTGAGGAGCAGACCGTGAACAGTACAGTAGATCATAACAACTTGGTAAATGGTTATGCTGCTATATTCAGTAATTTACAGCTGGACAAAGACTATGCATAGAAATAGGACACATTTTTACTATAAAGAAAAGAGGTCTTATAATGATAAAAATAATCGATTATTCCGACAGCAAGTAAAACATAGTGACTGGCTTAATATGGTGTTAAATAACTTTCTTAGAAAAGTTAATCATATTTTTAATCATTGTTTAAAAAAAGAAAACTAAAAATATACTACCGGCAGAGAAACAGGTGATTACTCAAGGAAAAAAGGTAGCAAGCAAAACTAAACGCTTTTTATGTAATTTTAATAAGACAGAATGCCACGAGTCTATCCAAAAATATAAATCAAAATATCTACAGACGAGTAATCAGAAACGCTAAAAAAATGCAGTCAATTCAGACATAGGTAACGCAAGTAATTTGACAAAAGGCATTTGGAAGGTAATAAATAGACATAGACAGAAAAAAAGGAAAAATGTTAGCAACAAAATTATCCTTCAAGTGTCTGGACTGGACAAAGAATTAATAATTAACAGGAAGTAGCAGATTTCTTATGTTACCAATTTTCTACACAACCCACGTTTGTATATCTGCATGAAAACCCCATAGGCATGTTGAGGGAAAATGTGGGACGAGTGGAAGATAATATGAAGTGGAAGTGCGTCACACCCCCTAGATATTGTAAATATTCTACAAAAAATTTACAGTAATAAAGCATGTGGATATGATGACATACCCATTAAATTAATCAAGGACAACATTGACATTCTGGCATTACCTTTGACTTATTTTTTTAACATGTGCGTAGGAAATCGTGTCTTCCCCGACCAGTTAAAGATGGCAAGGGTAATACCCATACACAAAAAGGGATCGAAAAAGGATCCCAAAAATTTTAGGCCCGTTTCAGTCCTCTCAATCTTATCGAGGATTTTTGAAACGTCGATTAAGACTAGGTTACAGGAGCATCTAGAAAGAAATATCATATTAGTCGAAGACCAATATGGATATAGAAAGAAAATAGGTACAAGAGATGCTATAGATACACTAATAGACACAATAGTACGAAAATTAAACGATAAAATAAAAGTTGCTAGTCTCTTCCTTGACTTGAGTTCTGCTTTTGATTTGGTGGATCAAGATATACTATTAATGAAAATGGAACATTACGGGATACGTGGGGATGTGCTTTTATTGTTTAAATCTTACTTTGAAAATCGCAAAATGTTTGCAGAACTGAAATCAATGAATGAAAATTATATGGAAGTTAACATCAGATCTAAATCATCACTAGCCAAGAGGGGCGTACCACAAGGATCCATCTTGGGGCCTGTCCTATTTCTTATTTTCATGAACGACTTGGTAACATATATTCAAAATCTGCACCCTGATACAAAAATTGTCTTATTTGCTGACGAGACTAATGCCGTCATCTCGGAGGAAAATACTGCCAATCTAAACTATAAAATTAACGTTACTCTAAGTGACTTTAACAAATGGTTTAGCGCCAACAAATTAAAATTGAATCCTATTAAAACTTAAGTTATGCTTTTTAAATCGACATCATGAAATCACGATAGACTTGACATTGATTTAAATGGAGATAAGGTTGATATAGTAAAAGACACAAAATGTTTAGGCATACATATTGACAATTGTTTAAACTGGAAGGTAGAACTTGAAGCACTGGAGAACTCAATCTCATCAGCTTGTTACGCCATTAGATCTCTTCAAAATAAAATTTCATTAATTCACCTAAAAAAGGTGTATCATGCACTCGTGGAATCAAAATTTAGGTATAGCATAAAACTATGGGGCAACAGTTATCAGTATAACGAACAAAGAGCGTTCGTTTTGCAAAAAAGAGCTATACGTACAATGGTAGGTATTCCACCACGGGAATCATGTAAAGAGCACTTTACTGATCTGGGCAAAATGCCCACCATAACCATTCCTTGTTTGTATTTGTTTGTCCTTTTGACTGACGTTAAAAAAAGATTACCGACTTTAGAGACAGATGATGAGAGACAGCTCAGAGAGGTAACTCGGAGACAGCATCTCCATAACGAAATTACACGCCACTTAGAAATTATGAAACACAGTGCTCAGTACCAGTCTTATAAAGCTTACAATAAATTACCAAAAGACATTAAGGATACACTGGGTCTTAGGCCTTTTAAGGAAAAATTAAGTCTTATCTAGAGAAAGCCTTCTAATGAAAGGTTCTGAAGTTAAGATTTTGATGATTAAATTTACCATGACGCTACTTGGATATGTGGATGTAATTGACAGTAATATAATTAATTAAATTGACATTATTTTTGTTGTATTTTGGTAGTTGCTACAACTTATTGATGTTGTCATTATTGTAATTTATTTCTTGACTTGTAATTAATGATATCATGTTGTTTTTTTTTATATTTTCCGACACAATGTATTTTGTAAAAGGAATAAATAAATAATAACTGCTTTACACAGTTTCCCGCCAAAAGTCTGAACTCTGAAGTTGAAGTAGAATAAATATGTTACCAACTTATGCTTAGTGAAATAATATTATAAACACGTCTATGACGCATGGGCTTTAAAATAAATAGGACTAATAGGGTGACCACGCTCCTCCGGAAAGAGGGGAAATGTGGTACATACTCCATGCAGATTTTTTTTCAGACGCAATCAAATGTTCCAAATGAGGAGGTGCTAACCTCCTCCCAAGTAGTTCTGTGCAGACTTTAAGGAAGTTGAAGTCTAGTCGAAAATAACGTTTCGTAGACATATTGGCTCCCTCGAGGAAGACAAGGAAACTTTACTAGTGGCCTTGGCTCCACTAGAAAAGCATGACTAACGACTGAACGTAATACGCCAAGTGTTGTCCACACCAAGTTAGGTCGCACCTGCTGTTGCTTAACTCGCGTTATCGTCACCAACAATCACATCCCGCTAAGGCTAAGCTATCTAGCTAGCTACTTGTGTGCATTATTTACGATGTTTAAAATTGTTTGTCCATTATCATGGTTGCCCTATTAAAAAGCGATAGATTCCTCCACTATTTCTGTCTTTTTTTGCTCGGGTTTTAGTTCACATAGCTCAGTCATGTTTAATATAAGTCCATGGATGGAACTAAAGGTAAAGATGGAAGCCAAGCCAGAAAATTTGACCTGGGCTCTTACCGTCAACTCTAATAGCAGGGCAGAACCGAGTGTCGAGTAACGAGATGTCGCCTTACAGCTTCCTCGCATCTCGTTTACTCACTCGTTTCTGCCCTGCTATTAGAGGTAATAGTAAGGGCCCTGGAGTAACCCCTGTTTCCCAAAGTATTACCATCACTTCAAAAATTTTGCCTAGTCAGAAATACAGTAAAATAAAAATGTCAGTTTGCTTAATATAATTGGGCTTTATATTTATCAAAAACAAGTATAATCTTTCCATTTTTTAATAAAAACCAACCTCAAAATAAAGATTGTATTGCTACGTAATTGTTTATCATTTTCCCAACTTTTGGGACTGTGATGGAAAACCCAGATTCACACCTTAACACATCACGAGTTAGAAAGAGAGAGGTGGGTAACGAAATGCATTCAGGTCAAATTTTTTGACATCAGCCTATTGTATATGTAAAGATGTAATGAAACCAGCAAATAGATCAAGACTGTTTTTATTTTCATTCGAGGGTACCTAATACATAATTATCTTAATCTACTACCTTCACATCTCTCTCCTTAAGAATTCATTAAAAGTAACCAAATATTAAATAATTTAAATTCATACACAACATAATCCAAATATTATTCTTAATCAAAAGCTATTGAAATATAATTAATTAAATTTGAAATTAATAAAATTGAAATATAAACTAATTAAATGACATTATTGAATTTATTTTAATACGTTACTAATATATTTAATTTAATAAATATTTTTAGTTTCATAAAATTTAAGAATACTTTTCTATTCATAACATTTATCAATCTTTATTTTATCAATTCAATAATATTAATTATATATTTTCATATACATTCCTCGAAACATTTAATTAAATTAAGATAAAAATAAATAAATTAAATTATTTTTATTAAAAAATCGATAAAAAAAATTTGAAACATTGATTACAATTACTAATTATTATGGTGAACTCAATAACATGCATGCATGGATTATTTTACATTATTTTCCAATTTCAGCTCGATCTGTCTGTATAACCCCATCTATTCGGTGGTCTCACTGTCCTGCCAAAACGAGTTACATAATGATTATTATTGTTTACATTTACATCACAATTCGGCAAATCATTTTGAGCGGACTGGGATGTACCTACACCTGCATCATCTAAATCTAACTCATCATAGTGATCAGTGTCATGTCTCTGCGGTGAATCTTTAATAATGTGCCTACGATTACGTATTAATTTCTTTCCATTTAAAATTTGTACTTCATATGATCTGTTTTGCAAAATTTTAGTAATGATCCCAGAAATCCATCGCTTTTTGTAACTCATATCCAAAATTTTAACTTTTTGTCCGACAAATAACTTCTCTAAATTTCTAGCCGATCTATCATAATAATATTTCTGTTTAAACTGCCTATTTATTAATTCATTTTTAATATTAATTTGTACTTTGGGCTTTAATAACTTATGTGAAATTGGTATAATACTGCGAAGTTTTCGACTCTGTAATAGCTCTGTCGGTGATGGTAAATTATTAGAAATGGGTGTATTTCTATATTCTAACAAAGCCAGGCGGTAGTCCAAACCATTCTCAGCAGTTTTAATAATAATTTTCTTAACTGTTTGTACAGTTCGTTCTATTTGTCCATTTGATTGTGAATAATGGGGGGATGAAGTCTTGTGAGTGAAATTCCAATCAAACGAAAATTCCCTAAATGCATAAGATGAAAATTGTGGGCCGCAATCAGATATAACTACTTCTGGTATGCCTTGTCGACTAAATATTTCTTTTAGACAAGATATGACATACTCCGAATGAGTGTGCCTTAATTGAACAATTTCAATAAATTTGCTATAATAATCAACCAATAATAAATACTGTACATCTTTGATTTGAAATAAATCTATGCCCACTTTAGCCCACGGCCTATCAGGCATTTCGTGAGGCATCATTTCTTCTTTTTGATTGCATTTTCTGTGGGATAAACACACACAACAATTAGATATAATATTCTGTAAATCATTATTTATACCTGGCCAAAACATAACCTCACGTGCCCTTAACTTGCACTTTTCGAAACCCAAATGTCCTATATGTAGTTTATTTAAAAATTCTTTCCTCATTATTTTTGGTATAACTATTCTATTACCTTTCCAGATTAAGCCATATGCCACTGATAAATCCTCTTTGTATCCCCAATAAGGCCTGACCGAATCATCGACTTGATTTTTGTTTATTGGCCAACCCTTAATAATATACCTTTTCAAAGTAATCATCTCATTATCACTTTCACTTTGTTTTTGCAACGCTAAGAACTGTTTATCATTAATGTACTGTGAATCAAATGCGCGCACCACGTTATCTCTCGCGACCGCACATACTTCGTCGTGCATCGCATGCTCCTGCTCGCACTCGCCACCACTCGGTGCCGGCTCATACGCACGTGACAATGCATCGGCTATATACAGGTGTTTGCCAGGCTTATATACCAACCTAAACGTATATCGTTGCAATCTTAATAGCATTCGTTGCAATCGAGCGGGTGCATCTGCTATAGGCTTTTTTATTATTGTTATCAACGGCTTGTGATCCGTTTCAATGGTTACGTCCGACCTACCATAAATATAAGCATAAAATCTCTCACAAGCGAATACGCACGCATAAAGCTCCTTTTCGATTTGAGCATATCTTTGTTCTGCCGCATTTAGCGACTTAGATGCATAGCAAACCGGTAACCCTTTTTGCATGAGACATATACCTAACCCACTTTTACTTGCATCTACAGAAATAGTGATAGGGTCATCCAAGCTATAATATTGCAATACGGGTTTAGATGATAAACACTTTTTTAACAGTGCAAAACATAAATTATGCCTCTCATCCCAATGCCATTCGGTTTCTTTCTTTAATAATTCTCTTAATGGCAGCGTTTTATCAGACAGCTGTGGAATGAAGTTACCTACATATGTCACTAATCCTAATAACCTTTCTACATCTTTTCTATTTGCAGGAGTAGGCATGTTAGTAATAGCTGAAATATGAGAATCATCCGGAAATAGCCCATTCTTTGTAATACGATGGCCTAGATATTTTATTTCAGTTAAACCAAACTGACACTTGTTTCTATTTAATTTTAAATTAATTTTTCTACACCTTTCTAATACCTTCTTCAATCTATCATCATGTTCTTTTTTGGTCTTCCCGTAAATTAATAAATCGTCAATATACATACATATACCTTCCAAATCATCAAAATTTTCGTATATTTTTTTATGGAATACTTCTGAAGCCGAACATATACCATAGGGCATTCTCAAAAATTTATACCTACCGAAAGGTGTGTTGAAAGTACAATAAGAACTTGTATCATCTAATGCAATTTGCCAGAAACCAGAACTAGCATCTAATGTACTAAAATAAGTAGCTCCTGAAAGTTTCGACACAATTTCATCAAGAGAGGGAATCCTAAAATGTTCTCTTTTAATAGCCTCATTCAACTCTTTCGGATCTAAACAAATTCTTAAATCTCCATTTGGTTTTTTAACTACAGTTATGCTACTTACCCAATCCGATGTACCCTCTACCTTTGAAATAATATGTTCTTGTTCCATTTCAAATAGTTTTTTCTTAACCGCCTCACGGATAGCAAAAGGCAGTTTTCTGGGAGCATGAACCACGGGCACAACATTTTCTTTCAATCTTATTGTATATTTGCCCGGAAGACAACCCAGTCCACAAAACACATCATCATAATGAGTTAAAAAATCTGGAATCTTATCAATTTTATTAGATTGTAAAGACATGACACGTCTCACCAAGTCCAATTCTGTACATGCGTATTTACCTAATATTGGGACCGACTGAACATCTGCAATTTTAAACTCTAATAAATACATTTTTTCTTTATAATTTACTTTCAAACAAATTTTTCCTAAAACATTAATTGATTCGCCTGAATAAGTACTTAATTTTGTATTGGTCTTTAATAATTCTGATTTGCTTATTTTTAATTTAGATAAAAATCTTATTGGCATTACATTTACATCCGCACCTGTATCCAGCTTAAAACATATTTTTACATCTTGAATTTGTAAAGTTATATTCCAGTCAGTATTAATTAGATTTATTACCTGATCAGATTCTTCAATTTGATACACATTACACATTCTAGCGAAATGGTTTTGCCTGTTACACTTCAAACATTTTTTTCCAAACGCCGGACACTGATATTGAACGTGTTGTCCACCACATCGAGCACAATGCTTGATAGCACCCGCCGCCGTCGGGGGCGTCGCCCATCGTGAGCCTGAGGCCGGCGCGACTCGCATGCCCCGCTGCCCGCGGCCGCCGGCACCACGGCCTCCGCTTCGACCTCCACGAGACCTCCATGCCGATGTCATCATTGACCTCTTCTTTCCAATAGCCCATATCTCATTTTCAGTCTGATCCATATTTCCTATGTCATATACTGGTTTGTTGTCACTTGCGATATTTTGAGAATATGTCTTGGACGCTATTACAGCTCGGCATATTTCAAGAGCCTTCTTAAGATTTAAATCGTCTTCACGTAGTAATCGCTCTCGTATCGCTGACATCCGTACCCCACATACCAGTCTGTCTTTTATTAACTCTTCTTTTAAATCTTTAAAATCGCAAGTTTGTGATAAACGCCTTAACTCAAAAACATATTGCTCAATTGTTTCACCTTCTTTTTGGTTCCTTGTAAAAAATGTATGTCTTTCAACCGTCACATTTTTCTTAACTTCAAAATGGTCGTTTAATTTTTTTAAAACTGCTTCAGCTGTAGTACATTTTTCTAACCCTTGATTCAATATTTCTCGGCAATCTTCTCCAACAACATGTAGTAAAATGTTTAATTGCACTTCCGGGGTTTTTTTTACTGAGTTCACACGCTTTACTGTACACTTCATAGCTGTTCCGCCATTTCTTCCATGCTTCATTTAATGTCCCAGTCGCTATATCCAGTGAAGTTTTATCGAAACTAAAAGGGGTTGGCGGCGATAATACACTTTCCATTGTATACTGACACTTTTATTTCGTAAATTTATGTATATTTATTTTTTATTCCGGCTGCGCCATGTAAAGATGTAATGAAACCAGCAAATAGATCAAGACTGTTTTTATTTTCATTCGAGGGTACCTAATACATAATTATCTTAATCTACTACCTTCACAGTATACTTAAACTATATATCTATGAAGTCCATGGCCAAAAGGAAAAAAAAACTGTCAAAAATGTCATTGACTTTGACAATAACACTTCAAAGTAACTAAGCAAAGCTCCTTTCGTTCAAATCAAACTTATTCCAAGATCCAAAATAAACAAGCAACAACACAATGTAGTTTGTGCAACAACAAACAAGGCAACCAATGACTTAAGAAATATTTTTCCTATTATTCCTAATTTGTATTTGATTTATTTTACCTATTACACGATAATAATTATCGGGAAATCCTAGCTCTGTTTGTACTTCCTATCAAGAATGTCCGCTACAGCTGCCTGCCGCGTCTGCCTGGCGGTGGACGTGCGGTTGTTGACCATCGCCGGCTCTCTGCAGCTGGTGTACGAGAAGATCACCGGTAATGCTGTGAGTACAACCACTACAAATTACTTAGATAGACTTAGACACAAGGTTAATACAGGCTTTTTCAACACTCACCAAAAAAGATTTTTGGCCTTCTATAGAAACCCATAGGAAGGATTTAAGAGAAGATATTTTTTCTTATTTCTGTCTATACTAATATTACTAGTTGTTCGCCCCGAACATAGTCCTCGCGAATTTTGCTCAACAAAGTTTAGCCACAAAAATAAAAATAAAACTTCCCATCATTTACTGGGGCCATATATAAGATATTCTGAACCCCAAAAGTTTCTTACACCAGGGAGAGATTTATTATAATCCTGTCTCAACCTGTTAGTTTGTGAAATTCCATGAAGTCTGTGTATATTAGTATGTTTTAAACATTTCAGCTGCACACGGCTGACGGGAGGCCCGTGGCAGCCTGCTATATCTGCTACGCTCAGCTCGACAAGTGCCGCAAGTTGATGCTAACCTCTGACAGAGCAGAGAATTTGTTTAAACATTTATTACTTAAACATTATAAGGTAACTTTTATATTGTTTAGGATTTGTAATCACCTGAATAGGTATTCTTATTGTTCAAGGGTAACACAGAATCCATACTTCCATACTACGAGGGGCGATCAAAATATTCGCGGCCTTACACATAAATACTTGAACTATTTTAATGTAACTGACCTCATTCGATTTGCTTACTCTCTGGTTGTCACATTGTAAAATTCTATCGCAATTGCATTATCTGTTTTTAAATTAGACTGAATTTTGTGAGCCTAAGTGCAGCGCTTTTAAAGAATGGAGAAAATTGAGCAACGTGCGGTAATCAAATACCTGTTTAAAAAAAAACTAACTCCAAAAGAGATTCACGAAGATATGTCAACAACATTGGGGGAATCTGCTCCGTCGTATACGACTGAAAAAGTGGGTTGCAGAATTTAAACGCGGACGAGAGAGTATTGAAGATGACCCTCGCTCGGGCCGGCCTACGACGTCTACAAGTGAAGAAAACATCGGGAAAATCTGTGATCTGATATTGGCAGATCGGAGATTGACCATCAGGGAGATTGCAGACACTATTGGCATCTCGTATGAACGAACACAAAACATCATAGTCAATGAACTTGGATTTTCTAATGTTTCTGCGCGGTGGGTACCCAGATTGCTTTCAGTTGAACAAAAACGAATACGGCTCACGATTTCTCGCGACTGTTTGGAAATGTTTGAGGCTGATCCACAAGATTTTTTGCCCAGATTTGTGACAATGGATGAAACCTGGGTACACCACTACACCCCAGAGTCAAAACAGCAATCCAAGCAGTGGAAAAAACCTGATGAGACGACTCCAAAAAAAGCCAAAGCAATTTTGTCAGCTGGCAAGGTGATGGCGTCAATTTTTTGGGATGCTAAGGGTGTCATCATGGTGGACTACCTTGCAAAAGGTCAAACTATAAACTCGGCTTATTACTGCACCCTTTTACGTCGTTTGCGTGAAACAATCAAAGAGAAAAGGCCAGGATTACTCAGCAAGAAAGTGTTGTTCCATCAGGATAATGCACGCGTTCACACGTCTGTTGAATCTATGGCTCAAATTCGTGATTGTGGCTTTGAATTACTGCCCCATCCCGCCTATTCCCCTGATTTGGCACCTTCCGACTTTCATTTATTCCCAAACCTAAAAAAACACCTTGGAGGTCAAAAATTTTCATCAAATGAGGAGGTTGAAGCTGCGGTGGGCGACTTTTTTGAAGGCCTTGAAGAAACTTTTGTTATGACTGGCATACAGGCGTTGGAAACCAGATGGAAGTGCATTGAGCTAAGTGGAGATTACGTGGAAAAATAAAATTACTTTTGTTTATATTTTATATTGTTTTCTTGCTGAGGCCGCGAACTTTCCATCCTCGTAATAATATAAATGTGAGAAAGTCGGTGTGTAAGTCTGTTTTTCTGGCTATTACCCATCCTCGTAATAATATAAATGTGAGAAAGTCAGTGTGTAAGTCTGTTTTTCTGGCTATTACCGTTTCAGGGCCAAACCGCTGAAAGGATTTTGATAAAATTTGGTATGAATATAGTTAAAGACTAGGGGTCAATCATAGACTACTTTTTGACGCAGGCAGGGCTGCGAGAAACAGCTAATAATACATAAACAGAAACCAACTACTGCTTACTAACAGACACACTTGGGAGGTGATGAAACCTTTTGTTGAGATTGATTGAATGAGACATAACCTATTGCAGATAACTGAACAACTGGTATCTCAAATCGACCGCAAGGCTTATGGTCTGTGTGAGACACTAAGCTGCTCCGTACCCGAGCTTTATGAGACCCTCGAATCGTCAAATATTGAGGTCAAAATGGAGCTTGAAACTGACGTTCGTGACACAGAGATTCAGATTAAAATGGAGGAATCGGACGGTATGTAGTTTTGTTTAGTTTACCAATTAACATTTGTTACAACTTTGAAATATTGCCGTAGTCGGTTAATAATAATTCATACTTCATAAAAATTGAGAAAAATTGCACAAAACGGAAACATTGTCTAACCATCTCATTGATCATGATTGGTTTCCCTTTAGCAGCAGACGCAACCGATGTCCATGGCTCTGGTGAGGATGACCCCACAAGTTGGACACAGAAGGCCGATACAACGATGGACTTAAAACTAGAAGTTCAAGTTCAGGAAGGTATGAAACGGAATTATTTATTTCCCCTTATTATTTTCGAGTCAAAATGGCCATTGACTTCACTATATTAAATTTTCCCAATACTTTGCCACCTCTATAGCCCGGTCGCCATATTTAAGTCTTCCATACTGCAGGAGATGGGACTTAATTTATTTCCTAACAATTGGCGGACTTATTTGTGACCTGCTTTTAGTCTTTTAAGTTTCGGCGCAAACTCACGAGGGAACTGTTGGTGACTGCTTTCAGAGTAAGGTCTGGCCATGTTCCAGTAAACAAGTTTTATCTTTTAATGAAAAGGACACATACAGATGCTTGCAATTTTTGCGAGAGAGCAGAAGATTTAATTCATATTTTGCTGGAATGTGGTCAGTATGCCGAGCTCAGAGGTCGTATTCTGGATGGCGTTTCTCTTGATAATGGCGGTCTCAATGTTACATTGAGTTCGCCTTTGTCGGGTGGAGCCAAGTCCATTTACGCTTTCTGGAGAGCGGCCATGGCTAAAAGATAAGCTTACTCCACCTTTGACTTTCCCCATGAGGCTGGCATAGTCACAATGTGTGTCTGAAGCCTCAAAAAAAAATAGATAAAAAAAAAAAAAAAAAAAAAAAAGTTTCGGCGCTGTAGTTTATTGTCCAAAATTTCAGTTTTTTAATAATTGCTTATGTTTTTGCGATTGTTACACATTTAAGTATGCAACCGCTGTAAAGTGTTTGAAACGTTAAGTGTAAATGTAATAAATGCGATAAAAACCGTATCAAAGTAGTTTAATTTGTGTTTTGTTAGTAATTGTGCATAATAATAGTGGAATGTTATTCGCAAAGTATTTGAGAACAAGCATGAGTGGTGGGAAGTGATGCTGTGTTTGATTTATGTAATTTTTTCATGCTCTTTGCCAAACGCTCCTAGCAATAAAATTAAAATATTTTCATACGATTTTTATGGCGTTTATTACTTTCTGTTCTCGCAGCTCCGCCTGCGTCAAAAAGTAGCTATGTTTGACCCCGGGTCTACAACTATATTCATACCAAACATCAAAATCCGTTCAGCAGTTTGGCCGTGAAAGCGTAACAAACAGACATTCGCATTTATAATATTATATAGTATGGATATATTTACACCTAACGTTCGAAACACTTGCAGCGTTCATAGTTAAAAATCGTATTTAAATAGTTTGATATCTTTGTTTGTGTCAGATGTGGGTCCCACTGTTCCTCCGCTCGCCGACAAACAGCAAGCTGCAGGAAGTACCACCAACAAGCAAGCTCGAGAACCGTACGAGTGTAGCATCTGTGGACGAAAAATTTTATTGGAACATAATTTCCGAACTCATATAAAAACGCACATTATTAAAACTCCATTTCAATGTTACTATTGTGGATATCAGTGTAACGAAAAAAGTCGACTAGTACGACACATAAAAATTCACACCGGTGAGAAACCTTTCGCATGCAAGTTTTGTGATAGCCGCTTTCGTGCGAAAAATACCATGTTAAATCACGTCAGGACTCATACAGGCGAGAAACCTTTTACTTGCGATGTCTGTAAACGGCGTTATATTTCTAGAAGTCGTTTATTAACCCACATGCAATATCACACAAGCGAGAAACCTTACGCGTGTAACATTTGCGAATATCGGTCTCAGATAAAAAGAAATTTGTTAATACATATCAGGAATCACACTGGCGAGAAACCATTCGAATGTGATATTTGTAAAAAAAGGTTCAGTGAAAAATCTTATCTTACGACTCACGCTAAAACTCACGCTGATGAGAAACCTTTCGCGTGCGATATGTGCGCTTGCCGATTTACCGATAAATTTATTATGGTAAGGCACAGAAAAACTCATACAGCAAAGTTGATTTTTGAATGTGATGTGTGTAATAAAAAGTTTAGTTCGGAAAATATTTTGTCAAATCATCATAGGATTCATACCGGTGAGAAACCTTACGAGTGTACAATGTGTGAGAAACGGTTCAACGCGAAAAGTAGTTTGGTTAGACACGGGAAAACTCACAATAGCTTTGAAATGACTTTGGTATGTGATGAACTAATGGATTTAGTACGGCACGTGGTCCCACTGCCTAATAAAAAGAATTAGTTCCGCTATTTGATGTGAGATGGCGCTTCAAAGAGAAAAATATTTAATTAAGTAAAGAGAGGTAGGACATTTTGTAAGGAGTAGCCCGTATGGGGAAGTAGCTCCACCCTACAGAAGACCTCAGCCAAACAACACTGTGATGCAGTGTTGTGTTCCTGCTGGTGAGTAGGGTCGCCAGGCTCCAGAGGGGTCGCTGTGCTGATAGCGGACAGGTCGGCAACGCGCTCGTGACATCTCCGGTGTTGCAGGCGTTCATAGGCTACGGTACCACTTACCATCAGGTGGGCCGTACGCCTGTTTGCCTACTTAGTTGTATAAGTACTGATCTCGCTTATTTTCGGCGAAAAAAGAATTGAATTTTTAAAACACTATTTTTTTTACGTACCTACTTAAATTCTATAACAAGTTGACTAAGTGCTGTATTTCAAGTGTTATTAATCTTAATTTTAAACTTCTCACATTTGCAATAGATGGCGTAACAATGACTTTGTATTGAGAGTAACCAGGAAAGTTGGCGCGTTTAAATGTATGGCGATTGAATATCTGTATAACATATTATTCCTGTAATCTGTAGTAACGATATTCGAAAAACTATTAGTTATGTAGGTAGTGTCTTCTACTCAATTTATTTTTATCATTTACAACAAATATTTCACTACCAGAAACTGAAATCTGAAAGATTTGATGAATCGTTCTTAAATAAATAAGAAAAGGACGCACTGTGTGTGCAGTGACGTCACTGCTACTTGGTTTCGTGCGTACAAAAGAGATAGCAAGACGTCCCCACCACGCTCACACTTTTCTTCTAGAGAAAACTTTAATTCCAATTACTGCTTAATTAACAACCAATTTTGTTGTTGTTTTCGGAATCTGTTACTTTTAAGAGTTCATATTGTTTCGTATGCAAACATTACCCAAGTATGAATACAGTGAAGTAGCCTATTAATCAATAATTACTTACTTTACTTTAACGTAATTATCAAAACCAAACCACGACCACACCCCGGACACTCCATACAACAGCGGCGAGATCGATACCTATTACTACTACTACGATTCGGCCGCGACAATGTGAGTGTCACTCGTAGGGTTGGTTATGCATTGATTGTGTTGCATTTGTTATGTAATTTAATGTTTGTTATGAAATAAATCAATATTATTAAAAATTTTGAATTTGGTTTATCTCCTAATAGTTGTTTCAAGCAGCTCTGCTTGGGTCCAAAAGTTAGCCTATGTTTGACCCCGGGTCTTCAACTATATTCACACCAAATTTCATCAAAATC
Source organism: Euzophera pinguis (assembly GCA_947363495.1). Lineage (NCBI taxonomy): Eukaryota > Metazoa > Arthropoda > Insecta > Lepidoptera > Pyralidae > Euzophera > Euzophera pinguis. The sequence continues at coordinate 379,527 of OX376182.1, forward strand.
GGTTCAGCGGTAAAGCCGTGAAAGCGAGACTTTCGCACTTCTGATATTAGTACGAATATGGATGTCTGTAAAATTACAACACAATACAAATACTCTTTATTGCACCAAAATAATATTTTAACTAAATAATACTCGTACATAAAATAAAAAAATAACATTGTGAAGTTTGCCAGCTGTAAATAATCCGTATCCAAATACGAATCATAATCGTCCAAGCATGTTCCTAGTTGCGTCCTGAGCTTCCTCTTCGGAGCCAATTAAGGGTACGCCTTAAGTCATGGTCTATAATTTTCCGGCACAAGTTATTATAAAAAATAATAATTATAAATTCGTTTATTTCCAAATAAGTGTAGATTACATTGCCATTGAACCCTGCACTAAGCTGAGCTTGTATCGCAGTGACCCAGGATACTCATCTTATCTTGCATAAGGGGTCCTATAACAAGGAAGCACGTTGAACCTCTGGGCTCTTTTGTACTTACCCCATGCCTTACCCACAGCAGGTTTTCTGAAGAAGGACTGCATGAGCTTCAGAACATCACCTGGTGCGAAGTGCCTGTAGTTCTCTAGTTCCGGATACGCTGTTCCGAAAAGGTCCATTCGCTTGCTAGCGGCGGTAGTCCTAGGATAACCTCCATGGCTGCTGTTGGTGTAGTAGGAAATGCACCAGAGATAGCACAGCAAGCTATACGCTGCAACTTCCTAAGGGCATTTATACATGTCAGCTGTTGGACTATCGGCCACCATACTAGTGCATCGTATGTCAGAATGTGCCTCACCATCATTTCGTACAGCCACCGTATAGGGTTGCCAACTTTTTTTTGGCGAAATATAGTGTTTTTGAAAATAAGCTATCAAGAATATAGTACATTTCTAAAAAATATAGTATTTTATGGAAAAATGACAAAATGGACAAAGATATACCTATTTCTTTTTACCTATTTATTTTGTAGGTGAAACTAAACTTCTTGCAATTTTTGACAATGTTTTGTATAAAACTATCTGTGGGGATTTTACTTATTGACTGCCACATTTTTTGTAATAATCTTATCTTCTTCACGATGTCCTAGTTCTCTTAGCATATCTATTTTATTTCATTTAGTTTTCTAAGAAACAACAACTACCTAATAAGTGGAATTATGATATTACTAAAATCCCATAGCAAAAATTAAACGAAATGTTTTTTTTTTAATTTAAAAATATATTTTGTTGTTGTCAATTTAATATTGAGAAGTTCGGAAGTAATCATAGTTTTAGCATTTTTTTTAATCTCTCCTAAAAGCTAGCATAAAGGCGCGTTGCAAAATGTTTTAAAATAAGTGTTTGTTTGTTTGTAGATTTAGGTGCTGAAAATATAGTATTTTTGCGTACTATATTTTTGTTCAACAGTATATAGTACGTAGTAGTAGTATATAGTACGAAATATAGTAAAATACTATATAATATAGTACGGTTGGCAACCCTACCACCGTACGATATATGGTTTTAGGCCCCATGCTTAGATTAATAATTGATCTCCGCGGTCGAGCGCGCGAGAACTATGGCCCCATGTTTTATTTTCGAGGGACTTCCTGGACAATACACCGGTCAGAGTCTTGGGGCATCCTCCTTACAGTCCTGATTTAGCACCGTGTGATTTCTTTTTATTCCCTAAAATAAAAAATCAGCTGAAAGGGATAGTTTTCATCGCCGGCAGACGCGCTAGCAGCGTTCGAGAAAGCCGTGGAAGAGGTGTCTGCGGCGGACTGAAAAAAATGTTTCGAAAATAGGTTCGGACGCATGAATTTTTGCATAGAGGCTGGTGGGGAGTTCTTCGAAAAGATTTAATTAAAATATTTTATCAAGTTAAGTTTTTTAGTTTCTCAAAACTTGTTGAGTGTCCCACGTAGGTACCTTCCACTTCAATACGAGAAAAGCGGGTCCTGGGTCCCGAAGCATAGGATTCCACCGGGTAGGCGATAAGATGATAATGATACTATATTTATGAGATACACAAGAGAGATTGTATGTATATATGTATTTTATTATTAGACCTCAAAATCCTATCCGATTATAGAAAACTTTCGATAGATACATTTCTGGGTTTCGAATTTCACCAAACATACTAGTTTTGCCTTCGGCGATATTTTAAATTAATGGCAACAGCAGTTTATTTTATTAAGGAGTACAGTGTCGATTGACCGCGTAACGGTCGGTAAATGTTTGACGCCGGGTCTTCAACTATATTCATACCAAATTTTATCAAAATCCGTTCAGCGGTTTGGCTGTGAAAGCGTAACAAACAGACAGACAGACATTCGCATTTATAATATTAGTATGGATTATTAATATTGACCAATTTCAATTATATTGCAATAGCAATAAAGATGTATGACATTGTAACTAGTAATGTGCCGCTAGAAATTGTGTAAATATACCCGAAATTTTTCAACTGTAAATTTACGGGATTATTCCTAATTTTCCGTAAATTTACCAAAGTTCCCGGGAAATATTCCCAATGTTTCCGACAATTTCCGGGAACGGCACATAACTAATTGTAACACACAAAATGTAAACAAATGTGGCGTTCCAAGCAAAAGGGTACCACTTGGCAGATTCTAGTTTCCGAGATATTTGAGATTTTGTGGCATTTAGATTTTAATGTAACATGTAAAGGGCTACGTTTTCATACAATAAACGTTTTTTAATCATGTACACAACGTAAGATAATTGCAATTATATATTTAGTGAAAGGGACCAGTTACAAACACTCTATAAATTGAATTAAATTGTAGGATTGGAATTGAATTACACTACACTAGAAAATTTGGAATAATGCCGTAAATTTACAGTTGAAAAATTCCGGTATATTTACAAAATTTCTAGCGGCACATTACTAGTTACAATGCCATACATCTTCATTGCTATTGCAATATTAATGAAACTGTTCAATTTTAATAATAATACAATAAAGTTTCCAGAGATTCTAAACAACTTCAAAAAAGGATATTAGACTTTTTTTTCTTTTTGTTAAAATACTATACGTCTTTTATGAACGTCTTAGGTAAAAAAAAAAATAGTTTAATTTAATGTCTTTTATGAATTAATGAACGCACCTTTATTACAATACAAATAAATAACATTTTGATTTATCACGCAACCATGAATGATGATGAACATTTTGATTTATCACGCAACCATGAATGATGATGATCATTTTAATTTATCACGCAACCATGAATGATGATGAACATTTTGATTTATCACGCAACCATGAATGATGATGAACATTTTAATTTATCACGCAACCATGAATGATGATGAACATTTTGATTTATCACCAGCGGACCGTTACGCGGTCAATCGAAACTGTACTCCTTAATAAAATAAACTGCTGTTGCCATTAATTTAAAATATCGCCGAAAGCAAAACTAGTATGTCTGGTGAAATTCGAAACCCAGAAATGTATCGAAAGTTAATCGGATTCGATTTTGAGGTCTATAATAACATACATAACCTATATGCATACAATCTCTCTTGTGTATCTCATAAATAAAGTATCATTATCATCTTATCGCCTACCCGGTGGCATCCTATGCTTCGGGACCCAAGACCCGCTTTTCTCATATTGAAGTGGAAGGTACCTACGTGGGTTTTTTTTATTATTGGCACGATTACGTTTTCATCAGCTGCATAGGCAAATATCCGTGTCTTATACAAAAAGTATATAACAGCCCCAAGCAAGAGTCTGCAAAGATGTTTACCAGCATGTTGAAAATGCTCAATACTGAGGCCGTCGTGTCCAGGTGACATTCCCCTAGTCATTTTGTTAATTATCTTTTCGACATCCTTTGCTGTAATACGATCAGGCACACTGGACACGTCGACCCCCTCAACAAAACTATTTGAAGACGACAGAGGTGTGTCAGATTGTATCTGAGAAAGAGACTTAAATATGTCTGCTATTTCTTTAGGCTCGCTGACACCGTCAATGCTCGTCTGCAATATAGGCACATATCTAATTTTATATCTTCACTAGCTGTGCCCGCGACTTCGTCCGCGTGGAATAGTTATTTCGGGACACATATTTATTTTTTGTTTATAAACCTACCTCCTCAGCTTTATTATAAATTACCTATAGCTGTTACCCGCGACTTATTTTAGACGACTTAGTTACATAATTCATAGAATATATTTTAAAGTAGTTTTAAAAAGAATATATTTTTAAGTACTTCTGCGTAAGTTATTATTTTTAGTTTTATTTCTTGTGGCAGAATCAATAACACATTTATTAGGATAAAGATTATATGTTAGTTTATGTTAGTTTGGTTGACTGGAAGAGATCCCTATTTGGGATAAGTCCGCCTTTTGTTGTAACCTGTATTCTGATACTATGTTCTTTGTGTACAATAAAGATTTTTACATACATACATAAGATTAATATTATTATTATTAGCGACGTGACTGAAAACACTACTCACCTTGATTTGTATAGAGTTAATTAGTATAGTATATAGTTAAGTTGCTATGTATATCAAGGTAGATAAGGTAATTTTTAAGGTCAAATAAATGAAGGGATTATTATTAGAATAGGGTAATAAGTGTAAATATAGCATAGGGTTTCTTATTTTTAGCATTAAGGTATTTTATAAGAATTAATTTTGTAATTGTAAGTAGCACTATTTGATTTTCGAAGAGCGTTACCATAACGAGAACCAAGGTCTTTTTTAAGTAAATATGGTAAACTCACATTCCGAGAATCAAAAAGCGTTACCGTAACGAGAGCCGAACACAAGATTCCACGACTGCCGATAGATGGCGCAGTTACGAAATAAAACTGGCTATGCAGATTTTTACTCGCGAGGTAATAAGGTTCGACGCGATTTTGAGTCGGCAGTACTGGAATCAATTCGGCTCTCGGAACACTTGGAATGGAAGAAAACTAAGGAAGACGAAATAAAGGAAGTGAATACAAGTGATCTTTAATTTCGGACCCGGATCCCTGCTCCAGTGCTCAAGTGAAGTGTTAGTGAATATCGTCGGTCGGATCGGAAGCTAGGACCCCTGTGCTCGGAATCGGACCCCTGGATCTCAGGAATAGGACCCCTGCTACTCGGAGTCGTCGAGATCGGACCTCTGTTCGGATTGTCGGCGGATTAGAAGATAGGCCCCTCGCTCATCCTGCTGGCCCGCCCCCCCCTCATACAGTCCACTCATCGACGTCGTCCTCGGCAGCCGGAGTGAAGCTAAGCAGCCCGAAGCCACGCCGCATCGCCGCCCGCAGCCACGCCGCCTCAAGCTGCGCCGCCTCGAGCCAAGCCGCCTGAAGCTGAGCCGCCTTGTGCCGAGCCGCCTGAAGCTGAGCCGCCCGAAGCTGCGCCGCCATAAGCTACGCCGCCTGGAGCTGTGCCGCCTGAACCTAAGCTGCCTACGCTGTCGCTCGTCCGCACCTGCCTTCGCCCTTTACTACTATAACGTGTTAAGGACAGATTGGGACGACTGTGCGCCACCAACAGCGCGCGCAACGCCAACCATAGTTGGTCCTTCGAGCCGGATCAAGGAAGAGGGATGCCTACAACCAGGTCGACAACCGCCACAGCTGGAAAGTCCGCCTCGACTGATTGGAGCATGAACACGCCAGCCGACACAGAAACCACCGGGACAGGGATCTCGACCCGATCGACGATAACAAGAAGAACGCCGCCGCCATCCCGCGCCGCCGAGTCGTCTCCCTCCCGCACCGCTATGGGGGATCGTGCCGCGTCGGTCATGTTTGTGGAGGGAGAACTCGCCGCGCCCGTTGCGCCTCCAGTATCCCCCGCACCCGTCAATAGTGGGTACATCGCGCCGCGTTCCGGTACCATTGGCGAACCGCTCACGCCTCTAACTACGCGCGCTATGATTCAGCAACACGACGAGTTGTTGAGTCGCATCTCCGAATCCCAGAAGCGCCGCCAAGGACAGCCTGCAGTTCCTGATGTGATGGAATCCGGAACGAGTGCGAGGCCCACAGGAGCGCGCCCAAGAAGACCGAACATAGAAACACAGTCGGTGCGTTCATCGAAACGAGCTGCATTAGAAGCCAAGATGCAACTCGCCCGCAGGGAACTAGAAGTAGCAGAAGCCAGATCTAAGGTGGCTCAAGCTGAACTGGAGCTGCTACAACTGGATTCTGAGGAAGAAGAAGACTTCGTGCATGAAGAGCAGACACAGATGCATGTGCAGCAATGGTTGGATCATGCAAACACTGTGAAGGTTACTCCACCTAAGGAAAAGAAGAGTGACATTGAAGAACTGGCTCAAGTCATCAAGAAGATGTCAGAGAAGTCATCGGAGCACAGCCTATCAAAACAAATGATAGAGCTTCCAAACTTCAACGGTGCAAGTGAAGAGTGGTTAGCGTTCAAGCGATCCTTCGAAGACACCATGAACGCCTTCACCGACGTGCAGAATTTGGCGCGTCTGAGAAGGTCTCTTCAAGGGAGAGCAAGGGAAGCAGTGAAGAGTCTCCTATTCACTGCCAAGACACCGCAAGAAGTAATGAAGGGATTGGAAGCGCGCTTTGGACGACCAGGAGCCATAGCCTTAGCGGAGCTGGATAAATTAAAGAGTACGCCGAAGATGCAAGAGACGCCGAATGATGTGTGCACATTTGCTAGCCACGTCAGAAATTCTGTGGCAACAATCAGTGCACTTGGAAAGGAACAGTACCTGAGTTCGCCAGAAACAATGAAGGCGTTAGTGGACAAGATGCCAGCAAACATCAAGTACAGATGGTTTATGTATCATCACAGCCATCGAGATGAAGAGAAGCCGGAGCTCATATTAATAAGGGATTTTCTGGACATAGAAGCTGACATGTGTGGTGACTTCGCCCCTCCTGAAGTATCGTGGGATGCCAAGAAGAGCGCAATAAGGAAGAGTGTCCATACAGTTCAGGAGAAAGAACACAATCAGCAGCCAAGCAAGAAGACAGAGTGTCCAGAATGTCAAGCAGAGCATTGGATCTACGAGTGCAGAAGATTTAAAGAAGCAGATATGGACAAGAAATGGGAAATAGTGAAGAAATTCAGACTATGCTTCAAGTGTCTTCGTTTTCGGCACTCAAGACAAGGATGCAGGGCTCCGGTATGCAAGAAATGTTCGAGATGGCATCATGTTAGTCTCCACTCAGACACACCTCCAGCAATTAAGAAGCCAGAAAGGGACGAAGCCAGCTGCAACGTGGTACATAAGGAAGAGCCCACAGGTGAAGTCATCACATCGGTGCACACTACAAGCGATGGAAGAGCATACTTGAAGATGATTCCAGTGGACGTCTACGGGCCAAAGGGAACAGCACGTGTGCTGGCCTTGCTGGATGAAGGGTCCACCATTTCACTCATAGACTCTGCTATAGCCAAGAAGATTGGTGCGGAAGGAACAGCTGAGTCTATAACAATAGAAACCGTCGGTGGAAGAGGCTTCAAGAAGACGGATTCTCGAAAGGTGGAAATAAGGATTAAGGGAGCTCATCGCAAGTATAAGCAGTCGATGAGAGTAAGGACAATCGATGGCTTGAAATTATCGAAGCAAGAAATAAATGAAGAAGTCCTGAGAAGATGCGATCATCTCCAAAGTTTAAGAAGTCAGCTAGTCTACAAGAAAGAAGAGCCAAGACTACTAATTGGGCAAGACAATTGGGAGCTCATCGTAACAAGAAGAATCGTCAAAGGGAAGAAGTCTGAACCAGTTGCTTCGTTCACTAGCTTGGGTTGGGTGCTTCATGGATGCGACACTGGAGCGAACACACCTGTCCAGTTCGTCAACCACAGCCGCCTAGCAGAGGACAAGACAGAAGCCTTGGTACGAGCATACTTTGATATCGAGGCTCTTGGGGTGAAACCAAACCGCCCTAGCAACGACTCTGACAGGAGAGCATTGGAAGTTTTGGAGAAAACGACACGAAGATTGCCAGATGGGAAATTTGAAACAGGACTTCTATGGAAGAGCGAGCAAGAAACATTGCCGAAAAATTACGGTCAAGCACATCGACGATTAAACAACATCGAAAGGAAGTTGGACAGAAGTCAAGAATTGAAGATAGCCTACGAAGAGCAAATTAACAACTGGGTGAAGAATGAATATGTGGAAAAGGCTCCATCTACATCGACGCCCGGCAGAACGTTCTACCTGCCGCATTTTGTGGTGGAACATCCTGTCAAAAAGAAGCCAAGAATAGTACTGGATGCAGCTGCAAAATTCGAAGGGAAAAGTCTCAACGATGTCTTGCTGCCGGGGCCCGATCTTCTTCAATCTCTCTTTGGAGTTCTCGTAAGATTCAGAGAGGGGCCCGTCGCTGTTGTTGCTGACATCAAAGAAATGTTCCTGCGCATCCAGATACGTGAAGAAGACAGGGACTGCCTACGATTCCTGTGGCGAGGAAGTCAACGGGCTGGAAAACCAGAAGAATACAGAATGAAGTCTGTAATTTTCGGAGCGACGTCATCACCCTCAACAGCTATCTTCGTGATGAATAAGAATGCGGAAGACTTTAAAGAAGAGTGTCCAGCTGCAGTGAAAGCTATCAAGAGAAATCACTACATGGATGATTACCTCCAGAGCTTTCAAACTATCGAGGAAGCCAAAAGAACATCAAAGGAGGTGCAGTACGTGCATGCAAAAGCGGGTTTCCATTTAAGGGGATGGGGTAGTAACGAAGCTGAAGTGTTGAAGAGCCTGCAAGATCAACCGCAAGAGGGAATAAAAGAACTCTCCTCAGAAGAGAAGACACTCGGACTACGATGGATAATTGGCGAAGACGCACTAGCATTCAACGTCGGATTTCGCAACACACCTCGCGAAATTCTGACTGGAGGAAAGATACCAACGAAGAGACAAATAGCCAGCGCCGTCATGTCTACGTTCGACCCGATGGGCTTCGCCGCACCTGTTTTAATCCAAGGGAAGAAACTCATCCAGGACATATGGCGAACGAAGATCGACTGGGACGACGCGATCTTACCTGAGCAAGAAGTAATGTGGCTCAAGTACATCAAAGAAGTTGCAGTTCTCGAAAAATTGAGGATACCCAGATGTTTATCTCCATATCAGAGGAAAGGGCAACTCCATACTTTCACCGAAGCGAGTGAAGAGGCCTATGCTGCTGTCGTCTTTTGGAGAACAGAAGAACCAAGTGTCCGCGTTACGTTGATCGCAGGGAAAGCGCAAGTTACTCCCACGAAGCCAGTCTCGATACCGCGACTGGAGCTCCAGGCTGCGTTACTAGGAAGCAGACTGGCAGCTACAATCGAGAAAGAAACTGACTTAGAAATCACGAAGAATATATTCTGGACAGACTCAAGCACTGTTCTTCAGTGGCTGAAAGCAGATCCGCGAAAATTCAAGACGTTCGTGGCTCATCGACTTGCGGAGATTGAAGAGTTAACTAGCCCGCGAGACTGGCGATGGGTGCCTACTAAAGAGAATCCAGCGGACGACGCAACTAGTGGGACGCCAACTGAATTTGACAGGAACGCGAGGTGGTTCAAGGGGCCTACATTTCTTTACGAAGAGGAGCAGCAGTGGCCCGCCAACCGCTTCGAAGGGAAGATCATCGACACGGGGGAGGAAAAGAATATTCAGACAATAGCATCAGTCTCCACAACTCCTCGTCGTATACCAGATCCAGAACGCTTCTCCAGCTGGACGCGACTCCTAAGAAGTACGGCGCGCGTGTTCCAGTTCATCGATCTACTTAAGAAGAACAAGTCCAAGGAAATCGTCAACGCAGCTAAAGACAAGGCATGGAAACAAAATAAACCTGCAGTAAAGAGGAAACAACTCGTAAAGCTTCCTCCTATGAAACCAGGGAGAAATTTCAAAATCATTGAAGAAGAACACTTCAATAAAGCCAGAGAAGAGTTAATTAAGGAAAGTCAGCAAGAAAGTTTTCGGAGAGAAATAGAAAAATTGAGTAATAGGAAGCCAATGGAAAACTCAAGCCGACTCAAGAAAATCGACGTGTATGTCGACGAACAAGGCATCTTGAAGTTAAGAACGCGAACAAGGAAAATCACGATTGAGAACCAAGAGCAGAATCCAGTGGTGTTAGACGGCAAGAACAGGATATGCCGCCTAATCATTGAACACTATCACCAGAAATTTTATCATGGCAATACAGAAACGGTGATAAATGAAGTCAGGCAAAAATATTGGATCCTGGGCCTACGGACAACAGCAAGGGCACTCATACACCGCTGTCAATGGTGCAGAGTGCATAAGAGCATACCGCAAGTGCCACCGTTGGGAGATCACCCCGTTGACGCCTGCAGCATCATCAGCACCCCTTCACCTGCTCAGCTGTGGACTACTTTGGGCCGATGCAGGTGACCATTGGGAGAAGAACTGAAAAACGCTGGGGAGCTCTCTTCACATGCCTAACCGCAAGGGCTATTCACCTCGAGCTATCAAGTTCCCTTAGTACGAGCTCGATGATCATGGCCTTACGAAGAATGGCGGCCAGAAGAGGAACACCGAAGGTTATCTACAGCGACAATGGGACAAACTTCGTCGGGGCCAACAAAGAACTGGAAGAAGCAGCAGCTCAAGAGGGAATCCGGTGGAAATTTATACCAGCTGGAAGTCCGAGTATGGGAGGCGCCTGGGAGAGAATGGTCCGTACGGTGAAGACGGCACTGATGGTCGTACTACAATCGCGATCACCACCAGAAGAAGTACTCCACACGCTACTGGTTGAAGTGGAACATGTCGTCAATTCCCGTCCACTCACTCACATAAGCATAGACCCCAACGATGAAGAAAGCCTGACACCAAACCATTTCCTGCTCGGAAGATCCTGCGGAGCGACGTCGCCGGGCGAGTTTGAAGATGGGAACCTCATTGGCAGAGCAAACTGGAGGACCGCGCAACGCCTGACCGACCACTTCTGGCAGAGGTGGCTAAAGGAGTATCTGCCCACTTTGAAGCCGAGGAAAATAGATGGCAGACAGACTACGGATCCTCAAGTCGGAGACGTCGTCTTGATTATGGACGCCTCGCTGCCCCGCAACACATGGCCGCGAGGAGAAGTCCAAAAGGTATATCCAGGCCCAGACGGAAGGGTCAGAATTCTGGACGTGCGGACACCGGGAGGAACGCTACGACGGTCAACGCAGCGAGTCGTCATCCTGGTGCCAGCAGCCACGCCGCAACCTCGAGATGGAGCGCTACGCACGGCGGGGGAGAACTATTAGCGACGTGACTGAAAACACTACTCACCTTGATTTGTATAGAGTTAATTAGTATAGTATATAGTTAAGTTGCTATGTATATCAAGGTAGATAAGGTAATTTTTAAGGTCAAATAAATGAAGGGATTATTATTAGAATAGGGTAATAAGTGTAAATATAGCATAGGGTTTCTTATTTTTAGCATTAAGGTATTTTATAAGAATTAATTTTGTAATTGTAAGTAGCACTATTTGATATTCGAAGAGCGTTACCATAACGAGAACCAAGGTCTTTTTTAAGTAAATATGGTAAACTCACATTCCGAGAATCAAAAAGCGTTACCGTAACGAGAGCCGAACACAAGATTCCACGACTGCCGATAGATGGCGCAGTTACGAAATAAAACTGGCTATGCAGATTTTTACTCGCGAGGTAATAAGGTTCGACGCGATTTTGAGTCGGCAGTACTGGAATCAATTCGGCTCTCGGAACACTTGGAATGGAAGAAAACTAAGGAAGACGAAATAAAGGAAGTGAATACAAGTGATCTTTAATTTCGGACCCGGATCCCTGCTCCAGTGCTCAAGTGAAGTGTTAGTGAATATCGTCGGTCGGATCGGAAGCTAGGACCCCTGTGCTCGGAATCGGACCCCTGGATCTCAGGAATAGGACCCCTGCTACTCGGAGTCGTCGAGATCGGACCTCTGTTCGGATTGTCGGCGGATTAGAAGATAGGCCCCTCGCTCATCCTGCTGGCCCGCCCCCCCCCCTCATACAGTCCACTCATCGACGTCGTCCTCGGCAGCCGGAGTGAAGCTAAGCAGCCCGAAGCCACGCCGCATCGCCGCCCGCAGCCACGCCGCCTCAAGCTGCGCCGCCTCGAGCCAAGCCGCCTGAAGCTGAGCCGCCTTGTGCCGAGCCGCCTGAAGCTGAGCCGCCCGAAGCTGCGCCGCCATAAGCTACGCCGCCTGGAGCTGTGCCGCCTGAACCTAAGCTGCCTACGCTGTCGCTCGTCCGCACCTGCCTTCGCCCTTTACTACTATAACGTGTTAAGGACAGATTGGGACGACTGTGCGCCACCAACAGCGCGCGCAACGCCAACCATAATTATGTTGATACAACTCTGACAAATAATTTGTAATAATGCATTAATTTCGACCAAATTTGATTATCATAAAAACTGTTATTGTAAGTTAATCTTAAAAGATAGACATATACTGTCGCAGACATTTTTTTAGATAATTTAAAGAGGAATAATTCTTTCATACATATTTTTTTGGTATCTTGAACGGTTTTCGCAGCGCACGCAACGGAAGCCCTCAAAGATGAATAATTTTCCCCGTTTTGTCCACATTTTCGACTGTTTCTTCGCTCCTATTAGTCGCAACGTGATGTTATATAGCCTAAAGCCTTCCTCGATAAATGATCTATCGAACACAAAAATAATTTTTCAATTCGGACCAGTAGTTCCTGAGATAAGCGCGTTGAAACAAACAAACGAACTCTTCAGCTTTATAATATTAGTATAGATTTATTTATATTTTTTTAGATCATGATAATTCATTAAATTGTTATTATTATTAGACTAGCAAATGTAGAATATAATTTTAATCAATAATAATTTCGCACCAAATTACAGATAAAAAATCAATTTTGTTTTAATATTTAATTGTAAAGTCGTTACTAACTTACATATCCTTTCACTACTATTTTCAATATTATTTATTCCTTCTACTTATTCATTATGTCAAGGAGCGCTTTAATTTTTTCCATGAAGAACATAACCGTCCCGCACGCAATGTGCCCCAAACTAGTTATTACAATGGAGCGACTGCCGTCTGACCTACGTAACCCTTTTACAGGGAAACCAGACCAACAGGAACATGACCTGAGGTGTGTTAGTGACCAACACTGTCAGAATTTTTCAGGCTGCCCTAAGGCATCTGACACAGCCTCACGACTGCTACCTACCGATAACAACCGGGTCCAACGGCTTAACGTGCCTTCCGAAGCATGGAGGAGGTCAACCACTAAAATGGCCACCAATCCAATAGTGGTCGCGTCAAGTCGTCGCTTGACATGCGCATTCGCTAACGATACGCGGGTCGCGCTTGACTAACGAGCTCCTCAAGTTCATTTGTATGTATGTATGTATGAATACCTGATCTTGCCATAAATATTGCTCGAAGGAAAAAAAAATCTATCGCATATAACATTTATTACTGTAATGTGTGTTAATTTATACACTTATATTAAACTAGCTGTTCCCCGCAGCTCTACCTGCGTCAAAAAGTAGCCTATGTTTGACCTTTTGTCTTCAACTATATTCATACCAAATTTCATCAAAATCCGTTCAGCGGTTTGGCCGTGAAAGCGTAACAGACAGACAGACAGACTGACGGACAGACAGACTTTCGCATTTATAATATTAACAGACGGACGTACAGAATTATAGGTAGACATTATGTCAGAAATATATTTAATGTATAAAGAAGATTTTTATGTACCGTAAAATATATACAGATGCACAAACAGACAGACAGCGACATTACAGGATTGTCTACGATGAATAAAATACTACCAAGCACATATATTCTCTTAGTATCCTGGCACAGGCATTTTATGCTTAAAAGGAGGCACCAATCAACTAAAGAGTTTTGTAATGTTATTTTCGAAAATAAAGAAAAAAATATTATTAAAAAGAAAAAGAAAAAAAAATATAAAATTAAAAAAATAAAGCATATTCGAAATGATCTCCATTGGCTGTAATACAGTCCTTTAAACGTTTGAGTCCAGTTATCAATAGAAGCACGCAGTTTTTCCATGGGAACATTCTTCACTGCCAATCTTATAGATTGCTTTAGGGACACCAAATTATCATGGCGTTTAAGGCATACTTTCTAAAACTGACCATAAATCATAATCTAGCGGATTAAGATAGGGACTAGATGACGACCAGTCTTCAGCTCTGATGAGGTCCGGAACGTTTGAATTGGTTGAATATACATATTTAAAGGATCGTTCATACTGACGCGAATCCCGCTCGCCTGGCGGGATGCCCACAGAAATAAGAATATTTAGAAGTGTCATCAGCAGGCCAGTTAACTTTTTCATACGCTACGGCACTTCTACCGATTCTTATTTCTATGGGCGTCCCGCCAGTCGCGCGGGATTCACGTCAGTTTAAACGGTCCTTTAGGAAGACTGTACAACTTCTATACACTATGCACGTGAGCGTCAACCAACGAACTAAATTTTCTCGTCAATGTGTGTTCTTCTATGTTTTGTTAACAAAGTCTTCTGGATAAACTGACGCTGACACGTTTCGCATTTATAAAGATTCTCGCCTGTGTGAGTTCTCATGTGTAATGTTAAATAAGACTTACTTTTATATTGACGTTGACATGTCTCACATTGATAAGGTTTCTCGCCAGTGTGAGTTCTCATGTGTGATGTTAAATAAGACTTACTTTTATATTGACGTTGACATGTCTCACATTGATAGGGCTTCTCGCCAGTGTGGATTCTAATATGTATCATTAATTGATACTTCGTCCAGAACTGACGTTGACATGTCTCACATTGATAAGGTTTCTCGCCTGTGTGAGTTCTCAGGTGTAATGTTAAATAAGACTTACAATGAAATTGACGTTGACATGTCTCACATTGATAAGGTTTCTCGCCAGTGTGAGTTCTCATATGTGATATTAAATAAGACTTACTTTGAAATTGACGTTGACATGTGTCACATTGATAAGGCTTCTTACCAGTGTGGATTCTAATGTGTGTCATTAAATGATACTTTGTCCTGAACTGATGTTGACACGTTTCGCATTTATAAGGTTTCTCGCCTGTGTGAGTTCTTACGTGATGTACTAAATTTATCTTTTGACTAAACTGATTATGACACTTTTCACATTTAAAAGGTTTCTCGCCAGTGTGGGTTCTTAAGTGAAGTTTTAAAGCACTGCTTTTGATGAACTGACGTTGACAAATATCGCATTTGTAAGGTTTCTCGCCAGTGTGAATTCTCAAATGTAGCTTCAAGTTAGAAGCTGTCGCTAACCGTCGCTGGCAGTAGATACACTCGTGCGGTCGCCGAGCAGTCCGCGTGCTTGCCTCTCGTCGAGACTCGCGCTGTCTGCTGTTGGTTGTACATCCTTCAGCTTGTGGTTTGTCAGCGAGCGGAGTTTGAGCTGGTGCGACATCTGTCAATATATTCTATATTAATAAGATTAATACACTTTCTTAATAAGTGGTTTATAATTGGAGTAGATTGTCTGAGCAAGTGGTCACATCGGCATCAGTGATCTGTTAAAAATCGCTTAGGCAAATGGATGCATTTACTAAAGTGACATTGGTGCAGATATGGACTATGTGAAAAATGTAAGACTAACACCCGTATTCTTAAACCTTCACTCAAACTCGACTCAACCTTACTCCACCTCATTGGTATGATTAGTCGTTACAAGCTTCCTTGACTTGAGATGATTTCTCATTGGAGGTGAGTATCGAACTGTCAAATATAAGGTCGGTCGACAGGTACCTTGAGGAGTCCTTGAAATGAAATAAAGTGGATAAAAACGGGTTTTTGCCACTTTTGGCCGAGGTATTTACTTACTTTATTTTATTTCTTACTCAATTTTTTTGTAATTTTCAATTTTTGTGTTTAAATTGGTATTATAACCTCATTGGAGTTTGCTCAAGCAACCAACTAAGAATATCGTTTTCAAGGAAAGCTCGAGGACTCCCTTAAGGCGCCCTCGAATGAGTTTGAGTGAAGGACGTCCATAAGGTTATGTTTAAGAATACGGGGGTTAGTGTAATGACACAGCTTGATATAGACGCATCTGCTGCAAAAGCTGCTTGTCTATAGTTAAATAAAAGAAGAAAACATATGCTATTGCATATGTTTTCTTCTATTATATATTATATAGCCTATTGGCTATATTTTTTTATTATTCCTATCACAGTAAGTACCTGACTTGGAAACCAGAATGACTTTTTTTAATCCGTTCAATATTAAATAAGTTATGTAGGAATGAAGGTTTCTGAACATACTATGAATGACATGATGAATGTTTCTGAACGACTGCAAGCGAGAGAGAGGGAAGTATGGAGTGAAAGGGATAAGAAGGGGGGCAGACGTCATATTATGATTATGACGCAGGACACTGGTAGCTCCGCTGTGTAAAAGATTAAAATAAAGAAGATTTGAAGCCGAAGATTAGTTTTAATCATCTTCCGAGCCATAGTATCCCATAGTTATTAGTTAAATAGTTAGTTAATTAGACCTTATTTTCGACAGCGATAATAATAATAAACACTTTATTGCACCAAGAAAATACAGTTTTGACTTTTTGAGACACATACATGTAGACATGATGTGCAAAGGCGGCCTTATGGCAATAGCAATCTCTTAGATTTTCTTTTGAGTTGTCAGACATTTCTTCATTTGAAAGTCTAATGTCACGTTTTCACCAAAGTCGCCTTTACGACACGAGATAAATTTTTTTTGGCAGCGCTGCCGGCAAAAGGAATGAAAAACAAAAATTTTTTTTTTATGAAAATGCGTTTATTTGTCGAATATAGGCACATATCTAATTTTATATTTTTATTTATTCATTTATTTTCAGATCATGATAATCCATAAAATTGTTGAAAGTATTCGGAGGCGGTACGAAGTCTGCCGGGTCAGCTAGTTTAATGTATAAAGGTTTTTAATGTACCGTAAAATATATACAGATGCACAAACAGACAGACAGCGACATTACAGGGTTATCTACGATGAATAAAATACTACTAAGTACATACCTATATATTCTCTTAGTCTCCTGGCACAGGCATTTTATGCTTAAAAAACGCACCAATCGACTAAAGAGTTTTGTAATGTTATTTTCGAAAATAATAAAAAAAAAAATATTAAAAATTAAAAAAATATAAAATTAAAAAAAAGGTCATCTAGATGTATGTACTAACGTACTAGAGAAGACACCGCACGTCCTTACTTCGTCCCGTTCAACTGCGGTACACGTGCCGCAACTCACTTAGTCGCTTGCTAGTTGTTTCAGGCCATGTGCTTCTGACAATTAAAAATCAAAAACACTGTGACAATCTTTAAAAATGTCTTGGTGTGTGTTGAGGTATTGTAGCAATAATTCAAGAAACACGGCAAAGTGTAAAATAATAACTTTTCATCGGTAAGTAATCTAATTTCACTGTTTTAAATGTAAATACGACCAATATAATTGCCGCGCGCCATTTTAAATAATTCGTCATAGACTAACTAATACACAGTGAAATGTATTTAAGTCGTAGGTAGATTAGATTGACTGATATAATGCCAAGAGAATATTAAGTGAATATAAACGTTACGTTATGAAAAGAGAAACCTAATTAGGTACTAAAGACAAAGTTAGTCCGATAGTGAAAACTGTATTTATCTAACATGTTCCTAATTAATATAGTTACTTCTAATCCAAATTCAAATTGTACATTTTTGTTTTTTTAAGTACCATATTTCATGAATGTTTTTCCTCGCATATATTCATCAAAATCGGTTTAGTAGTTTAGTTTTATAAATAGAGGATTCAATGTGTTTCAGTAACTTAGAAAACGAGTTAATTATTAACTATAGGCGTAGGCAGCGTAATTGTAAAATATACCATGAAATGCATGTTGTTTGATTTGTAAATAAGAGATTGTTAATTAACCAAGATGGATAGAAAATAAATTACCAGTTACTGATAAATCTTAATAAACTCCAAACAAAAATGGTCTTAGATTTGCCAAAAAAAACTTACACCACGTCAAATAGACAAAAGATAACTAAACTCACGTCGTTTAATTATTAAAGAAATAAAAATAATTACAAAAAGCAATTTATTGTCTTTTTTATTATTTTGGAACCACATACCTACATCGTCCATTCTGTACCGTACCTGCCATTATCTATTATGGCAGACATCTTTGAAAAAACACACGTTTGTAGCAAATGTACCGCTGCATTTTTAAATGATGTTTTAGATGAATTATTGTTTCAGCGCTGCAGCGGCTAAAATGATAAATTATCAAAAATGGAACAATGCAATGTTCTACGTAGCTTCTCTAGTACGTTAGTACATATATCTCGATGATAAAGCTTATTCGAAATGATCGCCATTGCCTATAATACAGTCCTTTAAACGTTGAGTCCAGTTATCAATAGAAGCACGCACTTTTTCCATGGAAAAAATCTTCACTGCCAATATTATAGATTGCTTTGGGGACTCCAAATTATCATGGCGTTTAAGCCATACCATAAACATAAAAATAATAATAATAAAAACCCGCTCACGAGGCAACTCGCGATGGCGAAACCGGAGCCGCACCTCTCGGCACCCTTAGCCACTCATTCCAATGTTGCCCCTCTGTTGCCAAATGCGGCGACTATTTGGGGGGCCCATTCACTGAATGGCGAGTCACCGCCTGCCACTAATAGTCAGTAATCATGATTATGGCAGGCGTCCGATTTCTATTGCAATAGCCCAGTTTAAATCCATCCAAACTTCATCACCATAACCCATTTATTCTTTTCACCTATTAGAAATAGTTCCTCCTCCTGCCGAGACCTGTTCATGGAAATGTCAACTATTGATATAGCCGAGAACGGGTTTTGGCAGGAGCACCACATGACATCAACTTCTCCAAAGGGCCTCTACGTGTTGGATCCATATCCCCGCGCAAGCCTCTCAAAGGAGGACCGGGGTAACCCGTGAATCCCAAGCGGAGATACATAATAATAAATAAATAGAAATCAATATAATATATTACTTAGGCATATGTACTAACATAGTTTTTAAGTTACTCTACTAGTACTAACAACACTCAATGGACTATTTGTCTGAATAAATAAATTTTAATTTATTTTATAATCTAGCGGATTAAGATCGGGACTAGATGACGACCAGTCTTCAGCTCTGATGAAGTCTGGAACGTTCCGTTTCCAAACAAGCTTGGGTGAGTCGAGCTTTATGAGCCGGCGCTGAGTCTTGCTGAAAGGACCGTTCTTAGTTGTGAGATATGGTGTTGTTAAGAGGCTTTACCACCTTCTCGAGAATGGTATCTTGATACACTTGCGTCAGTCACTCCTTCATAGCTAAACCTTCATTGAACTGGGTTAATCCCACCAAAAACATTTTCATGTAAAAATGTTGCCAAGACTCATAGTTTACCCTGTGAAAAAGTTATCGGATTTCGTATAAAGCCAAGCTCTAAAGACTACACGCTCTAAACCAGTAGTTCCCAAACTTATTTTTCTCGTGGACCACTTTCAAAATTTTACTGGTTTCGGTGGACCCCCTGCTGCTACATTTCTACCACATTCTTAAAGTCGCCAAAAAATAATAATTGTGTCACTTCTGAGTTCTGTCCCTATATTTCGATATGTAAAATAAAAACGAAAAATGGTACATTTTATATCACTTTATTTATTAAAAGAATAGAATTACAAGAAAAAAATATTAAGGTAATATAGGTTCAGGTCATAATTTTAATTAATGGGAAGGATGTATCTGATGGAGTGTCAGCAAACGATCAATGTTTGGCTTTATTTTTGTGAGCAATAACCGCAAATCCCCCCGCTCTGTGATGTTTAATTTGCTCCTTTTTTTTGTTAAGAGGTTTGTAACGGCACTAAAACTCCTTTCGACAAGATATGACGAGGGAAAAGCTATTAAAAATTTCCTTGCGATTTCCCACAGTCCAGGATATTTTTCGGGTATTTCTGCTTGCAGCCAAAATGTTGGGTAGCCTTTTCTAAATTTCACCTTCAGCTCCTCATTAGTGCTTAGCTCGAGCAGCTCCTCTTGTAATACAACATTGGCCACTTCCGTTTCATCAAATGGATTTATTATCCATGGTGGTATATCCATCGTCAGTATATCTTCAAACCTGGTTTTGAAGTCATCATGCAGGGCACTTAAATGTTGACTGTAGGTATGGATATCCTCATCAATACATTCTACCTGCGACAAGTTTGGAAATTGAGAGAATTCGCGCCGACTAATGTTTTGCTTCATAAATTTCAATTTCCCAAGAAAAGCCGAAATTATCCCCTTTGTTTTTATTAAATTCAGGCTGTCCCCTTGTAACTGCAAGTTAATATCATTAAATTTTTTAAACAAATCTGTCAAATACGCAATGTCTGCTTTGAATTTGATCAAGTTTTCTTTTAAATCTGGATCTCTACTTTCTAAGAACTCTAATATGGAATCGAAAACAGAGTAAAATCTCGTTAAGCATGCACCTTTCGACAACCAGCGTACTTCAGTATGTAAGAGCAGTCGTTGGAAGTCTTCATCATTTTCGTCGCACAATTGAGCAAATAAACGTGTATTCAATGCATTGCTTCTGATTTTGTTGACAGCTTTTATTACAAAATGAAGAGATTGGTTCAACCTGTCACTTAAATGTTTTGCCACAAGATGTTGTCGGTGGATTACGCAATGAATAGCTGTAAGTCCTGGTATAATTCTTTTGAGATGACTTATAAACCCACGATATCGCCCGACCATTGCAGGAGCTCCGTCTGTTGCCACTGAAATAATGTTTGTAAATGGGATCGATTTTTCCGTAAAAAAATTACTCAGGACATTAAATATTGATTCGCCTTTAGTGTCAGTCTCCAAAGTTCTGGCAAATAGCAATTCTTCGTGAATTTCTTCCTCAACAATAAATCGGACATATGCCAATAGTAATGCTTCATTACTGGGTAACGTTGACTCGTCCAGTTGTATAGAAAAATGAGTTTTTTGCAGATGATTGCACAAAAAGCTTTCGATATCAGAGCTCATTTCATCAATGCGTCTTTGTACAGTATTGTTACTTAATGGAATTCTTTTTAGTACGTCAAATGGAGATTTGTGCAAAACAGTTTTTAAAACCTCTTCAACAGCGGGTAAAATTAATTGTTCTCCGATAGTGTGCGGTTTTCCAGATTTTGCTATAAGTAATGAGATATTGTAAGATGCCCGCAAGCCATCATCGTTACTTTGAGATGTTGAAGCGAACATACTGTGCATGGTGGGTCTCTTTCCATATTTTTCTTTCAATGTTTGAACATATTTTAAATCTTTACCTATTTTATCAGTATGACACCTTTTTAGATGATCTTCGAGCTTTGATGGTTTCATAGAGTCATTGCTCAAAACTTTGTTGCATAATAGGCACATGGGCAATTGTTTGTCTGCCTCTGATGGAACAAAACCATATTTCAAATAATCGACACTATATTGTCGACATTTTTTCTTTGCTGTAGCCATGTTTCGTGTCAGTTACCTTACCTGTAAAAAAAATGTTTTAGTAACCAAGTTTTTTTCTGAATATAGGTATCACACCGCAGCCTTTGTCAGCACGCGGAAATAGAATTACGGCTTGTAAAGGGACCAACTAATAAACCGCTGAGACAAATGAAAACGGTATCAATTTTAAAGTACATAATTTACCACTAATTTTTAATAGTATAAATAAAAATTAGTGTACTCAGTATCGAATACTGATCATGTTTGTGTAGGAAAAAATAAACGTCGAAATCCCAAAATTGTCCATAAAAACGATAACTAACATTTTATTAAATCAATGAGTTCACGCGCTCCGTGTATTTGCGTATTTTTTGTCTGCGGCTTCATTGTTAAAACGTGACAAACAGGCATCGAAGTTCAAGCCCCGCCCTTTTCCCGTCGCCCGCGCACCGCTCGCTCTTTCCGAAAAGGAATAGTTTTGATAAAATAGTTACTTCAAAATCAATTTAACATGATTATGAAATTACTGTTTTATAAAATTAGTAGTTATTTGCAAGAAAAATTACAAAATTAATTGCTCTGCAATATTGCTTATTCGGCCTTTTTAGAGAGGCAGTGCTTCTCTCGTGAAAAAACAATTGAATAAAACGTGCTGTGTTTGTCTTCAAATCGAAAGAGGACAATTAAAATATCTGTAAGTTACTAAGTTACCTATCTATACAGGCCGTTGTGATCAACCGACTAGTACACGTAAACAAAATACTTAAGTACTATAACAAAAAAAGGTAGGTTACTTACTTTTCTCCGGCACTAGCAAACACAGATATAAATTTTCTCACAACTTTTTTCCAAATTCCGCCTTGTTTTCGAAATTCCGGAAACAAATGAATGCGTTTGGTTGCCTTTGGCATCAAGTATTTATAGTGTTGATCAAGTTCATGTCTGAACAAGCATTAAGCATTGTCGGGCGGATAGCGCTTTGCAAGTCTGTACACGAAATTGTACGTAATATCGAATACACAAGTTTGGACAAGTAACAGTCGCTTGCCTTATTAAAATATTATCTGCTTAGATAGGTACTTAAAACAATGTAGGTAGGCCCTTATAAAAACTATGCTTACATTTTTGCTCTTTACTATCAAAAGCAGATAAATTTTCGTGGACCCCCATTAACATCTTATGGACCCCCATTTTTTGTTCACGCCTACGTAGACCCCCAGCAAGTCTCCCGTGGACCCCTGGGGGTCCACCTGGACCACTTTGGGAATCACTGCTCTAAACCTACAAGCTCTACACTACACCTTAATCAAAATCTATGAAAAAGTGGTCAGATCTCATGTAGAGCCAAGATTCTTGATCTATGCGCCCTTACTTTACCAGGCCTAACTTCACATACTCTACATTTTAGTCTAAACGTGTGGCTTGGCGAAACGTTTCGAGAAAAGGTGCCCTTGCGCTCCGCTTGGCTCGTCTTGACGGGGGCACTCCGGTGCCCCCAGATGTCTACGTTGTACTCTGTTAACTAATTTGGAAGTTTCTTTAGAGCTTTGAGCATAAACTCGGTCATTCTGCTTGTTAAAATAATTCTCAATTGTAAAACAATTCTCATCCGTAAAGAATATTTTTTTGTAACGTCCCTTTGCGTACCACTTAAGTAGTTGTTGTTCGAGATGAGATTCTGTTGGTTTCGGGTAGGATTTCTTCGAATTCTATCCCTTACTGCTTTGTTCGCCTTTTTTGTACGAACAGTGCGTGGACGGCCACATCTTTTTCTGTCACAAACAGAGGAGGTTTTATTGTACCTATCAAATACAAAGATTCGACTGATAGAATTTCAAAAATTGTATTCGGCGCCAAGCCTACTTTGTGTAATTTAATCACGGCGTTGTTCTCTTTTTCACCCCTTTCAATTTTAATATCAAAAAATATTTGACAACAAAACACAATGAACATTTACAAAAGAATGGAAAATTCCAAATTCAAATGTAATATTTTATTTTTTATTTTTAATTGTATCAGTATTTATGGCCAGACTAAGATGTATGTATATGTCGTGGCCAAATCGTAGAATTCATCATTTCATGATATGGTCGATCATATCATGAACTGCGACCTTTTCATGATATGGCCAAAACAGAATCGACCATATCATTAAAACGTCAGCGTTTAATGATATGGTCGTCCACGTTTGGCCAGATCATTTTAAATTTAAATTCGTATGTTTTTGCTCAAAACATAACTCCTAAATTCCGAAAATTCTGTTTTAAGTTTATTGTACATTACTTAGTGCTTTACTTTATTCAATTTATCCTATAACTTTTATTTTCGCAATAATATTCTTCTTTTTTTTAACAGCTGATAGCCCGCCGCCATGCGGTGGTTAAAAAATTTAACAATTTTACGATATGATCACTTGATTCTTGGTCAGATCATGATGCAGCCGTGCATCAGTTGATAATATCATAAAATGTTGGAAGCTCAATGACCTGGTCGACTCTGTTTTACCATATCATGAAATGATCAATACAACGACCTGGCCACGACATGTATAATTTATGTATATTTAAGTTTGTATGTCTTTCACACAACCGCACCTTTCTTATATACATGCATGCATTTTGTGGCACTACATAAAGGTTGGCTGGTAGAGATTGCTTAGCAATAAGTCCGCCTTTGCTCCATAGTTTTTAAGTACCATTAATGTAATGTTCATTGTATTTATTGTACTATGGACAATAAAGATATTGTTTTGTATTGTAAAGTCCAAAAATGAGTCTCCAGTTCGAGACTCACATGAGAGACATGAATACCAAATCTAGCGTCCCATCATCGGACAGTCAAATTAATCTGTCAACACATTTACACCCGTATTCTGAAACATAACCTTAAGAACGATCTTCACTCAAACTCATTGGAGGGGCGCCTCAGCGAAGTCCTCGAACTTTCCTTGAAAATGACATTCTTAATTGGTTGCTTGAGCAAACTCCAATGAGGAAAGACACAGGTTACAATAACAATCCGTAGCACAAAAATAGAAAAATAAAACAGAATAGAGTTTGAAATAAACAAAATCAAGTTGTTAACTAGGCAAAAATTGGCAAATACCTGATTTATAACCACTTTCGATGCCGCCTTAAGGTAGCTCTCGACCCACCTTATGTTTCACAGTTCGATACTCACCTCCAATGAGAAATCATCTCAAGTCAAGGAAGCTTGTGACGACTAATCATACCAATGAGGTGGAGTAAAGTTGAGTCGAGTTTGAGTGAAGGTTTATGAATATGGGTGTTAGAATGCTGTTCTGTTTTAAGGAAGCTACTGCAACAACGGAACCTCGCATACGCGATTTGCTCAGATTTACGCAGTTCTCACTTATAGTACAGAAACATTGGTTTTGACGAAAGATATTCTGAATAAACTCGAGAGTTGCTCAGAAGGGTAATTGAAAGAAAACTGGTAGATCACGCTTAAAGACCACAAAAGCAACCAGTGGCTCAGGACACAAAGCAAGATTACAGATTCGTCGGGCGTGTTGCGGAGCTTAAATGGTAATGGGTTGGCCATGTCACTAGAAAAAGGGACGGGAAGGGACAGGGAAGGAAGGGGTGGAGACCTTGGAATAAAAAACGCCCACAAGGACGACCACAGAAGCGATGGGCTGCCGATATAAGAAGAACAGCAAGTGTAAAATAGATCGAGATTGCCCAAAAGAGAAAAAATTGGCATATACTGAAGGAGGCCTACACCCTAGCGGTCGAGCAAGGCAAGAGAGAGACTACAACTTCTATATACGAACCGAATACAGTCATATTGTAACCCTCTGCGACAAAGATAATGTACAGTTTATCAGCGCAAAATGTAATTGAATATTTCCCATGGTCCGTGGTCAAGCGGCACAAGCGGCAGCTGCGTGTCACGGAGATGTGTGGAGTGTCGCGGAAAGACGCGCGAGAAACTCCCGCATTCGGGGAAGTCTTCGTGTCCGTGACATCGCGAACAAGGAGACGAGAGTGAGCGTCAACCAACCAACCGGACATGCTAACATTACGCGCCAGAGTGACTTTTCACGTGGTTTATTAAACTTCGCTTGTCACTAAACTGACGTTTACACGTTTCACATTTATAAGGTTTTTCGCCAGTGTGAGTTCTCATATGTGTTATTAAACTAGATTTCTGACTAAACTGTCTTTGACATGTTTCACATTTATAAGGTTTTTCGCCACTGTGAATTCTAATGTGTGATGTTAAACTAGATTTAGCACTAAATTGAAGTAGACACGTCTCACATTTATAAGGTCTCTCGCCAGTGTGAATTCTGAAATGCATCTTCAACTTTGAAACACTCGCGCACCGTCGCTGACACACGCTACACTCGTAAGGTTTCTCGCCAGTGTGAGTTCTCAAATGAATCGTCAAGTGTGAAGGCCTGTTGAACAGTTTCTGACACACGCCACACCGGTGCGGTCCCCGAGCAGTCCGCGTGCTTGCCTCTCGTCGACACTCGCGCCGTCTGCTGTTGGATGTACTTCCTGCAGCTTGATGTTTGTCGGCGAGCGGAGGAACAGCGGGACCCACATCTGACGATGTTTGAATACTATTTAAAAACCCGCTGGTTGTAGCCTACTTGTCGTATACCTAAGCCACACCCCGGATACTCCATATAACGGCGACGATTTCGATATTGTGCTTACTACGATTCGGTCGCGTACGCACACGCGTCAAGGTGTGTGTAACCGTAGGGTTGGTTATAACCATGGAGTAATTACAAAGAGGAGATGCCGTAATAAGCGTTTTGTAAGAAAGTGTTTGTGAGGCTACACGGGGCCGAAGGCAGACATGCGGGTGCTTGGTTTCGGCCGTGCCTCCAATCATGGAGCACGAGCAACGACAAGCTCCGCCCACTTTTGTGTCGGCAAGGCGCCAATGATCATATCACTGCGCCATTTCAAACGGCATCTCCTGTTTATAATTACTCCATGGTTATAACCTACAAACCGCGTCATAGTTGACGGTTACGGCGTTACGTAAGCGGCCGAAGCGTCATCTTTGCTTAATTTTACTCTCGATATTTTTTACTTTAAATATGCGCGGTAAGGTGAAATAAAATAAAAACGGGAAAGTTGTCTGTCTGTCTATCTGTTACGCTTTCAAGGCCAAACTGCTAAACGGATTTTGATGAAATTTGATATGAATATAGTTGAAGACGTCAAAAAGTAGCTTATGTTTGACCGGGGTGAAAAATAAGCTAAAATCCGTTCAGCGGTTTGGCCGTGAAAGCGGACAACAGACAGACTTTTGCACTTTTAATATTAGTATGAAAGGCATAATTATTAATGTTTCGCGATTGTTACAGACTTACTGAAACTATTTTACACTGTAAACGCTGTAAAGTGTTTGAAACCTAAGGAGTAAATAAGTACTAAACCCGTATTAAAATAGTTTAATTTGACATAATTAAAAAAAATAAGACACACGGTAAAGGCACGTAAAGACATCAACCGCTCTTCATACAATTTAGGTCCAAATAACAAAATTGCCGGCCAGTAAAAGTCCTAATCATTCTCTATTATGGCACCAAAGCCGTATCAATCAGCTTATAAATATAAATTCCGAAATGTATGAGAAAATATATTTTTGAACTCAAAATAAAGTACAACGCTGATACCAAATTTTGGTGCCATAGGAAGAAATGTTTATGTAGACAACATCTATCAGAATAAGCCATAATTTTTTTTGTCCGCACTTTTCTCTTTTTAAACCTAAATGGATGATGTATTTAGTAATTTAAACAAAGATTATTTTTCTACTAGATATGATGGTAGACATGTATAAAATCTAGTGATCAGTTGATTTCACGAACTAAACAGCGAAAAAGGCTGGTCTCGTTGGAGGCTGACCTGACAGAATAAACGAAAATCCTTTGTTTTGTTGGGACCTCAGCGTTATAGACTTACACCCATATTCTCAAACGTTTGATCAAACTCGACTCAACCTTACTCCACCTCATTGGTATGATAAGTCGTCACTAGCTTTCTTGACTTAAGGAGATTCCTCATTGGAGGTGAGTATTGAACTGTCAAATATAAGGTTGGTCGAGAGGTACCTTGAGGCGTTCTTAAAATTAAACAAAGTAGTTATAAATCAGTTTTTTTGCCACTTTTTGCCTAGGTATCCATTACTTTATTTTTTACTCTATTCTGTAATTTTCAATTTTTGTACTAAGAATTTTTGTTATTATGACGTTCCTCATTGGAGTTACCTCAAGCAACCAACTAAGAATGTCATTTTCAAGAAAAGTTCGAGGACTTCCTTGAGGCTTCCTCCAATGAGTTTGAGTGAAGGACGTACTTAAGGTTATCTTTAAGAATACGGGTGTTAGTAATCTATACTAATATTATAAAGCTAAAGAGGTTGTTTGTTTGAACGCGCTAATTTCAGGATCCACTGGTCCGATTTGAAAAATTCTTTCATTGTTGTTGGATAGCCGATTTATCGAGGATTATCATCACATACGTAACGTTTCTCACGAGTATGAATTTTTACATGTCTCAATAAAGCAGATTTCTAGCTAAACCGACGTCCACAATTATCACATTCGTAAGGTTTCTCGCCCAATGATGTCTCATGTGCCTTACCAAATGATTATTTTGGATAAATTGTCGCGGGCACATGCTACATTTAAAAGGTTTCTCAGCTGCGTGTGATCTTATGTGTCTGTTTAAACTACTTTTGTAACTAAAATTACGCTGACAAACATTACATTCATATGGTTTCTCACGAGTTTTCTTATCAGATTTCTCACTAGTGTGAGTTTTAAAACGATACAATAAATGTGCCTTTTCAGAAAACCGACGTTTACACGTGTTACATTCGTATGGTTTCTCGCCAGTGTGATTTCTTTTGTGTCTTTTTAAGTTACCTGGTTGATTAAATTTACGTTCACAAATGTCACATTCAAAAGGTTTCTCGCCGGAATGAGTTCTTATGTGCATTAAAAATTTTGATTCATTGTTATATCGGTTTACACAGACATCACATACATAAGGTTTCTCGCCAGTGTGAGTTCTCAAATGCACCTTCAAATCTGAAGGTCTGCTGAAGAGTTTCTTACACACGCTTCACTCGTAAGGTTTCTCGCCAGTGTGAGTTCTCAAATGCACCTTCAAATCTGAAGGTCTGCTGAACAGTTTCGGACACACGCTACAGTCGTAAGGTTTCTCGCCAGTGTGAGTTCTCAAATGCACCTTCAAGTACTGCCTGCAGCTTGCTGTTTGTCGGCGAGCAGAGGAATAGCGGGACCCACATCTGACGATGTTTGAATGCCTACTTGTCGTATACCTCAGCCACACCCCGGACACTCCATACAACAACGGCGATCTCGATACCTATTGATGACACACGAGTCAAGATGTGTGTGACTCGTACGTAAGTATCATTATACTACTTATAACCTACAATCCGCGTCATATAAGTCGGTTACGTAAGTAGCGCAAGCGTGATTTTTGCATTATTTTGCTCTCGATTTTTACCCTAAATCTGCGCGGCGAGATGTGGTATCTGTTTCGGATGGGAAGGTGTGAGTGTCCGTTCAGGAATGCTATATTTCAAAAGTATGACCCACGTAAAATCGGTCTACGTAAAATTAGTAAACATGGATGTTTGATTCATATGAGTAATGATTTTCATCCGTCATAGCACAATCGATGAGTCGATTTTCATTCGACATATGAATCAAACAACCATACTAATATTATAAATGCGAAAGTCTATATGTCTATTACGCTTTCACGGCTAAACCGCTGAACGGATTTTTATGAAATTAGGTATGAATACAGTTGAAGACCAGATCTCAAATAATAAATCAACTAAAAACGTTAGTAAATAACAATCCTGGGCCTAAAATGTACCTAAAACTATAACATACTATACGTAGGGATGCACGGAAGCCTCCCCGTGTGGCGCATTAATGTAATCATAGCGCCCGGCGCACCCTGGGCAACAGTCTGCGAGGACGGCAAGTCGGTAACGCAAACTGGCCCATCCTTCCACTACGACTCAATGGCAAGAAATAAATATTCCCAAAGGCCCTTTTCAAGCCATTACAAAAGCCTTTTTCAAGGCTAACAAAAACCAACACTACAAAGGCACAAAAACACCCGCTTACGAAACCTGCACTGCAGGTTTACTCTGTCAACATAGAAGGGTTCTCCGATAACAAATATGAAATCTTCTCAGAAATGTGCACCAAAAAAAGTGTCAGTATCGTCTGCGTTTATGAAACTCATCGTGACTCTGACCAGAGGACACCCCACATTCCCGGATATATTCTTGTGGCCGAAATAAATAAATAAATAACTCTTTATTGCACCAAATTGTAGAAAGTACATGAATATTATTATTATCTATGGTACAAATCTCCCACCCGAACACAGCACTTTCAGGTGTCGTCTGTCCACTGTTTCTCGGAAAAGTCCGTTGTTGTACCATACAGTCTGTCGCCCGCCCTGTCAGTATCCCGATTAAACGGCGCTTCAATTAGGCAAAAGCTGACTGGGAGCAATACACTAAGACTATCGTCAATAAGATCTTAAACATCTCACCAACACCAGAGAACTATAGAGAATTCGTAGAAGTAATAGCATCTGCTTCGCGAAAACACATTCCCCGTGGGTGTCGAACGTCTTATAGGTATCCCGTCTGACCAAGTAAATCAGCAGATCTGTTAAGACAGTACGAAGAATTGTATTCCAATGACCCATTCTCGAAAGAGACTATCAGTGTGGGCCATGAGTTACTGTCCCAAATCGGCGAGACTCGTAGATAGATGACGATGCCTTGTCGGTGGCGGAGTTTTGGTCCTCAGAAGTTTAATAACAGCCAGAGTCGACTCACACCCGACTTCGTCCGGGTATAATATATACCTACATTATACAAATTATGTAGTAGGTTGAAGAGAACATATTTCAAAACCGGCTACATAGATATCCCTGAGTTTGAGCAGTTCCTATCAACCTATGAATACCGTGTGAATGTATTTTCAAGCAACATCGAACCATAAAAGAATCGATCTTTACGACTCTATGGGCGTAATACCTCTGCCACATTGGTAGGCATATCAATATTTAAAAAAGTAAATGTCAGTGTCTAAGTCAAACTGTCAAAAGGGTTAAATGTCAGTTGTTGCTTTTTTTAATTTTTGATACATCTACCATTGTTGCATAGGCCCATAGAGCCGTCGAGATCCATTTTTCAGGGGAATCCAAGGTGAGATTAATTATTAATTAAAATTAATTGGCTGATCCTAAAAACTGATATATTTTTTCGAATCCTTATTCATACTACCCGAAAAATAATCAAGCGTTTTAAAAAATTTCATCTGTTCTCTATTATCTTACTAATGTTGTTCATGATTTACAGCTGTCCAGGGATTTTAAAACCCTTTTAATTTAAAAGGGGACCTTCTGATACTGTTAGCTGGGGCTGACAGTATCGGAACGTCCCCTTTTAAAACTTACACGGGGTAAAAGGAGTGTCTAGTCTACGTAAAATTAAACTCCACACTAATCTATACTTTGCTACAAAAATACTTGGCACTCTCCCAGTTTCGTCAATTGTCGTCGATCAGTTTTTGAAGAATGTTATGAAATGCTCCTGCCAAAACCCGTCCTCGGGTAGGTACTATTTCTAACGAATTAAAATAAATTATGGGCTATGGTGATAAAGTTTGGGTGGTTCTGGTTTGAATCTGGTGTTAGCGAAATGTCTAAAAAAACTACGAATGTTTGAATTGTATAGTTAATTAGTAAAAATTAGTTATATATTGTAAATTGTATACTTAAAGACAGTAAAGGGCTCTCGTTATGGTAACGCTTTTGAAATTCGAATAGCGTTACATACAAACATGTGTTTTTAACTTAACAAATACCTATATTATCTATACTAATATATAATATTATAAAGCTGAAGAGTTTGTTTGTTTGTTTGAACGCGCTAATCTCAGGAACTACTGGTTCGAATTGAAAAATTCTTTTTGTGTTGGATAGATCATTTATCGAGGAAGGCTTTAGGCTATATACATAGGGCGCACTGTAAGTTTCCGGAACTGGCCACTTACATAAACAATATTTAAAAATTTATTGCAACATTTGAAAATAGAACTCTTTGGCTGTAGAATGCAGTTTGTTTCATCTGACTGTCTTTTGTTTTTACCTTGTGGCGCCATTTAAAAAATTGTGTGTCTGCATCAACATGGATTTAACTCGGGAAAATTTTCGTAGTATGATTTTCTACGATTTTAAGTGTAATTTGACAGCTCAACAGAGCATCGCTCGGCTTGAAACAGCTTTTGGCAATGAAGCACCATGCAAGACAACTGTTTATAGCTGGTTTGCAGAATTCAAGCGTGGTCGTATCAATCTCAGTGACGAATCTCGCGATGGTCGGCCGTCCATACAACTTGACCGAGGCTCAAAAAACGGACCGCGTCACTTGGTGCAGTGCCATGCTTACCAGATTCAACGAAGGTGCGTCAAATTTAGTGTGGGACATAGTAACAGGTGACGAAACATGGATTTATTGCTACGATCCCAAAACAAAGCAGCAATCGAGCGTATGGGTCTTTCAAGATGAGCCGAAACCAACCAAAGTGGCGCGCGTGAAAAGTGCATTTAAGCGGATGATTGCTTCTTTTTTTAATAAAACTGGACACGTGGCTACTGTTGCTTTAGAGAATCGTCGTACAGTGAATAGTGACTGGTACACGACCATTTGTTTGCCGGAAGTTATTGACGAACTCCGTAAAAATAACCGTAAACGCCGTATCATCCTGCACCACGACAATGCTAGTTCTCACACGGCCAGACAGACAAACGACTTTTTGAAGGCGAAAAATGTAGAACTCATGAGTCATCCTGCATACAGTCCCGACCTGGGACCTTGTGACTTTTTTCTGTTCCCAAAAATTAAGAACCAATTACGCGGTCAACGATTTTCATCACCAGAAGAGGCTGTCGAGGAGTATGAAAAACACGTTTCAGAGGTCACCACAGAGGAGTGGCACAAAAGTTTTCAAAACTGGTTTCATCGAATGAAAAAGTGCATAGACGACAAGGGAGATTATTTTGAAAAACAATATATTAATTTTGTACCTTTAATAGTATTTTTTCATATTCATTCCGGAAACTTATAGTGCGCCCCACGTAACATCACGTTGGGACTAATAGAAGCGAAGAAACACTCGAAAATGTGGAAAAAACGGGGAAAATTTTTCATCTTTGAGGGCTTCCGTTGCGTGCGCTGCGAAAACCGTTCGAGATACCCAAAAATATATATGAAAGAATTATTCCTCTTTAAATTTTCTAAAAAAATGTCCGCTACAGTATATTATCGGTCGGGAATCAAGCGCTGAACGTTCTCAACGTTTAGCTTCACAGAATGTAACTAAATCGTCTATAATAAGTCGTGGGTGGCTATAGGTAAAATTAAGCTGAGGAGGTAGGTTTGTAAACAAAAAATAAATATGATTCCCAAAATAACTATTCCACGCGGACGAAGTCGCGGGCACAGCTAGTCTTAAATAAAACACCTTAACAGCTATGACTAAAAATAAGAAACCCTATGCTACATTTACACATATTCTAATAAAAAATCTTTTTTTATTGACCGCAAAAACGCCTTCCGAAAACAAATAGCATTACCGTAACAAATGCCGAACATAAGATACCATGTTTTGCGATAGATGGCGTGGTTACGTTTTGATACGCGCTTTGCAGAATCGCACTTTCGTAGTTAAACCTGGTAGTACTAGAATCATTCGGCTCTCGAAACATAAGGAATGGAAGAACAATAAAATAAAGAAAGCACACCAGAATCGTATCTTTCATTACGGAATTTGAATTTTGACCCCGGATCACTGCCCAAGAAGTACTCGAAATATCGCCGGTTCGGACCCTTGTTCCAGAATCGTCAAGATCGGATTTCTGCTCGGATTATCGACGGTTATGGGGAAAGGCCCCCACGCTCAGCCTGCTGCAAACTCGCCGAGTGGTACACCGACACTATGGTGCCTGCAGGGCCTGCTAAGAGTGTGAAAGGTCCCGAATTTTCGCGGTCATAAAATCTATAAAGTTTTCTTTTCAACTTAAAACAAATCTGAAACGTAATCATTGCACGTTTCGTAAATAGCGCCATCTTGATATCGGAAATGTCAAACTCTCTGCTTACGCGAGATGGATTGGAATATAACGTTTTTAAATTAATGTTATTTTATTACTCGTAAACTATTATTTAGCCTTACGGCAGTGATAATTTTCTTTTAAAATTCATGATATTTGCTACTGTCAAGATTTTTCAGGTCTCCAAATGCATCGGATTTCCCTGAAGAGGTTGGGACACTCACCTCTATTAAAATAGACAACTTTAAAGCTAAATATCTCGTAAACGAAACCGTAAATCGAAAAACAATGTTTTAAGAGACCTGAAGATGTGTTTAGAACCCTACGACTAACACACGCATTGACCTGCGTACGCGACCGAATCGAAGAAGTAGCAATAGATATCGGGCTCGCCGCTGTTGTATGGAGTGTCCGGGGTGTGGCGTGGGACTGCACGCGTATCCTGGAGGATGCGTGAGCCATGTTCAAGCATATTACATTTTTGTGTTACAGTTTTTAAATTAAACTATTTAAATACGGTTTTAAACGCGTGTATTCCTTATTTATGTACGCCGAACTTTTCAAATACTTTACAGCGTTCATGGTCGCAGGCAGACTAAGTTAACATTTGTCTGTGACGTCATAAGAATACAAAACTACCGTCTACAATTTTATTGAAAACTATTTCGATTCAGGCAGTAGGGGTAGTAAACGAACAAAACAATACAAATAATACAATACAAAACAAAAAAAAAACAAAACATTAGAAAAACTCTAACAGTGTTTAAGTTGATTTTCTTTTCCGCCTTTGTGCTTCGCTGTATTTGTAAATATGTTTCTGTAAAGTTTTTTTTTTGGTGCAATGAAGAGAATTTTTGTATTGTATTGTATTGATTTTTTATGTTTTCGCGGTTGTTATTCATTAAATTAAACTATTTTAAACGCGATAAAACCGTATTAAAATAGTTTAATTTATTGTATTGTATTTTTGAGTGCGTAAAAAATCTTGTCGTCCGCGCTGCTCTTGGTCAGTGCTATTGGCCACAACCACATTCTGGCGTCGTCGGATTGGCCACTCCTTTTATGGCATTCTCACGAGTAAACTTTAGGCGGTCTAACTAGTTGAAACTAAACTCTGAGGAATGACATGAAAGCGTTTATTTTCAATTTTGGATATTTATAACACATACTTGCAAATTTTTTTTCAAGACGTCACGTTACATAATGAAATGGGCGAATAAAAAAATATTTAGCGACAGTTGATGACTGTTTTAGTGACATTAGCAGAATGAAATTAAGTCAGCAATTAAATTACTAATGGAGACTACCATTGTTAAGTAAAATAATTCGAAATGAGCTGCTGACGGTGAGAGGCGAATAGTCCTACTGAGTGACCAAGTTACTACATGAAAGAGTAAATTACTAAATGAGCGTCTAAATAATTACATTAGATAGTGACAGAATGCACTGAAGAACCTAACCCATTTTTTGTCACACAGTCGGACTTTGTGACAGAAAGTAGGTTAGGTTACGGTTTTACAGTGACCGTAACAGAGAGCGAGCGAGCGATAGGGCTGATCACAAAAGCGACTATGTTTCAAAAGACGACTTAGTTATGAGTTATAGTGATCATAAAAGTGAGCAGTTTTATTCAAAAATTAGTTACCTTAAGTTTGTTACGCATGAAAATATTGTTGCATTTTAATTAAGCAGCTCGAATAAATTATTTCTCATAAAAAAAAAAATAATTGTCATCCAAAGCATTATTTTTGATACTTAAAATTTGGATTTACGGCCACATCACAATACAATAACTATTTATTGCACCAAACAAGACAACATCACAGAAATATATCAACGAATAGTCACATATTTAATGACTTCCCAAAATAAAATAAATGACTGCTACATACCTGCCTCCCTTTCTTCTTTCGTCACAACATCTGTGTCGTCTCCAAGTTCAGATTGCGCTAGTGGATTACTATCTTCAACTTCAAATTTCATATCATAAATATTAGAGGAGGCTACTTCTGTTGGCTGAGACAAACCTGCAATGTTGTTAGCAATAATAATATGTATAAAACTACAGGATCATATCGAGTGGGTTGCATAGTCAATCAACATATACACCCTGGTGTCAGTTTATAGGATCAGCGTTTCGGCCTCTTACATGTTTCCTTTTAACAACTGCCAAATGGCAGCCGGAACCAA
Source organism: Euzophera pinguis (assembly GCA_947363495.1). Taxonomy (NCBI): domain Eukaryota; kingdom Metazoa; phylum Arthropoda; class Insecta; order Lepidoptera; family Pyralidae; genus Euzophera; species Euzophera pinguis. The sequence continues at coordinate 415,359 of OX376182.1, forward strand.
CGGCTTACTGTTTTTTTTGTTTCCTTGAAGTGTTTGTTGAGCAAAAATCTTCCGCTCAACAAACCTCTGCAATTTTAAACAGAGTCAAACGGCTTACTGTTGTCCTTGTTGTGTTGTATCATTCATTGTTTTTGTTTAAAAATATTACGCTAAGTACGTAGCAACAAACATTACTTAAATGTATCAAATTATTGAATATAATGCCCATAACATACCTTCTGATTCCTCATTATTAAGCTCGTCACTGACAAACAAATCTGACTCCAATTCCGTTTTGACTTCAACATCCGTTTGGATGATTTCATAATATTCCCGTTGTGAGTAGCACAGCGACATACACAGACTGTAAGCCTGGCGGTTGATTTGGTATAACGATGTCATGGTTATCTGCAAGCATTAGGACATATTGCCATTAAATTAAAACTATTTTAATACTGTTATCATCACATTTATTTTACACCAAATGTTTCAAACATGTTACAGCATTCATTGAGATGTTAACATCGGTCTGTGATGTCAGAATAATACAACACAGCCTATAATTAAATTGGAAATCATGCCAATTCACACAGTAGTTGTTGTTGTTTCATTGTCAATTTAATATGTAGATAACAATAACAAAAACTTCAGCCATCTTTATGTTTATTCACAAGTTGCATGAAGTGATGTCTGAGCCCATGAATTGACAAACATCATGAATAAGCTTGCATCTATGGTGATGCAACAGGGAAAGCGCTAAGAGTAAATTGAAAATACCTCAGCATGTCGACGTAAGATATCATTGAGCACATTCTCCGCTCTGGCCGAGGTCAGCATCAACTTGCGGCACTTGTCGAGCTGAGCGTAGCAGATATAGCAGGCTTCCACGGGCCTCCCGTCAGCCGTGTGCAGCTGAAATGTACAAAACATACGTCGTAATACTTCATGAAATTTTACAAACTATAAACAAGTATTTGTACGTCAAATAGAATAGGGTAAACATGAGATCATAATTAACACTTTCACGGACAGTAACGTCTCTCGACGTAGATAACAATTGAGTGTCATTGTTATTTTCTTGACTGTCCGTGAAATTGTTAATGTACCTACAGCCTATTTTGCTATTTCAAAACAGCATGCAAAAATATACAAGCAATAATACAAAGTGTCATTTGTAGCGGTTGTACTCACAGCAGTACCAGTGATCTTCTCGTACACCAGCTGCAGAGAGCCGGCGATGGTCAACAACCGAACGTCCACCGCCAGGCAGATGCGGCAGGCAGCTGTAGCGGACATTATAGAAACACACTTTTAAAACGAAAAGGAACCTCAACCTCTGAGGCACAAATCAGAATTATCACAAAATCAAAATAGGGATAATAAATTAAATGTCAAAATCAGAAGACAGAAGAAAAAAGTGCAAAAAGAAAAAATCACAAACTTTTTTTTCTTAAGTAATGGATTTTACGGCCATGGATATAAGTCCCTTATAGCCCTTCTTAATTTTTCTATCTTCTTTAGTCCTACAGTGTGGTTTCGTCAAGTCCTAGTCAAGTCTCTAGTCGGTACCTAGTCAAGCATGGAACTAAAGTTAAAAAATGGAAGCAAAGCAGGCATACAACAGTCTGGTTCGAGGAAATTTGACCTGGAGTAATCCCTGTGTTTCCAAAGATTTTCAAAAAATTACCTTCAATTTAAAAATTTTTGCCTAGTCAGAAATATAGTATAACATATATGTCAGTTTGTTTAATATAATTGGGCTTTGTATTTCTATATCAAAAACAAGTTTAAATATTTTTATTTCTTAATAAAAATCTACCACAAAATAAAGATTATATTGCTACGTAACTGTTTATCATTTTTTCCAACTTTTGGGGTTGTTATCAAGTGCTGTGATGGAAACCCAGATTCACCTTTGCAAGTTGGGACTTTTGGCGGGAAGTTTGGTGTTTTTTAAGTGTTTGTGTATCATAATGGTGGATTAACCCCTGTATTCTTAAACATAACCTTAAGAACGTCCTTCACTCAAACTCATTCGAGGGTGCCTTAAGGTAGTCCTCGAACTTTCCTTGAAAATGACATTCTTAATTGGTTGCTTGAGCAAACTCCAATTAGGTTATAATAACAATTTTAAACACAAAAATTGAAAATTACAAAAGAATACAGTAAAAAAATAAAATGAAGTAAGTAGATAGATAGATTTGTTTATTTGTTGCTACATACATAGTATTACATAAAACAAAAATAATTAACACTAAAAGATTACACACATTGTAAAGCTTACACAATAATATATAAGGTAATCTAATGTGCTGCAGCAAGACAAAATGGCCATAACTCAGCGAATATTCTGCACATAGATGGTACAGAAACACTGATTTTCAGTTATTGCCAAGTCAGTAGGTACGGGCACTAAATAGAGTAAATAAATAAATAGAGGATTAACTGTTCAAAAATAGTACACACTAAAAACCAAAGCGTTACGGGGATAGTTAATAAGTGACAAAATGCAGAATATATATAAGGAAAGACCACTAGGGTAATAATAAATACAAGGAAAGACCACTACGGTAACGTGCTGGAATACCAATTTTCTGTTTTTGTAGAAGTAAGGACTTCAGACGTTTTTTAAAAGTATGTATGGAACTTAATTCCTTATTGGCGGTGGGATATTGTTCCAACATTTTGTTGCCTGGTAGCGGAAGCTTCCCTCACAGGCTACCGTCCTATGCTGCTGCATTGATAACAAGGGTCGGGCTTTCTTAGGTCTATTGCGAAGTTGGAAAAAGCTCAGCTTAGAATACAAATATACGGGTTTTTTAAACCTCATCACTCCATACATTAAGCTGGCCAAATGAAACTGTCGGCGCGATTCCATATTTAGCATAGATGCATCATTCAAAAAGGGGCTGATGTGACTACGGGGCGGAACATTAAAACAATATCGGGCACATGCGTTCTGAACACGCTGGATAAGACGCTGGGTCTTGACAAGTAGTCGCGGTCCATATACAATATCGCCATAGTTAAGCCTCGAAAGTATCAATGTTTCACATAGCCGTATCCTAACGGACTCGTTGATAAGATAACGGATCCTATACAATATTTTTAGTCTATAAAAACATGTTTTAGAAGATTAGAGACATGTCTTTCAAAACGTAACTGAGGATCCATTATCAGTCCCAAGTTTCTTACTTCATCAACCCTTTGTATTGTGCTGTTTCCCAACTTTAGACTTAGCAATTCACTGTCTACGCATGCAAGTTGAAATCTGTTGCCAAGAACTATAAATTTTGATTTGTTTGGATTGAGAATCAATGAGTTATTTGTTGACCATTGGGCAATTGCATTCAAATCCTCACTCATATTTTCCATTGCTTGAGTCATATTCGATGGAACCTCCGATATGTAAAGTTGAACATCATCAGCGTAAATGTGATATTTACAATGTTTTATGACTTTAGAAATGTCGGCACTATAAACGATAAACAATAGCGGCCCAAGAATAGAACCCTGTGGTACTCCATGTTTCACAGGTTGAGATTGCGAAATCAACACCGTCCCATTATCTTTTGTCAGCTTCACTGACTGCGACCGGCTACACAAATAAGACCTTTTTTTTTTGGCGGCTGGCAACACTGGAGCTCACTTGTCATTTTCTTAGCTCCGTATTTTTATTTGTTTAGATATTAATTAATCCAGATAAAATAGCCTAAAAATACAATAAAACTGTAAATTAATCTTGTTATTAGTGAATTAAGATATTTGTGTGAGTGACATTCGTGTAACTTGTTAAAAATTAGTGGACAAAAGGTCAGTGGGTAAGGAGCCGGTATCGTTGTTTACAACTTTTACAAGGCGATATCGGTAATTATTTAACTTTCTACTATGCTTTCTGCTGCTTGCCAGGTTTGAGTACACTGCACTTACTACATACATACAATATTTAATAATTTTTATTCCCGTTCAAGTAGGTAGTTCACTTTAAGGTTAGGTCCGTTGGTTACATACTGGTTTTATTACAAATAATTTGTTCATTGTGTTCCTTACACTCTAAATCTGTACTTTATTGCCTAAAATGTCCACATCAAGCAGAGCCGTGACTGCCCGTCAAGTGGAAATGCAGCTAAAGTCGGCTTTATTAGAACTTAAGGCTTTAAAAGAAGAAAATAACAATCTTTTATTGGAAAGGGAACAGAATGAACAAGAATTTCAATCCATTCTGGAATCGAATTCAAGCTTAAAACTTGAGCTCTCAGCTAGTAAATTAGACAATGATGAGTTGAATGACCGGATAAACCAACTGATAATTCAAATAGATTCTTTCCGCCAATGCAGTGATACATTTGAGGAAACCCTCACACGTAACACTGAGTTAGAGAGGGCGCTGGAGAAGGCAGTAAAGCAAATTCAGATATACGAACAAGATAATCAGTCACGTCAGTCGCTGGAGGTGAACAACCTGTATGACCAGCTTATGCCGACTGACCCTGTGCCTCCTCCAGCCAACTCTTTAATAATTGATCTCACTAATGACACATCTTTTGTTAATATTACCACTCCTCAAACACAAATTAGCCACAAAAAATGTAAAAAAATTAAAAGATTAAATAAAATTATTAAGAAAAATAAAATTAAAATCAGGAATGAATTAAAAAAATCATGTTTAATAAAAATAAAGAAGGGTATAGACATGTATTCCACTCTTTACTCAGATTTAGAAATAAGTAAAAAACAATTGGCGGAAAGTCAGGAAATGTACAGTGTCGACACCAGTGAACTAAAATTATTTATTAATAGACTAAGCGAGGACTTTTCCTGCCTTAAAGATATGTATGACTCGGTGCAAAAACAAATCGCTCAGCATGAGCTGGCTACGGAGCAACTGATCGAAGACAGCAGGTACATTGAAGACAAACTCACTTCAGCTGCCAAACTATGTACCTGTGGGACTTTTAATGAACCCACAATCAGTGGCTCCGGGTCCGTACTCTCTTCATGTGATGGTGATTTGTTAGGGTCTGCTGTTTCAATTTGTGCCGCTGGTGACGACCCTACGCATGGAACTATTATATTTTCTGACAGCTTAGGTCTCAATATGGGTAGAATTTTCAATAACCATCTTGATAATTGCATTAGCTATTGTTTTCCAAACGCATCATTTATGCAAATAATGCAAAAAATTCAGAAAACTGAACTGAATAAAAACTCAACCATTGTACTACTAGTCGGTAACAGTAAAAAATTATGCAAAAAAGATATATTGACTAGTATGGAAGCCTTGAATAATTTGAATGTGTTTAAAGTTATTATTTGTGCATTCCCTTATATACGTTGCCAGCCTCCAAATTTATATATGAACATTAAATCCTTAAATAATTACATTCATACTTTGACATGTAGTCACAATGAAAAATTGATTTATTTTGACACTAATAACTTTATTAGTGGATGTTCGCTGACGAAAGATAAGTATTATCTTTCAAACTTTTATAAGCATAAGATTGCTACACTTGTAGCTTTTACTATTAACTTCTGGACGAGTTTACATGGTAAACAATTATCTAGTTGTAAGACAAAATCTACCGAGTTGCCACTTACATGTAATGGTGATTCGGGAGACGCAATGGCAGTTTTAAACTGCAAACACTGACAACAGGAAATCCTCAAGAATTAAGATTAGTACATCAAAATATAGAAGGATTTCCTGGCAAAGAACTCATTGTTGAGTTATTTTTAGAATCTTTGAATATAGATATTTTATGTTTGACTGAGCATTGGATTAAAGAGAGTGAGATGATGCTTAGCCTAAACAATTTTGATATTGCAAGCTGTTTCAGGAGAAAGTCTGCTATCAGAGGCGGTTCAGCTATTTATATTAAGAATGGTTTATCCTATAAAGAGCGGCCAGACATTTCTAGACTTTCTGTTGAACGCTGTGCTGAGGTCTCCTGCGTCGAGCTTGAGGAATATATAGTTGTTTGTGTATACAGTCCACCCAATAGCAGTTTCAAAGACTTTTTAAAGGTTGTTGATGGTGTCCTATCAATAGCATCAAAAAGTAATAAAGGATTAACATTTTGTGGTGACTTTAATATTGACATCTTAGTACATTCGGCAACAAGTACCCAATTTTTAAACCTTTTTAGCAGCTACAATTTGAAGAATGTTTTTTTTGAACCAACTCGATTTACCGATACATCTGCTAAATGTATTGATAATTTTTTCTGTAGCCAAACACCATTAAATAAATCGGTTTTTAGTAAATTACCGTCTGACCATTGCGGTCAATTGATAACTTTAAAGAAAAATACCCGTGTACATGAAGTTAATATTACTTGCAGACCTGTCACAAATCAAAAAATTTATAATTTCAAAAATTCGATCGAAAATACTTTATGCTCAGTGACTTATACAGGTAATAATCCTGATAATCATTACAATAAACTATTTGGTGTCATCTCCGACAGCTTTTCAAAGAATTTCAAACAGAAAAAACTTAAACGTAGTAATAAATTAAAATTCAATGAATGGGCTACTACAGGTATTCACAAGAGTAGACAAAAATTGTTTGACCTGTATGCCCAAAAACAATACACGTTTGATAGTAGTTTTGTTAATCATGTCAAAAATTATTCAAAAACATTCAAAAAAGTGTGTAAGGTGGCTAAAGCCAATTATATTAGGAAAAAGATAAATAACGCTCCTAACAAAATGAAAGAGACTTGGAGGGTTATTAGCAAAGAAACCGGTAAATGTAAAAATAAAGAAAATATACAAGAAATTAAATTTCAGGATAGTATAATTTCTTCCCCTAAAGAAATAGCCAATTCTTTTGAAAATTATTTTTCGAATATTCCACTAGAAGTAACTTCAAATATAAATTCAAGCCCTCAGACTGCTGAAACACTACTTAAAACAAATGTCACCCCTTGTGAGTCCAACTTTAAATTTTCGCATATTGATCCCAGTGATGTTATTAAAACATTTAAACAGCTTAACCTGAAAAAATCTGAAGATCACTGGGGTATGTCTGTTAGTGTAATTTATCACATCATTGGTATTGTTGCTCCTGACTTGGCTTATATATTCAATGAATGTATTGATCAAGGCATCTTCCCAAATTTAATGAAGTATAGTAAATTAATCCCATTATTTAAAAAAGGAGAGAAGTTGGAGCCTGGCAATTATAGACCTATCTCTATATTGCCCGTATTGAGTAAAATATTCGAAAAGATTATGCTCAATCAAATGCTGCGGCACTTTAAGGTATATGATATTTTTCATAGCCAACAGTTTGGTTTTACTGCCGGCAAATCAACAACCGATGCGGGAGTGGCTCTCATCACTCATATTTACACCGCCTGGGAGGAGTCTCAGGATGCTATTGGAGTGTTCTGTGACCTTTCCAAGGCATTCGACTGTGTTGATCATGAGACACTTCTGCTCAAGCTTGCACATTATGGTTTTGACGCTAAAGCAATAAAGTTATTGAATTCATATTTAAATGATAGGCGTCAGACTGTTGACATAAATAACGTTAAGTCAGGCGGTTCAACGGTAAAGATAGGCGTACCCCAAGGCTCGATACTAGGACCCTTACTCTTTTTGATTTACGTCAATGACTTGCCTTACGCGGTTGAAAAAAAGGCTGGCATAGTCTTGTTTGCAGACGATACGTCTTTGATTTTCAAAATGGATCGCCATAGCGGAAATGTCGACCATGTGAATGATGCACTGTCTACAATATCAAATTGGTTCTCCGCCAACAACTTAATGCTGAATGCTAATAAGACCCAATGCATAAAATTTTCTTTACCAAATGTGAGACAGACGCAAGTGGACGTAATGTTAAATGGAGGAAAGTTAGTTCTTGTAGATGACACCACCTTTCTAGGAATCAAAATTGATTCAAAATTGCAATGGGGTTCACACGTTTCAGCTCTCTCCAAAAAACTTAGCTCTGCGGCATATGCTGTCAGAAAAATTAGACAAATAACAGATGTGGCAACTGCTAAGCTAGTCTACTTTAGTTACTTTCATAGCTTAATGTCTTATGGATTACTGCTTTGGGGAAGGGCAAGTGACATACAGACAATATTTATCTTACAAAAGCGAGCAGTTCGTGCCATCTATGGTTTAGCCCCAAGGGAATCTCTTAGGGAGTTGTTTAAAGAAATAAATATATTAACAGTAGCTTCTCAATATATATTTGAAGTTATCATGTATACGAGGAAAAATATTACTACTTTTAAAAAGAACTCGGATATAACTGATAGACCCTTGCGCAATAAAGATAAATTATTTTTACCTTCCTATAGACTGTGTAGGGTTAAAGACTCTTTTGTGGGGAACTGTATACGTTTCTACAATAAGCTTCCTGAATCAATCACTAGTTTGCCTAATGGACAATTTAAAGCCCATGTTAAAGATCTACTTTGTAAAAAGGCTTATTATAGTACTGGTGATTTTCTTAATGACGGGAATGTTGAACTTAAGCTTGGTGCAGAGTCCTCGGCAAATTGACATATCATTATATGTTCTGACATTTCTGTTCGTTTGTCATTTTTTTTAAATTATTATTTAATTTTTTTAATCAATTTTTATTTAATTTAAATAATCTGATATAACCATTGTGCTAAATGTTGACAAACATGTGAATTCGTTCATTTAACTAGGTAATTAAGCAAAGTTTTTCTTATTTGTAAATTGACGTTTTGAAGAAAATGCTGCAGTGGAGTTTGTGGCGCCGCTTCTTCTCCACTTGCGCTTTGGAAGTGGTGGTAAACTTAATATAAGTAAATTGACGTCAATAAGTGATATTTATATCCTACATTGAGAATAAACAATTTCATTTCATTTCATTTCATTTCACCTAAACCACGCAATGGAATCCGAGTTAAAACCGTAATAAGACAATTTACATATTAGAAGTTCAATATTGAGGCTGTCAAATGCACGGGAGAAGTCCAAAAGTGTTAAAACAGTTCCCTCCCCCCTGTCCTGAGCAACAAGGATATTGCCCGTGACCTCAGAAAGAGCAGTTGTAGTCTCATGATTTCTACGAAACCCAGATTGCACCGACGGCAAGATATCATTCATGACGACGTATCTCTCCAATTGTTTCTGAACAGCCTTTTCCATAATCTTTGACAGGTATGGTAGTATACATAAAGGTCTTAGATCACTGTAGTCACTAGGATTAAAGATTTGGGAATCGGGGTAATTAAAGCCTCCTTCCACTGGCGCGGGACATTGCCGGTTAGAATGGACATATTAATAATATTAGTTAAAGCAGGTAATGAATTTGGAAGAGTTAGCAATATCATATCCCTAGAGAGATCGTCGGAACCAACGGCGTTGGATTTAATGGAGATAATGAGGTTCGCTACCTCCCTTTCCGAAACCGCTCTTAAGTGGAAAGTCGAGTTACAAAAACGCTCATTGTTGTAGAAGGAAAAGTGACTATTCGGAATATCTACGCACGGTACTATATTTATAAGTAAATACTAGAGTCCGACCGAAACTGGTTTTCCGGCCGAAACCGAAACTGAAATTTCGGCCGTGGCTTTAGTTTCGGCCGAAACCGAAACCGAAACTCAAGTGGTCAAGTATAAAATTCCAAAATTAAAATACTGAAATTTGGTGCATTTTACCCGTTATGCTGCATTAATAAGGACATACAATGGAAGAATAAAGAGTGAATGCAGTTGAAATGAGAGCTTTACGGAGTATGTGTGGAGTACGTCTGAGTGATAAAATTAGAAATAGTGAGATAAGGAAAAGGTGTGGTGTGAATGAGGATGTAGTGACAAAAGAAGAAAAAGGCATGTTAAGATGGTTTGGGCATGTAGAAAGGATGGATGAAAGGAGACTTACGAAAGGTATTTATAAATCAAAGGTGACAAGAAAAATTCGGTAAGGGCCGGCTTCGGAGAACATACTGTGACCAAATCGCAGACATATTAAAAAAAGGGAGATGTCAGAAGTACCCGTAATCGTCGACCGTGTATGACGAGAGTGATGAGCGTAGAAGAAGTGAGGGAAGTCTGTAAGGATCGTAGCAAATGGAAATCCGTAGTCTCTGCCTACCCCTGCGAGAAAAAGGTGTGATGGTATGTATGTATGTATGTAAAATGAAAACACAGTATATTAAGTTTGTTGTAATCATTTATATAATATAATATAAAAAAAATATTAATAATATTTTTTCAAATTAAGTTCTCATAGCAAAATGTTTATCAGTTCACAATAATCAAATCACTAATAGTTACTGTTTCATTAAATACTAAGTATTGGTATTTTTAAATCTGACTAATTAATAATTTGATTTGTATTTGTACTTACTTTAAACATTTAAATTGAAAACAGTTAAAAAATCAAATAAAAAAAAACTTCTAAATATCTTATATTTAGGGTTACTTTATTAGTTTTTCGTATTATTAATATTCATACTTGAAAAGTCGCACGACAATTCCGGAACAGGGCCGCCAGCATCCGCTAAAGCGTTGTCGCGAGAAACTAAGTTAGGCGAGCGTGCACGACAACTTAGGAAATCAGTTTCGGTTTCGGCAAAAGTTTCGGCCAATTTTTGGCCGAAACCGAAACTGCCGCCGAAACTCGATTTTTAGCCGAAACTCGGCCGAAACCGAAACCGAACTTTCGGTCGGACACTAGACTAAATACCTAGGCCAAAAGTGGCAAAAACCCGTTTTTTATCTACTTCATTTCATTTTAAGGACGCCTCAAGGTACCTCTTGACCAACCTTATATTTGACAGTTCGATACTCACCTCCAACGAGAAATCATTTCAAGTCACGGAAGCTTGTGACAACTAATCATACCAATGAGGTGGAATAAGGTTGAGTCGAGTTTGAGTGAAGGTTTAAGAATATGGGTGTTAATACTCGCAAAGTGTTCGAGAATAAGCGTGAGTTTGGGAAGTGATACAGTGCTCAATTATGTGATTTTCATGTTTATTGCCAAAGTACAGTTTTTCTACCACTTCACTTAACCTGACTCTTCTGACTCGACTTGACTTAACTACCGACCTGACTTTAGACTTGACTGACTTATATAACTTTACTAAAAAATTGGTTGTCTGTAAAGTCGGTTTACGGACGGTAGTCAAACATTACAGTAGTATATGATCATGCCTCTCTCTCATTCGTGCCGCGCTCTCGCTTGCGGAACGCGACTATGAGCGTAACGGGACAATGACGTAATCTTTTTCGTGCATGCAGCCCATAGTATCGAGTTAATTAATAGACGTTGTGTTACTGGCTAAATATGAAGGTAAGAGCCATATTGAAAGAAAAAAAAAAGTTTGCAAGTTTCTCTTTCTGTCTGTTTTCCACGGCTGTCATCCCTATTTAGTTTGTGGCTGTCTTCACACACTAAAATAGAGATAGCTGCTTCTGATTGAATTTGTATTTTGTGCCACTGAGGTGGCGTTTCGTTTTAAAAGTGGTGTTTCAAGAATGTCCGCTGCATCTGCCTGCCGCGTCTGCCTGGCGGTGGACGTGCGGTTGTTGACCATCGCCGGCTCTCTGCAAATGGTGTACGAGAAGATCACCGGTACTGCCGTGAGTACAACCGCCACAGATGATATTTTGACATATGTAAAATTTCATGAATTACCTACCTACGTATGTTTTGAACATTTCAGCTGCACACGGCTGACGGGAGGCCCGTGGAAGCCTGCTATATCTGCTACGCTCAGCTCGACAAGTGCCGCAAGTTGATGCTGACCTCGGCCAGAGCGGAGAATGTGCTCAATGATATCTTACGTCGACATGCTGAGGTACCTATTATAAATTTCCTCTTAGCGCTTTCCTGGTTGCATCACCATAGATGCATGCTCATTCATGATGTTTGCCAATTCATATGGGCTCAGACATCACTTCATGCAACTTGTGAATAAACACAAAGGTGGCTGAAGATTTTGTTATTGTTATCTACATATTAAATTGACAATGAAACAACAACAACTACTGTGTGAATTGGCATGATTTCCAATTTAATTATAGGCAGTGTTGTATTATTCTGACATCACAGACGATGTTAACATCTCAATGAATGCTGTAACATGTTTGAAACATTCGGTGTTAAATAAATGTGATGATAACCGTATTAAAATAGTTTTAATTTAATGGCAATATGTCCTAATGCTTGCAGATAACTATGAAATCTTTATCCCAAATCAACCGCCAGGCTTACAGTCTGAGTATGTCGCTGTGCTACTCACAACGGGAATATTATGAAAACATCCCAACGGATGTTATAGTCAAAACGGATTTGGAGTCAGATTTTGTCAGTGACAAACTTAATAATGAAGAATCAGAGGGTATGTTATGGACATTGTATTCAATAATTTGATAAATTTATGTAATTTTTGTTGCTATGGACTTAGCGTAACATTTTAAAAGAAAAACAATGAATGAAACAACACAATAAGGACAACAGTAAGCCGTTCGTCTAAGCTGCCAATACATGTCAGAGGCCGAAATGCTGATCTAAAAAACTGACACTAGAGAGTACATGGTTGATTGACCATGTAACCCACTTGATACGATCCTGCAATTTTATACATATTATCATTGCTAACAAAATTGCAGGTTTTTCTCAGCCAACAGATGTAGCCTCGTCTAATATTTACGATATGAAATTTGAAATTGAAGATAGTAATCCACTAGCGCAATCTGAACTTGGAGATGGCACAGATGTTGTCGCGAAAGACGAAAGGGAAGCAGGTATGTAGCAGTCATTTATTTTATTTTGGGAAGTAATTAAATGTGTGACTGTATTCGTTGATATGTTTCTGTGATGTTGCCTTGTTTCAGTGCAATAAAAAGTTATTGTATTCCAAATTTCAAATGTCATAAATAATGACTTTGGATGACAAAATTATATTTTTTACTTTTTGACGTCGAATGACGAAAAATAATTTATTCTAGCTGCTTAATTAAAATGAATTATAAAATTTTAAATGACAAATATTTGCATGAGTAACAAACTAAGGTAATTTTTGAATTAAAACACTCACTTTTATGATCGCTATAAGTCATCTTCTACACTAAGAAACTAAGTAGCTTCTGTGATCAGCCCTACCGCTCGCTCGCTCACTGTTATGGTCACTGCAAAACCATAACCTAACCTACGTTCTGTCACAAAGTCCGACTGTGTGACACAAAGTTCTTCAGTGGGGTCTGTCACTATCTGATGTAGTTAGTTAGTTGCCCATTTAGTAATTTCGTCACTCAGTAGGTCACTATTCGCCTCTTACCGTCAGCAGCTCATTTCGATTTTTTTTTACTTTTCAATGGTAGTCTCTAGATCAGTGATTCCCAAAGTGGTCCAGGTGGACCCCCAGGGGTCCACGGGAGACTTGCTGGGGGTCTACGTAGGCGTGAACAAAAAATGGGGGTCCATAAGATGTTAATGGGGGTCCACGAAAATTTATCTGCTTTTGATAGTAAAGAGCAAAAATGTAAGCATAGTTTTTATAAGGGCCTACCTACATTGTTTTAAGTACCTATCTAAGCAGATAATATTTTAATAAGGCAAGCGACTGTTACTTGTCCAAACTTGTGTATTCGATATTACGTACAATTTCGTGTACAGACTTGCAAAGCGCTATCCGCCCGATAATGCTTAATGCTTGTTCAGACATGAACTTGATCAACACTATAAATACTTGATGCCAAAGGCAACCAAACGCATTCATTTGTTTCCGAAATTTCGAAAACAAGGCGGAATTTGGAAAAAAGTTGTGAGAAAATTTATATCTGTGTTTGCTAGTGCCGGAGAAAAGTAAGTAACCTACCTTTTTTTGTTATAGTACTTAAGTATTTTGTTTACGTGTACTAGTCGGTTGATCACAACGGCCTGTATAGATAGGTAACTTAGTAACTTACAGATATTTTAATTGTCCTCTTTCGATTTGAAGACAAACACAGCACGTTTTATTCAATTGTTTTTTCACGAGAGAAGCACTGCCTCTCTAAAAAGGCCGAATAAGCAATATTGCAGAGCAATTAATTTTGTAATTTTTCTTGCAAATAACTACTAATTTTATAAAACAGTAATTTCATAATCATGTTAAATTGATTTTGAAGTAACTATTTTATCAAAACTATTCCTTTTCGGAAAGAGCGAGCGGTGCGCGGGCGACGGGAAAAGGGCGGGGCTTGAACTTCGATGCCTGTTTGTCACGTTTTAACAATGAAGCCGCAGACAAAAAATACGCAAATACACGGAGCGCGTAAACTCATTGATTTAATAAAATGTTAGTTATCGTTTTTATGGACAATTTTGGGATTTCGACGTTTATTTTTTCCTACACAAATATGATCAGTATTCGATACTGAGTACACTAATTTTTATTTATACTAACAAAAATTAGTGGTAAATTATGTACTTTAAAATTGATACCGTTTTGTGAAAACGTTTGTATTTGTCTCAGCGGTTTATTAGTTGGTCCCTTTACAAGCCGTAATTCTATTTCCGCGTGCTGACAAAGGCTGCGGTGTGATACCTATATTCAGAAAAAAACTTGGTTACTAAAACATTTTTTTTACAGGTAAGGTAACTGACACGAAACATGGCTACAGCAAAGAAAAAATGTCGACAATATAGTGTCGATTATTTGAAATATGGTTTTGTTCCATCAGAGGCAGACAAACAATTGCCCATGTGCCTATTATGCAACAAAGTTTTGAGCAATGACTCTATGAAACCATCAAAGCTCGAAGATCATCTAAAAAGGTGTCATACTGATAAAATAGGTAAAGATTTAAAATATTTTCAAACATTGAAAGAAAAATATGGAAAGAGACCCACCATGCACAGTATGTTCGCTTCAACATCTCAAAGTAACGATGATGGCTTGCGGGCATCTTACAATATCTCATTACTTATAGCAAAATCTGGAAAACCGCACACTATCGGAGAACAATTAATTTTACCCGCTGTTGAAGAGGTTTTAAAAACTGTTTTGCACAAATCTCCATTTGACGTACTAAAAAGAATTCCATTAAGTAACAATACTGTACAAAGACGCATTGATGAAATGAGCTCTGATATCGAAAGCTTTTTGTGCAATCATCTGCAAAAAACTCATTTTTCTATACAACTGGACGAGTCAACGTTACCCAGTAATGAAGCATTACTATTGGCATATGTCCGATTTATTGTTGAGAAAAAAATTCACGAAGAATTGCTATTTGCCAGAACTTTGGAGACTGACACTAAAGGCGAATCAATATTTAATGTCCTGAGTAATTTTTTTACGGAAAAATCGATCCCATTTACAAACATTATTTCAGTGGCAACAGACGGAGCTCCTGCAATGGTCGGGCGATATCGTGGGTTTATAAGTCATCTCAAAAGAATTATACCAGGACTTACAGCTATTCATTGCGTAATCCACCGACAACATCTTGTGGCAAAACATTTAAGTGACAGGTTGAACCAATCTCTTCATTTTGTAATAAAAGCTGTCAACAAAATCAGAAGCAATGCACTGAATACACGTTTATTTGCTCAATTGTGCGACGAAAATGATGAAGACTTCCAACGACTGCTCTTACATACTGAAGTACGCTGGTTGTCGAAAGGTGCATGCTTAACGAGATTTTACTCTGTTTTCGATTCCATATTAGAGTTCTTAGAAAGTAGAGATCCAGATTTAAAAGAAAACTTGATCAAATTCAAAGCAGACATTGCGTATTTGACAGATTTGTTTAAAAAATTTAATGATATTAACTTGCAGTTACAAGGGGACAGCCTGAATTTAATAAAAACAAAGGGGATAATTTCGGCTTTTCTTGGGAAATTGAAATTTATGAAGCAAAACATTAGTCGGCGCGAATTCTCTCAATTTCCAAACTTGTCGCAGGTAGAATGTATTGATGAGGATATCCATACCTACAGTCAACATTTAAGTGCCCTGCATGATGACTTCAAAACCAGGTTTGAAGATATACTGACGATGGATATACCACCATGGATAATAAATCCATTTGATGAAACGGAAGTGGCCAATGTTGTATTACAAGAGGAGCTGCTCGAGCTAAGCACTAATGAGGAGCTGAAGGTGAAATTTAGAAAAGGCTACCCAACATTTTGGCTGCAAGCAGAAATACCCGAAAAATATCCTGGACTGTGGGAAATCGCAAGGAAATTTTTAATAGCTTTTCCCTCGTCATATCTTGTCGAAAGGAGTTTTAGTGCCGTTACAAACCTCTTAACAAAAAAAAGGAGCAAATTAAACATCACAGAGCGGGGGGATTTGCGGTTATTGCTCACAAAAATAAAGCCAAACATTGATCGTTTGCTGACACTCCATCAGATACATCCTTCCCATTAATTAAAATTATGACCTGAACCTATATTACCTTAATATTTTTTTCTTGTCATTCTATTCTTTTAATAAATAAAGTGATATAAAATGTACCATTTTTCGTTTTTATTTTACATATCGAAATATAGGGACAGAACTCAGAAGTGACACAATTTTTATTTTTTGGCGACTTTAAGAATGTGGTAGAAATGTAGCAGCAGGGGGTCCACCGAAACCAGTAAAATTTTGAAAGTGGTCCACGAGAAAAATAAGTTTGGGAACTACTGCTCTAGATTAATAATTTAATTGCTGACTTAATTTTATTCCGCTTATGTCACAAAGAGTCATCAACAGTTGCTAAATAAATTTTTATTCGGCCATTTAATTTATGTAACTTGACAAATTATATGAAAATGTAAAATTATATGACCGTATCGGATTGCTGAATTTTAAATGTATGTATAGGTACGTTTGATACCAGAAGGGCGTAAAGAATATTTTAGTGCGGTAAAACTATCGAAACAATTATGAAATCATGGTTTGATACAGTGATAAACGTTGGTGGTACATAAGTATAAAATGTGAAATTATGTCGGTTTTATTTGTTACTCGAGTTACATTTAGGCACTGCACATGAATGTCGGTTTTATTTGTTACTCGAGTTACATTTAGGCTCTGCACATGAAACCATAATTATGCGCTACTACTGAGCACATTTTCAATACTTACAACTAGATACTTTGTTTATAATTTAAATATTTGTTTTTAAGAAATCCGTAAGGCTGCTATGGGACATTATTGTGTATATGAAATGGTCTCGCTCTCTATTTCATTCTAACATACGCACATCCATACTAATATTATAAATGCGAAAGTCTGTATGTCTGTTACGCTTTCACGGCCAAACCGCTGAACGGATTTTGATGAAATTTGGTATGAATATAGTTGAAGACCTGGAGTCAAACATAGGCTGCTTTTTAACGCAGGCTGTGGGAAACCGCTAGTCCTATATATTTCTCTTTCGCATTTCCCGTCTATTGGATTTTGATTAACTTATGTTCATACACTACGTAAACATACATAAAACATACACAAATACTGTTTTATAAATATATACCTATATATATAAATACATACATATACCTATATCAATACCAATGATGAAGTAAAGTCACATTGAGAAGTTTTCATTGACTGAGTGAGTCCAAAACGTCCGCACGTACCAGCTTTTTAAATAAATGCTAATAAACTACTAATTTTTGTTTTTGGATGTTTGTAATACAATCACGGAAAAAAACTGTAACGGATTTAAATGAAATTTTGAATACCTTCTGGTATTTTATAACTTAGCTTAACACATACACGAGTGCGCGACCGAATCGTAGTAGGCGCAATAGGTATCGAGGTCGCCGCTGATGTATGGAGTATCCGGTTTGTGGCTTTAGGTATACGACAACTGACCAGCGGGGTTTTAAATAGTATTCAAACATCGTCAGATGTGGGTCCCGCTGTTCCTCCGCTCGCCGACAAACATCAAGCTGCAGGAAGTACATCCAACAGCAGACGGCGCGAGTGTCGACGAGAGGCAAGCACGCGGACTGCTCGGGGACCGCACCGGTGTGGTGTGTGTCAGAAACTGTTCAACAGAGCTTTAACTTTGAAAACGCATTTGAGAATTCACAATGGCGAGAAACGTTTTCAATGCGAGACGTGTCAACATCAGTATAATTCTAAGAGTAGTTTAATAAAACACATACAAACTCACACTGGCGAGAAACCTTATAAGTGTAAAACGTGCCAACGTCAGTTCAATTATAGGGGTAATTTAATAAGACACGTACAAACTCACTCTAGCGAGAAACCTTATAAGTGTGAAACGTGCCAACTTCAGTTCAATTGTAGGGGTAATTTAATAACACACATACAAACTCATACTGGCGAGAAACCTTATAAGTGTGAAACGTGCCAACGTCAGTTCAATTCTAGGGGTAATTTAATAAGACACATACAAACTCACTCTGGCGAGAAACCTTATAAGTGTGAAACGTGCCAACGTCAGTTCAATTATAGGGGTAATTTAATAACACACATACAAAGTCACACTGGCGAGAAACCTTATAAGTGTGAAACGTGCCAACGTCAGTTTAGTCGGAAGGGCAATTTATTACCACACATAAAAACTCACACTGGCGAGAAACCTTATAAGTGTGAAACGTGCCAACGTCAGTTTACTCAGAAGTCCAATTTATTAACACACATAAGAACTCACACTGGCGAGAAACCTTATCAATGTGAAACGTGTCAACGTCAGTTTCGTCAGAGGTCCAATTTATTAACACACTTAAGAATTCACACTGGCGAGAAACCCTTTATGTGTAAAACGTGTCCACGTCAGTTTAGTTATAAGCATCATTTAATATTACACGTCAGAACACACACTGGCGAGAAACCTTATAAATGTGAAACATGCCAACGTATGTTTAATTGTAAGAGTTATTTTATAAAACACATAAGATCTCACACTAGTGAGAAACTTTAGTCAGCTTAAACTGAAGTGTTCCTTAAAGTTCTGGATGGCATCAACCTTTGTAGACGATTCAAGATTATTTGTAAACATGTTAGTCATCATACATTCATTTCTATTAAAATATAAATTTTATTTACAGTTAGACATAACTAGAATGATGTTAATAATCTTTACTTTATATTTGTACGCCATACTTTAATGGCAAAACATAGCGTTTCCTATTATCTGTAACAACTGCATGTTCATGTATACCTATGTTGCACAAATAAATTATTTGATTTGATTTGACAACATTAACAATTAAGTTATTTCTTAAATAAAATTATATATTTTTTGTGATATGAATATTGAGTTCACAAGTAACAAATTGACTAGAATTGGGTTGACTTGAAGAGATCCCTATCAGGGATAAGTCCGCCGCTTGTTGTGTTCTATTTTGTTGTAACAATGTTCTTTCTGTACAATAAAGTTATTACATACATACAAATTTTTGTATCAAAATTTATGTACAGATTTAAAATTACAAGATATTTATAAGAGTCTGTAGCATCCCTACCATATATATATTTATTTATATATATATATATATATATATATTTATTTCCTTTATCTATTTCATTACCACCTTCCTTCTTCTTTCCGCCAATCTAAGGTAAGCCGTGCCGAGAGATGCGTGGCTAGGGGCGAGCCTAGTCGAAAGCGTGCCAATTGCCCTGGGGTGAGGCGCCCCCAGATAAAGGCTAGCCTTCACCTGGCACAGGGGGCTCTGCTGGGTGCGACAGTTTGTGTACCCCTACACTCGTGGGAATGCTATGATTTTAGGAAATAACAAAAATCTAAGTAGCTGCGATGCGGTTCGCAACTCATTACGTCTCATTTCTCGCGGGGGCGAAAAGCGGGCTAGTAGTCTCTGCCTACCCCTACGGGGAAAAAGGCGTGATGGTATGTCTATGTCATATAAAAGTTGTTAACAAAACATAAAACTTGTAATATCAGTAATATACAAAATAACGTCGAAATAAATCATTAAATAAAGTATGCTTATGGATTTAAACCAACAACCACCAGGTCTAAAACAAACGCCTAACCCCTGGACCACAGAGGTAGTTCATCATAATAATATTATGTCCTTATACAGGTCACTGTGAACTTTTGAAAGTCGCCTGCAATGGTACGGTCACATCTTGCGTAAACCGGCAACATACATTGGGAATAAGTGTCTGGCCATGCCGCCTCCGCCAGGGCCTGGTAGAAGGGACGCGCCCAAGAAGAGCTGGCTTGATATCGCAAAGCTTGCGGTTGGATATGCGTGCTAACGGACTGTCAGGGATGCCGAAGACCGGGCGAAGTGGACACGCAAAAGTAGGAAAGCGGACCCTGGGCTCCGAAACTCACTTTACGGATTACTACTGTGGGTATCACTGAGGTGGGTGATTTCGATCCAAGCAAAAATGTAGTGTTACGAATGAGAATCAAGGTAAATAGGCTATTCGACACAAAAAAAATATATATTTCAATATCACAAAGTGTCCCTGAATTCGAAAGCAGAAAGAATTTTTTGAATCCGTTCAATATTAAATAAGTTACAAGCCTTTGAAATCCTATTGAAGGGGAAATTGTCAAGAAACAAGAAAAGGACGCACTGTGTGTGCAGTGACGTCACTGCCACTTGGTTTCGTGCGTACAAAAGAGATAGCAAGACGTCCCCACCACGCTCACACTTAGTTTCTTCAACAAAAAACTTGAAATGCTAATTACTGCTTAAATTAATTACCAATTTTAATGAAGTGTATGTTTTGTTCCGTATAAAAATCGTGTTAAAATGTCAACACAGTTAAGTAGCCTATTAGAGACATTAATTCATTATATAACTGACAGCTAAAATTAGTTTAATAAGCACTAAACAATTAACTAAAACAATTTTTTATTTACGAGATTTAGTCTAGTTGCCATGTCATTCCCCACAGTGTCATAATGACCACATTTTGTGTTGTTATTTTTTACAAAAGTCTACTTTTTAATTTGAAACACTTTACATTAGTACTTCTATTAAATAAGTTTTGTTTTAAAACTTTAAGTACCTTTTTGAGTGTCAATGTATGTTATATTTTTGAAGTCACTCCCCTTTCGTGCTTTCGGGAGAAAATAAAACGTACGAGAATCAGGGAATTAGCCGACCCATATTTGAAAATAAGTTGTATAAGCCGGCATTACATGCTCATTCGTGTTGTCGGCGCGGCAGATGCCGACGTTATTAAAGGAGATACGCGGTAAGCCTCTTTATAATTATTTGTCATTCTATTTGTTCGATTTTGAAATCATTTCCTATAATGCATTTACCGATTTTTTTCCTATAGTAATTAAGATATTATGTCTGTGTGTGTGTAGGTTATGTAAATGTATTTTCAATCAGTGAATGTTAAACCCATAATGTTGGTATATTACTACGTTATTTTAAAATTATTACAAAACATCATTTCCTCGCGTGAAATAGTGAAGGGAATGAACAATTATCCATACTAATATTATAAATGCGAAAGTCTGTCTGTCTGTTACGCTTTCACGGCTAAACCGCTGAACGGATTTTGATGAAATTTGGTATGAATATAGTTGAGGACCCGGGGACCAACATAGGCTACTTTTTGACGCAGGCGGAGCTGCGGGGAATAGCTAGTATTAGCTAAATAGCTATAAATTAATTAGAAAAATTGATTAAAAGGCACATGGATAACTAACGGGCTCCCGCGACGATATCCACATTTTAACATAGACATTTAGAATATCGAATTATTTCGAATTTTAAAATATTTTAAAATAACATTTCAATAATTTTTGTTGTATTTGCATTCAAATTATCACTCTCATATCAATGAAAGGCAAAGGCACAGCTGACAAACACCACCTGAACTATATTTTCAATAGGCACGACTTAAATAAGACTCGTAATTACGTAATTGAAATAATTAATACTGAAATGAATTTCACCAACATTTTCTATCCTTGCAGATTGTACTACGTGACGACGTGTAATAAATCATGAGGAGTATGTATTCATATTACTAATTATGTAATGCTTACATTGCTATATATAATTTTAGTTCGGTAATTATTTTTTAATTTTAACCGTTTTCTTAATTGTTATATATTCTCTTCTTTTATCTAGTGACATGCAACGTCTAATAATCCACAAGCACTAGTGTCAGAATTTTAAAACTATTTAATGAGCTTCTGACTAAGAGAAGTGCTTAAACATTCATAACAAGTCATTTTATGTATTGAATTCTTATTATTTATTGATGAAAAAGAAGATAATATTTCCTTTAACTCATCGTTCGAACATGCGCAAAGATGGAATGACATTGTTGGCGAGCAGTTTATAAAAGTAGCAAGGAAAACGATGAGATTTTGAACGGTACAAGTGAAAAAAACAACTACAAAAAAAAAAACTTTTAATACGCAAACGGTACCTCTAAATTCTACACGAATGGAATTATCCGATCACTATTTCGTTTTATTTGTCTGTAAAGAGCTATCAAACGTTCCTCTAGTTAAAAGAAGATGCGTAATGTGCTAAAAATTGAAAAAATATATATATAATGTAGTAATTATACGTGGGGCGCACTATAAGTTTCCGGAATGAATATGAAAAAATACTATTAAAGGTACAAAATTAATTTATTGTTTTTCAAAATAATCTCCCTTGGCGTCTATGCACTTTTTCATTCGATGAAACCAGTTTTGAAAACTTTTGTGCCACTCCTCTGTGGTGACCTCTGAAACGTGTTTTTCATACTCCTCGACAGCCTCTTCTGGTGATGAAAATCGTTGACCGCGTAATTGGTTCTTAATTTTTGGGAACAGAAAAAAGTCACAAGGTGCCAGGTCGGGACTGTATGCAGGATGACTCATGAGTTCTACATTTTTCGCCTTCAAAAAGTCGTTTGTCTGTCTGGCCGTGTGAGAACTAGCATTGTCGTGGTGCAGGATGATACGGCGTTTACGGTTATTTTTACGGAGTTCGTCAATAACTTCCGGCAAGCAAATGGTCGTGTACTAGTCACTATTCACTGTACGACGATTCTCTAAAGCAACAGTAGCCACGTGTCCAGTTTTATTAAAAAAAGAAGCAATCATCCGCTTAGATGCACTTTTCACGCGCGCCACTTTGGTTGGTTTCGGCTCATCTTGAAAGACCCATACGCTCGATTGCTGCTTTGTTTCCGGATCGTAGCAATAAATCCATGTTTCGTCACCTGTTACTATGTCCCACACCAAATTTGACGCACCTTCGTTGAATCTGGTAAGCATGGCACTGCACCAATTGACGCGGTCCGTTTTTTGAGCCTCGGTCAAGTTTTGTGGGATCCACCGCGAGCACAGCTTTCTCACACCCAAATGTTTGTGTAGGATTAATTGTATTTGACTCATGCCTATTTCTAAGGATGCGCGAATTTCATGGTAGGTCACATGCCTGTCTGTTTCAATCATACGGCACACAGCATTGATGTTTTTGTTGGTCACAGCGGTGGACGGCCGACCATCGCGAGATTCGTCACTGAGATTGATACGACCACGCTTGAATTCTGCAAACCAGCTATAAACAGTTGTCTTGCATGGTGCTTTATTGCCAAAAGCTGTTTCAAGCCGAGCGATGCTCTGTTGAGCTGTCAAATTACACTTAAAATCGTAGAAAATCATACTACGAAAATTTTCCCGAGTTAAATCCATGTTGATGCAGACACACAATTTTTTAAATGGCGCCACAAGGTAAAAACAAAAGACAGTCAGATGAAACAAACTGCATTCTACAGCCAAAGAGTTCTATTTTCAAATGTTGCAATAAATTTTTAAATATTGTTTATGTAAGTGGCCAGTTCCGGAAACTTACAGTGCGCCCTATGTACTACTCCGCACTACCATCTAGTTATTTCATTTGTGAAATTTCTGAAGGTTGTCTGAAACAAATTGCTTATATCCGATAAAGGCCGCCTTTTGCACATTCATTTTAAAATTGTATGTAACTTACTTTTTCTTATGCAATGAAGATTTTTGAATTGTAATATTTGAAAATAGTTCTTTATAGCAAATTTTGAATGAATATCTTCCATCAAATTAGTAAAAAATATTTACTAGAACCTAATGAGTAACCATGATGACATAAAAAATAATCAATTTTTTTAACAGTTTGTTAAAATAGTAGACATACTTCCAGATAAAAAAAGGAAGCGGAATATAGAAGAAAGGAAAGCAGCTCAAAGACTTGCACATAGGAAACGATATGCTCGAATAAAGAACGATCCTGTACTATACGAATTACAAAAGGAAAAAGACAAAGCCAAATACAAACGTCAAAGAGAGAATAAGATAAAAAAAAATATACAAGAAATGAGTAAGCAAGAGAAAAAAGCTCAAAGAGAGAGATGGCGAAAAAATAGAAAAACATATTTACAAAAGAAGAAGAATGAAAAGAAAATAGCACTGGTAGTTTGTGATAATGACGATGACAAGAATGAACGTGGAAACATGCTATCTGAATACGATTAATACCGGTATTTTGAAGAATATGGTAAAATAAAGATAGCACGGAAAAAGTAATGCAAAGTTTGAATCGTATTGGTGCTCCAACACTGCTGTTAGAAAATGTATACCTACGTTAGTAAACATTTGTTTACAAACATTTGATCACAAATGTTTTCATGTCAGGTAACGTTAGCATTTTTGAACAAAATTGTAACAAAACATTTGTTATCTTTTTTTTTAAACTATTGTAAAATTAGTGTCTGGTTTGCCTATTTTCGCCCCAACTAAATTTTGTAGATATTAAAATTCAGAACTGTCCATTCTTAAAAAAATCTTTTATGCAACTATCAATGCTCAAATCCTTGAGATAGTCTGTGCCACTATTCTTTTCTCTAGCTTTAAGCGTTTGGCGCATCCAATAAGAGCCCTATTCGTTTTTTTCTTAACAAAAAATAAAGCTATTTCAATGAGCAAATCTTCCTCAATTTTCGTGAAGACGCCTCAGAACGCAAAACCAACCTGCGTATCAATGTGTTAGAAAATGTTTGTGAACATTTTCTAACGAATGTGGGGAGCACTATATCGTGTTATATATTTTTTAAATGGCACATCTTTACTGAACGCCACCTAAAAGGTTCCAAAGGGATATTGGCGGAAGGGACATTTTGGGAAAGGGGCATTATGGACGATTTAAAAATGGCAAGCAATGGTCATTACTTCCGAAGTTGACATATGCAAACACTGTTAGCTTGCATACTTCTACTTTTCTCTTTCTGTTAAAATTGGGTACGTAATAGAATACGTAAAATTAAAATATCTTCAGTTAAAACCCCAATGGACAAAACCCCTAAATTTAAAA
Organism: Euzophera pinguis; assembly: GCA_947363495.1. Taxonomy (NCBI): domain Eukaryota; kingdom Metazoa; phylum Arthropoda; class Insecta; order Lepidoptera; family Pyralidae; genus Euzophera; species Euzophera pinguis. The sequence continues at coordinate 440,586 of OX376182.1, forward strand.
TATTAAATGGTCGGCCTATTTAAAATCAAAATAATTAAAGTTTATTTTATTTACATAGATTCCAATCATTAATAATACTTATATTTCGATAATTAAATAATGAAAATATGACTAATACAATAATTAATGTAACAAATTTTGGTAGAAATGAGCAAATTAAATATACTACTTGCATATATTAGAATTAGTGTACAAAATGGCCCCTCTCCACTTGCAGCGCCCGTCAGGGCCCTTAATTGTTCTTAATTCTTATGACAACGTCTGTATATATACATTAAGGAAGCAATAAATGATTTGATTTGATTATTTTTAAACTTCTAAAGTTCTAAACATAGAATGAATATTTAATCGAAAAGTAATAAAATTAAATATACAATACCTACAAATGTTTGATCTAAAATCTAAATAACTAACGTATAAAAGGCTTAACACCTAAACTCACTAAAAATAAACTTAACTCGCTAAAAAATAAATAATTGCGAAGCCTTTTGAAAAACATACGAATTTCTTCTTCTTAGCGAGTCGACTCTGGCTAAGTTAAATTTGGGAAGACCAAAATTCCGCCACTGACGAGGCACTGCCAGTGGCTTCGTAAAGGTCCCTGAGAGTGCAGAAACGGTATTTTAAATTTAGGGGGTTTTGTCCATTGGGGTTTTAACTGTAGATATTTTAATTTTACGTATTCTAAAACGTACCCGTTAAAGTATATATTGTATATCGCTTTTGCATTTAAAGTAAATATTTGAACGAGTATGTAAATCATTGAAGAAGAATATGATTTATCTGACCAATGGAAGTTTTTTGAAACATTTTCCCTAGTTTTCTAACAGAGAAAACTTCAATGACGACGTCTTTTTATTTACATATTTTATTGATTAATAATTACATTAATGAAACTTAAATAACTAGGTATATACGCTAAAAAAAACTATTAGAATATTGCCTAGGTAATTTAAGCGTCGTAGAATTCATTCACATCGATGTCTACCGGGATAGTGCCCAAAAGGCTGGCAACATTGCCTCGCTGTATGGCAATGCTGATTAATAATTGTGTCAATTAATAAATCATAAAAGTAGTTTCAGATTACTATGACGGAGTATCTTGTAGAGATATGTTTTTATAATTATTTTACATTTAATAAAAAAATGTTTCAGGCTTTACTGTAACCGCATTAAATAATTTAACATTAAAATTTTTGTACATAGGTTATAAATATATATGTGTTAAATATATTCGTGGTGGAAGGGATCTAAGAATGTTTCTGTTGCTGTACGTATACACCTATATATAAATAAATTGATTCAAACAAACACAGGTTTCTATTAATTCCCAGTTTGTATATATAATATAATGAACTGAATGCCATGGTTTTCCCTAGTGACAATACATGGGAGCCTTCAAAAAGGGCGTGAAAAAATTCCTTTATGGTCGGCAACGCGCTCGTGACATCTCTGGTGTTTCAGGCGTTCATAAGCTACGGTAACCATTTACCATCAGGTGGGCCGTACGCCTGTTTGCCTGCTTAGTTTAAAAAAAAATGAAGAAAAATCATGATCATGAGTCATGGCTGTGACTTTTCACTCCCCTCACCACTGAGGTCATTCTCAGTTACTTCATTTTTTTTCTCGAGATCTGTTCATTATTAAACTGGGCGTCTTACACCAAAATTCACCAATTCTTTCAGCTTAAACATATATTATTAACAGATTTAGATATAGTGAAAGTTTTAGATTTCTCTGAAATTGGCGATCAAATAGTGATGTGTGTGACGCCACCAGTTAGTTCATGCAAACTATTGCCGGCCAACCACCCACTACTATTAGTCCCAACATCGACTCCTTTTACATTTTCATTTGACATAATAATTGAATCGAACTATTTTTAATCGACTTACCTATTTTACGTCCTTACCGGGACCAACGGCTTAACGTGCCTTCCAAAGCACGGAATCATCTTAATTATCAGACAATCAGGTGATTCAAGCCTGCAATGTCCTAACCAAACTGGAAACAACTAAACAAAGTATGCTTCTTCATCATCATTAAGTAAAATAAATAAATAAATAAATCATTTTCGGAAAAGGTCTACATTACACGTGTATAATAATAATATGTATATTGTTTTGTGTGTAAATTAAATTAATAAAAAAGAAATGTCATGGTATTTTTATAAAGAACATATTATTTTTTTGTGAGATGACTTCGTGTTAATAAAAAAAATGGTCTTTTTTATTTTTTTATGTTCTTTGTGTGTTTAAATTAAATAAGGAGGATAAATGATTTTGCACCAATAACCTTTTATTATCGAAACGATCACATATTAATTTCCAAGCTGTATCGTAATTGCTAGCCGAAAACTCAATGGCATGAATCACAACAGCAGCAGATCCCTCCAAGGACGCTCGCAAGTAATGGAATTTATTTACTTGGTCAATTTCATCATTACAATGAATGAGGCTGACAAAAGTGTCACGGAACTCCAACCAGTTGCTATAGGACCCATTGAACTTTGGGAGCTGTATTGTAGGCAACTTAACAGGCTTACGTACAGCTTAAATAGCTACAATTTAAGTCAATGGACAATGGACTATTTTTTAGCATAATATTTAAGAGAAAATAAACAACATGTCAAAATAACTGTGTGACGTCACAGCCCGAGAAAATTATAAGTCAAAATTCTAACTTGATGTTTTGATCTATAAATAAATATTAACAATGTATGCCAATCTACTTTACAACTATTGTTTAGTCCGCTTAGGAAAATATGTACTGTTCTATAATAAAATATTTTTTAATTTGTTGTTTTTTTTATCTCATCTTAGCTCGTAGAAATATTTAACTACGTTCGAAGTTATATTTTAAATAGCTATATTTTCCTGCAGAAATTGGTTTTATATATATTTTTGTAATTACCATTTTCATGTTATTATTATATGAATGTAAAACTTAATAAAGTGTACATTAAATTGATGGTGGTGTTTCAGTGCTCGAGCAACTATTAAAAAAACAATACTTTTTTTTTATCTTGTCGCGACATGTGCTAATATTGTGTAATGGTAAAATTTAAAATTTACTAGGATTACATGGACACAAAAATAATTGTATTCTTGAATCTATAAGTATAGGTTATTATTTTTGTGTATGTAAGTTTTTATATGTAAATGACACAGATGTCGCTGAAGCTCGAACTCGATTTGCCGTCAAGCTGCAGGAAGTACAACCAACAGCAGACAGCACGAGCGTCGACGAAAGGCAATAACGCGATATGTTCAGAAACCGCACGACTGTAGTGTGTGTCAGCGACGCTTCAAGCGAGTTTCACATTTAAAAATTCATATGAGAATTCACACCGGCGAGAAGCCCTTCAAGTGTGATGTATGTCTGCGTCGATTTAGTGATCCGTGTCATCTTAAGAGGCACAAAGAGATACATAGTGACGGCCGGAAGAAACCGTACGAATGTGATATTTGTAAAAGTCGCTTCGGTGCAAGAAGTAGTTTGGTAGAGCAGGCGAGAAACCTTACCAGTGTGATACTTGCGGACGAGAGTTTAGGGCGAAATACAATTTAATGACACATATTAGAACGCACACTGGCGAGAAACCGTACGTGTAAACCGAATGTAAACCGTGCCAACTTCTGTTTACAAATAGGTCCGGTTTGGTTACTCACTTAAGAATCCACAATGGCGAGAGACATTATAAATGTGAAGTTTGTCCGCAACGGTATTATGAGAAAAGACAGATGAAAAGACATAGCAGAAAACACACATGACAGCATAATTAGCATGTGACAAACCGTACATAATATGATAGGTTGCATAGAATACAGGTGTGAATCTGTAACGTGTATAAAATTGCTTATAATAATTACTATTATCTATAATTTCTGGTATAGTTATTAAGAAATAATATAAATATAGTGCATTTAATTTATGGTGGAGTTTCACTTCTAGATCAACCATTTCGAAAACCCAATTAATTTATTTGATTTCGTTTAGTCGCATAATGCCTATTTCGCAAAATGGCACCCTACTAATTCGCGAAATGGCGGGGCCGGCCTGCCGGGGTCGATGAATGAATTTTCTCAACTGTCCCGTCGCCGTGGCGGGGCCGGCGGGACGGATGGGAGTTCATTTTACTAATTAGTCTTTTTAAAAATTAGCCTTTTTGAGACTAATGTGCCGTTTTGCGAATTGGGCATTATGCGACTAAACTTCTGTGTTAAACTTGTTTAGTTTAATATTTTATTAGTACTCTAGTTTTTCCCAGGGGCTATTATAGAATAGAGACTCTGAGAAAAGCTAGAGTATCAATAGAGAGAGACCAAAATGCCATCACAATTTCAGCCGCCCGTCTGCCTCCGTGGTCCAGTGGTCCAGGCGTTCGCCTTCGACCCAGAGGTCGTGATTCATTCCCATAGGATGCATACTTTGTCTAGTTGTTCCCAGTTTCGTTAGGATATATTGCAAGCTTGAATCACCTGATTGTCTGATAATAATTCCCATAGAATGCATACTTTGTCTAGTTGTTCCCAGTTTCGTTAGGATATATTGCAAGCTTGAATCACCTGATTGTCTGATAATAATTATGATTCCGTGTTTCTGAAGGCACGTTAAGCCGTTGGTCGCGGCTGTCATTAGGTGGTCGTTAGAGGAAACGTCAGAGGCCGGTCTTCTTGGTCCTCTCATAATTTTATTAACTAAACCGATGTTCACACATCTAGTTCTAAAATGTTAAAACAAAAAATTTTTTTCGCTATCATCCTTATCCATGAAAAATTACGAACGTTCGATAAGTTCCAAGTTAACTAAAATAGGTTTCGTATTGTTCTTTCATGTCAAATATATGTAGGAGAGAGGACTAAAGAAACATTAAAGAAAGGTAGGAGATTTTGTAAGGAGTAGTCCGTTTGGGGAAGTACATCCACCCTACAGAAGACCGCATCCAAGCCAAATAACACTGTGATGCAGTGTTGTGTTCCTGCTGGTGGGTACGGTCGCCAGGCTCCAGAGGGGTCGCTGTGCTGATAGCGGACAGGTCGGCAACGCGCTCGTGACATCTCTGGTGTTGCAATGTTCATAGGCTACGGTAACCACTTACCATCGGGTGGGCCGTACGCCTGTTTGCTTACTCAGTTGTATAAAAAAACATTTAATGTACGCTATATGAATGAGGCGGTATGTCTATATTTATCTCCTGTAAAGTTTCTCGCCAATGTGACTTCTAATGTATATTCGCAAACTACATATCTGATCGTACTGATTTCTGAAATATTACTTTCATAAGGTATCTCACCGAGATCGGTCCAATCGCTGGAGGTGATCAGAGGCGGCGGAACAGAGAGGTTTGAAAGGATATGGGGGACACCTTTGCCCAGCAGCGGGACAATATAGATATTCACCCTGAGTAACATAGGCTATATACCGCAGGTAGAGCTGCGGGAAACAGCTAGGAAATTTGTTCGGTTGCATGAATGGAGTCACTGGTCGATGGGTCCAAAACAACTAAAATTTCACGGTGTATAGTCATACATTTCAAAAATAAGAGTTCTTGATTACAAAAGCGTGTTTTTGTTTAAATTGGTTTGACGGAATTATTATAGTTCATAAAGAACTAGCTGTTTCCCGCAGCAACGCCTGCGTCAAAAGGTAGCCTATGTTTGACCCCGGGTCTTCAACTATATTCATACCAAATTTTATTAAAATCCGTTCAGCGGTTTGGCCGTGAAAGTGTAACAGACAGACTTTCGCATTTATTATATTAGTATGGATTAAAACAACACAATTGGATTCATTGCACTTTTATTTAACTAAAATAATTCTAACATTGCTTAAACATAAATTATTTTGTGAAAATAAAAATACATATTCAATTTATGTACAATTCAGAAAGACAAAAAAAAACGAAAATTATCTAAATCATGCCAATAAATAAAATTGAAAAATTGAAAAATTGAAAATTGAAATCATATGTAGATTTTTCAATCCCATTAGACCCTGCCGACAACCGTCTTGATTTAAGGGGGAAAATAATTACCAACGTTTTAGTCTAATTGTGAAAAATCTAAGAAGATTAATTAAAAGTATTTGAATTATTGAGTTTCACAATACCATGGATTTTCTTAAAATAACTTTTATACAAATCTTTTCCCTTCTTTTCAGTATAGATAATTATGGTCCATTCAAACTGACGCGAATTCCGCGCGACTGGCGAGACGCCCACAGAAATAAGAATCGGTAGAAGCGCGTGTACCAAAGTTAACTGGCCCGCTAAAGACCTTCAATAGTTTTAATCCTCATTACATATTTATTACTTTAATATTTAAAAATATACAATTAGGTAAACATTTAAAAAATCAACTTTGAATTAAGGTGAGGATAGGCGTTAGATACGGTAACTAGTTCCGATCAGTTGGGCCGTACGCCTGTTTCCTTAATAAATAGTATAAAAAAAATATTAGGTCAGCGTGTCGGAAAGGGTGCGCAAATAAAAATTTCACGAAGTGTCACATTTTGTGACGAAGTCGAAAGCTTCCTCGCTTATTTTGGTGGTCTGAAGATAACCTATAATCTAACCTAATGACTCTTCCATAAAGTCAGTTCCTTGACTAAGGCGATCTTTCAGAACAGTGACTGTAACTCGGAAAATATCGCCCGCAGGAAAAATGGTCACATGACCTCAAATGATGCTTATAGTAATCCCCAAACCCTGAAATCAATTAGACAGTTTACCAGGTACCAGAATGTACCAGGGCGCTTCACGCCACCGATAGGTTCTCAGTAGGCCCTTCAGGCACAATAGTGTCGGCCCTTATGGCATTGAGCGTTTGCTACCGCTCGCGAGTTTGCATCGCTCGCTTGATCAAAGGCAAAGCCCATGGCCGAGGTTCGTCCCAACTGGGAGCCCCTTGTGCATTTGCCGAAAAGGCTGAGTGGTTAATAGCCCTCGCCTCAAACTGTCCCGCTGTAAATTTAAAAGCTCACAGGAGCTAAAACTGTAGGTCATGTCAAAAAAAAAAAAAAAAACCTGACATCAAAAAAAAAACAGATGTTAATAGGACATAAAACAAAAACAGTCTCGTACCACTGCGCACTTTTGTACAATCTAACCAAACTTTGAAATTAATTTTTACACTACTTAAGTAATCATAATACGAATTTATAGGTAAAGGCACTAAATATTACTATGTAACCCACAAAAACTGTTTCTTCATTTTGTGATGTGATTTAAGAGAATGCCATGCAATTGTTACGGGATCCGATTTTCAAGCCTATAGATAAAGTCAAATTCGAAATTGGTAAAATAGTTTTTTTTTTTAATTTTATTCATATATCACAAGTAAACATATAAAATTAAAACTATATTATAAAAATAATAAATACAAAATAAAAAACTAAATTAGGTCACCTGGGCAGAGTTCCCATCACGCAGGCAGCATTCCCGCGTTGAATAGCTATGGCTATTCGCTGAGCGGGAAAGCTGCCCGCGCGAGGGTCATCCTAATAAAATAAAATTAAAATAAAGACAATTTTTTCTATGAACTTGTTGGTCTCCTAGACAGAGTCCTTTAACAGACTATTAGGAAAAACTTTTATCTTAAGAGAAATAAACATCTTTTAACTTGAAAAGTTAACGTAACGATTGATAGCAAGCCAAATCCGATAATTGCAAATAACGGATATTTTTGAGTATGCGAGTCGAATTATTGTGATTCGACATAATCGATGAATCGAAAGATTTTCAATCGATTATGGATTTTATGGAGATGTCAAGAGTACCCGTAATCGACGACCGTGTATGACGAGAGTAATGAGCGTAGAGGAAGCGAGGGAAGTCTGTAAGGATCGTAGCAAATGGAAATCCGTAGTCTCTGCCTACCATGGAGGGAAAAAGGCTGATGTATGTAATTCAAAAAACAAGGCATCGCGGTTTGAATTCGTTAACGTAATGTGCATTTACCGCGATCGGCCTCCAGTTGGACAAAGTGTTCAGAGGAAACAAGTTTCTAAAGTAAATAGTTATTTTTTTCAATATAGGATATAAATATCACTTATTTACGTCAATTTAAGTTTACTACCACTTTCAAAGCGCAAGTGGAGAAGAAGCGGCTCAAATCTGAAATTTATTTAGACAAATTTCGAATTAGATTTTTTTAAAATAATTCAAGCACAGTTTTTTTTTATTCAAAAACAGATCTTAATATACTGCCGTTACGTCGACTTCACATTTCTCATCAGTGTGGGTTTTTAAATGAGAAATCAAGGCAGATCTATTTGTGTACCGAACTGGACACGTTTGACATTCGTAGGGTTTCTCACCAGTATGCCCTCTAATATGCGTCAACATATTAAATTTAGTATTGAACTGACGACCACAAAAATCACATTCGTAAGGTTTCTCGCCAGTGTGAATCCTCAAGTGAGTTATCAAATTTGATTTTGAACTTAACTGACGATCGCATATGTGACAGTGATGTAATTCCTTCCCTGTATGCATTTTACAGTGATTTATCAAATGACTCTTACGTACAAATCTACGATGACAAATGTCACATTCGTAAGGTTTCTCGCCAGTGTGATTTTTTATATGTCTTGTCAAGTTACCCAAATGATTGAATCTACGTTGACACACATCACATTCGTAAGGTTTCTCACTTTTGTGCGAAATAGTGTGAATTAATAAACTACGCTTTTTATTAAACCTACGTTGACACACATCACATTCGTAAGGTTTCTCAATGTTGTGTGATTTAGTGTGACTTAATAAATTACGCTTTTTATTAAATCTACGTTGACATATTTTACATTGTAAAGGGTTCTTGCCGGTATGCGATTTAATGTGAACTGATAAATGACACTTTTGTGTAAATTTACTTTGACAAATTTCACATTTAAAAGGTTTCTCGCCAGTGTGAGTTCTTAAATGTGTTTCCAACTTTGAAGGTCTGTTGAATATTTTCTGACACACCGTACACTGGTGCGGTCCCCGGGGGATCCGTTTGCGAACCTCTGAAATAAGATTATTTATTTTAAATTAAGGATAGACAAAAAAAAGAGAATGACGTCAAGATTACTTAAATTAGTAGCGGATTAGTTCTTTGAAGTGGCGGTGGGTGGGACACATAGCGTGGAGAAGCGATGACCGGTGGGGCAGAAAGCTGATTAGATGATCAGATGGTCCGAAAAAGGACGAAGGCAGCTTCCAACTGGTCATTTTGGAAATCATTAGGAGAGGCCTATATCCTAAATTATTATGATTACTTATAAGAGTTTACTACCACTTCCAAAGCGCAATTGGAGAAGAACCGGCGCCGCAAACTCCACTGCAGCATTTTTTTCAAAACGATAATTTACATTTTATTAATTTACTTAATCATATATAGATTGTACAGGTTAGGTTACATTGTCTATTGATCATGCCTCTCGGCCTCTGACGTGGTTCCTTTAACGACTACCAAATGGCAGCCTGGACTAACGGCTTAACGCGCCTTCCGAAGCACGGAATCATTTTTATTATCAGACAATCAGGTGATTCAAGCCTGCAATGTCCTAACCAAACTGGAAACAACTAAACAAAGTACACTTCCCGTGGGATTCGAATCCACCACACTCGAGTCGAAGGCGAACGCTTTAAACCACTGGACCACGGAGGTAATAACCAACCCTAGGACTCGAGTGACGCGTGTGCGTACGCGACCGAGTCGTGGTAGAAGTAACCTCGGCGCTGTTGTATGGAGTTTCCGGGGAGTTATATTAGTATGAATATGGATAAAACATTTAATTCTCACCTGTCTGTGTGTGGGTTTTTGAATGTGTCTTCAACCCGGATCTATTTGTAAACCGAAGTTGGCACGTTTTACATTCGTACGGTTTCTCGCCAGTGTGCGTTCTACTGTGCGTCATCAAATTATATTTCGTAGTAAATTTGCGACGACAAACGCCACACTTGTAAGGTTTCTCGCCAGTGTGAGTTCTCAAATGTTTTATCAAATTAGTTTTCGAACTGAATTTAAGATGGCACGCGTCACATTCGTAACGTTTCTCACCGCTGTGCACTGTAGTATGATTCACCAAATGTTTTTTTAGCGTAAATCTGCGTTTACACGTTTCACATTCGTAAGGTTTCTCACCGGTGTGAGTTCTAATGTGTTCTATTAAATGATTTTTCATACGAAATCTTCGTTGACACGTCTCACACGAATACGGTCTGTCTTCAGTGTGGGATTTTAAATGTCGTACGTACGTATATTTGTTACTAAATTTTCGGTAACACACCGTACATTCGTTAGGGTTTCCGCCTGTGTGACTTAACATATGCACTTTTAGATATGAGGCTCGCGTGAAGGAGTTTTGACACACGCCACACCGGTGCGGTCCCCGAGCAGTCCGCGTGCTTGCCTCTCGTCGACACTCGCGCCGTCTGCTGTTGGATGTACTTCCTGCAGCTTGATGTTTGTCGGCGAGCGGAGGAACAGCGGGACCCACATCTGATAAGATTTGAGAACCGGTTGTGGAAAATGAAAATTGTTCGATATCGAACAATAATCATTCGACTAGCCGATATTGCATGAGTCCACGGAGCAATTACAAAGAGATGCCGTAATAAGCGTATTGTAATAAAGTATTTGTTCAGCTCCCCGATGCGGAAGGCAGACGTGCGACATGCTTGGTTTCGACCGTGGCTCCAACCATGGAGCACGAGCAATGACAAGCTCCGCCCAATTTTGTGTCGGCTAGGCGCCAATGATCACATCACTGCGCCATTTCAAACGGCGTCTTCTCTTTGTAATTGCTCCATGCATCAGTCATACTTTTCTACAAGATAACGGTTATTTTAAAAAGTAAAACCCCGAACGCTTTTCTGTTTAATTTGAAAATGAGAAAATTAAAAAAAATCCGCCATTTTGTTTTATTTTATTTCGATATACCCAGTGTCACTCTCACAGTAAATGCGAATCTAACGACACCACTCAAGCTAAAATCCATCGAGCTGTTCAGGCTGCAGAGCGTGCCAAACTAACATACAAACATTTTCTCCTGGCGACAGAAGAGGAATTTTCCTCCGATGTTGCAGGCGTTCATAGGCCCGGTAACCGATTACCTGTATGCCTACTTAATTGTATTAAAACATTTTTGAACAAAAATTAGTTGGAGAGTCAATCGACTTTTGTGAGAATATGAATAATTTATATATATATATATATATTTATGAATAATATATATAAAAAAACTTTCGACTCGACGATTGTGCATGCGTCACAATTTTCAAAAACAGACTCCACCTCTTGAATTTATGATGATGAAGTGCACAGAATAGGCTAGTTTCCTAAAAAAATATAATTAATCCGTCAGTTAGATAATCAAAAAACATTAGAGACGTATTTTTTCTTTTGAAAATTAAACAAAGAACGGTAAAGATATGGCGCGTTAAAGTTCCGTGTGACGTCACAGTGTGCTACACTTGTACATATGTGACGTCACGAGCCCCCACTCCTAAACTTTGATGCGTTATATCTTTATAATTTATCGCTCAATTGACAAAAGAAAAAATACGTCACTAATATATTTTGACACCCTAAATGACGGACTAATTTTAATGATATTCTTTTAACCCAGGAAACTAGCCTATACTGAATACATACCTTGTTCGGCGTTATACTCCATTTCTATCTTCATCTCTGTCTTATGGTGGTGTGTCAGACTTATGGGGTCATCGTAATCGTCTCCCCACTCAGTCTCATTGACGTCTGCATTGGCCGGCAAAGAGGAATCTTATGAACAACAGATTATTTTTTTAGTAATAGTTTGTACGGCCATGGATACAAGTCCTTTATAGCCATTCTTTATTTTTCTATCTTCTTCAGTCCTACAGTGTGGTTTCGTCAAGTCCTAGTCAAGTCTAAAAGTCTAGTCGGTAGTCAAGTCTAGTCAGAAGAATCAGGCTAAGTGAAGTGGTAGAAAAACTGCACTTAGCGATTACTAGGAGCTTTTGTCTACAAGCATAAAAATCACATAAATCAAACACTGTATCACTTCCCAACACTCACGCTTGTTATCGAACACTTTGCGAATAATAATCCACCATTATTATGCACAAACACTTAAAAATACATTAATTTTGGAAAATAAAATACAGCGCCGATACTGCTCTTCATAGCTTCCCGCCAAAAGTCTAACAACAGAAAAGAATATATAGACGTGTCAGTAGCGGGCCAGTTAACTTTGGCACACGCTACGGCACTTCTGCCGATTCTTATTTCTGTGGGCGTCCCGCCATTCCCGGATTCGCGTCAGTTTGAATGGACTTTAAATGGACGAAGTTTTTGCGATGGAAAGTACTGTGAACCTCCTCATGATTTTTGTTTTTTTTTTTTTTTAATTGAAGAGGCATAGACTTATAGAGCTGTAAAAGATTGATTTTTCAAGGGGAATTAATAGTGATTACTGTTAAAGTTAACTAGCTGATTTCCTTTTTGTTTTTTTATTATTAGTTATATGTAGTTAGTCAAAATTTTACATTAAGAAAAGTATTGTTACATTTCATTCAATCAATTTCCCTAGTGACTATAACATGGGAGCCTTCAAATAGGGCGTGAAAAAATTCCTTTAGGGTCGGCAACACGCTCGTGACATCTCCGGTGTTGCAGGCGTTCATAGGCCACGGTAAGTTCTTACCATCAGGTGGGCCGTACGCCTGTTTGCCTACTTAATTGTATAAAAATAAATCAAACAATAAAAGTTTCCTAAATACTGGCTGATCCATAGGAATCTGTTATTTTATTCGGATAATAAGAAACCCTTCTTAAACTAGAAGATTAATCAAGTGTTTTGAAAATTTTCATCCATGATTTTCATAGGTACAAATTATGGAGCAATTACAAAGAAAGAGGAGATGCCGTTTGAAATGGTGCGGTGATGTGATGTGATGACACTGCAGTGGGCGGAGCTTGTCATTGCTCGTGCTCCATGGTTGGAGCCACGGCCGGAACCAAGCACCCCGCCCCGTGTAGCCTCACAGATACTTTCTTACAAAACGCTTATTACGGCATCTCCTCTTTGTAATTGCTCTATGGTACAAATACCTTCCAAATATTCCTCTCTTTTAACCTCCGCGAAATCTGTTTCCGGTTCAGTTTTGACCACCATCGGCGTTGGGAGGACGTTCTCGTAATACTCTAGTTTGGAATAGTTCAATGACAAACACAGGCCGTTGGCCTGGCGGTCGACCTGGGATAGTGACGTCATGTTTATCTGCAAGAATGAAGATAATGTTCACTGTATTTATTGTAAAATGGGCAATAAAGATCTATTGTAACCATCTATCCATATACTGCTACCCTTTCACAGCCAAACCGCTGAATGGATTTTGATAAAATTTAGTATGAATATAGTTGAAGACCCGGAGTCAAATATAGGCTGCTTTTCGACGCAGGCAGAGCTGCGGGATACAGCTTGTTGGGCTTGTCTTGGACTGTGTGACCTCCCTTAATAAACTGGGTAGGTCCAACAAGCTAAGACTGGTTTGGGTACCGGGTCACGCTGAGATTGAGGGAAATGAGAAAGCTGATGAACTGGCAAGGGAAGGGTCTGGTGCTGTACTTACAGGTCCTGTACCCTTCGTCGGGCTGGCGTATGGAACAGCAATCAAAGCTATTGAAGCAAATGTCAGAGAAAGACACAAAGCCGAATGGCACTTACAGAGTGGTCTTACACATTCAAAGGGAAATCAAAAGATCTGTAAGTACAATAGGAGACAGACAAGGATTCTAACAGAAGCACTGACAGGACACATTGAAAGCCACAGTCACCCATGTAACACATGTAAGGCATGTGCCGAGGCAGAGGAGTCCATAGGCCACATTTTGTGTCATTGTGACTCATTGGCTAGCAAGCAAATGGACCTTTTCGGAACAGCGTATCCGGAACTAGAGGACTACAGGAACTTCGCACCAGGTGATGTTCTGAAGCTCATTCAGTCCTTCTTCAGAAACCCTACTGTGGGTGAGTAAGGCATGGGGTAAGTACAAAAGAACCCAGAGGTTCGATGTGCTTCCTTGGTATAGGACCCCTTATGTAAGATAAGATAGTTGTATACATGTAAGATCATCAGTTCTGTACTCCTACTACAGTCACAGACTTCTGTTATAGTCGTTGACTGGAAGAGATCCCTCATAGGGATAAGTCCGCCATTGTACAGTAATATTTAAGTTACTCATAACTATGTTCTTTTATGCACAATAAAGAATTTTATATACATACATAAAACAACTCTGACACCAGGGTGTACATAGTCAACAGACAATGTAACCTACAAGAAATGTTGATGAATACTATTGATGGTATAGATAAGAAGCACTTGATAAATTATTTTGCGTGCTTCCGCCACCAGTTAGTTCATGCAAACTATTGCCGGCCGGCACCCACCCACTACTGTTAGTCCCAACATGCCCGCCACCACTAGCTTGCACATGCAACACGTGTTTCGCCTCTACGCGAGGCATCTTCAGGCACTAGACCAAGCTGTTAATAGTCCGACGTATAAACGACGAATTTCGTCGTTTGCATGAATTTATCAAGTGCTTGTAACTTTAACTTCCGCAAAGTAACGCCTGAATCGGTTAGGTATAGATAAGCCTATCAATTGTATAGATGATTTTCGAGGTCAGCTACCAATAGCCAAACTATTGACACTTTTTATTAGACTTTGTATTGATGATGGTTTAAAACTTTTTTGATATACTTTTTAACTTTTTGTAGCAGAGTGGCACAGAATCCCTGAGAGTGTCGTCAGCGCACCCTCAGTCAACACTTTTAATCGACCTTAACGACGAAACTGTTTTGTTGCAGAAATTTGTGGAAGGAAAATAATTTTTTTCCCCCATAATTTTGTACTTTAATGATTTTTGAAATAAAATTTGTTCCATATATATGCCTTATTTTTTTAACAATCTAGTCTGCATCAATCTAGTTCTGTAATTAAAACAAAGAATACTATCTTGCTATAGTAAAATTTTGAGAAAATTACCAATAACAATTTCAAGATGCGCAGAATTTCATATGAAAAAAAGATATACTTTTTATCAAGACTTTGTTCTACAAATTTCGTTAAAAGCAATGAATACACATATTTTCATTCAATTCAGAACACTTAGACAAAAGGTGTGAGAGTCAGTAGTCAGTATCTTCATATAAATATACATGTAATACGCATAGAGCAACAAATTCTTTAAGAAGATTACAATATACCTCAAAAGACTTGTATCAAAAAGTTACCTTAGAATGTCTATACAACATAGCATTCAGTAAAGTCTCGGCCCTTGCAGAGGTCATCATTAACTTTTGGCACTTGTTGAGTAGCGCATAGCAGATAAAGCAGGCTGCCACGGGCCTCCCGTTAGCCCTGTGCAGCTGAAATGTTCAAAACATACGTCGTAATACAAAAAACTTCATCCTAAATTGTCATTTCTAGATGTTGTACTCACAGCAGTACCGGCGATCTTCTCGTACACCAGCTGCAGAGAGCCCGTGATGGTCAACAACCGCACGTCCACCGCCAGGCAGACGCGGCAGGCAGCTGTAGCGGACATTCTTAGTGTCGTGTCGACAACTTTACAAGTTTTCTAAAAAGGTTCTCCTTTCACATTGAAATTCGTCTGATTATCTCAAGTTAAACACAAATTTCTTCAGACAGAGCTTACACAAATAATATTGTTTAATATCACAGGACATTATTCAAAGTGCGTCGAGAAATATAAACCAAGAAATTACAAATATTGGAAAAAAATAGAATCAAGAAGAGGCATTGTCATTATTTGTCATCATGACATGACATTGACAGATCGATATTTAGTTTTTTACAATATGACCTTTTACTATACGCATTTAGCCAGTTGAATCGGCAAGTCGAATGTCTTTCGTTTAATAAAGAACGTTTTTCATTTGACATGTGTGAGTCATACGTTGTTTTAAAATAGGGGGAATCCAGATTCGAAATGGCGCCCTTTATGTCAGTTGCACCCATGGATTTAAGAAGGTCGAAGAGGTCAGTCCTGTTAAATTTATTAACACTCGTATTCTTACACATAACTTTAAGAGCGTCTGTTCAGAACCCTTCGATGCGTCTTGAAAAGCGACGGGGTTCGGCAACTCCAGTGGACTGTAGTTGGGTGAAAGTGACAGGATTCCGAAGAAAAACACACAGTCGTTGAAGCCAAACGATGAGAAGAGGGAGGCCAGCCACTAAGGATTCTTCAGAGTTCACCTTGTTCTTGATCGTAGAGAGCCGCGTGTCAAACTAACAATGGCCGCTGAGCGACCGACATTTTTTTTAATAATCATTAGCGCCAGGGCCCCTTCTCCCCAAATCTTTATTTACATTTTTATAATTATTATCAATACGTAATTATGTGTTTGTTACACATTATATGATTCTACAATAGTTAAATTAGGTATTTGCATTGGTCCGTGCAGGTTACCCCGTATTCTGTAAATTCTTAATTTTCTACTTAGTATACAATGGTAGTATACTATATGGGCTGGCCCCGCCCCGCTCCGTCAGACCCCGCGGCGCCGGATTTACATTTTCAGACCTATTCTAGCGCCTTAATCTAACTTATTCAACTTAAATGAATGTTTTATTTACAAAAATCTAAACGTAATCCTTTATATACTTGAATGTTGAAACGTTTCAGTTCGTCGTGAACAACGTCCTTCACTCAAACTCATTGAAGGAGGCCTTATGGAAGTTCTCGAACTTTCCTTGAAAACGATATTCTTAGTTGGTTGCTTGAGCAAACTCCAATGAGGAACAACATAGGTTATAATAACAAGCAAAAGCACAAAAATTTATACAAAAGAATAGAATGAAATATGAAAAAATTAAGATACCTAGGCAAAAAGTGGCAAAACCCTTATTTATAATCAGTTTATTTTCATTTGGAGGACGCCTCAAGGTACCTCTCGACCAACCTTATATTTGACAGTTCGTTCGATACTCGCCTTCAATGAGGAATCTCCATATGTCAAGGAAGCTAGTGACGACTTAACATATCAATGAGTTGGAGTAAGGTTGAGTCGAGTTTGAGAATATGGGGGTTATTCCATGACCTAACCTTATTTCTGTGGTCACGCTAATGACCGAAGTGCTGCTGCGTGGCGGCTACACTAAGTGCACTGTTATCTTCGGCTAGATCTTTTAAATTACTTAATATTTGTACTCCACACTTTAATGGCAAAACATAGCGTTCCCTATTATCTGTAACAACTGCATGTTCATGTATACCTATGTTGCACAAATAACTGATTTGATTTGATTTAGACTTAAGTTCAGCCGGCATCATTATTTTTTTAGGCTTTAAAATTTAGTTGTTATGGACTAGGAAGAGCTAAGGACAATACTACAAATAAAAATCATATTTTTATTTATTTCAAACTTTATTCACATAAAATGGTTGGTGTAATAGATTATACAGTTCAAAAACCGAGAACGTACTAGAAGCTACTTTTTTTAAACTATTTTTATTATTTAACTAGTTTTTCTTCTGTATTTTTTTTTTTTTACTCGTAACTAGTGATGTACCGGTATAGCACGTCACATGTTGCCGCGAATATTTCCGGCAATTTCCATTACTGGTAAATTCACGTAAATTGGAAAAATCACTACTCGCTACGGAATATTTTTTTTTTAATAAAAAACATGTACTTTAAATACATTTTTTAAAGCGGCCGGAGTTTCGGGAAAAAGCTAATACATGATTAAAAAAAATACTTATTAAATAATTACATAGGTATTACAATGAACATCATGAATAAGAATAATAATCATTACCTGATTAGTAATCTATAAATATAAATAAAAACGAATATTAGGTATATGTTAAATTGAGTTTTTATGTTTGTTTGACACTTACTGAACCAATAAAGGATATTATTTATGCTAGGATTTTTTTGTAATTGCTTGTATTTGACAATGTATCCTTTTTGTGCAATAAAGAGTTTTGTATTGTATCGTGCACGTGGGCCTATGAATTATTGGCATTTATGTTATGCCCTCTCAAGAATGCCTTTTAACAAGACCTCACTGAAAATTTTAAAATGTGTAGCTTCACATTAATTACTGAAATACACAAGGTAAGTATTTATAATGTCTAAAAACTAATATATAAATAAAATAAAATGTACCTTTACGATTTCGTGGTTGGTTTTTTTTTTTTTTCTTTTCGATTACCTAATAAATAATAAATATTTTGAGGAATTCATTTTTTTTTTGTTATCTACACACAATATTTTTTTTTTGTTTATTTTTTAAACGCCTGGACCCACCCTTTGCCTACTTTTGTATTCCACAGAAGTGCGGAGAAATGGACTTTACAAACACGCTCCTATTATAGAAACCCTCTAATTAAATGTGATCTAATCAATTTATTTATTTAATCTAACCTTTTATCTAATCGATTCCCATGGGAAGCATACTCTGTTTATTCATTTCCAGTTTGGTTAGGACATTGCAGGCTTGAATCACTGATCGTCTGTTAATGATGATGATTCCGTGCTTCGAAGGCACGTTAAGCCGTTGGTGCCCGCCATCTGGTGATCGTTAAAGGAACCACGTCAGAGGCCGAGAGGCGGTTCCGCACAACTCTGACACCAGGATGCACGTGAATTAACATGTATACAAATTTGTTCTAAAGTCATTGGCACTTGGCGCAAGGTCTAAAATTGACCACAATTGTATATATGTTAATGTACGTGACTGTACATTGTCGATTGACAATTTAACCTACACGAAATGATGATCAATTTTTTATAACCAGTTCATTTTTCAGCTTTCACTCTATTTCTTTTTATGCCCATGTGAGATTTGAGGTGTCTTACGAAACTAGTTTTTTTAAGACGCTTCCCACAAATGTTGCAATCACGACCTGATGTTTCGTCGTGAGATTGCATATGTTTATGTAAATTGCTATTATCACTGGACCGATAATCACAAATTTTACACGCGTAAGGTTTCTCGCCAGTGTGAGTCCTTGTATGAAGTCGCAATTCCACTATATGACCGAAACGACGATCACAATAAGTACACGCGTGAGGTTTCTCGCCAGTGTGAATCAAAGTGTGTCTTTTTAAATTCTTCTTCAAACTAAACCAGCGTTTACAAATTTCGCATTGGTAAGGTTTCTCGGCCGTGTGTCTCTTGAAATGTAAAGCTAACGCAACACGTGTACGGAATCGATTATCACAAATGCTACACGGGAAGGGTTTCTCGTCAGAATGAGTTTTCAAGTGACTAGTCATAGCGCTTTTATGAGAACATCGATAATCACATTGGGTGCATTTGTAAGGTTTCTCGCCAGTGTGAGTTCTATAATGTTCTATTAGTATTTGCGCTTTTTTGAACTTTCTGTGACAGATGTTACACTCGTGTCGTCCCTGATTAGTCTGTGTCCTTCGTCGATATGAGCGTTGTATTCTTATTTGTGCGCTTCCACCAGCTTGCAGCATGTTGAGCGGAGTTATAGCTGAAATAACACATATTTAATAATACAAAAAAAAAACAGAATTGCTCGTCTCCTATGAAATGGTACGTTGAAATTCTGTTAGTCGGTTAAGCAAGGAATTTATACATACAATTTTAATATCATAGCTCTTCATCAGGTAAACAGGCATAAATTAACTTTTAAACGAACGTACTGCATATTTACAGGATTCAATGCGGTACAGAATAAGGACATTTACCCCGTATTCTTAAACATAACCTTAAGGACGTCCTTCACTCAAACTCATTCGAGGGCGCCATAAGGAAGTCCGCGAACTTTCCTTGAAAACGACATTCTTAGTTGGTTGCTTGAGCAAACTCCAATACGGTTATGAAAATAATTTTAAACACAAAAATTGAAAATTACAAAAGAATAGAGTAAAAAATAAAATGAAGTAAGTAAATATCTAGGCCAAAACTGGCAAAACCCCGTTTTTCATCTTCTTTATTCCATTTCAAGGACGCCTCAAGGTACCTCTCGAGTCGGGAGGTCCGTCAGGGCCGACTCGACTAACCTTATATTTGACAGTTCGATACTCACCTCCAATGAGAAATCGCCTCAAGTCAAGGAAGTTTGTGACAACTAATCATACCAATGAGGTGGAGTAAGGTTGAGTCGAGTTTGAGTGAAGGTTTAAGAATACGGGTGTTAGTGTTTTGTGACGGTACTTGGAGAAATCAAAACATGCCGGCGGAAGACGATTCCGCTGGAAGTACGGAGCTGTAGAAATGCTGCGCCAGTCGTTCCGTGACCACGGCCGTTGTAACACGGTTGCAACGTCGTAAGTATAAAGGTATTATACGCACTCCTACATATACTGATATGTGTTTATCGCCACCAAGCTTTTTCACTGTTTGATCTTGGAGCCCTATTTTTTTAATGTATACTCATGTGTCGATTGGAAATTCGAAGTTTAACTAAAATCATTCTATTTACCGATTTTGCGTCAGTCACATTTACTCCTGTGATAGACTGGTAAAGAATACCATTTTAAAATAAGCCAATTTGTACAATACAGCATAAAGGATTTAACATGCTGGATGCTTTTTGCGCGCATTTATGCATGCCCATACAGAATGCTGGCTGTTGTCGATAGATAGCAGTCGTGAGGCTGTGTCAAATGCCTTAGGGCAGCCTGAAAAATTCTGACAGTGTTGGCCACTAACACACCTCAAGGCATGTTCCTGTTGGTCTGGTTTCAAAAAAAGGGTCACGGAGGTCAGACGGCAGTCGCTCCATTGTAACAACCAGTGCCGCCAAATCTAGGAGCATGACTTACAGCGTACCCTAGGCTCCGAAGCGTAAGCTGACGACGCAACTAGGAATACACGCTAGGATGTTGACGATACATAATGCTAGCTGCGTTTAATTTGATCTGGAGGCCTATTTTTGAAACATATTACACACGCAAAACAACGAATGATTTTTTATCAATATAATATAGTTATACTTTTCAAAAATAGGTCTCCTGGCCGCCGCCCGCATCTAAATCATTAAATAAATACATACACCGTGAAATTTTAGTCGTTTTGGATCCATCGTCCAGTGACTCCATTCATGCAACCGAACATATTTCCTCAAGGAACATAGCTCGAAACATGAAAAACAAATTTGGACTTCCCATAGTAAGTTAGGTCACGTGATGAGACATTTTGTGTAGGAGGTCTAAAAATTTACTCCATATTTCGACCCATGTATCTTGGGGAAAGTTGTTCAGTTGCATGAATGGAGTAACTGGACGATGGGTCCAAAACGACTAAAATTTCACGGTGTATACAGGGTCAATTATCATGTATTTGTAGCCACTCAATAGAAATGAATTGGGTATTGTACTAATTTTTATTTTTTCTTTCATATCAATATTTTCATTTCCAGAAACAGAATTATGAAAGAATTTTTGTAATCCGTTCAAAAATAAATAAGTTATAAGCCTTTGTAATTCGGTGGAAGGGGAAACTGACAAAAAACAAGAAAAGGATGCACTGTGTGAGCTGTGACGTCACTGCCACTCGGTTTCGTGCGTACAAAAGAGATAGCAAGACGTCCCCACCACGCTCCCACTGTTCTTTTAGAGAAAACTTTAAAATCGAATTACTGCCAATATAACTAACAACCAATTTTGTTGTTGTTTTCAGAATCGGTTACTTTTTAGTGTATATTTTGTTTAGTATAACAATATTAACCAAGTATGAATACAGTCTAGTAGCCTATTGTTAAATCTAGAGTTATGTGATAAAATGTTTCGTATTGCACTGTAAATTTCCGTAATGTTTATCGTACACATACATATTCGTTTTTCTTTCGCGTTCTAAGTATAAAAAACAGGTTAAATTTATTAAACGTTTTATTAAATAAGTAGATTGGTACACATATATTTAGCGCCTAGATTAAGATCAGACAAACACAAATACTGGCGATATTAAATTATCTATTAACTTTCTTTAAGTTTTTAAATGTGCAAATAAGAAATCCATTCATATATTAACACCCGTATTCTTAAACAACGTCAAGAACGTCCTTCACTCAAACTCATTTGAGGAAGCCTTAAGAAAGTCCTCAAACTTTCCTTGAAATTGACATTCTTAGTTGGTTGCTTGAGCAAACTCCAATGAGGAACGACACTGGTAACAATTCAAAGCATAAAAATTTAAAAATACAAAACAATGGAGTAAAAAATAAAAAAAGTAAGTAGATACCTAGGTAAAAAGTGGAAAAAAACTGATTGATAACCACTTTATTTCATTTCGAGGACGCCTCAAGGTACCTCTCGACCAATCTTATACTTGACAGTTCGGTAGTCACCTTCTGAAGTCAAGGAAGCTGGTGTCAACTAATCATACCAATGAGTTGGAGTGAGGTTGAGTCGAGTTTGAGGTAACGTTGGAGAATATGGGTGTAAGCTGACGTCTAGTTTTATAAGATTTTATTATCTTCGTTAGGAATCCGCAGGTCTACACCACCCGGTCAATTTAGAGGTATGCGCGGGGGTTTGGATCCAACACATAGAAACCCTTTAAGTTGATGCTGATGCTTTTGCATATTTATTTTTGGAGAATTTATTATTATGTATTCATTTTTTTAGATATTTTTTTAAAATATGTAAATTGTTAGTTATACTATTATTGAAAAAAAAAAACTAAATGACGACTTTCCTTTGTCCGCGGCATCGCACGCGTACTACCATCGCGGGACCAAACCCCTATTTTTTAAATTTATGACATACTAGCTTTTTCCCGCAGCTTCGCCTGCGTCAAAAAGTAGCCTATGTTTGACCCCGGATCTACAACTATATTCATACCAAATTTTATCAAAATCCTTTCAGCGGTTTGGCCGTGAAAGCGTAACAGACAGACAGACTTTCGCATTTATAATATTAGTATGGATATGTCGAATGAAAATCGTTCGATATCCAACAAAAATCCTTTGAAATCGTACAAAATTAGCAAAATTCTCTAGCACTTGTTCCGGGACGAAAGGTACTCCTGGCTATGTGCATGGATCAGTATATTGTGAAGAACAAACAAATATACACAATTACTTTGGTTATTATTATATCAGTTAGCATTAACAATAAACATTAAATATTTACGAATTCATCCACAACGATTTTTCATTCTTTATCTCAATCATGACTTCTTAGGTGTTCCCAAAAACTATCTTTTTGATCGAACAAAAGTCCACAAAAATGACACTCCAAAGGTTTCTCAATACGAGTATGAGTTTTGATGTGTTTATGACAATTACTCCTATTGTTACAACGATAGCCACATATGTTACACACATAAGGTTTCTCACCAGTGTGAATTCTAGTGTGATCAACTAAGTCCATCTTACGATAGAATCGACGATGACAATAGCCACACGCATAAGGTTTCTCATCACAGTGAATTACAGAATGTCTTTTCAAATTTCTCTTTATATTAAAACTACGTTCACACGTTTCGCATTTATAAGGTTTCTCGCCTGTGTGAATCCTCATGTGCGCTAATAATTTAAGTCTTTCACGAAATCGACGCTGACATATATCACACGCAAAAGGTTTCTCGCCAGTGTGAGTTTTAATGTGTATATTCAAATTACTTTTTTGAGCACATCGATAATCGCATACACTACATTCGTAAGGTTTCTCGCCAGAGTGAGTTCTCTGGTGTTTTCTTAAATATGAAGCTAGCGTGAATTGTTTATTACAAATGCTACACTCGTGCGGTCCCCGAGCAGTCCGCGTGCTTGCCTCTCGTTGAGACTCGAGCTGTCTGCTGTTGGTTGCACTTCCTGCAGCTTGCTGATTGTCGGCGAGCAGACTATGTACTGGGCCGATATCTGTTTTATTAACAATTTTATTATTTAGTAATACAAAAAGTCCCACAGCATTATCTATATTATTAGAAAAATATGACCCTTCTTAGGACAGACACAAGACACGAAGTTTCTTGAGTTTAACTTTGCCACTTTGAAGAGCTTTCCAAGCTATGGCTTGTTCGTAACGATCGTACTTGTTAAGCGACGGCGGATGTGGCCAATAGTGGCGGTGGCATCGCCATTGTAAGATCCGTACTTCGGAAGGCACGTTAGGCTATTGGTCCAGGCTGGCAGTCGTCAATAGGCGGCTATGAAAAGTGGGCAAATGATAAATTTGATTCGATAGATGAAAAGTAGTATACAGTTCAAATATTTTTCCTATGAGTAAAATTGTATGATGATAGTAAGACAACGCTGTGGATTTTTTTGTATAAAACTACGAGTGTATATTAAGATGCATAATGAAATACTTTATTTCTTTTATGATATGGTTGTATCAAAAGAAATTATCATTGAATTTACAATGATTTTGATTATACAGGGCGAGTCGCACGATTTTAATTCCACGTAATGAGTCATTCATTTCACTTTGATTGACCTACAGCTGTCTTCCGTCAAATAATTTTGTAGTATTCTTTATTTAATACGCGTTCGATATTATTTCGCTTTCAAATCGTAATAAAACAGGCAAAAAAATATTAAACGTTTTATTTATAATTAACAGTAAGAGAGGTGACAGATATTAAGCGCTTATAATAATAGCACACAATAATCCACACTGGCAACATTAGTTGTTATTATTTCATTCACTGCGACGCCCAGAAAAAATACAAAAAACAAAACAAAATAACTTCATTTTATATATCTCATATAAATAAAAAATAAAAAAACATTAAATTGTAGTAGTAGTCATATTTGTTTTCGAAGACCACAGATCTCGCGATTGTTTAAAAAAATATGTTAATGTCTTAAAAAAAACTTATGTGTATTCAGGTTATAAAGAAAATTACAAATACACCTAGTAAATAAAGAATTCTTTAAACGGAATTATTTTAGTACATAATGCACTGTTTCATAACATGTGGAAGGGTTTGGAACATTGATACAGGATGACAATTGATCGATTGACCTTGAAAACTAATGTTTACTTTGCAACATCTTGCTTGAGGCTAAGAAGAAAAAAAAAATACTTAGTCGACTTAAAATTTCAGTTATTTTAACTAACGTAACGTGTGCCGCATTCAATAAAAAATATATGAAACCAAATTAAAAATAAAAAAGACACTTTCGAACATAAAAACAATTTTCGAAAACGGATCAGAAATGACGGAAATATTAAAACCTCGCTTTTTCACGTCGTTGATAACAGGTTGACTCATTTTGATGCCAAACGGACTTAAACATTTCCGACAAGCATTCTGAAGCAGGGGCATCGGACTAACCGCTTTCAGAGTTATCAAAAAATAGATAAGAAATATTCACTTAAGCTAAAGTCAATAATAACATAAAAATGAATATTTCTCGATAACTATATCTCATATTTAATTGATTCAGGCGTTACTTTGCGGAAATTACGCAAAATAATTTGGTAAGTGCTTGTAAGTATATCTCAAAAATTACAGAACCTATTTTAATTCTAAACTAACTTGAAAATTCTATCATACGTTTTCTAGACACTTTTTAGTGTTCCGTTAGGTAACTTGGGCATTTTTTTTTTATTATATTTTAATGACTAAACTAGGATCAGTCTTTAAATTTTTGCCTAATGTCACACCCGGATACTCCATACAACAGCGCCGAGATTACTACTACGACTCGGTCGCGTTCGCACACACGTCACGTCAATTTTATATTACGTCATCACTCAAAAAGTAGCACTTAGCGCGATTTGCCTCCTTTAGTGCGCGAGTAACATTTTCAAGATATCACGTTAACAGCATGAGCTACGATGATCGCGCACCCATATGTTCGACCGCAAAATTGTATGTAAAAATTAAAATATTACGAATAATGAATAAAAATTTCAATTTAGCTTTGTCAAATTAATAATATAATGTTGATGACAATGACGTCAACATTTTTCTCATTTTAAAGTTCTCTTCTTAGGTTTCTCACCCGTATGAGTTCTGAGGTGTATCAAAAAACTACTATCTTGGTTAAACCAATGCCCACAAATGTTACACTCATGACGTTTGTGTATTTTAAGGTGTTTTCGATAATTACTCCTATTATTACTTCGATAGTTACAAACGTCACATCCGTAGGGTTTCTCGCCAGTGTGGATTCTTATGTGATCTCTTAGAACTATCCTATGATTAAACCGACGATCACAATGGCTACATGCGTAAGGTTTCTCGTCAGTGTGAAGTTTAGAATGTTCTACTAAATGTCTCTTTACAGTAAAACAACGTTGACACGTATCGCATTTATACGGTCTCTCGCCCGTGTGAATTCCCATGTGCGTAAATAATTGAGTTTCATCGCGAAATTCATATTCACATATCTCACACACCAAAGGTTTCTCGGCGACATGAGTTTTCATGTGACTTGGTAATGCACTTTTTTGAGCACACCGATATTCACAATGGTCACATTTAAAAGGTTTCTCGCCGGTGTGAATTCTAAAATGTTGTTTTAAATGTGAATCTCGCGTGAACCGTTTTTTACAAATGCTACACTCGTGCCGTTTAGGAAGAACGCTTGTGCTTCCCGCGCCTCGAGACTCGCGCTGTCTGTTGGTTTTACTTCCTGCAGCTTTTCGTTTTTCAGTGAGCGGAGTTTGAGCTGGAGCGACATCTGTTTTATTAAGAAGTTTGTTTTTTAACTAGAGGTTGCACTAGAGGTTACACACACGCACCGCATCTAACCGATCGTAATATTCTTTGTATAGAAAATAGAGTCTTATCCGCACCGTAGGAATCGCGGAAAATGCCAACACAGACGTGCCGATGACGTCACACTTTTCAGCTAACGAACACGCTATTTAGACAAATAGCTAATCACCGCATTCCTACATTCTAAACTCATTCCGCACGTACGATCACTACGAACATCAGAAGTGGGATCAGAACTTGCCGGTACTCTCGTTACGTATGTCTAAGTACTATATATTTAGTGCTTACGTCGTCAAATCTCATTGCTGCCGCGAAACGCGTCATGAAAAATTCAATTCGCGAAATCCGTTTGATGCGATGCATATACGTTCACGTACATATATACGCTTAGCTTGACTAATATTGTGGCAGAACCTCCAAAAAAAGTACTTGGATTCCAGCTCGCATTTTTAGAAACAAATTCTACATTTGTCGAATGAAACGTTTCTTGGACAACTTGCATTATTTTTATCTAAAGACGCGAGAATCAGTTCCATGCTTAGCTGTTTGGTAATAAACCTTTATTTGGGAATAGTGTTGAAATTCATGAGATAGTTTACCTCGGAAAACAATTACAAATACCGATAGTATTACCATGACTCGTAAGTTTCGAAACTGTCGATAGCATTTTAAGAATACTACTGTACATATTGCCAATTCTATCGACAGCTATCCATAAACTTTATACTATCCATAGTATAAAGTTTGCAAATACAGTACCCGGTGAAAAATATTGATAATCAATTTTTCGGCTTGGTAGAGTTGTCTCTGACACATTGTCTATACGAGTATGACGTTTATGCAGTCATTGCTAATACAATATTTACCGCTTGAATAGAACCTATTCTACATTTTAAGGCTGCATACTATATATATATACCGGTTTTTTTCTTTTATTTATATATATATATATATATATATATATATATATATATATATATATATATATATTAGTATGCAGCCTTAAAATGTAGAATAGGTTCTATATATATATATATATATATTGTACAACGAAGTCTATATCTATCTACCTCAATATTTTTTTTATACCACTTGTTTTAATCTACTGCGGGATTAATTCTATATATATACAATTGCAGCAAGGATTTGATCTAGGCATAATGTTTGTTGAAATCACGATACCATATTTTTTTATCAAAAAAAAAATATATCGCAAGTAACGTACACAATGTATTATTAATTATTTCAATCATTTTGTTACTCAATATACTAACAAATTAAAAACTAAAAACTGAAATAAAATACAATATTAACTAAAATCTATTTACGATCAAAATACCTACATATTTAAGTGATGACTAGGTTTCAAGCTGGCTAAGCGTCTGTTAGGCTTAGGTTAAGTTGATTTTTCGCTTTGGTTTTTATTGGAAAGGAGGATATGGACGTTACGCCCACGACGTTCGTGCACTTTAAGGTGTTTTCGATAATTACTCTTATTATTACATCGATATTTACATTCAACACATCCGTAGGGTTTCTCGCCAGTGTGGATTCTTATATGATCTCTTAGAATTACCTTATGATTAAACCGACGATAGCAATGGTTACAAGCGTAAGGTTTCTCGTCAGTGTGAATTTTAGAGTGTTCTACTAATTGTCTCCTTAAACTAAAACAACGTTGACACGTATCGCATTTAAATGGTCTCTCGCCTGTGTGGATTCCCATGTGCGCTAATAATTGTTTTTCATCACGAAATTCATATTCGCATACGTCACACGCAAAATATTTCTTGGCGATATGAGTTTTCATATGACCTGGCAAAGCACTTTTTTGAGCACTCCGATATTCACAATGATCACATTTAAAAGGTTTTTCGCCAGTGTGAATTCTAAAATGTTGTTCTAAATGTGACGCTCGCGTGAATCTTTTTTGACAAACGTTACACACGTGCCGTTTAGGATCACCGCTCGTGCTTGCCTCTTGTCGAGACTCGCGCTGTCCGCTGTTGGTTGTACTTCCTTCAGCTTGTTTGTCGGCGAGCGGAGGAAGAACCGGACCGACATCTGTTATTAAGAAGTTTATTGTTTAACTAGTAACAGAATTCACAACGAGAGATCTTTAAGCTAAGCTTTCACATTTATCTATCACATGTATGTATCACATCAAATTATTCGTATTATTCTTAGTATAGAAAGTATTTATAAGTACCCTACCCCACATAACTATCATCATAAAATTTTGTCGAAGGTTGCCTGAAAGAAATTACTTGCGATAAGGGAGCTTTCGCGCATTTCTTTTTCTTTTATTTGATAAATGTTTTCTAGTTGTGCAATAAAGAGTTTTGTATTGTATTGTATCCGCGGGTATGCCAATGACGTCATACGAATTCTTCTTATGCTAACAACAAATGTTAATCTATCACAAAAATCAGAAGTGGGATCAACAGTCCGATTGCTGATACTTGCGTCGACAAATTGGAAGGCGAATCTTACAGTCAGTCGATATTTTTAAATGATATGATTCACTCAAAATGGGTTCGTCAACGGTATGAAAAATGTATCTGTTTGATGCGAAGCATATACGCTACTAATAGTCGTTTAGTTTTGATAACTTGTGTTAAATGTTACTGAAAAATACATGATTCCATTGTAGACACCGAAGGATTCGAAGAGAAACGGACGTACTTATACGGTTTCTTGTAGTCGGATGCAATTTTTTTTAAAAAAGCTCGCATTTTGCTTCTAGTATAGTAAGATTTTCGTTGTATATTAAAGTTTGAAAACACGAATTTCACAAAATTTTCACGATAAAATTAAAAAGTTCCGTCCAAAATTATTTATTAATTTATTTATTTAAGTAATTTTGTTATACAATAAACAAACAGATGAATAAAATAAAATAAAAACTTTAAATATGAACTAAACTAACTACACAAATAAACTCAAAATCAGTAACACTAATTAAAGCAATGATTAAAGTACCTCAACAAACTACAAATAATTTTATATTATTACCAAAAAAAGTAACTGCTGTGTGGATGCACGGTATCGGATTAAAGTTTAGTCTTTTTAACGATCCGACAATATAAAGCACTTTTTTTGTGTTCCGGCGGATAGCCGCGAGGCGGTTTTGAAATAATGACACCAGGACAAAAGGTGTCGATTGACCTTGAAACTCTTCCATGATCAAGCGAGGTCTACTGTTCACAAAACCATAGTATCTATTCTAGTTTAACGGTCACAATTAAAAGTTGAAGTGTATTTACCAAAACCAAACCATACCAAACAGCGAGGGCTATTTTTTAATATGGAAAATCGATTAGTCGATTGAAAATAGTTTGACACACCTATTATGTGTCATGAGAATCATTCCAAATCGAACGAAAATATTTAAGCTTTTGGCTTTAAATCCATCCTTTACATTATTGAATTTTTTTAAAGAATATTTAATGTGTGTGTGTAATGAAGTTTAATAAATAAAAATGGTTTACAATCACGAGAACTCTTAACAAAAGCGTCTTATATGGCAATAAGTAGGTTAGGTTATCGGTTAACAAGGACCAACATATATGTATATATGACTTATTCATGCAGTTACTTTAATCAATAAATATATAACTTTTTATTTTTAAGTTGAGCTCATTGATTTCTGTAAATGTTTTTCTTGCTGATATTTATTGGCGTATAAATTTGATTTGTTAGACATTGTTAATAACTTTTTGGCCGGATAATATTTATTGTTATTTAAATTGTATGATTATTTTAAGAAAGGCTGTTGTTATTACTTATAATAAAATAAATATTTTAAATAAATAAAAAATAGTGAGCAAGCGAGAAATAGCATATGACAAAACTGAATGACAATTTACAACAAGTTTGTAAGTTATTTTGTCATACAAAAATCATAAGGAGTAAAATGTCCAAAAATGCGGACAATACTAAAATATACCTGAAACTTTTGCATACCCATCTGTAGAAGTACCCAAAAGGGCAGTAGGTGCTATTCATATATATATATGAAAAGTACTAGTTTTGGTAAATACGTTAACGTCACCGCGATTCCGTCGGACCGTAGCCGCGGAGGTTTATTATTTTTATAAACTTTATGATTAAAGATACTTCGACTAACACTGTCGCGTAAATGAGAATGTTCGCGTTGTCGCTGCGCCAGGCAGGGGTGTTCGTATTGTCGCGAATCATTTTCGCAGGCAAGGGTACGATGCGGGGCGATAAATTGTAAGTTGATGAATAATTGTGTATTTATAGTTTTAACAATTATCATCATGTGCACCGTGATTGCTAGTCATGCTTGCATGTCTAGCGTAACACTGAGCCGCCACCTATTGAGACGTCTGTCACGCACTCTATGTATCTTCTACTTGACTTGTAAGACCTTACCAGTATGTGATGGATCAATCAATAAAGTTTTATTCTATTCTATTCTAAGCAATTATTTTCATAAATACAATATGTAACGTAGCTGTCAAACAAATCGAGAGTCACTCGTCATCATTTCCATTCATTTACTTTTGGGCGTGTTCGTATCGTACGTAGTTAAGTTTATCAAAGTAATACGTTTATATTAGTCTAATTAAAGCTCCATTCAAACCGACGCGGATCCCGCGCGAAACGCCCACAGAAATAACAATACGTAGATGTGCTTTAAGCTGGCCAGGTGCTTTACTATCACCTCTTATAGCAGGGTAGGAACGAGTGAGGAAGCGAGATGTCGCCTTACACCTTGTATTGCGCTATCTCGTTTCCTCACTCGTTTCTGTCCTGCTATTAGAGGTGATAGTAAGGCCCCAGGAATGCTATTTTTGTGAAAAGCGTGAATCACAATTGGCGAGTCAAATAATTTTCGTTTGATATTGAATGAGATCGTTCAAAATCAAATCAAATCAAATCATTTATTTGCATAAAATAGGGTAAGTTTACAATGCAATAGGTGGTACATAAATATAAGTAGCAATCCTATTTAGCCATTTTGAACAGCATGCAAATTAGGAGTTAACGGAGGATTTTTGTTTCATTCGACATATATGTCATACATTTCAAAAATAGGGCTCCTGGTCAACATTTGCGCATGATTCAACGCCTAGCAAGTTGAAAAGGGAGACATCTCATCCTCGGTGGAAATATTTGCGGGGATGATTTGACGCCTAGTCATTTGAAAATAGTGACAATTCTCGGATCTGCGGATGAGATATTTTGTGGATGAATTGTCACCTAAGTCGATGGAAAATGATCTTTTTCTGATTTACCTGGGTCTTGGATGTTTATATAAATACATATTTGTTATAAAATATACTATCGTTGAGTTAGTTATCCAATAACACAAGTCGCAAACTTACTTTTGGGGCAATCCGTGTGAACGCCTAGGATTTATCTAAACGTCATATTTGTTTTTGTGTTTGGGTAACAATATTATTTATTTATTTATTTCATGTACACGCTGTAAATAAACATTGGAAACTTAACATTAGGAAAACTAGGTACAGCTATGTATTATGTAGCTGATGCGTGAAGTTTGCATAGTTTATTCATAAATCCTATCTATTTTTAAAGGTGTGCTAAAGACACTTCATGAAAACCACAAAAAATTACACAACCCTAGTCATTCACATTGAGTGGGTTACATGATCAATCGACCCTGTATAACCTGGTGTCAAGTTTTTCGGGACCGCCTCTCGGCTTCTGGCGTGGTTCCTTTAACCACCAGACAGCAACCGGGACCAACGGTTTAACGTACCGAAGCACGGCAATCATCATTATTATCAGACAATCAGGTGATTCAAGCATGCAACGTTCTAACCAACTGGAATCTAAACAAAGTATGCTTCTCGTGGGAATCGAACCCACGACCTTCGAAGCTGCAGGCTTCCACAGCCACTGGACCACAGAGGCGATCTTCTGCGTTTAAGCGTATATCCCATTTGCATCTTTAGCTTACGTTTCAGAGCTCAAGGTTAGCTTTTAATTCAGCTCTATTCAAACAGACGCGAAGCCCGCGCGATTTGCGGGACGCCCACAGAAATAAGAATACGTAGAAGTGCCATAAGCAACCAGTTAACTTTGGCACACGCTACGGCACTGCTACCGAATCTTATTTCTGTGGGCGTCCCGCAAATCGCGCGGGATTCGCGTCAGTTTCAATGGACCTTTATAACGAAAAACCATTATTTCGTAAATGCAAAAGTAAACTTGTATATTTGTTTGTCCTCTTCATGCTTCATCTACAAAGCAAATTTATTCCTGAAATGCGTACACAAAGAACTGAAAACATATCATTTCATCCCGGAATAAAGTACAGTTCCCATGGGATTTAAATATGCATGCGAAGCTGCGGGCAAAAGTTAGTACATTCAAAAAGATAAATGCCTTTACTAGGTTAAAAAAAAACCCCTATGAGGCTGGAATAGTCACGATGACTGAAGCCTCATTAAAAAAAATGGTTAGAAGAATTATACCTATATTTTTTTTTATAAAATATTTGACCCTGAAATAGTCATATCATATAATACAGGGATATTTTGAAACTACTGGCCAAATTTTACAGTATTTTTGATAAGTGAAACTTAACCACTTTAAAAAAATATATATATTAGTAAAATCCGAAACGAAACGGAATGCCCGAGTATAAAAAACAGACTGTTAAGACCATGGAGCAATTACAAAGAGGAGATGCCGTAATAAGCGTTTCGTAAGAAAGTATTTGTGAGGCTACTGGGCTACGGGGCGGAAGGCATACGTGCGACATGCTTGGTTCCGGCCGTGGCTCCAACCATGGAGCACGAGCAATGACAAGCTCCGCCCACTGCAGTGTCATCACATCACGGAGCCATTTCAAACGGCATCTCCTCTTTGTAATTGCTCCATGGTTAAGACACGAAAATGAGCTAACAAGGAGACTCGTACAACCAGGACCACTGTTCTTCAGATTAAAGAGGATATCTCCTCTAGATTTGGAGCACAGCTTTTTAACGGTCTACCCTCAATAATAAAAAATATCAAAACACTTAGTGAATTTAAGATAAGATTGGCACAATTTATAAGTAACTAGAAAGTTTAATTTTAACCAAACTATTTTCATAATAGGTTACGTTGTACCTACCTACATTGAAATACTTGCAACAATAGGGCGTAGTTAAGTTAGTTTGAGTGCCGCGTATCCTCATAAACACTGGGAAAAAACTATTAGGTATGGAAGCATAATACCGATTGTACCTATTTAATAATTTTGAAAAAACCTATTAAATTAAACTATTTTAATACGGTTTTATCGCGTTTATTACTTATTTATTTACACCTGACGTTTCAAACACTTTACAGTCTGCCTGCGACCATGAACGCTGTAAAGTGTTTGAAACGTCAGGTGTAAATAAATAAGTAATAAACGCGATAAAACCGTATTAAAATAGTTTAATTTAATGAATAACAATCGCGAAAACATAAGAAAACATTTTGATAAACCTAGTTTGGATACCGACATGACTTGATTCTGGAATTTGTAAGTTACATACCAGTATGTTTTGTTGATACTTATTCATGTTTTCTTCATTGTATTACCGTTCTATGATGGAAGTAAATAACTATTGTATATATTTTTTTATTAAGTAATATTAGTTTTCTCATGTAAGTGACTCACAGGTCTTGTTTTTTGAGAAATAAAAAATCTTTAAACCTAAGATTTGAGAAATGATCGAACTGGAAATAGACTAAAGCCGCGTACCTACTTGGCGACATTTATCGCGCGACTCCTGTCCCGAAGTTGGTGGGTGACTTCGCGCGACGTTGCCACACTTCGACCGATATGTGCCGCGATTAAAATAAAGAGAATTAAATAACTAGCGACGTATAGGGCGATGTCCCCGAAGACATACTGTCGGGCGACAAATGTCGCCTAGTGGGTACGTGGCCTAAATGATGTGACGACGTGGCCAAATGAACTGGAATTGACCCACAAAGTCTAAAACTGCTTAATATCTAGTCAGAGACAAATTGTAGTGAAAGACGAAAAAAAAGTAGATAATTTTTTTTAGACATATGTGGTTTAGTTTCACGTACTAAAAACACTGTAAAATTTGGCTGTTGTTTAAAAAGTCACCCCTGTATACAACAACTGGACGGCTATTCTCGCACCCGTAGAGATTATATTTCTTTAATTCTAGAAACAGTTTACAAGGTTCTCTCGAAAAAAAAAAAATGACGGTCGTAAATTTTTTTGAAAATGAGAAATCTCAAATTATCTCTAAAACACTCTAAAATCGGTCTAAATTGAACACATACCTTCCTCGAAGTATTCATCTTTCAAATTCATCTCGGGCTCGAACATTTTCATATCTTCTTCCGCTTCTGGTTGATTTGCATTTGGATCATCTTCAGACGTGCCTTCAGGATCGTAAAGGTAGACCGCTTCTTTGTGTTGAGGGGAACCTGCTGATGTAATCATACATTTTTATAATTTTCCCCACATTCAGGCACAAAATTATTAACAGTACTAACCATGGAGCAATTACAAAGAGATGCCGTTTGAAGTGGTGCAGTGATGTGATCATTGGCGCCTCGCCGGCACAAAAGTGGGCGGAGCTTGTCATTGCTCGTGCTCCTTGGTTGGAGCCATGGAGTAATTACAAAGAGGAGATGCCGTTTGAAATGGCGCAGTGATGTGATCATTGGCGCCTCGCCGGCACAAAAGTGGGCGGAGCTTGTCATTGCTCGTGCTCCATGGTTGGAGCCATGGAGTATTTACAAAGAGGAGATGCCGTTTGAAATGGCGCAGTGATGTGATCATTGGCGCCTCGCCGGCACAAAAGTGGGCGGAGCTTGTCATTGCTCGTGCTCCATGGTTGGAGCCATGGAGTAATTACAAAGAGGAGATGCCGTTTGAAATGGCGCAGTGATGTGATCATTGGCGCCTCGCCGGCACAAAAGTGGGCGGAACTTGTCGTTGCTCGTGCTCCATGATTGGAGCCACGACCGAAACCAAGCACCCCGCACGTCTGCGTTCCGCCGCCGTGTAGCCTCACAAACACTTTCCTTCAAAACGCTTATTACGGCATCTCCTCTTTTTAATTACTTCATGGTTGGAGCCACGGCCGAAACCAAGCATGTCGCACGTCTGCCTTCCGCCCCGTGTAGCCTCACAAACATTTTCTTACAAAACGATTATCGGCATCTCCTCTTTGTAATTACTCCATGGTACCCAACGTACAGAACGGACACTCACACCCTCCCACCCGAAACAGATACCGCACCTCACCGCGCTGATGATGGGTAAATATCGAAAGCAAAATAATGAAAGGATGACTTATCAGCCGCTTATGTAACCGACGACTATGACGCTGATCGTAGATCTACATCTACACTTCTACGAGGGCGACACTGAAAGTCTTTAGAACTGACCACTTGTAAACAGTATAATAAAACAATAAGTTTAAATTTTGGAAATGGAACTCTTTGCCAATATTATTGAGTATGTATTTTATTAATTTGTCAACTGTTTTACGATTTGGCGGCAAATTGAAAATTGTCTGTGTCACGTCAGCATGAATTTAACGCAAGAAAATTTTCGTGCAATGATTTTTTATGACTTTCGTTGTCATTTAAGTCAACAAGAAAGTTATGATAGACTTCGATTCGCCTTTCACGATGAAGCCCCATCTCGTGCCACTGGTTACGACTGGTTTAATGAGTTCAAACGTGGTCGCACTAATCTCACCGATGATCTGCGTGAGGGACGGCCTTCTACGGCGACGACTGAAGATAACATCAGTGTTGTGCGGCGTATGATAGAGACTGACAAAAGAGTGACCTATCAGCAGATTCGGGCAAGTTCAGGCATCGGTATGAGCCAAGTGCACAAAATCTTGCATGAACATTTAGCGGTCAGGAAGCTTTGTGCCCGGTGGAAACCTCACGATTTGACCGAGGCCCAAAAAAACAGTCTTGTTGATTGGTGCCGTGAAATGGTTCAAAGATTTAACGGAGGTGACTCAAATGCTGTGTTTGACATACTTACGGGTGACGAAAGCTGGATTTACTGTTATGATCCCGAAATTAAAAGACAGTCTGCTCAGTGGGTATTTCCTTCCGAGGAGTTGCCAAATAAAGTGAAGATGGGTCGAAGCGTGGGGAAAAAGATGGTGGCCTCGTTCTTCGGAAGGACCGGACATTACGCGACAATTTTTTTAGAGGATCGAAAAACAGTTACTGCAGAGTGGTATACTAACAATTGTTTGCCACTTGTATTGGAAAAAGTTCGGGAGAAACGACCTTGCAGTAGAATCCTCCTTCACCACGACAACGCCTCGTCGCAACCCGCCAGGCGAACGATCGAATATTTGGCGATTTCAAACGTGGAATTACTAGGTTACCCGCCATATAGCCCCGACCTCGCACCATGCGATTTTTATTTATTCCCGAAAATAAAAGAAAAACTTCGAGGAAAACGTTTTATGGACGCCGAGGAAGCAGTGGCTGCGTTTCAAAACGCCGTCGAAGAGACCCCTCAAGACGAGTGGGCAAAGTGCTTTTCTCAGTGGTTCCATCGGATGCTGAGATGTATTGACGTGAAAGGACACTATTTTGAAAAGATGTAATAAAAGGAATAACTTGCTGGTGTGCTCAGTTTTTGATTTTCTAAGAACTTTCAGTTTGACCCTCGTACACTAATATTATAAAGAGGAAAGATTTGTATTTTTGTGTGTATGTTTGTAATGAATAAACTCAAAAACTACTGCGCCGATTTCAAAAATTCTTTCACCATTGGAGAGCTACATTCACCCTTAGTAACATAGGCTATATACCTTAGGTGGAGCTGCGGGAAACAGCTAGTATATAATAACCCTACGAGTCATCATCATCATCCTAGCGTGTATTCCTAGTTGCGTCGTCAGCTTACGCTTCGGAGCCTAGAGTACGCTATAAGTCATGGTGACCTCAGGGAGTGGGAATGCCTGAAAAACAGCGTTACTCCAGTCAAGGCTAGGGTAACACAAGCTGAGGCATTCTTTGCTACACTTTGCTATTTTCCTTATTTATTATTTTTTATTTTCTTTCTTCTTTTGCATGTTTATTGTAAAAACTTGTAATTGTGTGGCAATAAACAACATTTTGATTTATTTATTTTATTTTATTTATTTAGAATTGGCGGAACTGATTATTACAATGGAGCGACTGCCGTCCTTAACCCTTTATATAGGGAAACCAGACCAACAGGAACGTGACCCGAGGTGTGTTAGTGGCCGACACTGTCAGAATTCTTCAGGCTGCCCCAAGGCATCTGACACAGCCTCACGGCTGCTATCTATCGACAACAACCGGGACCAACGGCTTAACGTGCCTTCCGAAGCACGTAGAAGCTCAAGATAGAAAATGCCACTAAACGGCAATAATAACCCTGCGAGTAACACACACATTGACGCGTGCGCGTACGAGACCGAATCGTAGTAGATATCGCGCTCGCCGCTCTCGTATACGGTGTCCGAACTAGTCCGGAGTGTGTCAATACAGTGCATTTGTCAATCGGGTAATTCAAGCCTGCAATGTCCTATTTTCATTTTATGTATTTAAATACAATTAAGTACAATAACACATTCACATAATTTCTAACATGACATCATAGGATTAGTAATCAGCGTATCCTGTGACACAGGCCTCTTCCAGCTGCTTCCATTCCATGTTTTTTTTAGCTTTCCTTGTCCAAGTTGCAATGTCCTAACCAAACTTGAAGTAGCAGTTCAATGAAGTTATTAATTCTTATTAAATGGATAACACAATGTACACCCAGGTGTCAGAGATTTTACGTAATCGCCTTTTGGCCTCTGACATAGTTTCTTTAATAACCACCAGATGGCAGCCGGTACCAACCACAGAACATGCCATCCGAAGCTCAGAATCATCTTTATTATCAGACAATCAGGTGATTCAAGCGAGCAATGTGCTAACAAAGCATACCACGACCCTACAGAAGACCACAGCCAAATAACACTGTGATGTAGTATTGTGTTCCTGCTAGTGAGTAGGGTCGCCAGGCTCCAGAGGGGTCGCTGTGCTGATAGCGGTCGGCAACGCGCTCGTGACATTTTCGGTGTTGCAGGCGTTCATAGGCTACGGTAACCATCAGGACCCACCTGACCCACGTACGGCCAGTTGCCTACTTAGTTGTATATAAAAAAAGCATTCTTCCCTTGGGAATCGAACTGACAACCTTCAGGTCCTCATGCCTTATAACCACGTAGGCTCAAATTGAGACGTTCTGTTTCCTCAGTCAATAATACATACCCCCATATTGCTCCATTTTGACCTCCATTTTTTTAACATTTCCGATATCAATTTCAATCTCCAAATCAGGGTGTTTGTCGTGAGAATCAGGCTTGGTGGTTACGAGTGATCCATAAAGGCCTTTATTTTTTCGGTCGATCCGGGACACCAACTTCGTAGTGATCTGCAAGAAATCACAGAATCAGATATACTGATGCACGCACTAAATTAGACTGCTGAAAAAATAGAAATCTTTTCTTGTTCTGTGAGCTAGTACACAATCATTACGTCAAAATTAGGATTCTGATATGTATAATATTTACTATGTATTGTGGCTATAGGCTAGTTTCCAGGGTCAATAGATTAATATTAAAATTACTCACACAAATAAACTAACATTAATTAAATTGTAATGACGAACCAAAATTGAACCAAAATTGATCATCTGCTCGTACATTGTTGAATTACTCTGTAAAGTCATTTATCATCATAACATTTAAAAACAAATTGCATGCCAGTAATGGTGAAACATGTAGATCCTTCACTACTTATTACATCAAACATAAAATTACTGTTACCATGTTTTAGCAAAATAAATATTTTATTTTATTTCATAAACTCCGTCAGTTAGGGAATCATAATATATTTGTGATATATTTTTTCTTTTCAATTGAGTGATAAATTATAAAGATATAACGCAGTTTAGGAGTGGGGGCTTGTGACATCACATATTGCGAAAAAGTCACACCACTACAAAACACTGTGACGTCACACGGAACTTTAACGTGCCACATCTTTACCATTCTTTGTCTAATTTTCAAAAGAATAAGTCTCCAATATTTTTTGATTATCTAACTAACTGATGGACTAATTATATTTTTTTAGAAAACTATCTGATAAAACTTAGTTTTGATTAAATAAATAAATATCAGGAGTGCTATTTTTAAAAAATGGATGAGTTGAGTAGTGAGTTGAGTTAGCCCCAAAATAAGATCGAGAGTTGTGTTGTGGAATATTATCTCAATGATAAATATGATATGTGGGATATCCTAACACTACTTAGCCTGATTCTATAGACTAGACATGACTAGATTTGACTACCAACTTGACTAAACCACACTGTAGGACTGAAGATAGTAAAATTAAAAAATAATATAACCATAAAGGATGTGTATTCAGAGCCGAATCATTTCAAAATAATTAAAATCTATACCTATATTCGAGCACTCATCAATAACCATACATTGGTTACACTGTACGAAAGGGTGCGCGGTGGTACGAGACTTAGAAAAAATTTTGACCAATTTTTTATGTCCTATTAACACCTGTTTTTTTGATGTCAGGGTTTGGAGATCACTATAAGCATCATTTGAGGTGATGTGACCATTTTTTCTGCGGGCGATATTTTCCGAGTTACAGTCACTTTTCTGAAAGATCGCCTTAGTCAAGGAACTGACTTTATGGAAGAGTCATTACATTAGGTTAGATTATAGGTTATCTTCAGACTTCCAAAATAAACGAGCGAGCAAGTGTTCGACTTCGTCACAAAACATAAAAATTTTTGAAATTTTTATTTGCACACCCTTTCTGACACTGTCCTATACATTTTATATTTATCACCATTTTCAGAGTAACATAATCAGATATCAGTTAATTATGTATTCATTTTTTCATTTGTGTGTTATTGTTATTGTAAAAAAAAATACCTTGGAATTTTTTTCCAGAATATCATTGAGTACATTTTCCGAATTAGCCGCAGTGTCAATAAACTTGCGGCACTTATTGAGCTGAGCGTAGCAGATATAGCAGGCTGCCACGGGCCTCC
The DNA here is from genome assembly GCA_947363495.1 of Euzophera pinguis. Lineage (NCBI taxonomy): Eukaryota > Metazoa > Arthropoda > Insecta > Lepidoptera > Pyralidae > Euzophera > Euzophera pinguis. The sequence goes on from OX376182.1 coordinate 481,343, forward strand.
CGTCAGCCGTGTGCAGCTGAAATGTTCAAAACACACACTTTAAAGGTCTCCCAATTTGATTATATTATTATACGAATTGTAAAGGTATATCTTTTAAGGATCATTTGTAGCGGTTGTACTTACAGTAGTACCTGTGATCTTCTCATACAATAGCTCTAATGAACCCGTAATGGTCAACAATCGCACGTCCACCGCCAGGCAGACGCGGCAGGCAGCTGTAGCGGGTGGCATTGTCGATAGGTAAAATTCGCATTAATTTGATAATATCTTTCACGTAAACAAATGAATCGTTATCGTAGTAAATTCAATAGCCACTTTTATTCACAAAAAAGAAACAAAATCACCTACCTTATGCCACAAAAGCGTCACGGAAGTGTTGACACATTTTATGTTTAGATTTACCCCACAGTTTCGATGATTTTCCCAAAATTATATTTTCTTGTCAGGTACATCTTACGCGATTATTATTGTTAATTTGTTTTATTACTCATAGAATCAAATAATGTATACGGCATTATCGCGTTTAATTAAATAAAAATAATATTTACTAATATAATATAACTGATAAATGCAGTTAATAAAAAAAATGTAAAGAAAAATCAATAATCAAAACCTTAATCTCATAAACTGTGGTAAACACAATTTTTTGTCGATGAAAATAAATGTAAGTATGAGAAATTTATTACCACCTTTATCACTTAATTATTTTATACTTATCGGTAGCGTTCATATATGTTCGTGGGTTAATTTATTTTTGTCAAATTGCAGCGACAAAATGACATGTCGCCTGAAAAATGCATAAAAATTCCCTACTTTAAGAAAAAACAGAATATGATGTACCTAGTATTTGTTGTGTAGTCAGTGATCTTGACTTCAATTGTTACAACTTATTCGTACGTGTTCAAAAATAAATAAAATTAAGCTGCTTGAGATTGAAATAGGAAGTAAATTTCGTGATTTCCGTGTTTAGAGCTAAGTTTAATTCATGCCACTCACTAAATGTAATGTCAGAGATTCTGAAACCACTAGTAAAACTTTGTTTCAACATTCATAAATATTCATAATTAAAAAAAATAAATACGGTTCCATGTAACGAAATTTTTTAGTTCATACTATTTCTGATTTTTTTACATATATTTAGGGAATATTTAACTCCTAGCAATCTTAAAATTGCAACATAAAAATTCATGTCAAATTCGGCAATGACTGTTTTTTTAATATGGCTGTAACTAACTGTATTTAGCCAGTAACAACAAAGTTGTTTAGTCAGGCACACAAAGCTTTATGGTCTTGGTCAAGCAAGTCATAAAAAATGCCTACGTATAGTCTATGGACCGATTCTCAAATTGACTGTCTAGGACTTTTGGCGGGAAGCTGTGAAGCAGTATCGGCGCTGTAGTTTATGTTCCAAAATTTGTATTTTTGAGTGTTTGTGCTTATTAATGGTGGAGTATTAGTCGCAAAGTATTCAAGAACAAGCGTGAGTGTTGGGAAGTGATACAGTGTTCGATTTATGTGATTTCCTTGCTTGTTGCCAAAAGCTCCTGGAAATCACTAAGTGCAGTTTTTCTACCACTTCACTTAGCCTTACTTTTCCAGCTCGACTTGACTTCACTTAACTACTGACGTGACTTTAGACTTACTAACTTGATTAAACGACTTAATTTTAACTGGGGATAGGTCTTCGCAAATTTCTCTTATTAAATTATTAATTTTCAGAAATAAGTACCTCGTTCAGGGCGGGAGTAAGGGCGAATATGCTGATTTGCACGATGTTCGCGAGAGGAAGATCACATTATTAAGAGCCTTACCTTCGTTTTACACCGTGAAATTTTAGTCGTTTTGGACCCATCGTCCAATGACTCTATTCATGCAACTGAACAAATTTCCCCAAGATACATGGGTCGAAATATGGAGTAAATTTTTGGACCTTCCATAAAATGTCTCATCACGTGACCTAACTTACTATAGGAAGTCCAAATTTGTGTTTCATGTTTCGAGCTATGTTCTTTGGGGAAATTTGTTCGGTAGCATGAATGGAGTCACTGGACGATGGGTCCAAAACGACGTAAAATTTCACGGTGTATACGTGCAACTTGTGGGCTAGGTATACGTTAAAGTCTTACGGTGCTCTCCGGGTCTAATACAATAACACTTTCAGGATGCTGTTGCTGTATCTTGCTTCTGTAGTGCTTCGGGGATGTTCGCCGAAGCAGGCGTAGACTGCTTCTACACAACCATGAGAAAACGGTGTGTTTCCCTGGTGAGCAGGGTGCGGGAGAGCGGTAACTGTATCCTAAATATGATTGCTGGCAGATATCGGGGGGTGTGGTGCAGGAATGGCCACTTTAATTCTTTAATTTTTTAAGTATAATTATTTACCATACAAACTTACATATATGTTATGCTATGTAAACCATACGAACAAAATGAATCCCTGTTACTTAAAAATAAATTCATTCATTACACGTTCCACTAATACGAGCACTACTCATACTCAACTTCATTGATCATACTCAAACATATTCGTCGTCGCAAACGAAATAGTTACTGAAGCAATGAAAATTCGCATAATCCGTCTCAGAAGATTAGGTTATAAGCACGCCTCGGACACTCCATACAACAGCGGCGAGCTCGATACCAAGGCTGCTTTCCCGGACACACACATACAAACAGTTACTTAAATGTGTGAGTAAATTGTTTGCGTGTGTCGAGTGGATTTCGTGTCCGTGTAAGCAATAGATCGCCGCACTGGATCGTGTGTATACCCAGCCTTTACTACTACTACGATTCGGTCGCATACGCACGCGCGTCCATGTGTGCGTTAGTCGTAGGGTTGATTGGTTATTTATACGTATTTGCGTCATAGTCGTCGGTTACATAAGCGTCATCCTTGCATTATTTTGCTCTCGATTTTTACCCTAAATCTGCGCGGTGAGGTGCAGCAGTATTTCAGGTGGGAGGGTGTGAGTGTCCGTTTTAAAAGATAGTAGGTACTATTAAAACCCTTCAATTGATATTCTGTGGTAAAAGTGCCATGTGGGCGTTGTCTGCGTACCACGGTTTGGCCTCGCCATATTAAATTAAGATTTCAGAGGCTTAACTGGAACCCTAAATTTTAAATGTAGGACTCGTATGTCGAATGAATTCTCACCGATTTGCGTGAGTAAGCTGACAAAGCGAGTGTAGACGAGAGACAAGCACGCGGACTGCTCAGGGACCTCACCAGTGTAGCGCAACATTAAGATTAATCTAAAAACTCATTCTGGTAAGTAAACTTATAAATAACTAGCTGTTTCCCGCAGCTCCACCTGCGGTATATAGCCTATGTTACTCAGGGTGAATGTAGCTTTCCAATGGTGATTTTTTTTTTAAATCGGCACAGTAGTTTTTAAGTTTATTCATTACAAACATATACACAAAAATACATATATTTCCTCTTCATAATATTAGTGTAGATGTAGGTTATAGTGTAGAGTGTAGATAGTGTAGACTACGTCATTAACGAACTCGCACGTCAGTGACTATTTTGGCCCGTTGTAGTTAGATAGAATGATCGGATAATTATAACTTCAAATTTTAAGTTTTATTTAGTCAAACTGTGACAGGATAAGACAGAGCCTGGAAGAGAAAGAGTACTGTTCCTCTGCCTTTCTGGACATACGACAGGCATTTGACCGCGTATGGCACAAGGGGTTAATCTATAAAATAAGAAAATACCTACCACACAGTTACTTGGAACTACTCAAATCTTATCTTTCGGAGCGGTTATTTCAAGTTAAAGTGGCTGATGCAACATCCAGGCTACATGAAATAAAAGCCGGAGTCCCGCAGGGCTCGGTGTTGGGCCCAGTTCTGTACACTATCTACACAGCTGACCTACCCGTACAAAAAGGTGTGACTACGGCTACTTATGCTGATGACACGGCTATATTGGCCAGCAGCTCGGATCCTGTTTTAGCCTCAAAGACATTACAACGCGAGCTTGATGATATATCCAGATGGTTGAAGAGGTGGAGAATCAAAGCGAGTGCATATTACATTCACCCTGCGCAAAGGCGATTGCCCGCCTGTATAGCTTGACGGAACAACCTTGCCTCACAAAGAATGCGTCAAATACTTGGGTCTCCACCTTGACCTTACCTGGATAAATCATGTCAGAACTAAAAGAGAGGAACTCAATTTTCGGCTTAAAAACCTTGAGTGGCTAATCGGACGCATGTGTCTTGTCCATTGACAACAAATCGTTAATATACAAAACAATCCTGAAGCCAATATGGACTTACGGCTTACAGTTATGGGGAAGTTGCAGCAATTCTAGCATCTCGATCATACAAAGGATGCAGAATGTAATACTAAGATCAATCAGTGATTTGCCGTGGTTTATCAGGAATGACGAAATACACGATAAATTGAACATGAATACGGTCAAGGAAGAGATTCTATTAACAGTTCAAGGATATCGAGAAAAACTGGAGCGACACCCCAATCAGATGGCTGCCAAGGTGTAACGTGCGATTACCGGAAAAGACTTAAAAGAAAACATATTATTAGCAGCTGAAAAAGAGTAGAGGTTCCACCTATTGAGACGTCTGTCACGTACATTATAAACATGTAGCTTATGCTTAAGTCCTTTGCTGTACTTACGTGATAGCTTTCTCAATAAAGATATATTCTATTTTATTCTCACTGGAGGGCACACTCTATATATATAAAAAAAAAAGCAAACGCAATTTGCAACACATCTCACATTTAATAGCTGATTGCAAATAAAAAATATATAAAAAAAAATAAAAAATTTAGTCAAAAACACTATTTTATACAAATTAGCAAAAAATTAGCTTACAGCACCATAGACTTAAAAGGTATTTATTTCTATTATGAGCGTGTTTTTCTGGTTGCGTCCTCAGCTTACTCTTCGAAGCCTAGGGTACGCTGTAAGTCATGGTCCTAGATTTGGCGGCACTGGTTATTACAATTATTTACAATAGAGCGCCAGCCGTCTAACATTTGTAACCCAGACCAACAGGTACATGACTCAGGGTGTGTTAGTGGTCGACACCGTCAGATTTATTCAGGCATCTGACACAGCCTAACGACTGCCATCTATCAATAACAACCGGGACCAACGGCTTCCAAAGCACAACGAATCCAATACGGGTCGCATCTCGTCATCGCTTGACACGCGTATTCGCTACGGATACGCACGACGCGTGAGGCTATCGAACTTTCCATCAAACTACTCGAGTATAACGACCATGGAGCAATTACAAAGAGGAGATGCCGTTTAAAATGGCGCAGTGACGTGATGATTGGCGCCTCGCCGACACAAAAGTGGGCGGAGCTTGTCATTGCTCGTGCTCCATGATTGGATCCACGGCCGAAACCAAGCACCCCGCACGTCTGCCTTCCGCCCCGCGTAGCCTCACAAATACTTTCTTACAAAACGCTTATTACGGCATCTCCTCTTTGTAATTGCTCCATGATAACGACTAAACTATTCGGTCTTCTACCATACTAGTATTATAAGTGCGACGGTCAAACCGCTGAACGGATTTTGATGAAATTTGGTATGAATATAGGTGAAGACCTTGGGTCAAACATAGGCTACTTTTTGACGCAGGCGGAGCTGCGGGAAACAGCTAGCTACGTATAAATTGCGCTTTGGAAGTGGTAGTATTTATTTATTTTTATTTATTTAACCTTCATTGTACAAATTACAATTTGTAAAGCACAATAGGCGGACTTAATGCTAAAAGCATTATCTAACAGTCAACCTTTGGGTATAGCAGAGAGCTTAAATGTGGGTGTACAGAAAATACCACGGGAACGGCTTGTAAAATCTATACTTATACGAATAAACCTACACAACCATATATTTTATAATACAATAAACAATACATATACCTATACAAATAATATATATATATATATACATAAACATATAGTAAATTCATATAATATAATGTTACATAAAATACAGATGCAATATACATCATTAAACCAAGTATGGTTAATTACATTTAATCAGTTGCTTTGCTGAGCGAGAAAATGTCCGAATACCAGAGCTTTGAAACCATCGCGGCTAGAGGCACTCCTAATAGATTCGGGAAGCGCGTTCCAGAGTCTGACAGCCGTAACGGCGAAAGAGTTGGAGTAGAACCCAGTACGGTGAGAAGGAGTGGCGAGAGTTAACTTATTTGAAGAACGCAGGGCTCTTTCATGAGTTGAACTTAACAGTTGGAAGTCTTTTTTAAGGTAGCCTGGAGAAGAGGGATTATTTAAAATATTGTACAATTGACAAAGAATGTGGAGATTCCTGCGTTGACGGATTGAAAGCCATTTAAGCTGGGAACGGTATTTCGAGACATGGTCGTATTTACGAAGGCAGAAAATGAATCTGATGCAGTTGTTAAGAAGGCGGTCTAATTTGTTTAATTGTTCTTCAGTTATGTCCAGAAAACACACATCAGCATAATCAATTATCGGGATTACAAGGGCCTGGACCAGCATAGTTTTCGTTTTGATAGGCAAAAAATTCTTTAAACGTTGTAGGTAATGAAGTGAGGCAAATACCTTCCGACTAACCTCAGTAATGTGATACTGCCAGCTCAGTGTAGAATCCACGTAGAGACCCAGATCCTTGACTACATGACACAGCGAAATCTCAGTTCCACTATAGATAATGGGTTGGATCGATTTAATGTCTAATTTATTGATTTGAACACTACTTCCTATAACAATGGCCTGACACTTTTTAGCGTTTACCGAGATTCCAAAGCTGCAAGACCACTCCAGAATACTACGTAAATTGTTATTTATTAAGTCAATAGCAGAGTCGATATGATCTATATTGGTTTGTGTATAAAACTGCAAGTCATCAGCGTAGTAATGATGTGGGCACGTCAATACTGAAGACAAGAGATTTATAAAAATCGAGAATAAAATTGGGGACAGTATACCGCCCTGTGGAACACCAGCATCAAGCTCGCACCAGCCAGAAGTATCCTGCCCATTGCGAACCTGCTGCCGGTGACCACGAAGATAGCTAGTAAACCAGTCAATCACTGAAGATGAGATATTGCACCGGGAGAGGATGGCCAAAAGTATATCAATATCTACCATATTAAAAGCATTGCTGAAATCAATCAAAACCAAAACAGTAACCTCGGTATTCTCCATTCCCGCTCTGATGTCGTCTGTTACTCTAAGCAATGCAGTGGTAGTGCTATGGCCAGGTCTAAAACCCGACTGAAAGGGATTTAAGAGATTGTTATTCTGCAAATGCTCAGTTAACTGCCTGAAAGCTGAAGCCTCTAGAATTTTGGATAGAAATGAGAGGATAGAAATAGGACGGACATCACTAAAATTGATGGGATCAGGGATCTTAGGGAGAGGACGTACGTAGGCCAGCAGCCATGAAGCAGGAAAATTATGTTCTGAAAGGCTGGAGTTTATTATGTGCGTGATGACAGGAAGAACACAGGGAAGCATAGGAATTAACATCTTGCGACTTATTTGATCAGGGCCAACAGCGTTGGAAGTAATGGAAAGAATGGTTTTGGTGACCTCATCCTCAGTGACTGCGGCAAATTCAAATATCCCACCGTCAGAGACAGGCAAGGCAAGAACAGAAGAAATTGTTGAATTTTTGATGTTATCATCTAGAAGTGGCACCGATGTAAAGTGATTATTGAGATGATTTAAAGAAAATGGAAACTTAGATATATCTTTCTGCGCTTTACCTATGCCCTGAGAATTCAAGAATTTAGAAGAAAGCATAGTTACGTCGTTTCATGGCCATACGAACTCCATTGGTAATCCATGGCACAGGTGGACGGCGTATTTTGACGGCTCTTACGGGTGCATGAGTATTGTACAGTGACAAAATACAATCATTAAATAGAGAAACTTTATCGTCAACTATAACGGCGGCGAACACGGGATTCCAATCGATTCCGCATGCGTCACGCAACAAAGCTGTATTGTCAATTTTAGAGAAACAGCGAAGATGTAGAACCATGGGTTTAACTTTCGGTACCTTGATTTTGTAAGAAACGTAAAGCAAATCGTGATGAGAAAATCCAGGAGCTGCTGTTTGACCATGCCTTGCCACATTTTTATCCGCTGAAGTAATTATCAGATCGAGTAGAGTGGGACCATGGTCGGTGAAATGTGTAGGACCAGAAGGTAGAACTGTAAAGTTTACAGACTTTAAAATATTCAACTATTTAAAATATTCAACTTTAAAATATTAAATTAATTATAGTAAATTAATATCTGTAAGTAAATTGACGCCAATAAGTGATATTTATATCATTTATTGAAAATAAACAATTTTATTTCATTTATAAAGATACTAGCTTTTTCAACTAGTTTAATATCTATTGCTGTTGAGTTTTCCGTTTTCTGTTCCGAGCCGGGCAGGGAATGTTTAAATGAACTGATTTGATGTGAAGCTTCACACTGGTAGAAGTTTGAAATGCTTTATCACATACGTTACATATGTGCTTGCGTTCACCCGAATGTATCTGAAAACAACGTTAATTAAAAACTCTAAATCGGTTTCAGTGTAATTTGAATATAGAAACCTTAAAAAAATCCGCCATTTTTTTTTATTTTTTTTTTGTTTTGACACACCCAGTGTCACTCTCACAGTAAATACGAATCTAACGACGCTAAGCTTAAAACCCATCGAGCCGTTCAGGCTGCAGGGCGTGCCAAACAATTATACATACCTATTTACTCTCGAAAAACATAACCCTTGTGCGGAACCGCCTCTCGGCCTCTAACGTGGTTATTTTAAGGACCACCAGATGACAACCTGGACCAACGGCTTAACTCATCATTATTAACAGACAATCAGGCGATTCAAGCCTGCAATGTCCTAACCAAACTGGAAACAACTATACAAAGTTTGCTTCCCGTGGGAATCGAACCCACGGGTCGAAGGCCACTTTAACCACTGGACTACAGAGGCAGGGTGAGTCCCACTCGTCACCACCAGCGTTGTCCTCACTGGGGACGAATGGGTTTTTTTCTAATAAAATATCCCAATATCCCCACTGAGGACAAATGGGAAATCATTTTGGAAACATACCAGTCGTCACTCCTAATAAAAATAAAATTTAAAACCATATCTTTAGTCTGGCAATGGAGGTGTATTTGTTTTTGTATATATACATATAAATATTTAAAAAAAATCTAGCGTTTGTTTTTGTGTTTGTACGGAATCTCAGGAACTACTGGGCCCTTACCATCAACTCTAAACGCTGGGCAGAAACGAGTGAGTGAACGAGACGGCGCAATACAAGCTGTAAGGCGACATCTCGCTTGCTCACTCGTTTTTGCCCTTATATTAGAGGTGATGGTAAGGCCACTGGTCCGATTTGAAAAATTCTTTCAGTGTTGGCTAGCCTATTTATCGAGGAAGGCCATAGGCTAGGACGAAGTCGGGACGGGCTGCTAGTAGATGATAAAATACATACCAACATATGCCTGTAAAGGCCTGCTGGCGCGGTGAAACTCTTAGGGCATTGCTTGCATTTATAGGGCCTCTCCCCAGTATGCACCCTTTGGTGAGCCTGAAATAAGGCATACAGTATGTCTATGTCTTACCGCACTTAGAGTCGCTAATGTAACATAACATTAATTCTTCGTTATATTCCCGCAGCTCCGCCTGCGTCAAAAAGTAACCTATGTTTGACCCCGGGTCTTCAACTATATTCATACCAAATTTCATCAAAATCCGCTCAGCGGTTTGGCCGTGAAAGCGTAACAGACAGACAGACAGACTTTCGCATTTATAATATTAGTATGAATATGGAAGTATGGATGTCTGCCTGCGACCATGAACGCTGTAAAGTGTTTGAAACGTCAGGTGTAAATAAATAAGTAATAAACGCGATAATAAACAGTACTAAAATAGTTTAATTTAATAAAATAAAAAATATTTAAGAGACATTTTTAACTATACTGCGTAAATTTGCACTAATGTGTTCCCTTTGACGGAAAATTATTTGATTTGAAGAATTTACTTTGTCATTAACTTCCCCGAGTGCGACTGTTAACTGTACACATATATTTTGCATTCTTTAGAAATATTCTTGGCCTTTCGCTTTTTTATTATCTAGATAGGTAAAATTTCAGCCTATATTTGGGCTCACGTGCGTGACCCGCCCAATCCAATTTCAGATACATCATTTTTTGTCCGAAAAAACCGAGGGCCTTTTCGTCGGTCACACCTCGGACACTCCACACAACAGCGGCAAGCGCGATACCTATTACGAGTACTACAAATCGGTCGGGAACGCACACGTGTCAATGTGTGTGTTACTCGTAGGATTGGTTATTTACCGTGTCTGCGTCATAGCCGTCGCAGTGCCCGGGCGGCTGAAGCGTAATCCTTGCATTGCTTTGCTCTCGATTTTTACCGTATATATAATAAATACGTGCAGCCCACAAAATTGTTATAAAAGGGTACTTACAATGAGGTAACTTTTGTGTTTAAATCCTTTGTGACACTGCGGACATATGTAGCTGTTCTCACCGGCGTGCGTGATCTGATGATGAGCTAGTTTGGTAGAATTCTACAAAAAAAAAAAAAAAACATATGCTCTTAATGATTTCCTATGTTTTCGCGATTGTTACAAATTAAATTAAACTCGACAGAAGACTGGATGCTGTGAGCCAATATTGACCGCGTGAATCGGGATAGATTTCAATAAAATCAGGGATTTCATCCCCATACCTTGGATCCCATGTTATCGCGTACAGTACGCTTCAAACGGAATTTCCTCCCTCGTACACTGCGATTATGGAATGAATGCCATGGTTTTCCCTAGTGACTATAACATGGGAGCCTTCAAAATGGGCGTGAAAAAATTCCGTCATGGTCCACACCAAGACATTATGCTGAGCGGATACTATTTTGGTACATATACAAAAATACTTTTAATATTCTTTTGTCAACCTGTAAAATAGTTATTAATATCAGAGTTTTGTTATGTATCAAATAAAAACTTTTTCTTTATTTTTTCCTTCTTATAAATTATAGTGACCACATACAGAAACCATGAAGAAGAAATAGCTAGCAACCACGGAGTAATAACAAAGAGGAGATGGCGTATCGAGAGCTTCCTTACAAAAATTGTGTGAGGCTACGCGGGGCGGAAGGCAAAGTGAGGGGAGCTCGGTCTTTCCTTTTCATAATATTAGTGTAGATATTTTGAACATTAAAAACGGACACAAATTTTGCGTAACACTAAATCAATCCAATAAATTCGAAAATATGTTATTTACATACGTTTATTGTGATCCCACAACAGCACAGCATTGAAACACTTAAACCTAAATGGTTTAAAATATTTTACAAAATATTCCAAGCTAAAACGTAACGTAAATTAGAAAAATAGGAAAAACTTTAGAGCTCGCTCCACGTCACGCATCTTTCACAGTTGAACGAAAAATGACGTAAGCCACGCGCACTTTCGGCGTCACTGCGCCAATGACCGTAACGGTGCACCAGTCGATACGCCGTCTCCTCTTTATATTTGCTCCATGCTAGCGACTATGCGCGAGGCGACCCACAACCGACCGGATATCCTTTCCCGCAGTGCTCGCACACGCAGCTCACAACGCCGCTGCGTTCCGAACTCCCGCTCTCCATCACGAGCTGCCCCGACCCCACCACCACGCTCCATTTGCGAACCTTCGACTCGACTTTCTCACGTTTTTCGAGCACTTTTTTCTGTTAAATGAATTTAAAAATATTTACATTACAATCAATCAATTGGGTATTCAACTAAATTTATTTTTATCAATCATATGAAACATTTCACTACGAAAGATTTTTCAGATCCGTTCTTAAATAAGTAAGTTTATAAGCATTTGAAATTCGGTGGAAGGGGAAACTGTCAAAGTGACGTCACTGCCACTTAGTTTCGTACGTACAAGAGAGATAGCAAGAGGTCCAAACAACGCTCCCACTTTTCTTCTTGAAAAAACTTTAAAATTCAATTTTAAAGTTTTTTCAAGAAGAAAATTTTTATTAATTAATTACTGCCTTAATTATCAACCAATTTTGTTGTTGTTTTCAGAATCGGTTATTTTTTAGTGTACATATTGTTTCGTATGCAAATATTGCCCAAGTATGAATACAGTCAAGTAGCCTATTCAATACAAATACTCTTTTTAACACATTTGCACGTAAAGTGGCTTTTATTTTGCTGTACTTAGGACCTTAATAGTACATAATCGCACTAGTTAAGTTATGGTTTCCATGGTTACGATACTAATTTCTGATAGTGTGCTCACCCTCTGATATACCCGCCTGGGTTTCTTCTCTTCCCCGGAGTGATTTAAATCATAGTGATGCTTAAAATATGTCGAGTTTGTGAATTGTTTGCCACACTGAAATATAATAAAACCCTTTAAGTAGCGCGATTCAGTAATTACTAGCTGATAGACAAATCACACAGATTGTGTTAGCCCCAAAGTAAGTTCGCGACTTGTGTTATGTTAAACTAACTCAACGTACTACTCAAATACATAATCATTTAAGACAAGACCCAGGGCAATCAGAAAATATCATTTTCCATCTTGAACTGACCGGAGATCGAACCCTGAATAGCAGGCAGGCGGTGTTAACCATTACGCCACACAGGTGTGTTAATTATATAGGAACTCTTTATTGTACATAAAACATTCAAATTATATAACAGGAAAAGAAAGTGTGCACAAAGGCGGACTTATCCCAGAATGGGATTTCTTCCAGTAAACCAAGTTATTCAAAGGGCTAGAAATAAAATTTCAGGTCGTCATTTTAAGATATTACAACATATGTTGGTCCTAAAATACATCCTTGTGGTACCCCACAAAATTGATTTACCCTTTAGACTTGCCCAAATGGAAACTAAGAAAAGAGCGGTTTCGGCGCTGTATTTTATTTTCAAAAAAAGAAGTGTTTATACATAATAATAGTAGATTATTCGCATAGTGTTCGAGAACAAGAGTTGTTGGGAAGTGATAAGTTCATAACAGCGTTTTATAAATAAATCTCGTATTTGGAGGTAGTTCGCGTAATCTACCTGTTCGCAGAACTAGTAGTTTTTACTTTTTACTGGCTAAACACGAAAGTAAAGGCCATATATAAAAAACACACTTACTTCTTGACATTTAAAAATTCCGTGACCCATAACGTGTTCCGTAAGAAGCTCAGTAGTTTCAAAATGGTCACCGCATTGCAGACATGCCATAGACTTACAAATATGGCGGACCAGAGCATCCATAGTGTAGAAACGAAGGGTACATTGTTCACATTTGTACATGTTAGGGATTGCTTTCGAAAAGTGACGTTGGACCAGGTGGTATTTGAGGAGTTGGTCGTTGTGGAATGAATCACCGCATTGAACGCAACTTGGATTTTCGCAACCTAAAAAAAATATAATTTACACTTTATTGCGCCAAGAAAATTCAATTTTAAAACAAATAACCATTCTTTCTACATTAAGTTGAAACATGTGTCTTAAAAAAATGCTTAAAACCATGTCTAACCCTGTTTAACTTTAGACTATAGATAAATGTAGTTTTATGGTAGTATTTTTTAGACACATGTTTAAGAGGCGTCTAAATTTTTTTGTAGTAAGACATAATAATGTACAAAGGCTTCCAGTCGTTTTCAAAATACCCCAATTCATCTGTCCATCTTTTTCGCATGTTCGTTTTGTTAAAAAATAATTTTAGTTCAAATTAGAGTATTTGCATTGTACTTACCGTTAACAGTAACATGTCTCATCAAAGCCGTCTCACTCTTGAACCTTTTATCACATTTCTCACAGACCTCCGGAAATTCTTCAGCCATGTCATGCCGCTGCGATTTATGAAACAGCACCCCTTTTTTACCAATAAAAAACTCCCCGCACAAATCACACCAGCACATTTCCGACCCATGTTTTAATCTAACATGCGACAACTTAGATGTTGACTTTTTGAACACTTGATCACAATACTCACAATTAAATTGTTTACCTTTATGAAAATCCGAATGAAAAACTAAATTACTTTGATAGTTTGTCTTGTAATCACACGAGCGGCACGTAAACAGCCAACTGTGGCTGTATATATGGTCTCTCAACTTGTTCTTTCTTTTAAAAACCCAGGTACAGATATCGCAAACAAATCTATTTTGTTTATAATTATGATTTTTTTTCACGTGACGTTCTAGAACGTTTGAATCTGTGAACCGTTTACCACAATCGCGACATACGCATCCCGTTTTTGTTATAATCTTTTTCCTTTCTTCGATTTCTTTTATTTGTTCATTGTAAGATAGTTCTACGAAATCAAAACCAAACGTATTAGCAACATCCTTTACATTATCTGGTTCAGCTAACTTCGTTACCCTTTTTTTTGCTTTCGATGACAATTCATTTTTTACTTTTGTCAATTTAGGAGCTCCTTTTATAATTATGTTATCAGATTTTATTGTTTCGTTTAAATTACTCACGAATATATTACAAGGTTGAACTTCTGTCTCGTTGATTTCAGATTTTAGGTTTTCATTTATTGCTAATTTATGTATAGGTTGGTTTACATCATTAGTTACACATGTGTTATCAAATTCAAGAAAGAGTGTTTCTTTTTCATCTATAGCTTTGTCTACACCATCTGTTACGCACGAATTATCAAATTCATCAAAAATCATTTCTTTTTTATCAATTTCAAAATAATTTTCAATGTCCGTTTGATTCATATCGTTCTGCTGTTCCACAAAAACTGTTTTTGGTTCAATATCGACTATAACAATGTCTGTTTTTAAGTAGTGCTGTTTAAATTCTGGACAGTTTAAAGTTAAACATTGGTAATATTCCTTTGTGACCTGAAAATTATTTATTTATTTAAACTTATAAAACAGACGGATTACAGCTGTAAATACTACACTAGCAGCCCGGCCCCGACTTCGCCCCGGCCTATAGCCATACTCAATAAATAGGCTATCCAACACTAAAATAATTTTTCAAATCAGACCAGTAGTTCCGAGATTTGTGTGTTCAAACAAATAAAAAAATTACTCTTCAGCTTTATAATACGATTCTATACTAAAGATAATAATCAATTATTTTTGATGAAACAAGTCTCATAATCAAAATGATACATTAATAATTTTACATACATAATAAAAATTTACATTATTCAAGGCATACTGCCAAGTGCTTTACACGTGTAGGTTATGGGTCAATTATACACAGAATGCACACCTGCGTATCCAATACAATAATGGCTTGAGGGCGCTGTTGGGGTTACCGAGACACTGTTCTGCATCAGGAATGTTTGCAGAGGCTCGTGTGGATACCTTCCAAGCCATAGTGCGGAAAAGGGTGGCCTCCCTGATGCGGCGTGTGGGCGCTAGCTCCAACAGCCTTCTCAAAATTATCGCTGGCAGGGTGGATGGGCCCATTCTTAAACACTGGACCCAAATACATTTAGACAAGTAAGTAGTAGATAAGTTACTAACATAGTTTTAGGACCATTGTTACTAACATTTAATATGGATTTTATGACTGTCCGAAATAAAGAGATTTATTATTATTATTATTATAATGTGATCCACTTTTCATCACCTTCTTCAAAAATGGTTCGGTTTCCGTAATGAAGAATCACAAATGAGTACACGGTTCATTAGGTTTCTTTCAGTGAGCTCGCGAGGTACCCAAATATCGAGCTTTTTTGTGTACACAGTTTTTTATTTTCATAACAAAATTGAATAAGTTTTATTATTTTCTCTATTCGATTGACTGGTAGAGAACACTTTTAGCATTGTTTAAGTATGTTAACTTGTGGTACAATAAAGTTTTAATAAATAAATAAAAGCATAAGGCTATGATTATTATTTCACTGCTTAACCTTTCTGATTATATTATTGTTTTCTTTTTTAAATCTTTTCTTTCTTTTTTTTTATACAACTAAGTAGGCAAACAGGCGTACGGCCCACCTGATGGTAAGTGGTTACCGTAGCCTGCAACACTAGAGACGTCACAAGCGCGTTGCCGACCTGTCCGCTATCAGCACAGCGACCCCTCTGAAGCCTGGCGACCCTACTCACCAGCAGGAACACAACACTGCATCACAGTGTTATTTGGATACTCCTTACAAAATGTCCTCACTCTCTTCTTAAAAACTTTATTAGTAAAAATAACAATATTTACCACATGCCCTTCCCCCTGAGCAAAATGCAATAACTGATGTGCCTTGATACATCTTGTTTTGAACTCGACAAACTTATGGACAGTCCGGAGGCAAAATGAACAGAGATACAGCGGGAACCCGTCCATTGGCATGACCTTAAACAATATTTAATTATCACAGAAAAACAAACGGTTACAAAATGAAATACAATAAAGTGCATTTTAAATATGTTATTTCATTAACAATACATCATCATCAATTCTATCTCTTTCTGTATAAAAAGGAAGAGGATATCTTTCCTTTTTCGTCCAAGCATGTTTTCTTAGTTGCGTGAGAGCCTAGGGTACGCTGCAAGTCATGGTCCTATATTTGGCGGCAGTGCTAGGCTCGGCTATCGCACTCCTCACGTCTCACGAAGGTTGTTGTTTCAATACTTTGACTTGATAATAAGTATTCGCATAGACTAATGGTTGACTGGTAGAGAATGCCTCCCCCATTGTTATAAGTGTTTGTACTAAAGTTGCAAATTTATGTATTCAAAAGTAGTAATTATAAATAATTTGTATACTATTGTCTATCCACAATTTGTATTTGTAGAACAATAAAGTTTTTATAAATAAATAGACCATACCGGAATACCAACAAGACTTGTGTAAGCCTGAGCAGTGGTGCTGTGGTGGATGTACGAAAATTTCCCGTCCACAGCAAGGCAACCGCGACACACCATATTATATTGCATTTCTTCGAATGGAGACCACTAAACACAACTGGTTTCACTCATAAATTATGAGAAATCATGGATTTCATTTAATGTTTCCAAAATATTATTAATTTTTAAATTGGTCTTAACATTTTGTCCACTGTTCGTTCCGATCCGAGTGACACTTGGCAGCATTTGACAGTGACACAGATATTTTCAACATTGACATATGACAGCTGACTCCAGCTTTTTTAAACGTAGTTTCCGGCCCTGGATACTTCATAGAAATTTAAAGATGTCATGTTTTCGCGATTGGTTGTTTTTATACATTGTTCTCTCGCTTGCTCAATTGTTTATCTCCTGCTATTAGAGATGATAGTAAGACACCAAGGCCCTTACTATCTATCACCTCTAAACGCAGGGCAGAAACGAATGAGTGAACGAGATAGATAGATAGTAGCAATACAAATTTCAGGGTCGGCAATGCGCTCGTGACATCTCTGGTGTTGCAGGCGTGCATAGGTTACGGTAACCACTTACCATCAGGTGCTATTTTTGAAAAGTGTGACTCACGCAAAATCGGTGAGTCGAATAATTTTTGTTCGATATCAAATGATTTTCGATAACGAAGGATTTTTGTTCAACATATATGTCATACTTTTCAAAAATAGGGTTCAGTACTTATCTGACAACCACTCTATCGACAGCCCTAAAAATCCCATAATTATGTTTATTTTCAAGATATACCTGCTATGTCGAATCTTTATAATAAAACTTATAATAGCATCATAGAATAGATAATAGTATACTAATGTATGTAATCTCTCCTCAAACCATGAAGAATCACCTATCATCCTCCTCTCGCTGCATGCCCAGTCACCTGCACGCTCTGGGACTTGCACGAAGCAACCGACAATGCCTTGTCGGTGGCGGAGTTTGGTCTTCAGAAGTATAATAACTATCAGAGTCGACTTACTAGCAAAAAGAAGTAGTACTAATTGTACATACTTACAGTATTTTCAAATCTCTAAGGAGCGTCACGCTATTTAATGCCCTTTCAAATGCAGGAAGTTGATAGGTTGATAGGCAAGGTCTATGATTCTTCAGCAACCAATCAGCGCTACTTATACCGCTGTTTAAAATATGTAGGCGTGTAAAAATAGGCGAAAACCCAATGGCCCGTGGGTTTCCATCGTATCTCGCTTACACTTGTAGGAAGAGTGGGAGAGTGTCACTATTTTTTTTTAACTGTCCTTTAATCTTATCTCTACATGAAGCATTGAAACAGAACGAGTGAATATTTCTTTCTCGATGGTGCATTTAGCTCCTCGGGCTCACGATCGCGTACGAATTTCTTTTAAATTTTTGCTTTGTGAGCAATTGAGCATAGTAAAATTTCACGAAATTATGTTTGTTTGTGTGTGTAATAAATTCCCACAGTCATAGTTTATGTGATTGTAATCTTGGATATTTTCAAGTAAGTATATATAAAAAATGTAATTATATCTTTTCCTTGTGTGTTTTGCATGTGTCTCTATATAATTAACTGTTGCCCGCGGCTTCGCCCGCATGATCAAAAGGGATTTCCAATGAGGTTTGATTCTCATTATATATGACAGTTGTCTCAGGATCTTCTTTTTATGTATTTAGAAGATTACTACCCCATCAGATCCCAATAGGGATTTATAGTATATCACATCCGACACGTCAGATTTTAAAATACCTAGTTGTTATTCTTGTAGTCAGCAACTTACTACCATACTTAAATCCCATGCCCCTCATTCAGGGGCTGAATTCTATAAACCTTAAAACAGGTAACAAATCATTTATCAAAACAAATAATCTTGTGAAGTTTCGACTGCAACGGACTAACTGATCTCCTTCCCCCGAACATACCTACTTTGAACATCAGTTACCCCAATAGGGGTCAATTTTTAAAAATTCTTCCTTAGCGCACACCCTGATATTTTTTTTAATATTGAAATGACTACGATCCCACCTGATTTAAGTATAGTTTAGTTGAGTTTTTTTTTTATTCCAGTTCTAAAAGAGGTCCCTTTCTTCCTTTAGAACTGGAATTCTAAAAATACTGATACCGGTATTTATTTATTCATCAAAAGAAGTTTTTAATAACACGGTCTAATTTTCATTACAGCTTAGGTGGTGCGATTTCAAAACTTTTTGTTTAGTTTAGGTACCCGCTGATTACAAAAGAAGCTGCTTGCTAAAATAAACAGAATCAATGATACACAACATTTTCCCCTTTTACGGGTTAAGCAAAATATCGTAAAATAGGTATTTACTTAAATATCATAAGAAATAATTTTGTGAAGTTTTGTATAAAATGGTCATATTCCATACATGTTTGGACCCTATTTCACCCTCTTAGCAGGTGAGTTTGGAAAAATATTTACTGAAATTCATTGACGATCAATGACTTGAATGAATTTAATTTAAAAAGTCAAGATTTAGCTATTTAGATTTTATGAATCCCCAATAAGATGTGCATTAGGAAAAAATCTTGATATGAACACCTTAATCTCAAAAGAACCCAGATGCCTAATTTTATTGAAATCTCAGTGATCGCGATCAAACTTAATGCGTTAAGTTTTGCTCTTTCAGACTCTGTCCCCCTTTTCCTCTTTTTAGAGGGTGAATTAAAAAAAAAACCTGAACCAGTCATTTATCTAAAGAAATAATCTTGTGAAGTTTTGAATGAAACTGACTAACCTAATCTCCTTCCTTCATACAACTTTGGACACTTATTTGACCCCCTCCGAGGGTGAATTTTGAGAAATCCATTCTTAGTGCACCTCTTGACTAAAACAGGAACCCACATGCCAAAATTCATTAAACGATCAGTGATCGTTTAGGTTTTGCCTTTTAGGCGTTTGCCCCCCTTTTAAGAGGGTAAATTCAGAAAAATTCTAAAACAGGTTTCATTTATATAAAGAAATAATCTTGTGTAGTTTCGCATGAAACGGACATCCTAATATCCTTACCCCATACATACTTTGGGTTTGAATTTTGAAAAAACCTTTCTTATCTGAGCATTTATTTATTTATTTAAACTTTATTACAAAGAATGTAAATGGCGGACTTAAAGCCGTGGGCTAGCATTATGTAATAACATAAAACTTCTGTCGAAATTTCACGTTTATAGCTTTTATGGTTTAGGCTGGGCGTTGATGAATCAGTCACCCTTGTTCTTTTAAATACCTTTATAGGTAGATTACTTTCAAAATAGCTTAAAATTCGGTAATTACATATCACGACTAGAGAGCAGATTAATATTCTAATATGTATTTAAGTATATATTTATTTAACCCTTCTGAAATAAGGGTATTTTTCTCTGTGCTAATATCTTAGTGTTATTGTAGCTAGCTAGATACACTTATGAAACAATTATAATGAAGTAGTTTAAGAAACTGTTGCTTATCAAGGATTATTTATATACTCGTGTGATCTACACTAATATTATAAAGAGGAAAGATTTGTATTTATGTGTGTATGTTTGTAATGAATAAACTTAAAAATTCCTGTGCCGATTTCAAAAACTCTTTCATCATTGGAAAGCTACATTCACCCTGAGTAACATAGGCTATATACCGCAGGCGGAGCTGCGGGAAACAGCTAGTTATATAAAACACTAATATTGTAAGAATCCTTATTATGCAACTGTTTCATAAACTACTATTATTGCACCAAGAAAACATTTTGAAACCCAGACATATTAATAGATATTTCATATCTGTCTTTTTTTTTACTATTACACTTGGTTTGCCAGTGGGTGCAATACATTTAATTCTTAATTGAATACTTACATTAGGTATTTCTATTTTATTACAAATAAAGATGAAGTTAAAAAAAATGGTAATATATATTAATATTTTTTTTAGGCTAGGTAAATGTCGTCGGCGAAGATTTTACCTGCAGCATGTCGGGTCTGCCTGGCGGTGGACGTAAAGCTATTCAACATCGGCTCGTTAAAAAAAGTATATCAGACACTCTCTGACACATCTGTAAGTAATTTGGACAAAATATTGTTAAAATATCATAAAGTCGGTTCCGGTGCGGAACAAAACCTTGTTTTTTTTTAGATATTCTCTTTAAAAGACTTATTTTATTGAAGACTATAAAACACCTGTGCACTGCAGCTGTGGAGTAATAAAATTGAATATTCGGCAAAAAGTAGCAACAAAAATACTCTAGCTCTTAAAGTATAAAAAAAAAGATTTTTAAGTAATCACATAGAAAATTATAACTACTTTGTTGTAAAAACTTAATGTAAAAAATACTTTTAACCTACAACTAATATATAAGGACATATAATTAGGAAAAGTAGTGCAAAGTGGAGACCTACAAAACTTTTTAGTGGTTTCTGACCTTGTGCATAAATTTCTGTAGATACTTATTATTTACCTAGGTTTAATTTTAATAAGATGGAATAAACTCTATCGACAAGAGCCCAGCTCTTAAATTATTACATATCTATATACAAGATGGAAGATCATAGTCCACCTTTGTACCTCACTGTATTTGTTAATCTGTTTCTGCATTGTTTTCTTTTTGGTGCAAATAAAGAGTATTTGTATTGTATTGTAAGATCCCTTGGTGGACATGCATACCTAATGAAAAGAATATTTCAGCTGCACACGGCTGACGGGAGGCCCGTGGAAGCCTGCTATATCTGCTACGCTCAGCTCGACAAGTGCCGCAAGTTGATGCTGACCTCGGCAAGGGCAGAGAAAGTTTTGGATACAATATTTGATAGTCAATGCGAGGTAAACATTTTGAGTTCAATTATTTTGGAAACAAGTGTTATTATGACGGAATTACGCACACCAGAAACGAGTAAGCATTACATCTTGTATTGCGCCATCTCTTTTACTAGTTAATCGTTGCTTCAATATATCATAATGATGGTTTTTAGAAGTGCCAAACTACTAAAATTAATAATTGTAAACATATGTTTCGTTATTAAACATTTGGGAGCACCATAACTAAGATAAGCGTGTTAAAAATTGTTTTTTTAGGTTTCTGGGAAAATATTGTCAGAAATCCGCCAGGCTACCAATCTTTGTGGATCTCTAGCCAACTCTAAAACTGAATATTATGACTTTAAAACACTGGACCTTTCTGTTATCAATACCCAGTCAGAATTATATTTTCCTGGCTCAGACGAAATTATCGATTTGTCAGATGGTGAGTGAAATAGACTATTTTTATGGGTCTAAGGCATGGAGTAATTATATAGGGGAGATGCCTTAATAAGCGTTTTGTAAGAAAGCGTTTGTGAGGCTACACGGGGCGGAAGGCAGACGTGCGGGGTGCTTGGTTTCGGCCGTGGCTCCAATCATAGAGCACGAGCAACGACAAGCTCCGCCCACTGCAATGTCGGCGAGGCGCCAATGAGTACGTCACTGCGCCATTTCAAACGGCATCTCCCCTATATAATTACTCCATGGTCTAAGGTAAGTGCTTCTAGTATGCACCTATATACATTTACGTTTCTTTTTTGGTTAATATTACACTTGTAAAATTTCGATGTAACAGTATTACAGATTAGTCTGATGAGTAAATATCACTTTACACAATACTTAGTGTACAAAAAAAGCAAATTATATAAAGGTTCAAAAGTCCAACGTGGCAATGCTGCCAGCTTTTTGGGCAATGCCAGCTGCCGCAATGTAACGATTTGAATTGCGAACTACATAACTTGTAAATATTAGTTTATTCGTTAAATTAAACTATTTTAATACGGTTTTATCGCGTTTATTACTTATTTATTTACACCTGACGTTTCAAACACTTTACAGCGTTCATGGTCGCAGGCAGACAAACATAAGAAAACATTAGTTTATTCGTTTATTTAGCATATTATATTTTCTTTTATTTAATAACTTTGTTACTTTCTTGCAAATTAACTGTTTCTTTCTTTTAATTTTACTTATCCATGTTTTTAGTGATAGTGATTCTGAATTGCTACTCTAACACTAACACCTTTATGTACTACCTATGTTTTCACAAATAAATGATTTGATTGATTGATTGATTGATTCAGAACTAGCCACAATTGACGAGATTATCAATGAAACTAACATTAATAATAATGACGATAAAACTCAGTTGGAAAGCCTTCGAGCTGAAACTCGAGTGGAAGACCTTCTAAAAGGTATGTAACATACTTTGGAATAATAATTTATAGATGTAGTTTTTTTTTTTTTTTTTTTTATAATTCTTGTGCCACCAACATCGTTGATGCCTATATTAACTGCGCCTGATTTATACAAGTTCTCGCATTTATACCTCTCGTAATTCCATACCTCATCCTTACCTTTCATACTTTCATCTTTTGCTCTTAATATGGGTGGGTCTCCCATCTACCTTCCTACTCTACACTACTGTTATCTTTAGTTTTTTACATGCTTATTGTCTAATTGGGTTGGGGTAAACAATACACTTTTATTTATTTTACTATAGATGTAGTTAGGTACTACTGCCTCCGTGGTGCTGTGGTTTGCCGTAGATCTGAAGGTCGTGGGTTCGATTCTCACGGGAAGCATACTTTGCTTAGTTGTTTCCAGTTTGTTTAGCACATTGCAGGCTTGAATCGCCTGATTATCTAATATAATGATGATTCCGTGCTTCGGAAGGCCGTTAACGTTAAGCCGTCCATTGGTAGAAAAGTGACCGGGCGTCGGAAACATAAAAATATGGCCATTAAATTTACTATGAAAATTATTTATAAAATACATTCCACATGTAAAACACTTTTCAGATGTTTTACAAGAACCACAAGTATACGAGGTGAATAATGAAACTAACAATTCAGATACTGACGTCAAAAGTCAGTTGGAACATCTTCCAGCTGAGACAATGCAGGGAGATGTCACAAAAGGTATATTAAGGCTGGGAATGTGGTATGTATGAAAACTGCGCATTCTTCGCCTTTGTTTTTTTGTTTGTGTTTTTTGTCTCTGTAGATTCTTCAACTCCTTTGTAGGAACTTGGAAAAAGTATACTTACAATTTTTTTACCTTGTATCCACAGAAAAAAACTGGTAAAAGTGCCATGTGCAGGCTAGTTAAGCCTCTCGAGTCTTAACTCAGTATGGCGAGTCTTAAGTTTGGCACACGTTATGGCATTTTTATCTGATCTTATTTCGGTGCTTGTACCCATCGGAATCAAAAATTGTTTGTAAATGAGGCTATAAAATCAGACATACTTTCATGTTTGAAATTTAGAAGATTTAAAATCATAAAATGGCTTCAAAAATTAAAATAAATTTTAGCAATCAGATTTTTATTCCAGATGGCGTCACTGCTCCAACAGCAGGGGGTGAAAAGCAGAAAACAGCTGAAAAATATGTACCTAAATCAAATCTTAACAGTTTACGAAAATGTGATAATGAGAAACTACACGAATGTAATATTTGCCGACGTACTTTCAAAACAAAGGAACATTTGACAAGACATTTAAGAACACATACCGGTGAGAAACCTTTTGAATGCGATATTTGTCGTCATCAGTTTTCTGCAAAGTATTCTCTAAAAACACATTTAAAAACTCACACGGACGAGAAACCTTTTGATTGTAAAATTTGTGAACGTAAATTTAGAAGAAAATCCCATTTAGAAAGACATATAGGAACACATACTAGTGAGAAACGATTTGAATGTAGCATTTGTAAACAACAGTTTTCTTCTCTAGCTAATCTTAAAAGTCACTTGAAAAATCATGCTGACGAAAAACCTTTGGAGTGTAAAATTTGTAAAAAAAGATTTAAATCAAATCATCATTTGAAAATTCATCAAAGAATCCACACAGGTGAAAAATTATTTGAATGTGATGTTTGCCATCTCGGTCTAAGTTCTAAGACTGCTTTTGAATGTAATATTTGCAATAAACGGTTTATTGTAAAACCTAATTTGAAGCTGCATTTAAAAACTCATGCAAACGAGAAACAATATAAATGTTCGATTTGTAATTTATCATTTAAAACTCGGAGCCTTTTGCTTTCTCACAGAATCACGCATACAGGTGAGAAACCAACTAACAGCAAAGATCTTCGTAAACATTTAAATAAATCAATGTATTCAGAACTGTATATGAAAACCAATTCAGACGTCAGACCATATCAATGTAAAATTTGTGATCATCGAAGTAAAGTGCTCAGTAATTTGAAACTACATTTAATGAAGCACACAGGCGAGAAACCTTATCAGTGTGTAATGTGTCTTCAAGGGTTTAGATCAAAATCAAATCTTCAAACTCACTTAAAAATTCATACTGGTGAGAAACCTTTCGAATGTGACGTTTGTCACAAAAAATTTATTACAAAAGATCGGCTTAAAGTTCATATTGTAATACATACAGATGAGAAACCGTATGAATGTGACATTTGCCAAAGTCGATTTAAACGAAAGTTTCTTTTAAAAAATCATTTAAAGGTTCATTACAATGTGAAAACATTTGAGTGCAATGTTTGTCAACGTATGTTCTTCACGATGTCAAATTTAAAAGAGCATTTAAAAATACACATAGGTGAGAAACCTTTTGAATGTAATGTCTGTGGTCATCGTTTTACTATCAAAAGAAATTTAGCACTTCATCTAAAAAATCATACTGGCGAAAGACCGTATGAATGTAATATGTGTCAACTTACGTTTCGCGAAGCATCTCATTTAAAAATTCATATGATAGTGCACACTGGCGAAAAACCTTTCCAATGTGATATTTGTAAAGGTCGATACTCAAAAAAGGCTTATTTGATAACTCACATAAGAACTCATACAGGCAAGAAACCTTTTGAATGTAATATTTGCAAGCGTCGTTTCAATACAAAGTACCATTTACAAGTCCATTCAAGAGCTCATTCTGGCGAGAAACCTCATGAATGTAATGTTTGTAAACGAAGATTTAGCGACAAAAGTAACTTGAATTCTCACTCAAGAGTTCATAGTGGTGAGAAACCTTATCAGTGTAACATTTGTCAACGTTTGTTCAGTCAAAGTAGTAATTTGCTTACTCATTTGAAAAGACATAAGTCAGATAATAATAATGATGGATCTTAAATTAGCCATCATTATATTTAGTTGTTCTCTAGAAATAAAATTTGTCCTACTACTAATGACGATAACAATATTATAAATGCAAATGTCTGTTACGCTTTTACGCCTACACCGCTAGATCGATTTGTTGGATTAAGTATAATTCTTTTATTATATGAATTAATATTTCAATTATTATGAATAAACATTTTATTATAAAGAATTAACATTTAAAATGTTGTATACAGTCAGAGGCAGAAAATGTGACACATAATTACTATATTCTGTAATCTGTGCCATTAACATACTTGCTGTAATGCCTGAGGGCCGGAAGATCAATTAATATGCCCCGACTGCACTTAATGTTAAGAATAAAAACTTTTGAAAAAAAATAATCTTCTATTCATTTACTAGTTGCCGACTGGGCTCTTCTGCCGTTCCCGTGGAAATTTATTTGGGAAACTACAAAAAAATATATGTAAGAGGCAGCCTGCCGGCGCTGCCTCAGTCCTCAAGAAATATAAAAAGTAAAATAAAATATGATGAAACAGTTCAAAGGCTGCCATCTAGCGATAACATGCGTTCAGAAGCGATGAGGTTTAAAACATGCATCTGAGACAGGTTTATACACCTGTTTCGTTAAATTTATGGCATTTTTGTTCAAATCAAATAATTTATTTCTAATAATGATAGTAAATTATAAGAAATAGCAGGCGCGTCATTTGCGTTAGCCTTCCCTAAAACTATCCAAATATTAATATTTTAAACTTCGCCAGCCCGACAAAGATTAGGAAGCACAGAAATAAGATTATGTAGAAGTGCCAAGGGGGCTACCTCCGTGCCAAAGTTAAGCCACGCCATAATATATAAATATTAATATATTAAATCGAGATCAAGATGCTTAAATAGCCTGTACATGGCATTTTTACTTACCATATCTTATTTCTGTGGGTATAAGTACCATATGTGAGCCAGTTAAGCCTCTCGAGTCTTAACTTAATATGACGAGGCTGAACTGTGGCACGCAGACATAGGTAAAGGCCACATGGCACTTCTAACTTATCCTATTTCTGTGTCGGCCCCTGAACCTACATACTTATTATACCAAAAATATCATAATCTGGGTCAGAAACTGGCTAAATGAGTCTAGTAAAAGCCATACAAGAAAAAAAGGCTGAAGTGTCAAAGTCATATGTCAACTGCACCGACAGCCAAGAAAAAAGATGGTCCGCGACGCGCCTTCCGTTCAAATATCGTAAAATACGTAGGTACCTAGTATCCCTATTTAGTTTGTGTTCAAATATTTTGGTTTGATTTTATCGACATTTCGTCTTTTGTTCCGCAATTTCACATTCATTTATTTTAATGTAAAATTGTTAAGTTTACTTTTTGCAAAACGAACGGTGGCTTGTTCGTTAATAATAACGGGGACTAACCGCGCGTGTTTGAGAAGTTCAAAGTCATTGATTCTAAGTTTGTTTCTCAGATATATATTTAGCTTTGGTTTATTTGTTAATATCCCAAGAAATTAAGTTTACAAAGTAAGTATTAATCTTTGATTATTTATATCATATATTTACATACCAATCCTTCGAATATATTTGCGAATTTGAGCACTTTTAATAGGTAGGTTAAACCCTATATGCTATCAAAAAAGTAATTAGTTACGGCAGTGTACTTTCAAACCTACGTAATATTTGTGTTTTGTTGTCTGCTATATCTGGAATTATTATTGTAATAATTGTTTATTATTACCTATCTTTAACAAAACACAAGTAAATAAAATGCAAAAGCTTATTAAAAAGTACAATGCAAACAAATAAATTAATAATGGCGGACTTATCCCACTTAGGGATCTCTCTGTCAACCACCTAGTGATAAGAGGACATGCTTACGGGATAATTTAACAAATAAATAATAATTATATAATAGTAAAAAAACTTTATTCATCAGACCATAGATCCATAAAACAATTAAAATAAATTAAAAATCATTTTGCATTTATTTGATGTAATTTTTTTCTGTACAGCCCCAAGGTCAAACATAGGTTACTTTTGATGCAGGGGGAACTGCAGGAAACGACTAGTAAATGTGAAAGTCTGTCTGTTACACTTTCACTCCCAAGCCGTTGGACTGATTTCGATGAAATTTGATTTGGATATAGTTGAAGACTCTGAGTCAAACATAGGTTACTTTCTTGCTGCAGAAGGAGCTGTGTGAAACAGCCAAAATAGTAATAAAACAATCATTTTTTTTTTTTATTTAAACATAATTGTACAAAATACAATTGTATAGCAAAATTGGCAAACTTATGCTGAAAGCACTATCTAATAGTTTGTCACTTTCCAGGTCACAAATGTTTCAATAATTATCAACATTGGCCCCAGAGTTTGTCTATAGGGAGTCTTGTTTAGAGGCCTGACCACCCCCAATACCAAATGTCTTGAGGCCTTCCCGCAATCATGGCTAAGGTCAAACAACAACTGGTAAATGTTGACTATAAGTTGGAATGTGACTCTGAAGGTATGTATGAAAAATTTGATTTATCGTGTTCCCGTCATTTCCATATCCAGTACATTATTATATCTTCCCAATTTTCTCAGTATTCTTCATTTTCCGTCTAACTGTCGTCCCGTCTTCTCCATGTTCCCCGTTGTCTTATCTTCTCAGTCTTCTTCGTCTTCCTCATCTTCTCCATTTGCTCCTGTTTCATCATCTTCCCGTCTTCTCTATTTTCTCAGTCTTTTCCATCTTTATCGTTTTCTTCGACATCTCTAGTTTTCCCGTCTTCGTCTTCCAGCCTTATCCATTTCCTTTAACTTCAATATGTTCTTTTCTTCTCCATTTTCTAGTTTGACCCGTCTTCCTCATATTCTCTGTCTTCTCAATTTTTTTCACCTTCTTTGTCTTCTCGTCTTCTCTATTTCCCCCTTCGTCTTCCCGATTTGCTCCGTCTTCCCGTTTTTCTCCGTCTTCTCCATTTTCCTGTTTTCGTCTGCCTGTAGTATCTTCTCCATTTTCTCAGTCTTTTCCATGTTCTCCATTTTCTCTGTTTTCTATATATTTTTTCCCCTTCATCGTCTTACCGTCTTCTCCCTTTTCTACGTTTTCTCCGTCTTCTTCGCATATTTTCTTTTAATTTTGAAGTATTATTATTTCTATGTTGGCGCGGCGACCCAAAGTGTTCTTGGCCTCCTTTAATAAGGAAACTATTATTATTTCTAACTAAGTTGGCCCAGCGACCCAAAAGTGAGTCTTGGACACCATTAATAAGGATATCCACTTTGATCTATCCTGCGCTACCTTCTGCCAGTCGACATGCGTATGTGGGTTTGCTGAGAAGACGACGACCGGTTCCACAATTTCTACAGCTCTGTACTTCGCACTTGAATAAAGTGATCTTAGAATCAGAATCAGAATCATCTATTTTGCTTATTAAATAATACGGTTTAACTAATCTGCTTTTATGTACATACTCAAAAGTAAAGTAAAATGTATATCCATCTATCTATCTACTTTTGGGAGGCGAACCCGCGGGCATCAGCTACTAAAACTAACTTCTTGCAGGCAGCACTTCGCAACTGTTAATAAAAAAAGAAGTAAAGACAAACATATTTGGGACTTCTAGAAATGAAACTGTCAACGATCGACCTGAATGTCGTATTTGTAAAGTCAAATTTAAAAAACACAGTGCACTAATAAAACATTTGAAAACACATTTTGGCGAGAAACCTTTAGAATGTCATGTCTGTCTAAACCGTTTCACTAAAATGTGTTATTTAAAACGTCATTTAGAATCACACGCTGGTGAGAAACGTTACAAATGTGACGTCTGTGAAATTCACTACTAGTACTAATTTGAAAAATCATATTAGAACTCATACTGGTGAGAAACCTTTTGAATGTTATTTCTGCCAGCGGCGGTTTAGTCGGAAAACCATAATGAGAGTGCATATAAAAACGCATACGGGCGAAAGACCATATCAGTGTATCTTTTGCCAAAAAAGTTTCATACGAAAAATTCATTTGACTATTCATGAAAGAATACATACAGGCGAGAAACCTTTTAAATGTAGTGTTTGTGACAAAGGATTTGTTTACAAAAGTAGTTTGAAAGCACATTTAAGAGATCACACTGGTGAGAAACCGTTTATGTGTTCTTTTTGCCCAAATCAATTTAAAATGCCTCATCATTTAAAGAGCCATGTACTAACCCATACACGTGAGAAATCTTACGAGTGTGATGTTTGCAAATTTCGGTTTTCATTGAAACAGCATTTAAAACTTCATTTGAATATACACTTTGGTTCAAAGCTTTTCGAATGTAATGCGTGTCAGAAACGTTTTTTGCGAAAAGAAAGTCTACAGACTCACTTAAAAACGCATAATAACTTGAAATTATTTCAGTGTAATGTTTGTGAATCTAGATTTAATCACAAAAGCTCATTAACTAAGCATTTGGCTTTACATACGGGTGAGAAACCTTTTGAGTGTAGTATGTGTCAACGGAGATTTTCTAATAAAGGTAATTTGCGCTCTCATTTGAAAGTACATATTGGCGAGAAATCGTTTCAATGTGATATTTGTCAAAATCGATTTATTACTAAGTGCAATTTGTCAAAACATTTAAGAACTCATACGTTTTGAATGTGACGTGTGTCAACGTCGACTTAGTGATAAGAGAACTATAGTCGGTCATTTAAGACAACATAACGACGAGAAACCTTACAAATGTAAAATTTGTCCAAAACGTTTTGTCGATAAAAACAGACTACTAAATCATTTGAAAACTCACACGGGCGAGAAACTTTTTGAATGCAACGTGTATCAACGAAGTGTGAATGAATGTGATTTTCAACAATAAGTTATTTGGACTCTCATTTGAAATTGCACACCGGTGAGAAACCTTTTGAATGTAATGTTTGTCAAAAAATGTATATTGATAAGCATAGGTAATTTAAACATTTAAGGGGAACAGTTATACCATTCGGGAAATAAATCCTACAAATTTATTGTGGAGCAAAAGGAAATTTAGAAATCAATTTTATTTGTTAATACGAGTACCTTCAGGGACTTATAAAAGTGACCCCTTTTCATTATAATAAACACAGCTGATCGGGTCAGTTTCATATTCCCCTGACTGTACATACATTTTTAACCAATGGCCAAATTTTTACGTAAACTGTTAAAAATTTTACACCGTGAAATTAAACGACTTTCAATAGAAAAAGTAAGTGAAAACTGATAAAAAAATTCAATTTATCATTTCGTGTAGATTACATTGTCAAACAACCATGCACACCCTTGTGTCAGAGTTGTTCGGAACCGCCTCTCGGCCTCTGACGTTTCCTTTAACGACCACCAGATGGTAACTGGGATCAACGGCTTAATGTGCCTTCCGAAACACGGTATCATCTTTATTATTCAGACAATCAGGTGATTCAAGCCTGCAATGTCCTAACCAAACTGGAAACAACTAAACAAAGTACGCTTCCCGTGGGAAATGAACTTACGACCCCAGGGTCGAAGGCGAACGCCTTAACCACTGGACCACGGAGACAGTAACTCCCATACAAATCGAGTGACAGGATTTTGTATGAAAGGTCAAATCGAGTGACAGGATTTTGTATGAAAGGTCGAAAAATTATTGTCAGTTGGCAGTTATTTTTTTCTATTGCAAGTGGTTTAATTTCACGGTCTAAACAAATTGTAAAAATTTGACCAGTAGTTGAAAAATAACCCTGTTTATTATGAATGGAAATACTCATAAAAAGTGATGTTGAATCCAAAACATTATTGCCGATATGTTTTTAGTTTTTAATGTAGTCGTTAACAATGCATTGAAACAGTTACAAACAACCAAACGGTTGTTTCACGCAAAAAGAGCAGCGACAATTAGTGGAACTACATTTTTTCAAGGAAAAATTCCGCTGGACGAAAACACTAGCTCCGTGCTTCGGAAGACACGTTAAGCCGTTGGTCCCGGTTGTTGTCGAAAAATAGCAGTCGTTAGGCTGTGTCAGGTGCCTTGGGGCAGCCTGAAAAATTCTGACAGTGTTGGCCACTAACACACCTCGGGTCATGTTCCTGTTGGTCTGGTTTCCCTGTAAAAAGGGTTACGGAGGTCAGTCGGCAGTCGCTCCATTGTAATAACCAGTTCCGCCAAATCTAGGACCATGACTTACAGCGTACCCTAGGCTCCGAAGCTTAAGCTAACGATGCAACTAGGAATACACGCTAGGATGATGATGATGAAAACACTAGCGCCACTCCTAGCGTTTTTGTTACGTTTTTACGTTTTGTTAAGTTACGTCGTCAGCTTACTCTTCGGAGCCTAGGGTACGCTGTAAGTCGTGCTCCTAGATTTGACGGCACTGGTATTACAATGCGTTAGTTTTACGTGAAACGACCTATAGATATATATACTTCTTCTATAGCTGTTGGTTAAAATGTTTTAAAGGAGTTTTTTTCTTTGATGACGTAGATATCGTATGTTGTACAAAATTAACGAATTTATTTTTAGAACCCTGGAATGTTAATGATGGGTGTTATGTGTATATGTTTTGTTCTTTTCTTCAATAGTACTATTTTTGTTAAAATTTGTTGAGATGATATAAGGTTCACTTTCGAATGGAGATGTTTCTGAATAAAACACTGTGTGCTTTGTACGAATGTATTGATGCGACTGAGATCACATAGAAAATGTACATGCTTATAACTGGCTGGACGATATGGCGAATTTTAGGTACATATCTTTACTACTGAGACAACATACCGCCCACCAAAAGAACTGTAAGTTCTTTTAATAACAACTTTAACATTGAAAATCATGCATAAACTTTAACACACTACCTAATTTGACAAATGGACTGTATCTAGTTCATTTAAATTAATCAATATCTACAGGCAATGCACACAACTTAGTTACACATCTTCTCACTACACTATCACCGCTTTTTACACTGTAAACTCTAGTCAAGCCGTCCTGACCAGGGTGCTTGTCTACTATACGACCTAGCTGCCATTTCGCAGGAGGCATATTATCTGCTTTAATCAGTACTATATTTCCCTTCTTAAATTCCTTCTCTGTTTTTAACCATTTAGGTCTCTGCTGCAATCTCGTTAAGTATTCCTCTTGCCATTTTGTCCAAAAATCTGTCATTATTTTTTGTATGTGCTGCCATCTTGAAAGACTACTCACTCTGGCGTCTTGTGTGTCATAGCTTGGAATGATCATTGGCGCTTCCCCAATCAAGAAATGACCCGGTGTGAGCGGATCTAAGTTGTCTACGTCTGTATCATCAATAGGACTTAGAGGTCTAGAATTCAAGCACGCCTCAATTTGGCATAGCACAGTTGCTGTCTCTTCAAAGGTCAAATTGCTGGTAAGTACTCGACGTAAGTGGTGCTTTATACTCTTCACGCCAGCCTCCCATAAGCCTCCGAAATTCGGGCTATAGGCTGATATGAAGTGCCACCTTGTCCCTTCGTACACAAGCTTGTTTAAAATCTGTCCAGAAAAATCCAGATTGGCCTCTTTCCATGCTGTTTCTAGATCTTTATTTGCCCCAACAAAATTACGACCTTGGTCGCTCCACAGGTTTAAGCATTTGCCTCGTCTAGCGGTAAATCTTCTGAAGGCGCCAATGAAAGCTTCTGAAGTTAAGTCTCCAACTAATTCCAAGTGAATAGCTTTGGTAGAAAGACATATGAATATTGCAATGTATGCCTTGCTTGTTTTGGCTCCTCTTCCTCTAGACCATAGTACCTGTAAAGGACCGGCAAAATCTACACCACTGTTAATAAAAGGTCTC
The DNA here is from genome assembly GCA_947363495.1 of Euzophera pinguis. Lineage (NCBI taxonomy): Eukaryota > Metazoa > Arthropoda > Insecta > Lepidoptera > Pyralidae > Euzophera > Euzophera pinguis. The sequence continues at coordinate 515,095 of OX376182.1, forward strand.
GCTGGTGTTACCCTTGGCTTGGGTAAATCTCCCATGAGCTGTTTTTGAGCTACAGCATTATATCGAGCACACACCATACATCTGTGATTGTTCAATTTTATTAATGATTTTGCTCTAATTATCCAGAATTTTGTTCTCAAATAGCTCATCATCAGCTGTACTCCACCGTGTAGCGTTTGTTTGTGGGCGTCGTCAATGATAAGGGAAGTAAGTTTATTTTTATGTCCCAGAATAATTGGGTGTTTACCATCATGATTCATGTTTGCGTGTCTTAATCTTCCGCCCACCCTGAGAATGTTGCTTTCGTCTAAAAATGGAGTAAGGGACTTTAAACTACTTCCTTTCTTTAATTGTCCTTTATTTTTCAGAGTCTCAATTTCATCTTCAAATTCTTCCTTTTGTACTAGTTGTATACATTTCTGCAGTGCTTCGTCTATCTCCTTAGTTGTAAGTGCCCCTTCTGGGCTTTGATTCTTCTTAAACATCAAAAACCTAATGCAGTATGCAATAGTTGTAGTTAATTCTTTCAGGTTATCAAAATCTTCAAATTGTGTTGTTAAGTGTTTATCTTCTTCGTTGTCTATTTTTAGGTTTGTCTCTATTCTCTCTTTCTTTGCTTCTAATTCTGTATCTAAATTGTTTGGTCTAGTGAAATTAATGTTTTTCCCTGTCAACCAACCAGGACCTTTCCACCACAACTGACATTGTTTTAATTCAGATAGTAACATGCCTCTCGAGGCTATATCTGCTGGGTTGTCTTGCGATTTTACATGATGCCATCTATTCTTGTCTGTGTTATCAGTGATTTCTATAACTCTATTAGCTATAAACGTCTTCCACTTGTTAGAATCACCCAGCAGCCACGCAAGTACTATAGATGAGTCGGTCCAAGCATATATTTGGTCAGAAGGTATTCTCATAGCGTTCGAAACGTGCTTAAGTAATTTAGATAAAAGCACCGCTCCACACAACTCAAGTCTTGGCAGAGATATAGTTCTTAGTGGTGCAACTTTCGTTCGGGCAGCTATGAGATCTGTTGTGATACCTCCTGGTGTAATGACTCTGACATATACTACAGCAGCATAAGCACGCTGAGATGCATCGCTGAAACCATGCAGTTGAATCTTGTGCCTCTCAGTGTCTTTTGTCTGTACCCATCGGTTGAATTTTATCAAATTTACGCTGTCAAGATCTGATTTTATTTCTCTCCATTTTTCAGCTAGTGAAGTACCAACTTCTTCGTCCCAACCAAGTTTTTCGTGCCACAGCTCTTGGATTATCATCTTGGCAAGGACAATACTCGGAGCTATCCACCCAAGAGGATCAAAAAGTTTTTGCACATCAGAGAGTATACTCCTCTTTGTAACAGTTGATGTATTTGTGGTCAAGTTGAGTTTATACTCCAGCTCATCGTTTCTTAGATTCCAGGAAATTCCAAGAGCCTTGACAGTACCGTCAACGTTCAGATCTATAATTGCATTGGATGATCGATCTTCAGGCTCAACAGATGTAATAAATTCAACACTGTTTGATGACCATTTCTTAAGTTCAAAGCCACCTCGCTGCATCATCTCTCTCAGCTGTTCCTTCACTTCTATAGCTTCTTCTACATTATCTTTTCCAGATAAAACATCATCAACATAGAAATCGGTAAGTGTTACATTTGCAGCTAGTGGATAATTTTCAGCTTCATCGTGTGCCAACTGTCTCAAAGTTCTCACTGCCAGGTAAGGTGCAGCAGCAGTTCCAAAGGTAACGGTAAGTAATCTATAATCTTTTTTTTCAGCTTCTTCATCTTTTCTCCACAGAAACCTCTGGAAATCCACATTCTTTCTGGTAAGTAATATCATTCGATACATCATTTTCACATCAGCTGTAAAAGCAACTCCGTGCATTCTCCATCGCATGATAATACTACGCAGATCTTCTTGCAGCACAGGTCCAGTGAGTAACTCATCATTTAACGATACTCCATTATCGCCTTTACAGGATGCATCGAAGACGACACGAGTTTTTGATGTTTCTTTGTCATCTCTTAAAACAGCGTGATGTGGTAAGTAAACACTCTTTGTATTTATCTCTTCTTTAGGTACTTCTTCTGCATGATTTAAATTTATATATTCTTCTATTACTTTTACATACTCTTCTTTCAATTTCGGCTGTCTTTTAAATCTTTTTTCTAAATATTGTAATCATTTCATTGCTATGTTTCTTGTGTTTCCATTTTGCGATTGTGTATTTTCTGTCTTGAATGGTAAGTTTACAACATATCTTCCTGTATCATCTCTTGAGTATGTTTTCTTATAAATTTCTTCACATAATCTTTCATCTTTTGTTTGTTTTCTTTCAGAATCGGTGTCAATTTCCCAGATGGTCTTCAGCATTTCTTCCATATTGATTTGTGTATGCATCACTACTACAGAATCTTCTTGTTTTGTATTATTTATTTCACCAAACAGGATCCAACCAAGTAGAGTCTTCTGGGCGCATGGTGTGCCAGGAGGGCCTCTTATAAGTTGTTCTTCTATAATATGTGAGTATTCTTTTACACCAAGCAGTAAATCGATGGATCCGGGTTGGAAATAATTTGGATCTGCTAGTGATAGCCCTTTTAGATGTCGCCAATTACCAACGTCAATTGTGTGTTGTGGGATGTTATTGGTGAGTTGCTTTGACATTACGTAGGCTCGTATGCTTAAATTCGTATCCGAATTCCATCTTGGTGCAATTTGAACTTCAACCACTTGTGATATGTTAGTCTTCGTAGAAGCTACTCCCACAACAGTTCCTCGTGCTGGTTTTCTTTCCAGATGCAGTAATTGAGTCGCCTTCTCGCTGAGAAAGTTCGCTTGCGAGCCTGGATCCACCAGAGCCCTGAGCACAATGGCGTGCCCTGTTTTGCTCCACACTGTTACCATTGCAGTTGCCAAAAGTGCTGTATGCTGTTTCTTCTTACTCACATAATTGGACGCGATCACTGTGTTTTCCTTCTCTTTCTCTTCTACGCTGGAATGCGTCGGTGCGTTAGGTTGCGATGAGTTCTGAGATTGGCCTAACGATCGACCGTTGTCATACTTGTGTTCGTGTAGTAGAGAGTGATGACGCCGGTGGCACACACGGCATGCAATAGGTATGCGACATTTAAATACCTTGTGGCCAGGGAGCAAACAGTTGTAACATAAGTTGTTGCTAGTCACGTAGTGACTTCTTTGTGTGGGATCCATTTTCGTAAATTCTTTGCAGTGACACAAAGTGTGTTTCTCCTTGCACATGAAACATGACTTATCAGTTGTTGTTGTTGTCGTAGCATGGTATGAACGTTCTCTTATTGTTTGTTGTCTTTCTTTTGATGTGAAAGAATATGGAGTAACGAGTTCTAGTGTTCGAAATTTAGATTCCAGGAATTTCTTCAATTCGCTCCAAGAAGGTAAAGTTTCTGAATTTTCTTTAAACGCGTACTCCTCCCATTCTTTATGGGACTCCGAGTCCAATTTCTGTATCACCAGAAATATAATTAATGGGTCCCAGGAGTCTGTAGACACGTGCAAGTTATTTAAACTATTCAGGCATTCGGTAGTAGTATCGAGAATATTTTTAATATGACTTGCGGATTGAATGGTTAACTTCTTTTGGTTGCATAAGCGCTTTAACAGAGATGTTACTATGAGACGTTTATTTCCATAGCGGCTTTTGAGAATATCCCATGCTTGAGTGTAATTATTTTCTGTTATTTGTATATGTCTCAATAAAGATTCCGCCTCACCGGTGACACTAGTTTTTAAGTAATGCAATTTTTGTACCTGGCTTATGGATGGATTGTTATGTACCATTGACTTGAATAAATCTTGAAATGTTGGCCACTCTTCGTATTTACCGGAAAAATTTGGAAGTTGTATTTTGGGTAATTTTACGTGCGAAATGACGACGTGACGTCACTATTAGTTTGTTCCAAATTACCTTTATTTATTTTTATCAACATATCCTTTAAGTCCGCCTTTAAGCACAGGTAAAGTTCTTCTATAGTAAAATATTCTTCTTTAATAAAATAATTTAATTGCAATCTTTCTTCTTTCCGGGTGCATTTATTTAAGTCATGATGTGCTTGCTTGAAAGTGTTCCAATAATCATCTATGCATTTAATTCGCGCTTCAATATAACCTGACGTCAACCGTTGTTTTGGGCATTTCCGAAGATTTGTTTGTGTCTTTTGTAATAACAAAGCCGTATCTTCCAATATATTTAGTAATTGTTCACTTGTAGACATTTTCTTATAAATGTATATGCTTTTAAACAATAAATTCTAATCCAAAATCTTCCAAAGGAAAGACAACGGTAGGCGCGATGAATATTGTTCGTAGATGAATGCAATTTATCTATCAAAAGTTATAACTCGATAGGTTGTTTACGTGCAAACATGTACTTGAGACCGCTTCTTTTGTTCTCGGACCACTGCAACTGACCACTTTAACGAGTTGTCTATCCGGTTCGATTTCGACCAAATGTTGAGATGATATAAGGTTCACTTTCGAATGGAGATGTTTCTGAATAAAACACTGTGTGCTTTGTACGAATGTATTGATGCGACTGAGATCACATAGAAAATGTACATGCTTATAACTGGCTGGACGATATGGCGAATTTTAGGTACATATCTTTACTACTGAGACAACAAAATTAATAGCTTTAAATTGAATTATTTTTTTTGTTTTTTTTTTTAGCGAAATATGTAGGTAATTATTATTTCGTTTATAAATAAATATACTTTATTTCTAAATTTACTTAATTAAAATGATAAGCAGTTTTGTATTTTTTTGTTATAATTAATAGTAACGAATTATATTTTTTGTTAAAAAAATATAAGTGTTATTTCGTTGATAAATAAATAAATTTTATTTCGAGATGTTTTCTTTGTTTCTTGCATTTCTGAGGCTATGTAAATTTTTTAACCTGTATTTATTTTCAATTCGGTTCCATAGTTCTTTTATTATTCTGATCCATTAATCAAATCCATCAACGGATCACATTCCGCTGTTGAGTACACTCTAAAGCATGATGGGATTATGATAAAGAACGGTTCTGTAGTTAAATCAAAATATTATAATTTCAAAAAAATCATGATATCATCAAAAAACTTCCATCAATTTTAATCTTTGATACCTTTTCAAGTTGCTTGCGCTCATAGTATATTTTTCCAATGTCAATCGACACCTTAAGTGTTGCGGCCATTGTAAATATTGTAGTGATATTTTTGGTTTAGTGTACTTGATTCCCCTGACGCAATTTACTTTTATGATTCAGAATATCAAAGGTTGGCTGTTCGGTAATGCTTTTAGCGTGAAGTCCGCCTATTGTGATATACAATTGTATATTTTGTACAACAAAGTTTAAAATAAATATGTCCGTAAGTATTGAGGAGCCACATCAGATTTTCAATTGAAACATTGCGTTATTTGGTAGGTGATGAAATAATTATGTATTGTAGTTATGGAATTTGTAGTAAAATATATAAAAAGTTATGACCATGTAAAGAAAAGATAATCCTTTCTTGAAATACTTTGTAGTCAATACCAGAGGTAAAGAGATTTGAATTGGATTGACAGCATACAGATAACCTGTATGCTGTCAATCCAATGCATAAAAATATGAGTGGTGAAAATTGCATTTAATTTATATTATTCAAACAAACTATTAAAATAGAGAATAGGCTATAAACGTAAATGTTGTTTCTTTGCTAATTTAATTTCAGAGCAGCACACTGTTTTATTTAATTTATTCAAAATATTAATTCATCTTATAACCATTTATAGGTAGCTCCTCACGCCTGACGTCAGTACTGAGGCGCCACCTGAAAACGCATGGAGGGGGCAATGAATGTTTTTGATTTTTTTCTGACACCAGGGTGTAAATTGTCGATTGACAATGTAACCTACACAAAATGATGAATGTTTTTGATTGTTTTTTATAATTTTGTAGTACATTTTTAGGATCCTACAAAAAATATGAAACCGAAATAAAAAAAGATACGAAGGTTTGAGGCTCCTCAATCCTGACGACGTCTACAAATAATTAATCGACCGTACTGAACTGAGATCGTGACGTAATTGAATTTTAAATAAACCAATATGTTAAAACCACAGAACAGATTATTTAAAACCTTAGACTATGAATCCAATAGAATATATACGAGTATAGAAAACCCCGTGTTCGTATTCTCATTCATCTCTCGTAATTGTAACATTACAATTTCTATTAAATATCTACCTTTCAGATTTCTATCTAATTTAGATATTTGCGAAAAATGGCTTAAAATGGTTGGCAGAGAAGAATGGTTTTCCGAAATATATTCAACTATATGTAGTAAACACTTTCAATACAGTTTTCAGTAGAGCGAGAATCGGCCACTGGTCTTAAAGTTAAAATAAAGTTAATTAATATCCACCTATTCGAAATAGAGTCGGCGTGTTCGTTAAAAATAAAAATACTAAAGTAGCATGTTTATGTAATTTATCCTAAATTATCCCAAAAAATACTGCATACTTAATTTGGCAATGTTCTCACGTTAAGAAAATCGATCATAGCGATGTCGACATTGCTCGGCTCAGCACTATTTGACAGGGCACACATGTCTGACACACCCACACAAACAGTTTACAAATTCGTCTCGTTTCTTTTACTAATCAGCCAATCTATTGACGTAGTCAAAAAAATTCTAAATCTATGGTTAAAACAGAGAGAATCTATGGTTAAGACATTTTGTAAGGAGTAGTCCGTCTGAAGAAGTACCTCCACCCTACATAAGACCTCCGCCAAATAAAACTGTGATGCAGTGCTGTGTTCCTGCTGGTGAGTAGGGTCGACAGGCTCCAGATAGCGAAGTGCTGATAGCAGACAGGTCGGCAACGCGCTCGTGACATCTCCAGTGTTGCCGGCGTTCATAGGCTACGGTAACCACTTACCATCAGGTACGCCTGTTTGCCTACTTAGTTGTATAAAAAAATCTGATTTGGCTCGTCAATCTTTATCCTTACAATAATATATATCTTCGTGATCGCCAGGACCGCTAGTCCGACGTTGACTCACCAGGGTATGACGGATCCGCCTTTAGCCAATAGTTTTTTTGTTTCTATTTAGTAGGTAAACAGGCGTACGGCTCACATGATGGGAAGGGCTTACCGTAGCCTATGGACGCCTGCAATACCAGGAGTGTCACGTGCGCGTTGCCGACTATCGAGAAACCTTTTCATACCCTTTTCGAAGAAATTTTGTCAGCTGACCATTGCTTCAAAAAATGAAATTAAATTGTTATTGTATGTACGTGGGGCGCACTATAAGTTTCCGGAATGAATATGAAAAAATACTATTAAAGGTACAAAATTAATTTATTGTTTTTCAAAATAATCTCCCTTGGCGTCTTTTTCATTCGATGAAACCAGTTTTGAAAACTTTTGTGCCACTCCTCTGTGGTGACCTCTGAAACGTGTTTTTCATACTCCTCGACAGCCTCTTCTGGTGATGAAAATCGTTGACCGCGTAATTGGTTCTTAATTTTTGGGAACAGAAAAAAGTCACAAGGTGCCAGGTCGGGACTGTATGCAGGATGACTCATGAGTTCTACATTTTTCGCCTTCAAAAAGTCGTTTGTCTGTCTGGCCGTGTGAGAACTAGCATTGTCGTGGTGCAGGATGATACGGCGTTTACTGTTATTTTTACGGAGTTCGTCAATAACTTCCGGCAAACAAATGGTCGTGTACCAGTCACTATTCACTGTACGACGATTCTCTAAAGCAACAGTAGCCACGTGTCCAGTTTTATTAAAAAAAGAAGCAATCATCCGCTTAGATGCACTTTTCACGCGCGCCACTTTGGTTGGTTTCGGCTCATCTTGAAAGACCCATACGCTCGATTGCTGCTTTGTTTTGGGATCGTAGCAATAAATCCATGTTTCGTCACCTGTTACTATGTCCCACACCAAATTTGACGCACCTTCGTTGAATCTGGTAAGCATGGCACTGCACCAAGTGACGCGGTCCGTTTTTTGAGCCTCGGTCAAGTTGTGTGGGATCCACCGCGAGCACAGCTTTCTCACACCCAAATGTTTGTGTAGGATTAATTGTATTTGACTCATGCCTATTTCTAAGGATGCGCGAATTTCATGGTAGGTCACATGCCTGTCTGTTTCAATCATACGGCGCACATCATTGATGTTTTTGTTGGTCACAGCGGTGGACGGCCGACCATCGCGAGATTCGTCACTGAGATTGATACGACCACACTTGAATTCTGCAAACCAGCTATAAACAGTTGTCTTGCATGGTGCTTCATTGCCAAAAGCTGTTTCAAGCCGAGCGATGCTCTGTTGAGCTGTCAAATTACACTTAAAATCGTAGAAAATCATACTACGAAAATTTTCCCGAGTTAAATCCATGTTGATGCAGACACACAATTTTTTAAATGGCGCCACAAGGTAAAAACAAAAGACAGTCAGATGAAACAAACTGCATTCTACAGCCAAAGAGTTCTATTTTCAAATGTTGCAATAAATTTTTAAATCCTATACGGGCCGTGCAAACATCCCTCGTTCCGTTGTTGAAGAGAGTCGCCAAAAGCCTGTGTCTGAAACTGAGGCAGTCTTGGAAAAAGTAGCCAATTGGGGACACAATAACCTTGTCGAATTCAACCCCTTGAAGACACAAGTTTGCGCATTCACTGCTAAGAAAACCCCCTTTGTTGTTGGTCCTCAGTTCCTGGGCACGACCCTTTCCATCAACAATAAAATTGGGATCCTTGGCGTTGACATATCTCATGACGTCCAATACTCTAGTTATTTGGAAGATAAGGCAAAGCTGGCATCTAAAAAACTGGGAGTTCTCAATAGAGCAAAGCAGTTCTTTACTTCGCAGCAAAGGCTACTACTATACAAGGCGCAAGTACGGCCACATATGGAGTACTGCTGTCATCTCTGGGCCGGAGCTCCCGAATGCCAATTAAAGCCTTTTGACTCCATTCAGAGGCGTGCTATGGGAATCGTCGACGATCCCAAGATAACAGGCGGTGTGGAGCCACTGAGCCAAGACGTGACTTCGCGTCTCTATGTGTTTTCTACCGCCTGTATAATGGGTTGTGCTCCGAGGAACTATTTGAGATGATGCCAACATCCACCTTCTACCATCGCACCTCTCGCCATCGACAGGGGATTCATCCGCATTCTTTAGAATTCAAAGGATCGCGTACGGTGCGTTTTAATAAAAATTTTCTCCCACGTACGCTAAGACTGTGGAATGAGCTCCCCAACATGGTTTTCCCAGATTTATTTTTATTTTTAAGAGATTACAACATGGGGTCTTTCAAAAAGGGCGTTAAAGGATTTCTCAAGGGTCGGCAATACGCACGTGATGCCCCTGGTGTTGCGGGCGTTCATGGGCTACGGTGACCACTTACCATCAGGTGGGCCGTATGCCTTTTTGCCTACTTAATTGTATAAAAAAAAAAAAAAAATATTGTTTATGTAAGTGGCCAGTTCCGGAAACTTACAGTGCGCCCTATGTATATATGTATGTAAAATCTTTATTGTACAGAAAGAACATTGTTACAACGAAATAGATCACAACCAGAGGCGGACTTATCCCTGATAGGGATCTCTTCCAGTCAACCCGAAAACGAAAGGAAAAGAAGAGTACAGAGAGTTATTTTTCAAAATAACGTGTTTTCATTACATATTTGCCTCAATTTTACTTATCTAACTTAACTTACCGTTTCCCGCTACTCAGCTCCTGTTAAAAAGTAGCCTGTGTTTGACCCCGGGTCTTCAACAATATCCATACCAAGTTTCATCAAAATCGGTCCAAAGATTTAGCCACAGACTTTCGCATTTATAATTAATTACTAGCTGGTTCCCGCACTTCTGCCTGCGTCAGAAAGTAGCCTATGTTTGACCCCCTGTCTTAAACTATATTCATACCAAATTTCATCAAAATCCGTTCATCGCTTTGGCCATGAAAGCTTAACGGATGGAATTGAAATAAGAATCGATTTTTGCTCACGTTTTCCTCATGGACCAACTGATATGCACAACTAGTTGTATCAATAGAAATATTTTTTTCAAATGAAATGAAATCGTTTATTTTCAATATAGGATATAAATATCACTTATTGACGTCAATTTACATATATTAAGTTTACCACAACTTCCAAAGCGCAAGTGGAGAAGCGGCGCCACAAACTCCACTGCAGCATTTTCTTCAAAACGTCAATTTACAAAAATGAAATAAAACTTTTCATAACTAGTTAAATAAACGAATTCACATGTTTGTCAACAAATTATTCCTAAATATTGTTTAAACATTTTAAGGCAAGTTGTGTAGCATTTATACCTCGAGCTTCTCCGTGCTTTGGAAGCCACGTTAAGCTGTTGGTTTTGGTTGTTATCGATAGATGGCAGTCGTATTGTCAGATGCCTTTAGACAGCCTGAAAAAGCTGACACCCATATTCTTAAACCTTCACTTAAACTCGACTCAACCTTACTCCACCTCATTGGTATGATTAGTTGTAACAAGCTTCCTTGACTTGAGATGATTTCTCATTGGAGGTGAGTATCGAACTATCAAATATAAGGTTGGTCGAGAGGTACCTTGAGGCGTCCTTGAAATGAAATAAAGTAGATAAATTACGGGTTTTTGCCACTTCATTTTATTTTTTACTCTATTCTTTTGTAAAATTCATTTTTTGGGTTTAAAATTGTTATTATAATCTCATTGGAGTTTGCATAAGCAACCAACTAAAAATGTCATTTTCAAGGAAAGTTCGAGGACTTCCTTAAGGCTCGAATGAGTTTGAGTGAAGGACGTTCTTAAGGTTATGTTTAAGAATACGGGTGTGACAGTGTTGGCCACTAACACTTGGTCATGTTCATGTTGGTTTAGTTTCCCTATAAAGGGTGAGAGGTCAGACGGCAGTCGCTCCATTGTAAAAAATGCTGTCCGTGAGATCCGAACTACCTATCCGTAAAGAAAATACGTAGAAGAAGAACGCAGTCATCTATATTCAATAAAATTTGAAGAAAATGAAAATCAATACGAAATTTTATGAATATTTTATTTAAAAAACTTATAACCCACATTTATGTAACTAAAAAATCCTTAAATAAATACAGTTACATCATGGACTTAGTATATTAAACAGGACTGAGTACTTCTCCAAATTTGCATAGAGGCAAGGCCTAGCCAAGCGAGATAGAAATAGTGGAGGAACCTGTCTCTTTCTAGCAAATACAAGCTTTATCACGTTGGTACTTGTGCAAAATAGGGTGACCATCCTCTGGAAAAAGATTTTTTTTCAGGCGCATTTAAATGTTCCGAGTGAGGAGGTGCTAACCTCCTCCCAAGTAGTTCTATGCAGATTTTAAGAAAGTTAGAGTTTAGTTGGAAATAACATTTCGTAGATATTTCTTCCCTATTGGCTCCTTGCTGTTGCTTAACTCGCGTAATCGTCCCCAACAATCACGTCCCGCTAAGCTATTAGCTAGCCACGTATGTGCAGTATTTGCGAAGCTTAAAATATTTAGTCCCAATCAAAAACATCATGGTTACCTTATTAAAAAGAGATAGATTCCTCCACTATTTCTATCCTTTTCTACTTGGGGTTTAGGTCAAAGAGCTCAGTCCTGATTCGTATACTAAGTCCATGAGTTACATAAATAGTTATCACTATCAATGAAAAAAAAAACTTAACTAATTGAAGAATAGGCGTTCTTATTTTATTGCACATCGGCAGTTTATTAAGAGGCTACCCCTTCTCAATGACCTTGAGCGTTTAGTCTTCCCCACACCCCACCTACCCGTACTTCACCTGATTAGTATTACGTAAAAGTCATTAAACTTAGCCATCTACCGGCTCAAGCTTGTACTACTAGGACACGCGATGGGACATAGGTATTACGAAAAAGTCATTAAACTTAGCCATCTACCGGCTCAAGCTTGTACTATTAGGACACACGAATTTTAAAATCACCTTATAATATAGTCCAGGAGCTTACGTCTGTTGGATCATCATCATCAAACCATCGAGAGATAGATTCACACTGACGTATTTATTGATAACAAGGGCGGTGGACGCAGTTAAACACACATACATGCAACATACTTAACAATTATTATTTAATGTTTTCTTATGTTTTCGCGATTGTTATTCATTAAATTAAACTATTTTAATACGGTTTTATCGCGTTTATTACTTATTTATTTACACCTGACGTTTCAAACACTTTACAGCGTTCATGGTCGCAGGCAGACTAAGTTAACATTTGTCTTTGATGTCATAAGATTACAAAACTACCGCCTGAAATTTTTATTGGGAACTATTCCGATTCACGCAGTATTGGCTCACAGTATCTAAGGGTCTTGCAGTCTGCTTCCGAGTTTGCAATTTTATTAAGTTAATGACTGGGTCCCAAGCTGGCGGTACCTGCCATCCATCCTCTCTATTGAAATTAGGATGTTTTTTAATTTCAATAGCTTCACGTAACATCCTTGGAATTGAATCGGAATAGTTCCCAATAAAAATTTCAGGCGGTAGTTTTGTAATCTTATGACATCAAAGACAAATGTTAACTTAGTCTGCCTGCGACCATGAACGCTGTAAAGTGTTTGAAACGTCAGGTGTAAATAAATAAGTAATAAACGCGATAAAACCGTATTAAAATAGTTTAATTTAATGAATTATTATTTAATTATTTTTCTTGTCGTGTTGAACGTTTAGGCTCCAAATTATATTAATTTTGACCAGTAGGTACTTTATGTGTGAATGAAACAAAATATATTTGTATATTATCAATTATCTTTTATTTACTCATAAAAAACTGTTGTTAAACTTCATGATTAACACAAACAACTCTACCACTGTTTATTGGATTTTACTGCCGTCTCTTCATCCGTTGACATCTGATTTTTCATCGAATGGACACCGATTCTTCATTATAATGTATGAATGAAAGTAATGAAGATGTAGTCAGATTATAAATAGTTTAAGTTTACTCGAACAGAGATGACATTTGACATGGGTGACAAGTACATGAAGCGCCTAATTAGCGCTACCAAACAAAAAATATTTATTCACTACCCTGTGCAAAAATATTTGAAAGCCGAAAGCTGTCCGGCTACGTCACATGGTAACCTTGCTACGAAATGAAAATCATTGGGTTTTCTGCGATTTACTTAAAAAATAGTTGCTTATCTAAAGATCTGATTAATGTAATCTGTTCCCTAAGCCTATTCCTCGAAATGGTTCACGAATTAGACATTTTCATGAAAAAGTTTACTAGTCAATTAGTGCGCGCAAGTACTCGTACATGGAGTGACAAGAGGTCTGATGAGATGATTATTATATAACATTTATGAGATCGTTATGGCAAAATAATTTTATAAAATTAAACAAATTAAATTATTTATTCGATTTTTTGTTAACCATTTTTGTTTTCTGTTTTTTATTTTCTTTTTTTATGTAGTCCGGATCTCGTATTTGCAAATTTCGTGGATGGCGAGGGTCAACCAACTCTGGAAGCAAGCAGTCCATGTAAAAAGTCGTCAACTTTTCTTCCATTTTTTGTTTCCAAAAATTATCATCTCTTTCGACAATCTCAACTCTCAAACATTCGTTTTCATTAGCCCAAACAGCAAATATACAATTTTTTCGTTGCGTTATATGTAATTGGCCTTGGATTTGGTAGAACCAATTATGAGTTTTGTTGACTTCTATTTCGCCGTGTTTATTAGTTTTCCAAAAAGTAACTTTTTTTTGTTCAATTGCTTCGTTTAGCCCCATTTTATAAGCCGTTATTGGGCACTTGACTTCCACAACTGAGTCGTCACCATACAGCCCATCGGGTGTGGCACCAAGGAAAGGAAGATTCCTGTCGATAAAAAGTCCACATCGTTCGATTTCTTGATTTAGTTGAGTGCTCAGTTGAATGATGGCCTTTCTTTCATTTTCTCGGCCATGTTTGATCGATGCCACGTGATCCAAATTTCCTTTATACAAAAATTCATTCACGGTATTTACGCAACTTGTATTTGGTCTTCGCTTTATAATTTTTCCGAAGTTTGAGGCAGTAAGTAGAGAGCGTCGAAGCTCGAGCCACTCACCACTGTCGCTTTGGAGTATTGTGTTTTTTTGTATTTTGTCCATTTCTTCATCTGTTTTCTTCAAATTATTTAAAAAAGCTTCTTTAACTTTATTATAAGTTTTCTCGTCCATGTCCGGTTTGATGCACCCTTCTCCATACTCTTTGTCTGTTTTTCCTGATCCTGAAGCTCGAAATAAACGCTTTCTTGGTTTTTGCCTTTTTTTAATTTTGTTGTAAGCGTTTTTCTTAATTCTCTTCTCTTCGAATTTTTGTAGTTTTCCTGTAGGGCTCTTACCACCATTTATCGATTTGTAAAGCCTTGATATTGTCTTTTTTGCATTAAAGGCTACTGCCGCCGCATGGACTCGTAATGAATAAGAATTCTTTTTGAAAAAATTAATTCTTTTCCCCCCAACATACTTGGCGACAACACTGTGAAAATTTTCGACGCGGTTACTGTCAACGTCATGGATTAAGCTCCGTGAATGCGCAGCTACGCTTTGCACAATGAAATTTATGCGCTGCCACAGAGCACTTGTGAAAAAGCCATCTGACACTTTATTTTTGTCCACCTCTCCAACTTTAGTGCAAAAATATGCCTTGCATTTAGTATGGTCACCAAATGCATGCGTATGGCACCGTAAAATATCGTCAAAAAGAAGTAATTTTATGTAGCTTAATTGTCTTTACTATACTGCAACGGATTGCCAATATCGCCTTCTTTGTTACGGATTTACGATGCTTTAACAGATATTTTGTTTCTGTTGATAGTGCTTGCAGCTTGTTGCATAAGTTGCGTAAGAGGTGATTTCGGCATTCTATTTTTTCGACGGTTTTATTTTGGTAAGGCCGTGCTTCTAACATTTTTGAGTATGTGCTTGCGTCCCCGTCAGAAATCAATCTGCCATATATAAGGCCATGTTGTTCAACAGATTTTTTGAAACCTTCTACAAGAATCGTACTCTCCATTGCTGTAGATGGCCCACTATAATTTTTAAAGCAAATGTGCTCTTTAGGCTCTTGATCTGTTGATGTTGTTGCACAGACTTGACAAAATTTATTTTTTATGCCTATATATAAAATCTCACCGGTATTTTTACCAATAATGGCAGCAGCACCAGAAAGAGCCGAATAATTTTTTTTATAGGATCTTTTGCTCCAACACCCGTCAACTATGACGTCCCCGTAACCATCTTCGGTTACTTTTCCCTCTGCTGTAGCTATTTCTTTTTCACGTTGTCCAGCTTCTTTCATATTTTGAATTAATACTTTCTCCCAATGTTTGCCTATTAATTCGTGATTTAGGTCATAAACATGTTCGGTTAAGGAAGGCATATCCATAGCCGAAAAAAATTCTTCCATTTGCGAACGACCGCAACCTGTAGCAACAGTACCCGCAACTGCACAGACATTTAAGTTTAAACTATTGTCTTCGCAGTTGTCGTTATTTATAATAAAATCTGTATTACACATTTTACATCTAAATGAAAATTTTGACATTAGACCATTTTGTTTTTCGCCTGTTAATATAATCTCATTTGCTGAGCATCCCAAAGGACCGTGGTTACACAATTCAAGTAATTTATTTGTAAAGTGAGATACGTTTATGATTCTCCTTCCAATGTATTTTTCTTAAATAAAAAAATCATTTTTTGTGAAGTTAATAATACCATTGAGAAAAGAAGACCGGGATTTAAGTGATTTCCTATATAACTGAATAAGCACCTCATCCTGATTGTCAGATTCTTCTGTGTTAACCATGTTGATAACAATTTCATTTGGTTGCACTCGCAGTTCTTGGTAAATATCTCTGAAAATCAATACATAAAATTTTATTAAAAAGCAACTGTATTACAACAGAACTAACGTATTATTTTTTTCCTAAAAATCCTGAAAGTCATAGAAAAAACTTATTTAGTTTCATAAATATAACCTACCAGTCATTTTGCGTCATTTACTAACAGGTCGTATAATTTACTGGAAATTATTACTTTTTGTAATAGTAACAAACAAGGAATGATTGAAAAAAAAGACATGGGCTCCTAGTCTATAAATCAACTTCGAAGTGGTGATAAAATAATGATACTAAAAATTGTTATAAAATAATTGAAAAATTAAACGACATGTACTATTTTCTCACTTACCTCGAAACGGGATCTGCACAGAACTTCAAGGGTTCAACTGGAAGATCTAAATTTTGTAGTTCATTTTCCAAGTTTTGATGAATTTCAACTAATGCGGAACGACCTAATTGCTTTCTGAAAGAAAAAAAATAATAGAATAATAAATGCAGAAAATGAAGGTGGGCTCGAATCAAAGAGGAGTCTAGGTATTTTACTTACTTAGCAACAGGATAAACCCGGAGCACCGAGTTTTGATCTGAATTTTCGCTTTTATTATCATGATCAAATTTGCGCGGTCTCCTGAAAAAAAAATGTGATTAACATTAAAGTGAATAATAATGATAATTAAAAATATTATAAAAATAGAAGAAAAAAAAAATGGCGACTGTCCGGAATCGAACTTGGTGAGGCGTGTTCGAAAACCTGACGTACTCCGGGTGCGCCACTTAGCACTCGCTTTGATGTTGCAAATTAGTGTACTGCTTTTGTGGACACATTGACCGAAAAGTCAAACATTAGTTAGAAATAATATTTTTATTGACTGGGTACTCACCGGCAATCTTTCAAGTATGTTGCCCAATGGTTTTGACGAACTCTCTTTGATTGTGATACCTTAGGCATGATGATAATTTTATTTATAACGTACAATGCACACTGACACACGACAAATAAAACTAATGATGTGTCCTGTCACGAATAACCTAAAATACGTATTTGCGCTTATTTTAATCAATAATTATCACTAAAAATGTGTCCTGTTACTGTTATTTTCCGCACTAACACTAAATAATAAAAAACAAAAAACTAAACTAGATAAACAACAGATATTCCAATGTGAAATGTTTATTAACTGGGTTTGCTATCTAATTCCTGTCCTCTATGAAATTTGAAGGGAAATAAGCAAAAATAAAATAACAAAAAAAACTTTTACAATATTTATTTGAAGAAGAAGAAGCTGAAAGTTACACAAAGTTAAAAACTCGAATAAAAAAAAAATTATATTGGAAGTTACCTATTTAATGTCGAGTAAAGAAGTAATTGCGATTAAAACGAGAAAAGAAAATTAGGGGCGCAGGAGATCGAATGGCCAATATTTAGATCCCTTTAAAGTTTTAAATTAAAAAAAAATAAAATCAAAGGTTAATAAAATAAAAAATGTAGAAAGCTCAGGCACAGGCTGACCGATAATGCTGGCTTCGGCTGTGTGGTTACCTCAGTTTAAGCAAAAATGTCTATCGCAGATTAAAACGGTAGTATAAGCAGTGTCCTCTTGTTTCAATTAAAGAAATGTGGTATGCACTCCTGACACCTCGGGAAGCTGGTAGAACTCCCAGTGTTCAGCGGAGGGAGTGCTGAGGGAAACTTGAGGTGTTCTTTTTAACCCTGAAGTAGGAATAACAAAATAACTTTCAAAAGACTGCTTATGAAACAATGGTTTACTATAGGGCGGGGCTCTGGAAATTTCTAGGTTTTATTCCTGTTCAAAATCCTTTTCAATATATGTATAATTTTGTTTTAATGGAGTATGTTTATTCCTAAATTTAGAGCTGAATCTTATTTGGTTGTAATTATAAAAAGAAAGTCATAATTCCAAATGGTAGGTTACCCGACAATGAAAAAAATCTACTTAATTTTGTAAAAAACGATTTTGTATGAAATATTTCAATTTGAATTTATATATTTTACGCTTATTTATGTACACCAATGGTGAGAAATCATTTTAAGACCGAAATTAGATAAAATTTTAGTAAAATACACATGTGAATAAAATACACATTCTACCCACTTTTGTAAATTATAAATTTCTCACAAAACCCCCAATTTAACCAGAAAGTTATTAGACCAAATTGAAGAATTAATCGGTTATTTAGCTCAATAGGACAATAATTAAAATAAAATAAATTACCTTTTCAGGGTTCTTTATGTATATCCAACAAAACACTTTTGTCTTATAACGCCGTACGACAACCACGTCGGCGAAAATATTTGTTACGACGGTTGCACTATTAAACTCCAAAATAATCGTATTAAATGGCTATTTAAACCTTTAAATTATAAAAATAGCGAGCAACTATCGACCCGCTCCGAAAATCATCTGATTTCGTCTGCCGGTGTCGGCAAGTGTCTAGCTGTCAGTTCAGTCGTAGTGATGGGGACATCGGGAGTCGACATTTGCTCGAATCGACTCGATGAACTATCTATAGACTTCGTGCCGAACCGTGTGAAAACAACAGGCATGTAGTATCGATTTTTGAGATACGCCGGCGACAATTAAACCAACTCGCACGGATTCAATGAGTGATTAAAAAAATACGGAAAGTAAGGAATGATTCGATTATCGTTTACCACCCGCGTACATTTCAGAAATACAGAATGTTGCTTCCACGATCGCAATCGATACATCTCACGGAGGAGTCAATTCTCTTATTTTAAATAGGTACCTAGTGCACAATTGAATCGCAATTGGATCGTAATGACTTGACTTTGACGCTTCTGATATTCCGTTACTCATTTTATTTACATTTCCCTACTAATATCATTAAAATACGCTCCAGTCGCAAATGAATAGAGATTCAAAACTGTTTAAGCAGAATACCACTATTGAGTGTATCTAAAAAAATGCAACACAATTAAGTCGCGATTGAATATCAGTTGCGTGGCCTTTAAAAGTTCATTAGCGGAATCGATCCCCCTACTCAACAATCGAGCAATTAGGCAGTTAATCGACTTAATATTTATGGCATAGCAAAAATGGCATTACAAATGATAAAAGATTAAATAAATTTGCGCGTAAGCGGGAGCGGCGAACGATCGCGACCGACACAGGTTCACCGTACAAAGGCCTCTGGCCGTCTGCCGCCCGTCGCCCGCACACAGACCCGCGAACCAGGAATTATATTTCTACGATTTTCTAATAAAATACTGCACATAATAAAAAAAATCCTCTGTCAAATTATTAAGTACATAATTCTTAACGAATATAAAAATGTTTCACTACTGTAAGTAGTAAAATTAGGAATCCTATACGATTTTTGTACGCGAAAAGGGGTCTAAGTAAATAATTATTTTTCTTTATTTAGAAAGTTTTATCTATTTATCTTACAGTCACATTTATAAACTGAAACCAAGTTACAACATATATTTAATTGATATTTTTTACGTAAAAAATACATTAAGGTATACTACTTTATAAAACATGAAAACGGCCGAATTTTTCTGAGATCCCCTTAATAGGCGCGACAGAGATAACGCAAAACAAGAAAAAAATCGATATGCAGTACCGTAAAACCAATTTTGGATACGTAAAGAGGCACAATGCAAAAATGGGCAAAAGTATTGCTGTTTGCAAAGACATTCTATAAAAAATAACTGTTTAGATTTGTAATCTGTAGTCATAGACATTCGAATTTTTAGTGTTGTATTAAAATATATACAGGCAACTCTTAAAAAGTGACGCCGCTCTTCGGTAAAAAAGGCGGTACTCGTATTTTGTCTGTCGTCTCGTATTCTAGTGCTGAAACAGCCTTTTTCTCGTAATTTTGTTTTTCGTCTCGTAATTGTGTCACTGCTGTTATAAATCGAAATATACAATAAATTTGTTCGTAAATAAATCGAAATCTTTGTGTGAAACGTGAGATTAGGGTCCGTACCATAACCGACATCATAAAAGGAGGAACCACCCACTGGGCAAGTCATCGTACGTAAGTTATCTCTAGCTAAGGAACCTCATATTGGCCAATATAAAATACCTTTGGTTAGCGATTACCATACAACATCCCATCCAAGATCTCACCAAGTATCGTAAGTTGTTTTTCGTTGTAAATTTGAATATACAGTCCGCTAATTAGCCTGCCGTTAGTTTAGTTAATTTAGCAACTATTTGTTTCGGATCTTTCCAGCAGGCTTCTCGAATATTTTCATTAATATCGTAAAATACAATCCTCACAATAACTTTTAATGTTTCTCAGTTGTTTCCTTGGGATTCTCAGTGATCATCAAGTTTCTCAGTAGTATACTGAGATTACTCCGTTGATACCACAGGTTTCTCTACATGTACTTTTAAATGACGTTTCAAAGTAGCTTTCTCTTTGAATTTCATTTCACAAACACTACATTCAAAAGGCCTTTCACCCGTATGCGTTCTCATATGAATCCGGTACGAACTTCTATGACCAAACCTTCGCTTGCAAATATTACATTCGTGAGGTTTCTCACCCGTATGTAATCTCGAATGAAGTTTTAACGCAACTCTATCACTAAATCTAGTTTGACAAACAGTACATTCAAAAGGTTTCTCGCCTGTGTGCGTCCGCATATGAATATAGATAGAACCACTATGACCGAACCTACGATTACAAATACTACATTCGTACGGTTTCTCGCCAGTATGTCTTCTTAAATGTCGCTTCAAAGCTACACTCTCGCTAAATTTACTTTGACAAAAGTTACATTCAAAAGGTTTCTCACCCGTGTGCCTTCTTAAATGAAGTCGCAACGTACTACTATGACCAAAGCTACGATTACAAATATGACATTCGAAAGGTTTCTCACCAGTGTGAGTTCTCAAATGACGTGTCAATATGACTTTCTCGCTAAATCTAGTATGGCAAACGTTACATTCGTAAGGTTTCTCGCCTGTATGTACTCTTAAATGTCTTCGTAAATTTTGTTTGCATGTAAATTTGGTGTGACAAGTACTGCATTCGTGGGGCCCCTCGTTGATTCGTTTTCCTTGGTACGTCTCGATTGCTTTACGCAAACCCTCTTGGTTTTGTTCATGTTTCTCACTTACTGGGTTTTGAGGGATCGTGCCATCTGTGAATGTTAAATACTAATTTAATAATGATTCTTTATGGATGCCATTAGCACCATAGATTACAGAATATCTACACACTAGGAGCCCGTCTCGATTTCATCCTAGCCTATATATAGCCATCCTCGATAAATAGGCTATCGAACACTGAAAGAATTTTTTAAATCAGACTAGTGGTCTGATTTAAAAAGCAAACAAACAAACTCTTCAGCTTTATTATATTAAATATAAGAAGATAGATATGTTCAATCGCCATACAAGGATACTAAATAGTGGCTACGCGCTATCTATCGAAAAAAAATAAAACATTGTCTTAAAAGATTAAATTAAGCACTAAGCCGATTTCAACAACATCGTTCCCATCCAAGAGTAACATTTTGGATGGATTTTTTATTCTAGAGTCTTTGTTGTCATTAAACGTGGATCAACAGTATATTCTGTGTGGTAAAATGTAAACTTCATTATACGAGAGTAAATTGCGCCATTGTCCTTGGAATAAAACTTATCCGACTTTGGTGAAATCGACCTATAATCATACAAAGTCATGTTTTGAAAATGCAGTGTTTAAAAGTTCAATCTTTTGAAAAAATAAGTTGCCTATTTTTTAACCTGAGTCTTCGACTACAATATATGTATTGTGTGCAGATAAAATTTCATCTAGAGCCCTATTTTTGAATGTGTGACATATTTGTCGCATGAAAATCGAACAAACGAAAACAAAAATACTTCGATATCGATCGGAAATCATTCGTTTTCTACAAAAAATCCACTCAATGCACTCCTGAATCGGTTAAGCTTAGAGGTGAAATCGTAACCTGTCTTCTATAATGGAAATGAATGAATATAGAAGGATGAAAGTATGGATGGATATGAATAGAAGTATGAATAGCTACCTTCTCCGACTTCTGATTTGACATCTACTTCTATACGACGCTGGTCTTGATTCGTATCATTTTTCTCACCATTGTTGTCGAACTCAGACGATCCAGCCACTGACGGTTGTATAGAATCTGCAAATAATTATATGAATGATAATTTTCTATATACATATACAATATACTAGCATATACATATACAATATTCCCGCAGCTCCGCCTGCGTCAAAAAGAAGCCTATGTTAGCCTAAAATCCGTTCAGCGGTTTGGCCGTTAAAGGTGACAGACAGACAGACTTTATGATTTTAGATGAGTATGGATAAAATAAGACTCTGACATATTATCACGCTGCTGACCAAACCGCTGGGTTGTTTGGTTCCAAAATGGGCACGTTGGCTCCTTTTGTGGAGTAGGGGTGCAATAAGAAGGGATTTTTCAAAATTCATCCCCTAAGTGAGTTAAATGGGGGTTTAAACGTTGTATGGAGAAACAAGATTACTTAGACCAATTTTGTGGAAACTTCTCGAGACCATTGATATTAATAAATGAGTAAATACTTGTTTTATGATCAAACTCTAAAAGGTGGAAACCGGGTAACTATGTCTTAAAATCGGCACGGATATAGTTTTCATGGTTATTGGTGTCACAGACTACCAAAACACACATTTTTAAATCCTTCTTGAGCGGATGTACGCGGGCAAAGCCGCAGGTAAAAGCTAGTATTTTTATAAAAACCATATTACCCAGAGAATGTTAAATTTGAAGGTTGCGGGGGCAAGAAATAGGGGAGGACCAAAAAAAGAGATAGCTGGATTGTATCAGAGAGAACATGAGTAGGAAGGGCGTTGAGAAGGAAATGACTAGGGATAGTGGAAGAAACCATCATACTGTGCTGACCACAAATATGGTGGTTTTCAAAAGGTAAAGGAAATAAAGAAGAATTATAATATTTTTGACCTATCAGATTATCAAGGGTCTAGATGGGCATTGGGCAGCTGATGGAGAAACTAATTTATGTTCAATACGCTGTATCCTGTTTATTTTGTGTACATCCATACTAATATTATAAATGCGAAAGTCTGTCTGTCTGTTAAGCTTTCACGGTCAAACCGCTGAACGGATTTCTATGTTGTGTCAGTGTTTGATATACCGTGTCACTCTCACAATAAATACGAATCTAACGACACTGCAGAGCGTGCCAAATAAATAACTCTTTATTGCACCAAATTGGCTAGTAAACTTTTTCATGAAAATGTCTAATTCGTAAACCATTTCGAGGAATAGGCTTAGGGAACAGATTACATTAATCAGAACTTTAGATAAGCAAGTATTTTTTATGAAAATCGCAGAAAACCCAATGACTTTCATTTTTTAGCAAGGTTAACGTATGACGTAGCCGGATAACTTCCGGCTATTCACATTTAATTTTTTAGGTTGGCAGCAAAGCGTATTGAATAAATATTTTTTGTTTGGTGGCGCTAACTTGTCATGTCTGTTCAAGTAAACATAACCTAATTACATTCATTCATACATTATAATGAAGAATCGGTGTCCAATTATTGAAAAATCAGATGTCAACGGATGAAGGGACGGCAGTAAAGTCCAGTAAACAGGCCAATATGAAATAGATACGAGAAATGGGGTAGATACCTAGTTATTTGGCGATTGTAAACAAACAAGAAACCAACTCGCGGCTCGCGGTCCATCTTGACTTTGACTTTTGACACTGACATACATATTTTTTAATACCTTAGTAATTTTTGCTTTCTTGCGGTTCGAGATGGCCATTATAGCTGCGTGACGTCATCACTATAAAATCTTTAAAATTAAATAACTAAATAAATACAATTTTAAGAATTTTTTCGTTTAAATTGTATCTCCCAAATAGTCTATTCTATCAATAAATTATATAAAATACACAATTTATTTTTTAGTTGACTAGCCAATTGTAGAAAGTACATGAATATACATACAAACATACTCTCGAAAAACATAACCCTCCTTCTGGCGCAGACGGGTAAAGATAGGGCTTTTGTCTTTTTTAACATGGATGTAAAATTTCATATCTACAAGAAGTGTAGTCGGAAAATGAAAATAGAAAGTAAAATAAACAAATACCATCAGAATCCTCATTTTCAATTTTAATGTTGACGCTGAAATCTGGCTCGATTTCAATCTCAACCATATCTTGCATGTACATGTCTTCGCTTTCTTCATCCGTTGCATCTCGTTCAATCTTGACTTCCACCACGCCTGATGGTAGATGGTCATAGTCTTCCTTAATGTCGGTGATGTCTGGTTCCACTTCAATTTCTACGTACCCTTGAGATAGATCCGAGTTAGTTTTGGGTGTACGGTTTCTTTTAGACTTTGCGGGGAGCTGAAAGTGTGCAAAACATTATTTTTAAGATTTAGAACATTGATAAGATTTATTTATTATGGGAACAACAATACAATCCATACTAATATTATAAATGCCAAAAGTCAGTCTGTTTGGATGATATTTATCTGAACAGATTTTGATTTGTTGAAGATTTTTAAAATTTAAATAATTCAAAAATTTTGACATCAATAAATATATTATTTTGCATGCATAAAAAAAAGACCCGGGGTCAAACATAGGCTACTTTTTGATGCAGGCGGAGCTGCGGGAAACAGCTAGTACAAAATATATTTATTGCCCACATACAGTAACAAATAATTTAACATTTACAAAGACTTCAACATAACATGAGCAAGTTAGGGTGGGTACAGCAACAGATATAGTTGAAAATTATAAAAATACACAAATATTGCATATTAATATAAACATACATAATGTAACATTCATACGTACAGTATATCTAAGCGAAAATAAAAGCAGTATCAAGTCAAAGTGAGAGGTATACAACAATATAGTTGCTTAGATTTATTGATAATTAACTATATAAAAGACTAACTGACCCGGCGAACTTCGTTCCGCCTAACAGTCGATTCTAAAATTTTTAGTTTTTTTAACTTTATTTTTCTAAAATAATGGTTTTTTTCTTAAATAAACGTAGCCTAAGTTACTCCTTATTACATCAGCTACCTTCCAATAAAAGTCCCGTCAAAATCGGTCCAGCCATTTCAGAGATTAGCCGGAACAAACAGACAGACAGACAAAAATTGTAAAAAATGTTATTTTGGTGTATGTACCGTACATATATTCATATGCATGTAGTACAAAACGGTTATTTCAATATTACAAACAGACTCTCCAATTTAATTTATATGTATAGTTATAGATGTATTTCATACAAAAAAATAGTAACAAAAAAAAAAAAAATAGTTTGGGTTGTAGGTGCTGATATAAGAAACCCTATATTATAAGGGACCCTAACTCCCTTTACCAGTAAATAACTATCCCTTTTTTCGACGTCTTCCACATAATGTTTTCTTATGTTTTCGCGATTGTTATTCATTAAATTAAACTATTTTAATACGGTTTTAAATAAAAATTTAAACGTTAAAATTTTCAGGCAGTTGTTTTGTAATCTTATGACATCAAAGACAAATGTTAACTTAGTCTGCCTGCGACCATGAACGCTGTAAAGTGTTTGAAACGTCAGGTGTAAATAAATAAGTAATAAACGCGATAAAACCGTATTAAAATAGTTTAATTTAATGTCTTCCACATAGTCAATCCACTGCTCTCTAAGATCTCTTTTGTTGAATAAATTAATGATAATTTTTTATTTCTAATAACAGGGACTCATTTTGTGAGCATGGCTTACAGGCTATCTTAGTAGGATAATAAATAATTATTTTATTTGTCATTTCTGGACCACTTATAGGTAGTAATAATTCACTTAAAGGTAGTCTATTTATTTATTTATTTAAAAGTAGCTGTTTCCCGCAGCTCCGCCTGCGTCAAAAAGTAGCCTATGTTTGACCCCGGGTCTTCAACTATATTCATACCTAATTTCATCAAAATCCGTTCAGCGGTTCGGCCGTGAAAGCGTAACAGACAGACAGACTTTCGCATTTATAATATTAGTATGGATACAGTACCAAACTGCTTTTGTGCACCCTGGCACACGAGGGACGCACACCATTACCTCATTGTTGAGTATAAGCAGTCTTCGCCTGCTTCGGTAAACATTTATGTTCAATCAATCAATCAAATCATTTATTTGTGAAAACATAGTAGGTAAACATAAAGGTGTTAGTGTTAAGAGCAGCAATTCAGAATCACTATGATTTTGCTGATCGTCACAGCTTACGAGGGCGACACTGAAAGTCTTTAGAACTGACCACTTGTAAACAGTATAATAAAAAAATAAGTTTAAATTTTGAAAATGGAACTCTTTGCCAATATTATTGAGTATGTATTTTATTAATTTGTCATTTGTTTTACGATTTGGCGGCAAATTGAAAATTGTCTGTCACGTCAGCATGAATTTAACGCAAGAAAATTTTCGTGCAATGATTTTTTATGACTTTCGTTGTCATTTAAGTCAACAAGAAAGTTATGATAGACTTCGATTCGCCTTTCACGATGAAGCCCCATCTCGTGCCACTGTTTACGACTGGTTTAATGAGTTCAAACGTGGTCGCACTAATCTCACCGATGATCTGCGTGAGGGACGGCCTTCTACGGCGACGACTGAAGATAACATCAGTGTTGTGCGGCGTATGATAGAGACTGACAAAAGAAAGACCTATCAGCAGATTCGGGCAAGTTTAGGCATCGGTATGAGCCAAGTGCACAAAATCCTGCATGAACATTTAGCGGTCAGGAAGCTTTGTGCCCGGTGGATACCTCACGATTTGACCGAGGCCCAAAAAATCCGTCGTGTTGATTGGTGCCCTGAAATGGTTCAAAGATTTAACGGAGGTGACTCAAATGCTGTGTTTGACATACTTACGGGTGACGAAAGCTGGATTTACTGTTATGATCCCGAAACCAAAAGACAGTCTGCTCAGTGGGTGTTTCCTTCCGAGGAGTTGCCAACTAAAGTGAAGAGAGGTCGAAGCGTGGAAAAAAAGATGTGGCCTCGTTCTTCGGAAGGACCGGACATTACGCGACAATTATTTTAGAGGATCGAAAAACAGTTACTGCAGAGTGGTATACAACAATTTTTTGCCACTTGTCTTGGAAAAAGTTCGGGAGAAACGACCTCGCAGTAGGATCCTCCTTCACCACGACAACGCGTCGTCGCACACCGCCAGGCGAACGATCGACTATTTGGCGACATCAAACGTGGAATTACTAGGTCACGGCATATAGCCCTGACCTCGCACCTTGCGATTTTTATTTATTCCCGAAAATAAAAGAAAAACTTCGAGGAAAACGTTTTATGGACGCCGAGGAAGCAGTGGCTGCGTTTCAAAACGTCGTCGAAGATACCCCTAAAGACGAGTGGGCAAAGTGCTTTTCTCAGTGGTTCCATCGGATGCAGAGATGTATTGACGTGAAAGGACACTATTTTGAAAACATGTAATAAAAGGAATAACTTGCTAGTGTGCTCAGTTTTTGATTTTCTAAGAACTTTCAGTTTGACCCTCGTACAAATACACCTTTTTTAAAATGTCAAATTATTAGAATCATCATGCAAGAAGTCATATAAAGAATAGTAACTTTTGTCAACTAAAAATGAAAATAATAACTCTTTGAATTTCATAAGACACTGCATTTTTATCGCATTTATTACTTATTATATATCTTGGGTGCCATACCCATAACACTCTTTTTTATTTGAGCCATAGTGCATCTCTGTGTGCAGACATTATAGATATATATTGTGTTCGTAGTCTTTGTCGTGCATTCGACAATTAAATTTATTGCTGTGGTTATGAAGAAGGATTTAGTAATTTTAAAATACTAACCTTGTGTTTAAATCTTTTAAATTAAACTATTTTAATACGGTTTTATCGCGTTTATTACTTATTTATTTACACCTGACGTTTCAAACACTTTACAGCATTCATGGTCGCAGGCAGACTAAGTTAACATTTGTCTTTGATGTCATAAGATTACAAACTAAATCTAACTAATTTAAATCTTTTGTCTTACTAAACTTGTTGTATTAGAGAGAACATAAGTAGGAAGGGCATTGAGAAGGAATTGGCTAGAGATAGAGAAGTGGAAGAAACTAACATACTGAAGAGAAGTTAATATACTAACCTTGTTGGCCGATGCTCCTAAACCTTCTTGCTCCATTAAAAGATTGTCAGCATTCAGAATGAGCATGTCGAAGCACGGAACTGCTTTTTGGTTTAGTCGTGTTCTTTTCTCCTGGAAAAAATATAACAATTTATATATTACTGCCTCCATGATCCAGTACTGGCATTTGCCTGAGACCATGATTTGGTTTGAACAGTGTAGGTACTGGTTATTACAGTCAAGCAACTACAGTCTGACATCCGTAACCTTTCTTTTTTTTATACAATTAGGTAGGCAAACAGGTGTACGGCCCACCTGATGGTAAGAGGTTACCGTAGCTTATGAACGCCTGCAACACCGGAGATGTCACCAGCGCAATGCCGAACCTGAAGGAATTTTTTCACGCCCTTTTTGAAGGCTCCCATGTTATAGTCACTAGGTAAAACCATGGCAGGGAGTTTCTTACAGGGAAACCAGACCAATTTAATACGGAATAGAACACGACAACGAAAATCACTATATAAATAAACTAGCTGTTGCCCGTGGCTTCGCCCGCCTGATCAAAAAATATTTCCAATATTAAACTTATTTTTATGTACCTATTTAGAAGATTACTACCCCATCGGATCCCAATAGGGATTGATAGTATATCACACCCGGCATGTCGGATTTAAAAATGGTTATTATTTAAGTAGTCAGCAACCCCATAAACCATACAAATAACACCCATGTCCCCCATTCAGGGGCTGAATTCTAAAAACCTTAAAACAGGTAACAAATCATTTATCAAAACAAATACTTGTGAAGTTTCGACTGCAAAGGACTTACTAATCTCCTTCCCCCGTACATACTTTGAACATCAGTTTCCCTTTTGGGGGTCAATTTTGAAAAATTCTTCCTTAGTGCATCCCCTGATTACAAAAGAAACCCACTTGCTAAATTCAATAAGAGATCAATTGCAGTTTAGTCAGAGTTTCTCCCCCCTTTTAGAACTGGAATTCTAAAAATACTGGTACAGGTATATAATAATTCACCTAAAGAAAAAAATTTGAAAAGTTTCGAATAAAACGGTCTAACTAATCTCTCGTTTTGAAAACTGCTTGCTTAGTGCACCCGCTGATTACAAAAGGAGCCCCTTGCTAAAATAAACACAATTAATGATACATAACCTTTAGTATTTACTCATTCATCATAAGAAATAATAATGTGACATTTTAAATAAAATTGTCATATTTCCCCATACATGTTTGAACCCCATTTCAGCCTCCTAACAGGTGAATTTGGAAAATTATTTGCTAAAATTTATTGATGAACAATGAAATTAGTTTTTTTTTCAGACTTTGTCATATTTGTTCCTTGTTAAATTAAAAAAAGTTAAGATTTAGATTTTATAAATGCCCATAAGATGTGCATTTAGAATAATTCTTGCTTAGTGAACCCCTTTATCTCAAAAGAACCCACATGCCTCAAGTCATTGATATGTCAGTGATCAATTAACTTTTGCATTTACAGTGTTTGTCCCCCTTTTCCCCTATTAGGAGGGTGAATTCTGAAAATTCCTAAAACACGTGTTTAATCATTTATCAAAAACAATAATCTTGTGAAGTTTCAAATGAATCGGACTTACTAATCTCCTTCCCCCATACATACTTTGGACCCACTTAGGGATGAATGGGCTGGGCGTTAATGAATCAGTCACCCTTGTTATTTTATATATATGTATAGATAGATGTTATCTTGATAGACTTGTCGTACCTTTTGAACGATTCCCAATCCTTCAATTTTCGGGGCTCCAAACGACGAAAAATCAGATTTCCGAAAATGTTTTTCGCAGACGAGGAAATTTTCTCTAACAAGTAGGTCAGGATACACATCCCGCACAGCTTTAATCCATAATGCGCGCCTTTCTACATTCTTCGGGGCTTTGAAAAGGCTGTCACTCTCCCTGACACATCCAGGAATTAGACACCTTTGAGGCATGATTTTGTTTAAAAAACGCTTTTACACACTATCAGAACGAACACTGATTATTAAGTCCTCTACCACAGGCTTCTACATTAATAAATAAAGCTGAATAATATGTTTTTAATTCGTAAATCTTTGGCATTCGTACATTCTAATTGTCCATTTCATGGTAGGTAGCTACAAGAATGTATCAACGGTGGTCGCCTCGGCGTATAATGTAGATATGAAATAAAAAATAAAAGTATTCTACGAGTATTTTCGTTAAAGACAATTATAATTAATTGAAATAGAAAATGGACTAAAAATAAATAGCAAGCCACCACCAATAGAAATAAAATAAATATCAAAGAACATTAATTAATACTCCTAGCGGAGATAGATATTCACTTCACTATTTTCACGATACCTAGTGACCCTAGTGACAGATAGCTGACATTGACTCAAAAAAATAGTCCTCGCAGTCGTGAGAAGGCATTCCTTTCTCAATAGTCATGATCTTTGTATCCAAATTAGTAAAAAAACATTGTATTTGTCACTGTCATTTTGGTATCGTGACTGCATACCTGCGTGTGTGTATTGTGATAAATAAAATTGAGCTTAATTTTTATAGTTTGTGTTATTTTAGAGCGGATATTACCTACATTTTAATCATAATTTAGTGTTTAGTTTAGTACTTATAGTTTATGATTTACTTACATCATATTCAGAAAATTCCAAAATCCAGTGCCTCAATATTATTCTTCGCTTTGCTTCGGGAGACCCATTGAAGCCTTTCAGTGAGTTACATAGTCATAATTCCATCTAAACCGTAAGTAGCTTCGCCCACGAACTTAGATCCTAAGGGATACTTTTCAGGATGAAAGGTACCTTATATCCTTCTTGGTACTTCAATTGCATACGAAATTTCAGTAAGGTTGGTTTACTTGATAAACAAACCAATATATACATACAAGCTTAAGATTTATTATTAGGATAGCGTCTAGGGCAAAATTAAGGGTAGTTTGGCATGAATTTGATAGAGAGGTTGTAGTGTAAGAAGCCCTAAAAATTTCCACAAATAATTGTTAACATTTGTTTTATTCTATCATCGTTTCAAATTATAACCTCAAATAAAGTTTTAACAGAAACAAATGACATGGTCCTGTGTCCGTATCTGGGGCAGACGGCATCCACAGTGACTCTCCATGTCGATTTGTTTTGGGTTTCACACTTAAATTCACTCCACGTCTTGTCATCAGAAACAAAATTTAGCCTTATAGATTAACATAACAAATAAATAACATTTTTTAACTGAAAATGGATGAAACTAGACCTACCATCAACATCAATCTAGATTATTTTTCCACTAATCTCTCTTTGTATCCATGGGCGATTCGTTTTTAATTTTCAGAAATTAGTGTGGGTAAAAGGCTCTTCCATCTCTCCATAAGTCTTAAACAGTGTGTCACTTATTATTCATCCTAGCTTGTATTCCTAGTTGCGTCGTCAGCTTACGCTTCGGAGCCTAGGGTACGCTGTAAATTATGGTCCTGGATTCGATTGTAATAGAGCGACTGCCTTTTGACCTCCATAATCCTTTTTACAGGGAAACCAGACCAAGACTTTAACAGTGTGCCACTAAATGGCGACCAAACCAATACGAGTTATTGTTCAGTTTAGTATCAGACTCACTTTATTCACTTGTATCTTGGTTATACTTGTCTACTCGGTTTTTAAATAATGTAACAGACGGTGCTATGACCACATCTTCGGCCAATCTATTCCAGTTCTGTATCACTCTATTACTCAGAAAGTGGTTAGCACACAGTTTTAGCCACAGCACGGATAATCCTGCATTGATATATTGATGATTTCTTACCTTCCCTCATGTAATATTGAGCTTATAGAGTTAGTGGGAATCTCGTCCCTGGGACCACTTTTCCTATTTTATTTTTGATAGGGGTAAACTCGTCCCCTGTTTCTTATATGTGGCAGATTAAACACACCCATGACAATCTTATAGGTCTCAATGAGATCACTTCGTTTCTTATGAAAAATTTTAAGAATATTAAAGAAGTGCCATTAGCCAGTTAACTTTGGCACACGCGACGGCACATCTACCGATTCTTATTTCTTTGGGCGTCCCGCCAGTCGTGCGGGATTCGCGTCAGTTTGAACGGACCTCTAATGTTCTATGGTATTCAAATAAATATTTTTTTCAGTACCATAGAGTAACATCTAATATTGAGATGAAAAGGAAATCACGGTTGGGTCAAACTACCCGTGATTGCCGTCGATCACGCTTGATAAGGTCCCAGTACAGTGAGGAGCAACGTTCATACCATAAGGAATTACATAAAACCAGACAGAGATTGAAACGACAACGAGAGCAGGAGGTGAGATTAAGAAATGCTGCGATATTGCAGTTACAGGTGGGTTACTATGACCTCTTAATACACTCAATTAACAATAAACGAAAGAAAATACATTGTTTCAGGGTTCATCGGCAATAAATGTCTTAATAGGGTACATCCATTGATATAGGATAACAAACAGATGCATAATCACACTCGAAAAGTGTTCCAGCCGAAAGTCTGCCCATTTTTTTTTAAATTTATTTATTATTACAAAATCTTACATACTATCATTTCATAAACCACTTGGGTTTGTCCGGAATGCGCTTAAGGATCTAGCTGCATACAATCAAACTTACAATAAAATTTATTCACACAAAAAAATACAAATTAATAATGATAACCACACGCGATCGATTCCGCGAGCAACAGCTAGTTACATTCATCACACAATAAATATTGTGGCTCGGTCTATCAACGAAAGAACAGGTAGGCATAAAACATCTAGAATATTGCTAAACTGCGACTGCATGAACCGGTTACCAACACATCTACAGGTTATTCAAGAAGTGATGTATGAGTTTCTGTTTAATATTTTAATTGTAACGCTATCAACCAAATACCCCGCTGCAAACCATTGATATAACAGGGTATCAAGTATGCTGTTGTTCTTTCGCCCTAAATGTTATTTGCCTTAGCAATTTGAAGCCATTTTCGCCAATTTCGCAGATAGGCAGAGTATGAGAACATTCTATTTTTTACTACCGATCTTACACACCTATGTTGTGTTTTAGAATTGTTATCCTTACTGTGAAAGCAATCCTGTTTACATTTGAGACAATCACTATTACAAGAATTGTGTGTAAGGACCTGCTACAATCCCCTTTAGAAACTTTTTCACTGGTGTTTCTTCGTGACTGTGCATTTAGTTGTTATCCTATGTCGACGGTTGCATCCGAAAACAGTAAAACTAATTTAATTATAAAATAATATCAAATATTTTTGTTAGAATCGAATGAGTCATACGGGTTACCTGCGTACGTGCGAAATCCGCTGTCGCAAAGCACGCAGCTGCGAAGTTTTGGGACTGCTTCATAGTTTCGAAAGCTTACGGTTGCGAAAGCCGAGGTCGCGAAAACTGCTGTTGCGAAAGCTCGTGAATGCGAAGAATGTATCTAGTGAAAGTAGACATGTTTCTGTTCAAAACACTAGTAAATATAACTTTAATTATTATTTGCCCGGTCGAAAATAATGAATAAAAAGCTTTTCTTTAAATGTTCTCTCCAAAAAAATCTAAAGTGTCTTTACTTAAGTAATACATAGGGCGCACTGTAAGTTTCCGGAACTGGCCACTTACATAAACAATATTAAAAAATTTATTGCAACATTTGAAAATAGAACTCTTTGGCTGTAGAATGCAGTTTGTTTCATCTGACTGTCTTTTGTTTTTACCTTGTGGCGCCATTTAAAAAATTGTGTGTCTGCATCAACATGGATTTAACTCGGGAAAATTTTCGTAGTATGATTTTCTACGATTTTAAGTGTAATTTGACAGCTCAACAGAGCATCGCTCGGCTTGAAACAGCTTTTGGCAATGAAGCACCATGCAAGACAACTGTTTATAGCTGGTTTGCAGAATTCAAGCGTGGTCGTATCAATCTCAGTGACGAATCTCGCGATGGTCGGCCGTCCACCGCTGTGACCAACAAAAACATCAATGCTGTGCGCCGTATGATTGAAACAGACAGGCATGTGACCTACCATGAAATTCGCGCATCCTTAGAAATAGGCATGAGTCAAATACAATTAATCCTACACAAACATTTGGGTGAGAGAAAGCTGTGCTCGCGGTGGATCCGACACAACTTGACCGAGGCTCAAAAAACGGACCGCGTCACTTGGTGCAGTGCCGTGCTTACCAGATTCAACGAAGGTGCGTCAAATTTGGTGTGGGACATAGTAACAGGTGACGAAACATGGATTTATTGCTACGATCCCAAAACAAAGCAGCAATCGAGCGTATGGGTCTTTCAAGATGAGCCGAAACCAACCAAAGTGGCGCGCGTGAAAAGTGCATCTAAGCGGATGATTGCTTCTTTTTTTAATAAAACTGGACACGTGGCTACTGTTGCTTTAGAGAATCGTCGTACAGTGAATAGTGACTGGTACACGACCATTTGTTTGCCGGAAGTTATTGACGAACGCCGTAAAAATAACCGTAAACGCCGTATCATCCTGCACCACGACAATGCTAGTTCTCACACGGCCAGACAGACAAACGACTTTTTGAAGGCGAAAAATGTAGAACTCATGAGTCATCCTGCATACAGTCCCGACCTGGCCATTGTGACTTTTTTCTGTTCCCAAAAATTAAGAACCAATTACGCGGTCAACGATTTTCATCACCAGAAGAGGCTGTCGAGGAGTATGAAAAACACGTTTCAGAGGTCACCACAGAGGAGTGGCACAAAAGTTTTCAAAACTGGTTTCATCGAATGAAAAAGTGCATAGACGCCAAGGGAGATTATTTTGAAAAACAATAAATTAATTTTGTACCTTTAATAGTATTTTTTCATATTCATTCCGGAAACTTATAGTGCGCCCCACGTAAAGTCAGTTTTTCATGTATTTTTCAGTTTTTCATGTATTTTATACATGATGAAATACATGAAAAACTGACACCCTGATTACGAAAAAATATTTGTAAAAAGAACATCATATTGGATGAAAGGTAAGAAAAAAAATTGTACCAAAATTGTACATTTGTGACTCAGTAGATAATATTAAATTTCAGAACCGTTCTTCATAATAGGCTACTTGACTGTATTTATACTTGGTTAATATTGATATACCAAACAAAATATACACTAAAAAGTAACCGATTCTGAAAACAACAACAAAATTGGTTGTTAATTAAGACAGTAATTCGACTTTAAAGTTTTCTCTAAAAGAAAAGTGGGAGCGTGGTGAGGACGTCTTGTTATCTCTTTTGTACGCACGAAACCGAATGGCAGTGACGTCACAGCTCACACAGTGCATCCTTTTCTTGTTTTTTGACAGTTTCCCCTTCCACCGAATTTCAAAGGCTTATAACTTATTTATTTTTGAACGGATTACAAAAATTCTTTCGAAAATTCTGTTTCTGAAAATAAAAATATTGATATGACAGAAAAAATAAAAATTAGTAGAATACCCAATTGTATCTTCTTCGTCCAAGTGTGTTTTTCTTAGTTGCTTCCTCAGCTTGCGCTTCGGAGCCTAGGGTACGATGTAAGTCATGGTCCTAGATTTGGCGGCACTGGTTATTACAATGGAGCTACCGCCGTCTGGCCTCTGTAACCCTTTTTACAGGGAAATTAGACCAACAGGAACATGACCCTAGGTTTGTTACAGGTAGCGGCCAACAATGTCAGATTTTTTCATGCTCCCTAAACCCATCTGAAACAGCTCAACGATTCCATCTATCGATGGAGGAGGTAGAAAATGCCACTAAATGACCACCAATCTAATACGGCTCGCATCTCACCGTCGTCGACCGACACGCACATTCGCTATGGATACACGCGTTGCGCTCGGCTTTCGAGCTTCTTCATGGTATATATTTTAACAAAATAATCACATCAATAACATTTCTGTGCCCTCATCTACAACGCGAATTCGACTCACCGATACGTGTGAGTCATACTCTTAAAAAAAACACTCCAGGTAGGTACTAAATGTTATAATAGGCTAGTTTCCAGGGTCAAAAGACTAACATTAAAATTAGTCCGTCATTTAGAGAATCAAAATATATTAGTGACGTATTTTTTCTATTGTCAATTGAGCGATCTACACTAATATAATAAAGAGGAAAGATTTGTATTTTTGTGTGTATGTTTGTAAAGAATAAACTCAAAAACTAGTGTGCCGATTTCAAAAATTCTTTCACCATTGGAAAGCTTCATTCACCTCAGGTTACTCAGGTAACATAGGCTATATACCGCTGGTGGAGCTGCGGGAAACAGCTAGTAAATTATTAAGATGTAAAGCATCAAATTTTAGGAGTGGGGGCCCGTGACGTCACATATTGCGAAGAAGTGTAGCACACTGTGACGTCACACGAAACTTTAACGCGCCATATCTTTACCATTCTTTGTTTAATTTTCAAAAGAAAAAATACGTCTCCATTATTTCTTGATTATCTAACTGACGGACTAATTATAATTTTTTTTAGGAAACTAGCCTATTAGTTTTTTATATAGAAACATGACTACTTTCACTAGGTACATCCTTCGCAGTCACAAGCTTTCGTAACAGCGGTTTTCGCGACCTCGGCTTTCGCAGTCGTAAGCTTTCGAAATTATGAAGCAGTCCCAAAAGCAGCCGCGTGCTTCGCGACAGCGGATTACGCACGTACGTAGGTAACCTATGGCATACATATCTTTCGGGTTCTGGCCCGGTTTATGTTACAAAAACTTAATATTGCTTATGCTTATATTGGTTAAGCAATACTATGTTGTTGAAAACATCTATAAGAATAATGTTACTTTTTTTATACAACTAAGTAGGCAAACAGGCGTACGGCCCACCTGATGGTAAGTGGTTACTGTAGCCTATGAACGCCTGCAACACCGGAGATGTCATGAGCGCGTTTCCGACCTGTCCGATGTCAGCACAGCGACCCCTCTGGAGCCTGTCGACCCTACTTACCAGCAGGAACACAACCCTACATCATAGTGTTATTTGTAGGGTGGAGGTACTTTCCCAGATGGACTACTCCTTACAAAATGTTCTACCTCTCTTGAAAACTTACTGATTTTATTAAATTATTTTGTAAATTTCTAAAAGAGGCAGCAATTTCCTCCTACCTCCTACTTGGATATCCTGGACACTACAAAATTCACATACGCGTCAATGTATGCGTCACTCGTGGGGTTGGTTATTTACCGTATCTGCGTCACAGTCGTCGCAGCGGCCGCGCGACTAAAGCGTCATCCTTGCAATGTTTTGCTTTCGATGTTTACCCTAAATCTGCGCAGTGAGGTGCGGTGCTTGTTTCGGGTGGGAGGGTGTGAGTGTCCGTTCTGTATGTTAGTATAGACCAATAAATCTATGAAGGCCTAATATTTTGGCGCCAATGATATGAAGAAGGGTAATATGATTTATTTCTACCTACAGAAAGTAAAGACTTAATATTAATTTTCAGTCCGAAGCTTCCAACATTCCAAACATGACTGAATCTGTGCCTGGTAATGCCAACATTGAAATAAAAAGTGAGCCTGGATCAAATGTTGAATACACGGAGATAGCAATTGAGGATTCCTATGGTATTTATTTATTCATATATTCTATTTATCCTGCCCCAAGTATTATATTTTATGTCTTTCATACAAGCTTTCATCCAATCATAACAAACCCTTGCTTAGCGGATGTTTGACCCCGGGGGTTTCAACTATATCTATACCGAATTACATCGAAATCGGTTAAGCCTTGAAATCGCAACAGGCAGACATACAGACTTTCGCGTAATATTAGTAGTTATTAATATATCTTACCCCAAACGTTTCAAACACTTTACAGCGTTCATGGTCGCATGTAGACTAAGTTAACATTTGTCTGTGACGTCATAAGAATATAAAACTACCGCCCATAATTTCATTGGAAACTATCCCGATTCACGCAGTATTGGCTCACAGTATCCAAGGGTCTTGCAGTTTTCTATCGAGTTTGAGATTTTATTAAATTGCCATACTAATATTATAAATGCGCAAATCTGTCTGTCTGTCTGTTACGCTTTCACGGTCAAACCGCTGAAAGAATTTTGATGTTTGATATGAATATAGTTGAAGACCCGGGGTCAAACTTAGGCTACTTTTTGACGCAGGCGGAGCTGCGGGAAACAGCTAGTGTATAATATGTTGTATGTTTAATAGTTTGATGTGGCGTTCTTGTGTTGCTGCAACACATACATTTGTATGTGTTGTATTAACGCAAATAAATGATTAATCTATATATCTAATTTGAAATTTGATGTACAGTAACTTCGATATTGTAAGATATATCATATTCAGACTGATGCTTCAGCAAGTGGAAGTCTGCGGGATACTCAACTCATCACGAACTGACAACAGATGTAGCGTGTTTGGTCCCATATGAACGGTCCCCATATTGAGCCACTTTCCACAGTTTATGTCTATCCGTTCTGTACCTATTGGGAATTTTTGTATTTATTTATTTACACATACATATAAATATTAACAACAATCGTGAACAGATGAAAATACCAAAAACGCTTGATATTTTTTTCTGCTAGTAAAAATATGAACTCTACAGAAAAAAATATCTGAATTTTAGATAAGGGTCAGCTAGGTCTGTGAAGTCAGCCAAACAATATAAAAAAAACAACACCTGTCACTGTCAGATCTATCTATTGGCAGTTTTTTATTCCAAATATTGATTTGTTTATCGAATGTTGCAAACGCACCTCTAGCGAAGCAAACCGAGCTCCCCGCACGTCTGCCTTCCGACCCGCGTAGCTCAACACAATTTTTTTTAAAGAAGCTCTCGATATGCCGTCTCTTCTTTGTTATTACTCCGTGGTTGTAACTTAGTTTTAAAATAGTACAGTTGTAAACACATCCATAACATATGGACAAATCTCAGTGATTTTATATGTTAATTAAACAAAAAAAAAATATGAATTTTTATTTGGTAAATAAATTAAAAAAAAGCGCTGATTCAATTATATTTTCGGAGGAATTAAAAGTGATTATTTAAAAAAAAATATTTGGAAGAAAACATTGATAGTCATCAAAAAATTAAGATGTTCTCTTAGGAATATATTCCTGCCAGCAGAAAAATAATCAAGCTTTTTACAATTTTTTACCTATTATTGCCAATCACATTTTCAGTTTCGCCGGAGGCGCCAAGCGTCATAAATGTTCACGACATAAAATTGGAAATTGATGACGAACATGTAACTGAGGTGGAAATCGGATCGCAAATTAAGAAGGACAATTACTTTGGTGAAGGTATGTATGTTCTACACTAGCTGTTTCCAGCTCCACCTGCGTCAATATGTAGTTTATGTTTGACCCTGGGACTTCACTATATTCATACCAAATTTAATTGAAATCCGTTCAGCGGTTTAGCCGAAAAAACGTAACAGACAGACAGACAGACTCTCGCATTTGTACAATTAGTATGAATATGGATTAATTTATACAGATTTCGGACATTGAAACAACACTATTGTCACATAACTATTAATAGTACTAACGTACAGAACGGACACTCACACCCTCCCACCCGAAACAGATACCGCACCGAGCCAAGCAGATTTAGGGAAAACATCGAGAGCGAAACAATGAAAGGACGACGCTTCGGCCGCCCGGCCGCTGCGACGACTATAACATAGATACGGTAAATAACAAACTCTAAGAGTAACGCTCACATTGAGGTGCGGTATCTGTTTCGGGTGTGAGTATCCGTTTTGTACGTTAATATTATTATTAGTAATTCTGGTTCTAAGATTTCATTTTTTAAGTGAAAATGTTTTGAGGCGCGTATTAAAAATACCTATTATTATAGTACAACTATATTTAATTATTTATATTCTTGAACACACTAGCAGCTTATATAGCTGATGCGTGTGCATCTTGAAGTTTAATGAGTTTATAAATTGTAGCATCTGTTTTTATTAAAAGTGTTAACTGAGGGTGCGCCGACGACACTCTCGGGGAGTCTGTTCAATAATTTTTAAAACTTTTATTATATTTTCCAGATTACGCATACTCATCATTGGAAGAGACGAGTGAAGCAACCAAATCGATATCTAGGAACCTACGACCAACAACAAAAAACTTTAAAATACAAGCTGGTCGCTTAGAGTGTCCATTTTGTGATCAAAAATTCAATCTAAACACCAATTTCTCAAAACACTTACAAATACATTCTAGCGAGAAACTTTACGAATGTGACGTGTGTAATGACAAATTCGTATGTCAACGTGATATAAAAATCCATTCACGCACACATTTCAACGAGAATCACAATACATGTAGTACTTGCTACTCTGTGTTTCAGAGTAACAGCGACTTGCGAAAACATAAAACATCTCATGTGGCTGAGAAACGTTACGGATGTAATTTGTGTGATAAACGATTTAGTAAAAAGATTTATTTAAAACATCATTTGAGAACTCACACTGGTGAGAAACCTTACGAATGTGATGTTTGTAAACATAAATTTAGTAGGTATAGTAATTTGCTAAATCATTTAAGGATGCATAAAGGCGAAAAATTGTTTCAGTGTAGCATTTGCGAACACAAGTTTACTGAGAAAAGTACTTTGACCAGACATTTAAAAATACATACAGGAGAGAAACCTTACGAATGTGATATTTGTCATCATCGTTTTAACAGAAAACATCATTTGAGTTTACATTTACGGCAGCATACAGGTGAGAAACCTTACGAATGTAATGTGTGTCATGCTCGGTTCACGCAGAAGGGATCGTTGCAATTGCATTTAAGAACACACACAGGCGAGAAACCTTACGAGTGTAATATCTGTAATAAAAGATTTAGCCGTAGTCATCATTATGAAGGTCATTTGAGGACGCATATCGGTGAGAAACCTTACGGATGTAATGTGTGTCAACGCCGGTTTCATTCAGTAATATTGTACAAATTTCATTTAAAAACACATAAAGATATTGGTTTGTCGTATTCGAAACCTGAGTTATAGAAAGTTACGGCCGAGTCAGCACGTCATACTTAGTCAAAGGTATCCATATTTTTTTTCTTCAATATGGCTTTTCCTTTGGTATTTTGTCAATAACAAGTAAACATTATTCAGCATCATGGACTTCATATATTACACAGGACGTTATTTTCAACTGGACTTCAATTTCCATATAGTCTGCACAGAACTACTTGGGAGAAGGTTAGCACCTAACTTGCAACATTTGATTGCGTCTAAAAAAATCTGCATAAAGTATGTACCACCTTTCCCCTTTTGTCCAGAGGAGTGTGGTCACCTTATTTTGCACAAGTACCAACGTGGTAAAGCTTGCATTTGCTAGAAAGAGACGGTCCTCCACTATTTCTATCTCGCTTGGTTCGGCCTTGCCTCTATGCAAATTTGCAGAAGTACTCAGTCCTGTTTAATATACTAAGTCAATCGGTTTACTTAAGTCGAGTCAGAACATGAAGCAAATACAAAGAGGAGACGGCGTATCGACTGGTGCACCGTTACAGTTATTGGCGCAGTGACGTCATTCAACTTTAAAAGATGCGTGACGCGGAGGGAGCTCTAATGTTTTTCTCATTTTTCTAATTTACGTTTCGTTTCAGCTTAGAATATTTTGGAATTTTATTTTAAACCATTTAGTTTTAAGTGTTTCAATGCTGTACTGTTATGGGATCACAATAAACGTAAGTATATAACATATTTTCGAATTTATTTGATTGATTCAGTGTTACACAAAATATGTGTCTGTTTTAATGTTCAAAATATCTGTAATGTAAGTAAAGGAGATCGTCAATAGGGGCGGAGCCATGGCCAAACCGAGCTCCCTCACGTCTGCCTTCCGCCCCGCGTAGCCTCACACAACTTTGATAGGGAAGCTCTCGATACGCCATCTCCTCTTTGTTATTACTTCGTGAGTCAGAAGAGGCTAACCCCCGTATTCTTAAACATTATTACCTTATGAACGTCCTTCACTCAAACTCATTCGAGAGCGCCTTAAGGAAGTCCTCGAACTTCCCTTAAAAACGACATTCTTAGTTGGTTGCTTGACCAATCCCCAATGAGGTTATAATAACAATTTTAAACACAAAAATTGAAAATTACAAAAGAATAGAGTAAAAAATAAAATGAAGTAAGGTAAATCCTCATCCTCGGCCAAACCTCATTGGAGTTTGCTCAAGCAACCAACTAAGAATGTCGTTTTCAAGGTAAGTGAAGAGGTAAAAAAATTGCACTTAGCGATTTCCTGAAGCTTTTGGCAACAAGCAAGAAAATCACATAAATCAAACACTGTATCACTTCCCAACAATCACGCTTTTTATCGAACACTTTGCGAATAATAATCCACCATTATTATGCACAAACACTGACAAAAACACAAATTTTGGAAAATAAAATACAACGTCGAAGTGATCTTCACAGTTTCCCGCCAAAAATCCTGAATCCATATACTATTTGCCAAAATTTAGTATAAAAGTTAAGAAGCTTTAATGTATTTGACCTCATAGTGAGGCGTGCAACTTAATCTATACTAATATTATAAAGCTGAAGAGTTTGTTTGTTTGTTTGAACGCGCTAATCTCAGGAACTACTAGTAAGAAATAAGGCTATTAAACTTTAAATTAGTCCTAAACGAAATTATGGTAATGAAAGAATTAATGAATGAACACTTTATTGCACCTTTTAGAAACAAAAATAATACTTATTATAAGAAACACATGGTAATTTAAATTTTTAATAATTTTAATTAAAACAAATGGTATAAGAAACAAATTTTTGTTTTTATTTATTTTTACCCATAGATATTGAATTTTTTTGAGTCGTAAGTTTTGACCCGAGTACGCAGCTGAGCCAGAGAAAAAAAGAAAGTGAGCAAGCGAGGAGTTGCCTTACACCTTGAATTGCGCCATCTCGTTTACTCACTAGTTTCTGCCCTGCTTTTAGAGATGATAGGAAGGCC
This sequence comes from Euzophera pinguis, assembly GCA_947363495.1. Classification (NCBI taxonomy): domain Eukaryota; kingdom Metazoa; phylum Arthropoda; class Insecta; order Lepidoptera; family Pyralidae; genus Euzophera; species Euzophera pinguis. Next base: position 558,138 of record OX376182.1, read on the forward strand.
TCTAAGGTTTAAACTGGATTTCTTTGTAAAAATTATAGTATTCTGGATGCTTTCGCGGTAGGTTCCTATGGTTTATATAGGAAGTAGGCGACTTCTCGCTTATTTTGGATTGTATTTAAGAAAATTAAAAGAATTAATTGCATTTGGATGGAATTAAGAAATCATGGTAACCTTGATAAAGGGCGTACCATGTCAAATAAATAAATAGTTTCAATCCGTAAATTACAGAATTTTCACTCACTGCAAGACGCGCCCGTTAAAGACTTTGAGTTAAACATTAAAAAAATAAATTTGTGTCAATGTCAAACAAAGTTTCATGAAATGTCAAACTTTCCTCCAAAATTTTTAAATGTTTGTTTGGTCAGACTGGCCTGGCATGTACACATTTTATTTTCTGTAAGTTTGCTTGCATTCTTTTCATTTATTTTATGATAAATTCTAGATAAGTTTAAAAAATATATTTCCTATTTGCTTTGTAACAAGATATTTATTTAGCTTCAACTTTAAGCTCCATCCAAACGCTAGAATAGCACATTCTGTAATTGTGATTCGAACTGACGCGAATCCCGCGCGGGACGCGGGACGGGCGTCTCGCAGAAATAGGATTCAGTAAAAGCGTGGTACAAGTTTGTGCTATAGCGTATTATCTGATAAACAAACAAAAACTTTGTGGCACTAAATGTAACATGTTCGCTCAGTTCGCTCGCTCGTCCCCTAGGGGGTGCTACTTTTGAATCTATGACCTAGTGTGTTAACTACCTACCGTGGTGATGGAGGGGGGGGGGGGGGTTCTGTCCCGAGCATGAACCTATGGTCCCGACGAGTGTACATGAAGTTGCATCGCATGCAAAAGTAGAAGTGACACCAATGATATCAACATATGGATGGACCCAATTGATACATTTAGCATATAAAATCTCCATACAATCTTATATTAACTATGACAATAACATCCTATGAACTAATCCTTATTAAATTTTCCGGTTGCCTGGAAGAAATTACTGCTGCGATGCCGAATAGGCAGCATTTTGCGCAAGGTTTTTTAAGTCAATGTCTTAATGTCATATTTAAAATCTTTTACTACAATCGATCACAACACATGAAGTTATTTTAGGGCACAAAACAGATATCCATTCGGCTCCAGATTTTCATTCGTAATACGAATCATACTTGCTCCAGGAGCTCTATTTTTGAAATGTAAGTATGACAAATGTGTCACACAAAAATCCTTCGTTTTCAACGAAAATCATTTCTTACGCACATAAATTAATCGACTTGCCGATTTTGCGTGACTCACACTTTACGGCCTTAGTCTAAACAGCGCTACGGGCTACGGCCCCAAAAATACCATTAGCTTTAGGGCCAACGGGTGCCATTTTGGTCGCACTGCTACGTCCTTACGCTTGTAAGTAATATGTCATTATGTGGCACTTTTCATATCAAATTTCTCTCATTCATTACTGGTTCATGTTACGTAAGTATTTTGATTTCATCATTTTACATTGTGTTCCGTTGGAGGTCAGAGATTAACTGAAAGTTATATATATAAAAAAAAAAAAACTATGCGGGGTTTGTCAGTCTATAAAATTAAGCTTCCAAATTTATTTATTTTTTGGTTTGCAGAATATTAAGAAATTGTTATTTGTGATGGACATCCAAGCTAAGAATCAGTCCAATTCTGATAAATATGATGACGATATTCCACTAGCGTTCCTTAAGGCAAAAACCAAAACCGAATTCGAGGTTGGAAATGAGAAATCTAAAGGTATGACTAAAAGTAGATGTCAGTATTATGTTTTCGGGATGGGTCATCATCATCCTAGCGTGTATTCCTAGTTGCGTCGTCAGCTTACGTTTAGGAGCCTAGGGTACGCTGTAAGTCGTGGTTCTAGATTTGGCGGTACTGGTACAATGGAGCGACTGCCGTCTGACCTCCGTAAGCCTATTTATTTATTTGGGAAACAAACAATTTTGATAACGCTTAGATACATTAAGCGGTCACCTGTGAACGCTCGCAAGACGTGCGCATTATATGAAAACCGTGAGGTCGTGGGTTCGAATCCCTCTAAGTTGAGTAGTTAAGTTGAGCTATGGGAACATTGACGTGTGCCCACTGCGCAACTATTTGTAGAAAATGTGATGTTCTAGGCATATTTTTCAAGAAGAAATTATTTTTTATTTTTTTTTCGCTTTCGCTTTCGTATATTTTTGAGAAAAAAAGGATCCTAAGTGTCTAAACTACAGCAGATTTTGTTCTGCCATTCTTAAGTTATAAAATGTTAAGATTCCGACTTTGTTTATAATAGATACTCATTTACATAATTACAGATGTAAAAGACTCATTCATCAACATTCACGATATGAAGTTTAACATTGACGAGAATTATCCTGCAAGCCATGATAACAGAGAAACAGAAAGAGGGTTCGTAAAAGGTAGGTTTTGTTTTATTTTTTATAAAACTAGTCGAAAAAACGGTATTATACCGTCGTATTTATTATACGGTCGAACGATGCCATAGACACCTCAGTGTCTATGGCATCGTTCGAAAAAAATAATATAAAAGCGTTCTCCCTCAGAAGGAGAAATTCATCAGCCGCAGTATTGAGGCTGTATGCAATGTACTTTTAAACTTAATTTAATCTCCTAAACGAACTATAATTACTTAATTACTTTTTGTGATATCGTATGTATTAAAATTCATTCCAGGTGATGCTTCTCAAATGTCTATAACTAGAAGAAACTTAGGGAGTCTGGGTGCAAAGAAAACTGGTCATGAATGTTTTATTTGCGAACGTAGGTTCAACAAGGCGGCTTATATACGAGCTCATATAAAAATCCACACGCGTGACAAACATTACCAATGTAATGTTTGTCATCGACAATTCCTTAGCAAGTGTTATTTAAAACGTCATTTGCTGAGTAACAAAAATGACGAGAAACGATTTGAATGTGACATATGCCGACGTAGATTTAGATGCAAGAATAGTATACGACAACATATTAAACTACACACCGACCTCAGACCGTTTTTATGTAATATCTGTCAAGGTGTATTTAAAACTTTTGGTGGTTTGAAAAAACATCTGACAATCCATACTGACGTGAAATTATTTGAATGTAACATATGTCAACGACGGTTTCGTGAAAAGAAGAATCTAGAAATTCATTTAAGAACACACACTGGGGAAAGGCCGTTTGAGTGCCATATTTGCGGTCATCGGTTTAGTGACAAGAGTGCATTGAGAACGCATTTTATTGTGCATGATAATAAAAAACTATATAAATGTAATATTTGTCAACACAGATTCAATTTGAAGAATAGTCTTACTGTTCATTTAAGGACGCACACTGGCGAAACACCGTTCGAGTGTAAAATTTGTCAGCGGCGTTTTAAACATAGTTGTTCGTTACGAGTTCATTCTAAAACACACACTGGTGAAAAACCATACCAATGTGATATTTGTCAAAAGCATTTCAGTGAAAAGAGTTCTTTGAAACTACATTTAAGAACACATACTGGAGTCAGACCATACGAATGTCATTTTTGTCATAACCGTTTTCGTGGAAAGGGTCATCTAAATCAGTGATTCCCAAAGTGGTCCAGGTGGACCCCCAGGGGTCCACGGGAGACTTGCTGGGGGTCTACGTAGGCGTGAACAAAAAATGGGGGTCCATAAGATGTTAATGGGGGTCCACGAAAATTTATCTGCTTTTGATAGTAAAGAGCAAAAATGTAAGCATAGTTTTTATAAGGGCCTACCTACATTGTTTTAAGTACCTATCTAAGCAGATAATATTTTAATAAGGCAAGCGACTGTTACTTGTCCAAACTTGTGTATTCGATATTACGTACAATTTCGTGTACAGACTTGCAAAGCGCTATCCGCCCGACAATGCTTAATGCTTGTTCAGACATGAACTTGATCAACACTATAAATACTTGATGCCAAAGGCAACCAAACGCATTCATTTGTTTCCGGAATTTCGAAAACAAGGCGGAATTTGGAAAAAAGTTGTGAGAAAATTTATATCTGTGTTTGCTAGTGCCGGAGAAAAGTAAGTAACCTACCTTTTTTTTGTTATAGTACTTAAGTATTTTGTTTACGTGTACTAGTCGGTTGATCACAACGGCCTGTATAGATAGGTAACTTAGTAACTTACAGATATTTTAATTGTCCTCTTTCGATTTGAAGACAAACACAGCACGTTTTATTCAATTGTTTTTTCACGAGAGAAGCACTGCCTCTCTAAAAAGGCCGAATAAGCAATATTGCAGAGCAATTAATTTTGTAATTTTTCTTGCAAATAACTACTAATTTTATAAAACAGTAATTTCATAATCATGTTAAATTGATTTTGAAGTAACAATTTTATCAAAACAATACCTTTTCGGAAAGAGCGAGCGGTGCGCGGGCGACGGGAAAAGGGCGGGGCTTGAACTTCGATGCCTGTTTGTCACGTTTTAACAATGAAGCCGCAGACAAAAAATACGCAAATACACGGAGCGCGTGAACTCATTGATTTAATAAAATGTTAGTTATCGTTTTTATGGACAATTTTGGGATTTCGACGTTTATTTTTTCCTACACAAATATGATCAGTATTCGATACTGAGTACACTAATTTTTATTTATACTATTAAAAATTAGTGGTAAATTATGTACTTTAAAATTGATACCGTTTTGTGAAAACGTTTGTATTTGTCTCAGCGGTTTATTAGTTGGTCCCTTTACAAGCCGTAATTCTATTTCCGCGTGCTGACAAAGGCTGCGGTGTGATACCTATATTCAGAAAAAAACTTGGTTACTAAAACATTTTTTTTACAGGTAAGGTAACTGACACGAAACATGGCTACAGCAAAGAAAAAATGTCGACAATATAGTGTCGATTATTTGAAATATGGTTTTGTTCCATCAGAGGCAGACAAACAATTGCCCATGTGCCTATTATGCAACAAAGTTTTGAGCAATGACTCTATGAAACCATCAAAGCTCGAAGATCATCTAAAAAGGTGTCATACTGATAAAATAGGTAAAGATTTAAAATATTTTCAAACATTGAAAGAAAAATATGGAAAGAGACCCACCATGCACAGTATGTTCGCTTCAACATCTCAAAGTAACGATGATGGCTTGCGGGCATCTTACAATATCTCATTACTTATAGCAAAATCTGGAAAACCGCACACTATCGGAGAACAATTAATTTTACCCGCTGTTGAAGAGGTTTTAAAAACTGTTTTGCACAAATCTCCATTTGACGTACTAAAAAGAATTCCATTAAGTAACAATACTGTACAAAGACGCATTGATGAAATGAGCTCTGATATCGAAAGCTTTTTGTGCAATCATCTGCAAAAAACTCATTTTTCTATACAACTGGACGAGTCAACGTTACCCAGTAATGAAGCATTACTATTGGCATATGTCCGATTTATTGTTGAGGAAGAAATTCACGAAGAATTGCTATTTGCCAGAACTTTGGAGACTGACACTAAAGGCGAATCAATATTTAATGTCCTGAGTAATTTTTTTACGGAAAAATCGATCCCATTTACAAACATTATTTCAGTGGCAACAGACGGAGCTCCTGCAATGGTCGGGCGATATCGTGGGTTTATAAGTCATCTCAAAAGAATTATACCAGGACTTACAGCTATTCATTGCGTAATCCACCGACAACATCTTGTGGCAAAACATTTAAGTGACAGGTTGAACCAATCTCTTCATTTTGTAATAAAAGCTGTCAACAAAATCAGAAGCAATGCATTGAATACACGTTTATTTGCTCAATTGTGCGACGAAAATGATGAAGACTTCCAACGACTGCTCTTACATACTGAAGTACGCTGGTTGTCGAAAGGTGCATGCTTAACGAGATTTTACTCTGTTTTCGATTCCATATTAGAGTTCTTAGAAAGTAGAGATCCAGATTTAAAAGAAAACTTGATCAAATTCAAAGCAGACATTGCGTATTTGACAGATTTGTTTAAAAAATTTAATGATATTAACTTGCAGTTACAAGGGGACAGCCTGAATTTAATAAAAACAAAGGGGATAATTTCGGCTTTTCTTGGGAAATTGAAATTTATGAAGCAAAACATTAGTCGGCGCGAATTCTCTCAATTTCCAAACTTGTCGCAGGTAGAATGTATTGATGAGGATATCCATACCTACAGTCAACATTTAAGTGCCCTGCATGATGACTTCAAAACCAGGTTTGAAGATATACTGACGATGGATATACCACCATGGATAATAAATCCATTTGATGAAACGGAAGTGGCCAATGTTGTATTACAAGAGGAGCTGCTCGAGCTAAGCACTAATGAGGAGCTGAAGGTGAAATTTAGAAAAGGCTACCCAACATTTTGGCTGCAAGCAGAAATACCCGAAAAATATCCTGGACTGTGGGAAATCGCAAGGAAATTTTTAATAGCTTTTCCCTCGTCATATCTTGTCGAAAGGAGTTTTAGTGCCGTTACAAACCTCTTAACAAAAAAAAGGAGCAAATTAAACATCACAGAGCGGGGGGATTTGCGGTTATTGCTCACAAAAATAAAGCCAAACATTGATCGTTTGCTGACACTCCATCAGATACATCCTTCCCATTAATTAAAATTATGACCTGAACCTATATTACCTTAATATTTTTTTCTTGTAATTCTATTCTTTTAATAAATAAAGTGATATAAAATGTACCATTTTTCGTTTTTATTTTACATATCGAAATATAGGGACAGAACTCAGAAGTGACACAATTTTTATTTTTTGGCGACTTTAAGAATGTGGTAGAAATGTAGCAGCAGGGGGTCCACCGAAACCAGTAAAATTTTGAAAGTGGTCCACGAGAAAAATAAGTTTGGGAACTACTGATCTAAATAAACACATAAGGTCTCATACTGGTGAGAAGCCGTATAAATGTAGTGTTTGTTTAAGAAGTTTTATAGACAGCGGTGCCTTAGGGAAACATATGAGGGTGCATACTGGCGAGAAACCGTACGAATGTTATGAATGTAAAAGGCGGTTTAGTGGGTATGGTTCATTGAGACACCATTTAAAAACACATACTGGAGAGAAACCATACGAATGTGAAGTTTGTAAAAAGCGGTTTAGTCGAAGTCATCATATGAGAGCGCATTTAAGATTACATACTGCTGTAAAACCATATGAATGTAATGTCTGTCATAGAAGGTTTAATCAAGACGGTGAATTGCAAATTCACTTAAGAATCCACACAGGAGAGAAGCCGTACGAGTGTGACTATTGTCATCATCGGTTTCGTCAACGTTCTCATATAAAAATTCATATAAAAACCCATACCGGTGAAAAGCCTTTTAAATGTGACGTATGTACAAAACGATTTATTAGTAAATGTTCTTTACGAATTCACCATCGAGTGCACACTAACGAGAAACCATACGAATGTAATATTTGTCATCGTCGATTCAATCATCTAAGTTCTTTAAAAAGTCATTTAGAACAACATTCTGGAGAGATAAATGTGTGTAATATTTGTCAGAAACAATTTAGTGCTAAGAAAGGATTACAGCGTCATATGAAAATACACACCGAGGAAAAACAACATGAATGTAATATTTGTCAAAGTCGATTTCGTCAAAAAAATCATTTAAGAAATCATATAATAACACATACTGACGAGCAACCATATGAATGTAATGAATGTCAGCGTCGATTCAAATACAAAGTTTCATTACGATATCATATAAAGGCTCACACTAGGGAATCTAGAAATGGAGCTATACTATATAAATGTGATATTTGTCAACGTCAGTTCAAACGTAAATGTTATTTACAAAATCACATTAGGTCTCATACTAACACTGAATTATTTGAAGAGAAACCCAAGAAATACGAATGTAAGATTTGTCACCGCCAGTTCAAACAAAATGGTATTTTAACAAATCATTTAATGACACACACTGAAGAAGTATTGTGGAATAAGTCACCTGTTACATATGAATGTAATTCTTGTCATCGTCATTTTAAGCTGAAAATAGCGTATCGCCGTCATATGAGAACGTCACATTCGTGAGGAGCTCTGATCAAAAATTATATGATGGCACGCAGAGATGATAATACAATCAATACTTTCATGAAAATTTATTCAAACGAAAAATAAGTTCTCCCTTTTTCCAATTTTCAAATTTTGCCTAAGGAGGTTTGCATTAGTAAATCCATCTTTAAATCTATCTATGTGCTTAACGTAGATACTTCTATGGGGCGTTAGGTATAACGTGAATAGAGTTTAAAACATTTTTCCTTGTGACAGATTTTTTTAATTTTTTAATTTTAAATTGCCTAAGTAATCATAATGATTCCTTTTGCAATTTACTGCGGAGTGCGGCTGTAAGTTACTCTAAATCTGTCTCTTTGTACTTGTACATATACTTAAGAAATATATCTTTTAAATAACTTTGACAAACTTTTATTCTAACCAAAAGCACTCACACACGCATAGAACCTACACCTACTTCCTGATCGTAGCAAAAAGTAGATATTCTTTCTGCCCTAATCTTGGCAAAACACTTGGTACTTATTCCTCGAAGCGCAGCTATTTTCAAGGGCACCTTTAATATTCTTTGAAATTCTCCTAAAAAGTGCGCTTCAAAAATGGAAAAACTATTTCGATTTTATTTCTCGAAGCGCACCCACGTTAAAAATCAGTGCAGCGCATGCGGATTACGTAATTTATTCTCTATATATATAATATGATAGATGTTTCAAAACATCCGAAGTACTAGGATAACAGAAATTAAGAAAAGATTCACAGGTCTTTTCATCTCAAAAAATACCACCCCATACTGCGTATTTACGGTGTTTTTTTTATCTGTGAACCTCCTCATAATTTCTTTATTCGTAGTACTTCAGCTAATGGTTAATGACACATGAACAGACCATGTTATTTTGAAAAATAAATAATGTAGACCTACTCAAACTGTGACAACATTAGTACATACTAACCGTAGTAAATGTTTAGGAATAGTTGATTGAGTTAAATGTTTCGATTGACCCCTGCCTCGTAGTTTATTTCATTGTAGTACTTCGGCATGTCCCGGCTTTCTAATCTAGTTCCAGAAGGAAGTACTCAAATATTTTAAATGACGACATAAACGTGCAATACTTGTATTCGATATTTTTCGTAAATACCATCTTTATTATACATTTTATCGATAGGTGCGCTTCGAGGATTAGAATAGTATAAGTAAATTTCTTTTTCATTTTTGAAACGCGCCCTTTAGGAGACCTTCGAAGAAATTATAGGTTTGTTAGATGCGCTTGAAAATGGCTTCGCTTCGAGAAATACCTCAAAACTTTATCCAGGAGCTCTATTTTTAAATGTATGACATATATGTCGAATGAAAATCGTGCTATATCGAACAAAAATCATTCGATATCACGGAGTTATTTTCACGCCGATTTTGCACGAGTCACACTTTTCAAAGATAGCACTTCAAAAGTATTACCAAAACCAGCGAGACTAGTGATTTTTATTCGATATCGAATGTCTCCATCAGGTCCAGTTTACCATAGTCTATCTTCTTCACTATAATAAAAGAGTTGAATCGACGTGTCTGTACATTTATTATTTTGGGTAGAAAATGAGAGGGGACGGCTAAAGATGAATAATAGATTACAAAAAGAAAATGTCTGTCTGAACACGCTAATCTCAGGAACTACTTCTTTGCGAGTCGACTCTGGCCGTTATCAAACTTCAGAGGACCAAAACTCCGCCACTGACAAGACATTGTCGGTGGCTTCGTAGAGGGCCCTAAGCGTGCAGGTGGCTAGGCACGCAGGACAGGACAGGAGATGCGTCATGGTTTGGGGAGAGACACCGCACCGGCAGGCCACCTCCGAGCTACTAGCCCCACCTGAACATGTTTTCCTTGCTTCGGCCTACGAGAATCCGGAGTCTGTTTAAAGACTTCCATGTAAGCCATGGCAGGTCATGTCCAGGAGGGAGTCACTCCGATAACTACTAAACAGATTTGAATTTAGTTTTCACAAACTGATTGGCCTTAGCTCAGGGCACCATCTAATCTTTGGTTTATCAAAATCGGTCACCAGGAAAGAAAGTTATCATCATTAAAATATTTTTTTAATTTCCCCTGATAAAAAAAAATCATAACAAAGTAATAAGCAGAGGAGTAAGTAGGTAAGTCGTCAAAGTCACATAATTTAGGCATTTTCCTTCGAGTTGTTTGCTAGATCATGAAGAAGTTGTCTCGGTCAACCGACCCTGTAAGCCCTGGTGTTATTTGTTTCGAAACCCCTTCCCTTCAAGGTGCATTTGATATCAGTTTCTCTTGGTTCATTCAATTCATGTCCTTTATTAAAAAGCTGCTCATTCTGGTGTTAAAGGGTCACCTCACTGGGGTACCTCACTGTCAATTTTACTCACTGTCTATATTGAGTAGAATAGTCGTGCCTATAAGCGCAATATCAACACCATGGCTAATGATTTAGACTTGTTTTCTTGCTCGCTGAATGAATTCACCAGGGTGGCTTATTATAAATTATGCTATTCCTAATGATTATTTTTTATTATTATTTAACTAATATTATTATGTAAATTTTAAATTGGATGGAATATTGAAAGTTTAAATTTTTTATAAGTTTGTGGTCTAATTTAAAATGGAATTGTCAATAAATGTACCATTTTATGTAACTACACTATCGCATTAGGGTAACCTGTAAAGATAGAGTAAGTTTTGTTAAAAAAAAAAAAAAAAAAAAACATTTATTATTTTTGATAGAAAATTAGAGGGAACGACTTAAGATGATATTCTATAATCATATACATACATCTACATATAATAAAACTGTACCTACTGTAAGGTTAATTCTGAACATCTATTTATACATGTAAGTAGACGGGAAATGCGAAAGAGAAATATTTAGGATATGCGTATGTTAGAATGAGATAGAGAGCGAGACCATTTCATATAAACAATAATGTCCCATAGCAGCCTTACGGATTTCTTGTCAAAAACAAATATTTACTTAAATTATTAACAACGCATTTTTTTTTATTTATATATATATTTATTGAACAAATCTGAGTTAGTGTTAAAAAGGGTTAGTAGAAGCGCATAATTATGGTTTCATGTGCAGTGCCTCCGTATGTGTTAACTCAAGTACATTTATGTATTTTGTAAATTTTATTCTTTTTATGCTCGACGATGAATGTCATGCCAGTGTACGTTCAAACCTAATGCTTGGTTTTTGTATACTGTTAGCAGTTATGTACTATGAGAATGTGTGTTAAAATAATAAATAAATAAAAAAAAAAAAACAAATAAAACCCACATAATTTCACATTTTACACAGTACCACCAAAGTTTATCACTGTATAAATCCATGATTTCATAATTGTTTCGATAATTTTTCCGCACTAATATATGAGAAGTATCATGTAGTTTTATTACATGATTATGTAAGATGCGTAAGAATTCAAATTTGGATAAAAATAAATACGGGAATTTTCACAATTTATAACCTAATTTTTGAAGTTAAGAGATTGACATTGATGCTGTCTAACATCATATCGATAGTATTGCACCCAAACGCTAGGAAGAAATAAATACATACCTACTGGTATCAAACGCATCTATATATTTAAAATTGAGCAATCTGACACGGTTTATGAAAAAAAGTCCGCTACGAACGCGGATAAATGATCTCGCGTCTCTGAGATAAGTCGAATTCGAAATTTCTAGAAAAGAAATGGCGGATTTCTACTGAAAATCCCGTGTTCGTTTTCTGATTCATCTCTCGTAATTGTAATATTACAATTTCTATTGTATACCTACCTTTCAGATTTCTATCCAATTTAGATATTTGCGAAAAATGGCTTAAAATGGTTGGCAGAGAAGAATGGTTTTCTTCTCAAAACTATATGTAGTAAGCACTTTCAATCTTTCAATACAGTTTTCAGTAGAGCGAAAATCGGTCACTGGTCTCAAAATTATAATAAAGTTAATTAATGTCGACCTATTCGAAGTCGAGTCGGAGTGCTCGTTAAAAATAAAAATACTAAAGTAGCATTTTTAATAGGTAATTTTATTCTAATTTATCCCAAAAAATACTGCATACTTAATTTGGCAATGTTCTCACGTTAAGTAAATCGATCATAGTGATCGACATTGCTTGGCTCAGCACTATTTGACAGAGTACACATGTATGACACGCACACAAACAGTTTACAAATTGGTCTCGTTTCTTTTGCTAATCAGCCAATCCATTGACGTAGTCAAAAAATTCTAACTCCTATATTGTCAAACGTTTGCTTAAACTCGACTCAACCTTACTCTGTTACTGTAATTTTAAATTTTTATGCTTAATAAGAATAGAGTAATAAATAAAATAAAGTAATGGATACCTAGGCAAAAAGTAGCAAAAAAACTGATTTATAACTACTAAGGAAGCCTCAAGGTACCTCTCAACTAACCTTATATTTGACAGTTGAATACTCACCTCCAATGAGGAATCTCTATGTCAAGGAAGTTAGTGACGACTAATCATACCAATGAGTAAGGTTGAGTCGAGTTTGAGCAAACGTTTAAGAATATGGGGGTTATTCATCAACGCCCAGTATAAACCATAAAAGCTATAAATGTGAAATTTGGACAGAAGTTTATGTTATTACATAGTGCTCAGATAAGAATTCAAAATTCATTCCCCTAAGGAGGGTCAAACGGGGGTCCTAAGTATGTATGGGGGCGGAAATTAGGTAGTCCGTTGCATGCGAAACTTCACATGATTATTTCTTTTGATTTGGCATGTAAATTCCTGTTTCGGTCAAGAGGTGCTAAGAATGACTTTATAATAATTTTGCCAGGCCAGTGGCCGATTCTCGCTCTACTGAAAACTGTATTAAAAGTGTACTTTCAACCATTCTTCTCTGCTAACCATTTTATGCCATTTTTCGCAAATATATAAATTAGATAGAAATCTGAAAAGTAGGTATTTAATAGAAATTGTAATATTACAATTACGAGATATGAATGAGAATACGAACACGGGGTTTTCAGTAGAAATCCCCCATGTTTTTTTTGCGATATCTCAAGTTGGACTTTATCTCTACAGGCGTGATAGTTTTTTTAGAGAAATCTCGAATTCGACTTATCTCAGAGACGCGAGAATCATTTACTCGCGTTCGTGGCGGACTTTTTTTATAAACTGTGTCGAATTGCTGGATTTAAAATATATAGGTACGTTTGATACCAGTAGGTAGGTATTTATTCCTCCCTAGCGTTTGGGTGCAATACTATCGATATGATGTTTGACAGCATCGATGTCCCTAAACTTCAAAAATTAGGTTAAAAATTGTGAAAATTTACGTATCTATTTTTAATCGAATTTGAATAAGCATCTTGCACAATCATGTGACAAAACTACATGATATTTCTCATATATTAGTGCGAAAAACTATCGAAACAATGATGAAATCATGGATTTATACAGTGATAAACTTTGGTGGTACTTATCTGTAAAATGTGAAATTATGTGGGTTTTATTTGTTACTTGAGTTACATTTAGGCACTGCACATTAAACCTTATTTATGCTCTTTTACTGAACTTTGTTTATTAATTTAAATATTTGTTGTTTACAAGAAATCCGTAAGGTCGCTATGGGTCATTATTGTGTATATGAAATGGTCTCGCTCTCTATCTCATTCTAACATACGCATATGTGTATCCTTGAGGCGAGAAATGTATGGATATCTATATAATTCTCTTTCGCATTTCTATTTCTCTATTGTCTATTGGATCCATAGATTAAGGTGTTGATGGTGTGCCTCGTACTCGGGTTTCTCCCGCAAATGTCTCGGGCGAGAGTGTGTGTACAACCTGCATAATCTGTGGTTGTTTGTTTGTTTCGACCACAGAGTACTATAGATTATATTGAAAGTTTCGACCGTCGGGGAATCTAAACATAAATATTTTCTATTTCTAATTTGTGGCGGAATTGTTGAAAAGTAGGTAAGTAAGTTTTTTTTCTTTCTTGTAGTTAGGTACTTAGTATAATTTATAGCTTCAAAACCACATAAAGTGTGATATGAAGTGACTTTATAGAGAAACAACTTTCAAAACTGCCTGATGCGTTTGCTGTAACAGGTGCCTGTATAAACAAAACTGAAAAAGGTCGCAGGCTAACGCTGGACGCAGGTTAATTCCAACAATAAGTTATCATTGCAGTGGACTAACTGATGATAATGATGATGATTGTGAGTTACAGTTAATAATTTGTACAATGAAGGTGAAATAAAAAGTTTTAAGTTACTACTTAATTTATGGTAGATTTACTATAGAATATACTACAGTTTGAATGAAGTAGAGACTGCTGTGCTGCAATGGCTAAAAGATGAGCATGATGCCGAGGCTGGCATAGTCATGATATGTGGCTGAAATCTGAATAAATAAAAATATCCATACTAATATTAATAACCATTGAACGGATTTTGATGACAAGTTGAAGATCCGGGATAAAACAGGCTACTTTTTGACGCAGGTGGAGTTGGGGTAATAGCTAGTGTAAATATAAATCTGATTTGTAATTAAACAATTCTAATTTACAGGTTATGCATCCTTTACTTAAAGATGAACAAAGAGGCCAGTAGTTCTTGTGGATCTGAGACAGACAGTGTTGGTTCTTCGACCCCTGTCAAGGTCAAACCTGAGACCGACCCTGATGTCACAAACACTAATGTTGAAGAATTTGATGGTATGTTGATTTAGTCAAAGTTTTTCGGGACAGTCTTTCGTCATCTAATGCGGTTCCTTTAACAACCGCTAAACATTGGCCAAGACCTTACCAAGGCTTAACGTACGTTCTGAAGCACAGAATCATCTTTATTATCAAACAATCAGGTGATTCAAGCCTGCAATGTTCTAAACAAACTGGAAACAATTATATAAAGGTGCTTTTGTGGGAATCCAACCCATTATCTCCATAGACAAATGCATTAACCACAGAGGCATTTGATCTATATTTAAGAGTAACCTACTCGAAATGATTGTACTTAAATCCTTTGCAGGTGCCTCGCAGACGTCAGACGAGGAATTTTTCAATGTCCACGACATGAAGTTGGACATTGAGGAGAATGGCCTCGCGAGTGACACAAACCAAGGCGCAGTTGGAAGGGAAGATGGAGAGGAAGGTAAGATTTTTCTTTTTCATCGGTCCCACACTGTTGTTTTTTGCGATAGTGATAGTTGACTTTAAAAAACAGTCAATAGTTCTACTGGAGCTATTGAAAATATTGAAATTCAGTGATATTATCAATAGTGAAATTAAGGCTATAGTATCGAAATTGTTGATACTATCGAAAGTTGCGGTACTTTCAACCCTCATCAAACTATTTCTTATTATTACCCGACTGCCATAGAAAGAGGATTATGTATGTATAATTGTTTGGCACACTCTGCAGCCTGAATGGCTAGATGGATTTCAGCTTGAGAGGTGTCGTTAGACTCGTATTTACTGTGAGAGTGACACTGTCTCTATCAAAATAAAAATAATTAAAGTGACGGACTTTTTTCAGTTTTCTCATTTCCAAATTACACAGAAATGCTGTCAGGTATTAGTTTTTTTAAATTACCGATTCTTGTTAGCTATTGATACTGTCAATAGTATCGAAACTATCCTAAATTTTTGATAGTTTCGATAGCCCTGTGGACAACTGATTATCGAGAGCATGATAGTTTAAATAATGATACTATCCATAGACTATCGCTATTACAGCAACCCTAATCGTGACCACAGGAGTTTCCAAGCTGTGTGTTGCTCCGAACTATGGACTGCTCTGTATATGCTGACTCTCCAACCTACCTTGTGTATCGGTGGGCATATTAACAATTTCCTAAATGATAAATTTAATGAAATTCTTAAAATTATTGGACAAACTTTGACATCAATGTAATAAGGTACTTGAGTATCTACAATAATATTTTAAAGTTCATTTATTTTAATTTGCTTTATTTTATTTTTATTTTATTTGCACATAAGTTATTAACATCCAATAACCGCTTGCCATTCCATTTCTTAAATTGCAATACACGACAAGGTTCATATTGTACTTATTTTATAAAAACAGTGTGTGTACCTAGTTAAGAACTGTTAATGTATTAAATGAAACGCAATAAATGATTTGAATTGAATTGAATATTCGTAGTGTGTCAAGCGTCAGTGAAACGCGACCTGTTTTAGATTGGTTGCTATTAGTTGGACTTTTTATCTCGAGCTCCTCTGTGCTTTGGAAGGCTTGTTAAGCCGTTGGTCCCGGTTGTTATCTGTAGATGGCAGTCGTTAGGCTGTGTCAGTGATGCCTTTAGAGAGCCGGAATAAATATTGTAGGCCATGTTTCTGTTGGTATGTAAAAAGGGTTACGGATGTCAGACGGCAGTGGTAATAACTAGTAGTGGTAAAAACCGTGACGGACAGCGTATCCTAGGTTCCGGAGCGTAAACTGTGGGCGCTACTAAGAACCACGCTTGGACGAAGAATAAAAATAAGGGTAAAAGGAAGGGTGATAAGCCACCTTTTTTTTACATGATAGACCTTTCACTTTTATTTTAATGATTTTTTACCAAAACCACACCCCGGACAATCCATAGAACAACGGCGAACTCGATACCTATTACGACTACTTCGATTCGGTCTCGGACGCACATGCGTCAATGTGTGTGTTACTCGTGGGTGGTTTACCGTATACCGCGTTATATCCGTCGCAGCGGCCTGGCGGCCGAAGCCTTATCCTTGCATTATTATGCTCTCGATTTATACCTTGAATCTGCTTGGCTCGGTGCGGTATCTGTTTCGGGTGGGAGGGTGTGAGTGTGCGTTCTGTACGTTAATACTATAGTAGAAACTTTAATAATCCTTTGCACTAAACTTAACCACAAACAAGATTTGTTTTATTGGGATCTGTCTTTCTAATCAGGTGAATCAGAAGATTTTCGATCAATTTAAAATGATTTTTTTTTGACATAATATTTATATATAAATATATATATGGCGATATTTTAACAATATCAGGTTTAATTTAGGTTAACACTGTAAAAAATTATGCGGCTGTTTAAAGAGTGGAAGATGTATTTTTTTTCAAATGCAGCTAATATTATAAAAATTAGCTGTTTCTTGCGGCTCCGTCTGCGTCAAAATGTAGCCTATGTTTGACCCCGGGCCTTCAACTATATTCATACCAATTCAACAATCTCAAATAAATCGAGGAACCTGTATGCCAAGACTCGTAAGGATCCGTACAGAAATAACGCTGCAATAAGCTTTCCTTTTCCTCCCTCATTTACCCCAATCAAAATAGCTCTCGAAACAAAAACAAACACGGCCTCATATTCTCATTCATTTTCTGTTCAAGTAGTTATCAGGTTATGGAATACTTTACCACCTAGCGTTCAAGAGTCCCAAACTCTGTCCACATTTAAGAAGCGAGTAAGAGATCATTATTTCTCCTTAAACTCATAAATCGTATTATACATAGGGCGCACTGTAAGTTTCCGGAACTGGCCACTTACATAAACAATATTTAAAAATTTATTGCAACATTTGAAAATAGAACTCTTTGGCTGTAGAATGCAGTTTGTTTCATCTGACTGTCTTTTGTTTTTACCTTGTGGCGCCATTTAAAAAATTGTGTGTCTGCATCAACATGGATTTAACTCGGGAAAATTTTTGTAGTATGATTTTCTACGATTTTAAGTGTAATTTGACAGCTCAACAGAGCATCGCTCGGCTTGAAACAGCTTTTGGCAATGAAGCACCATGCAAGACAACTGTTTATAGCTGGTTTGCAGAATTCAAGCGTGGTCGTATCAATCTCAGTGACGAATCTCGCGATGGTCGGCCGTCCACCGCTGTGACCAACAAAAACATCAATGCTGTGCGCCGTATGATTGAAACAGACAGGCATGTGACCTACCATGAAATTCGCGCATCCTTAGAAATAGGCATGAGTCAAATACAATTAATCCTACACAAACATTTGGGTGTGAGAAAGCTGTGCTCGCGGTGGATCCCACACAACTTGACAGAGGCTCAAAAAACGGACCGCGTCACTTGGTGCAGTGCCATGCTTACCAGATTCAACGAAGGTGCGTCAAATTTGGTGTGGGACATAGTAGTAACAGGTGACGAAACATGGATTTATTGCTACGATCCCAAAACAAAGCAGCAATCGAGCGTATGGGTCTTTCAAGATGAGCCGAAACCAACCAAAGTGGCGCGCGTGAAAAGTGCATCTAAGCGGATGATTGCTTCTTCTTTTTTTAATAAAACTGGACACGTGGCTACTGTTGCTTTAGAGAATCGTCGTACAGTGAATAGTGACTGGTACACGACCATTTGTTTGCCGGAAGTTATTGACGAACTCCGTAAAAATAACCGTAAACGCCGTATCATCCTGCACCACGACAATGCTAGTTCTCACACGGCCAGACAGACAAACGACTTTTTGAAGGCGAAAAATGTAGAACTCATGAGTCATCCTGCATACAGTCCCGACCTGGCACCTTGTGACTTTTTTCTGTTCCCAAAAATTAAGAACCAATTACGCGGTCAACGATTTTCATCACCAGAAGAGGCTGTCGAGGAGTATGAAAAACACGTTTCAGAGGTCACCACAGAGGAGTGGCACAAAAGTTTTCAAAACTGGTTTCATCGAATGAAAAAGTGCATAGACGCCAAGGGAGATTATTTTGAAAAACAATAAATTAATTTTGTACCTTTAATAGTATTTTTTCATATTCATTCCGGAAACTTATAGTGCGCCCCACGTTTATATATGTTATATACATTAGTAGGTATATTTATTGTATTTATTATTTAGTTTATTATACATAGTCATAGATTAATAATTGGTCTTGCACGCGCTCGACTAGATACCGTCGACGTACGAGACAAATGCGGCAACTAAAACTACGCTAATTCCGCGTACTTGCGGCATACCCACGTCAGAGCGCGCGCGAGACTATTTTATTAATCTAAGCATATAGTGTTATAAAATAGGTCTAGATTGAGCCTATTATTTATGTTTCTTTTTCCTGTACACCACTTTGCCTCTTTCTTTCGTAGTACCTGTCGCGGGTCTGCTGGAAGAAATTTCCTTCGAAATAAGTAGAAACCTTGTACACAGTTTTCCTAATGTTAAGTTTCCAATGTATATTTACAGCGTGTACATGAAATAAATCATACTAATATTATAAATGTTAAAGTGTGTTTGTTTGTTTGTCCTTCACGCCCTAACTAAGCAACCAATCGACTTGATTTTCGGCATAGAGTTAATGGAAAGGATGGAAAATGAGGTTTACACGCGGGCGAAGCAGCGGGCACAGCTAGTGCATAAATAAGCAATAGGTACATTAGCCAAATTTTGTAAGACACTGTTCAGAAATGTGACCTCTAGACCGGAACGTGCATTTTCAGGAATGAAAACAAAATTGGACAGTCTCGAAAAGGAGACGCTTTGCTCGCTCGGTCAATAAACGATAGTTATTCTTTTCCAGATGTCTCTTCTACTCAAATAACAGAAGGCGTTAAACAAGATCAGTCAAGTGAAAAATGTTCAAGAATATCAGATGAAATTAGCAATACGTGTCGCATTTGTCAGCGTAGTTTTAAAACTAAGTTAGATTTACTTGCGCATTTAAAAATTCACACCGGTATAAAAAAGTACGAGTGTAAGTTTTGCCAACGTTCCTATTGTACGGTAATTAAATTAAAATATCATTTGAAGACTCACAGATGTAAGAAATTATTTTATTGTAAGTATTGTCCGCGTGGGTTTCGCAAAAATATTGATTTAGAATGTCATTTTCGCGTACATACTCATAACCGTGACAAGTTTTACATATGTGATATTTGTAAGAAAGATTTTATCGAAAAACGAGGATTAGAAATACACATGGTAACACACACAAGCGAGAAATCATATGAATGTGATTATTGTAAACGTCGATTTCATTATAAGTCTCATCTGAATAGCCATATGGTCACACACACTGGCGAGAGGAGGTATAAATGTAAAATTTGTCATCGTCGTTTTACTCAAAATTCGTCTTTGAGAATGCATTTCAATACACATGCTGGGGTTAGACCGTACGAATGTGACATATGTCAAAAGCGGTTTAGTGGAAAAGCTTTGATGAAAATTCATTTAGATACACATACCGGTGACAAACCATTTCAATGCGGTTTTTGTAAAAGAAAGTTCCGTAATAAGGTTAGTCTTAAAAATCATATAAGGACGCACACAGGCGAGAAGCCGTATAAATGTACTGTTTGTTTAAAAAGTTTTAGAGATAGCGGTGGCTTAGG
Source organism: Euzophera pinguis (assembly GCA_947363495.1). Lineage (NCBI taxonomy): Eukaryota > Metazoa > Arthropoda > Insecta > Lepidoptera > Pyralidae > Euzophera > Euzophera pinguis. The sequence goes on from OX376182.1 coordinate 578,497, forward strand.
AACACATACGAGAATACACACTGGCGAGAAACCGTACGAATGTTATGCATGTCAAAAGCAGTTCACTACTGGTTGGTCATTGAGACAGCATTTAAAGACGCATACTGGAGAAAAGCCGTTTGAATGCGATGTTTGCAAAAGGCGGTTTACTCGGAAACATCATCTGACAGGTCATATTTCAAGTGTACACACAGCATTGAGACTATTTGAATGTAATGTTTGTCACAGTAAGTTTAGTCAAAGTGGCGAATTGAAAAATCATTTACGAGTCCACACAGGAGAGAAGCCGTACGAGTGTGGCTATTGTCAACATCGGTTCCGTCAACGTAGTCATTTAAATGTTCATATAAAAACTCATACTGGCGAAAAACCTTTTAAATGTGACGTATGTAATAAACGATTTATCAGTAAATGTTCTTTACGAATTCATCTCCGAGTGCACACTAACGAGAAACCTTACGAATGTAATGTTTGTCATCGTAGATTTAATCATCTAAGTTCTTTAAAAAGTCACTTAGAACATCATACTGGAGAGAAACACGAGTGTAATATTTGTCAGAAACGTTTCACTGCCAAGAATGGGTTACAGCAACATGTAAAAATACACACTGAGGAAAAACGACATGAATGTAATATTTGTCATCGGCGATTTCGCCTACAATATCATTTAAAATGCCATTTAAGAACACATACGGAGGGGCAACCATACAAATGTAGTAAATGTGAGCGAGGATTTAAACATATAGGTTCGTTGCGACGTCATACACAGGCTCACACTGAGGACGGACCTATTAATTATGAATGCGATTTTTGTAAACTTCAGTTCAAAAGTAAGACCAATTTAGTAAAACATATCAAGTCTCACACGAATGACAAATTATTAAAAAAGAAAGAATACATATGTGATATTTGTGAACGTCCGTTCAAGTGGAATAGTCACTTTAAACGTCATTTAAAGACTCACTCTGGTAAGAAACCTAGAAAAGAAACGCTTGGATAAAAAATAAATAAAATGATATTAATTGTTAACGTCAATTCAAACAAAATAGTAAAAAATCATTAGTAGATTTACTTAATTATTTTCGAATAAATCCTCTATTAAATAATGATTTGTAATGAGTATAGCCCGACCAGGAAAGTAGCAGCCTTCACCATACTGCGAAAAAATATTGGAGCTATTTTTTTTTACTGGCAATTAATGATTGAAATAGGTAACATTCCGTCATCTCAACGTCATCTGCCAAAAAGAGACAGGAGTGGACGTTGTGTATTTTGTAATTATTTCCTACGATTTCTTTAACAAAATGGCAAAAATAGACATAGACATACCATCACGTCTTTTTCCCCGTAGGGGTAGGCAGAGACTACTAGCCTAAATGAGACGTAATGAGTTGCGAACCGCATTGCCGCCATTTAGATTTTTGTTATTTCCCAAAATCATAGCATTCCCACGAGTGTAGGGGTACACAAACTGTCGCACCCAGCAGAGCCCCCTGTGCCAGGTGAAGGCTAGCCTTTATCGGGGGGCGCCTCACCCTAGGGCAATTGGCACGCTTTCGACTAGGCTCGCCCCTAGCCACGCATCTCTCGGCACGGCTTACCTTAGATAGACGAAGAAAGGGGTAATGAAATAGATAAAGAAAATATATATATATTTGGGATTTATTTGGAAATGGGTAGGGATCAGGGTAAGGGATGCTACAGACTTGGAAGACATGAGGATTGAGTCCGTAACAGCTCGGCAAGCCGGGGTCGCATACCCGATATCATACCAAAGTAGTACTGGATGACACCCCTGACAAAAATAATTTAAAGTACGTGGGGCGCACTATAAGTTTCCGGAATGAATATGAGAAAATACTATTAAAGGTACAAAATTAATTTATTGTTTTTCAAAATAATCTCCCTTGGCGTCTATGCACTTTTTCATTCGATGAAACCAGTTTTGAAAACTTTTGTGCCACTCCTCTGTGGTGACCTCTGAAACGTGTTTTTCATACTCCTCGACAGCCTCTTCTGGTGATGAAAATCGTTGACCGCGTAATTGGTTCTTAATTTTTGGGAACAGAAAAAAGTCACAAGGTCGGGACTGTATGCAGGATGACTCATGAGTTCTACATTTTTCGCCTTCAAAAAGTCGTTTGTCTGTCTGGCCGTGTGAGAACTAGCATTGTCGTGGTGCAGGATGATACGGCGTTTACGGTTATTTTTACGGAGTTCGTCAATAACTTCCGGCAAACAAATGGTCGTGTACCAGTCACTATTCACTGTACGACGATTCTCTAAAGCAACAGTAGCCACGTGTCCAGTTTTATTAAAAAAAGAAGCAATCATCCGCTTAGATGCACTTTTCACGCGCGCCACTTTGGTTGGTTTCGGCTATCTTGAAAGACCCATACGCTCGATTGCTGCTTTGTTTTGGGATCGTAGCAATAAATCCATGTTTCGTCACCTGTTACTATGTCCCACACCAAATTTGACGCACCTTGGTCACAGCGGTGGACGGCCGACCATCGCGAGATTCGTCACTGAGATTGATACGACCACGCTTGAATTCTGCAAACCAGCTATAAACAGTTGTCTTGCATGGTGCTTCATTGCCAAAAGCTGTTTCAAGCCGAGCGATGCTCTGTTGAGCTATCAAATTACACTTAAAATCGTAGAAAATCATACTACGAAAATTTTCCCGAGTTAAATCCATGTTGATGCAGACACACAATTTTTTAAATGGCGCCACAAGGTAAAAACAAAAGACAGTCAGATGAAACAAACTGCATTCTACAGCCAAAGAGTTCTATTTTCAAATGTTGCAATAAATTTTTAAATATTGTTTATGTAAGTGGCCAGTTCCGGAAACAAGTGATATAAAAGATGTTATCATATTTGACGCGAATAAAAACGAAAGATTGACATCGTCAATTTTGTTATTGACATGACACATACAACGTGTTGCCACCGTTATAGGCGATTAGTAGCGACACCAATGCAAGGTTTTTATTTTTTTGGTCGGGCTATAAATGTTAGTTTAATCTGGAAAATTGCCCATCACCGTCATAATAATGACGTCACATTCGTCAGGATTTGTGAAAAAAATGTGTCACTAATTATATGACTGAGCTCCTTGTATTCCGTGTGACGAAATAAAAATATTTTGTATAATAATTTTTGGCGAACTTTTATTTAAAACCTTTAGCACTCCCTTCACCTGCTAACCATATTTGGTTCATAACAATGGATTTTTTATTGTTATCTAATTTGCAGCAAGCGGAAGGTTATTTTACATTTTTTAAATCGCCAATCCTGTTGATGGCTGTAGTATCTCTGCAAAATTTCATCCAGATCCACCGCTGGTACAGATTAAAAGGTACTTTAGAGCAGGAATTAAAAGCGGTATTTTTAAAAATAAAAAATATATCTCGTATTTTTTTTGCCATTCCATAAAACCATTGTAACCAGGGTCGTGGTCGATTTCAAGGTTCTTAATACCCGTTAAGTGGAGCCGTACGGCTAACGGTCGCAGTAAAATTATGAGCAGAAAAATAAGTTGGTTACCTAATTATTTTAATTAGGTTACGGATCTCTGTTTCTGGGAACAATTGATTATAGCAAATCACCTTTCAGGTACGCCAACCACAGACCCTTACGACTTCTTTATAAATTATAAGAACTAAACTAGTCGGAGCAGGCACTTAGTCAGTTTTTCTTGCAGTATTAAAGTTCGTTCCAGCTTCTACTCGTATCTAGTAGTCGTAATGAAAACTATGCAAGAAACCAAGAGGAAACCTAACTAAACTGGAAACTACTGAACAATGTATGCTTCCCGTGGTCACACTCGTTCAGGACATTACATACTATTACTCACAGACATATAAGACGTAAACAGACGGAACATAAGATACTAGTTGTACTAATGTAGCAAGTAATTGTTGTTATCCTTGTCACACTTATTCGGATCTATATGGCGACATCTCTTTTTTACACCTGTAGCAACATTCACTCACTCATAGACAGTATTTAAAGCGTGGCCGTGACGCCATTTTGTAACGTGCATAAGCTGCGTTGTTGGATTGGTGAGTACTAAAAAATAAAAGAGTAGAATACCATATAAATGATCAGATCATGCACACCACACAACATTCATACATTTCTTGAAACCATGGGAAGGATGATCGTAAACAGCTTACCCTAGCCTAGATACAGCCCAGGCTTGCACAGTTTTGCATGTGTGTTTTTGTTACGCTAATTAATAGCATACGTTCCGTCTGTTTAAGTCTTATATCTCTGTGCTATTACTCTTACTTTGATTCGGTCGTGTACGCGTCAATATAGTGTATTACTTGTAAGGTTGGTTATTTACCGTATTTGCGTCCATAAATACATTGTACTAGCTGTTTCCCGCAGCTCCGCCTGCGTCAAAAAGTAGCCAATGTTTGACCTCGGGTTTTTAATTATATTCATACCAAATTTCATCAAAATCAGTTCGGCGGTTTAGCCGTGAAAGCGTAACAGACAGTGCGGTGAATGTAATGTTTGTCATCGTAGATTTAATCATCTAAGTGCTTTAAAAAGTCATTTAGAACATCATACTGGAGAGAAACATGAGTGTTATATTTGCCAGAAAGGATACAGTTCAAAAAGGGGGTTACAACAGTATATAAAATTACACACAGAGGAAAAACGATTCGAATGTAATATTTGTCATCGTCGATATCGAGAAAATTATGTTTTAAAAAATCATTTAGAAAAACATTCCGACAAGCGGTCATATAAATATAATCAATGTCAGCGTCGATTCAAATGTAAATATTCACTGCGATATCACTCACAGTAAGTTGCCGCCCATTGAATATACTTGTGACATTTGTCACCGTCAGTTCAACCGTAAGACTAATTTAGTAAAACATGTCAAGTCTCACGAGAAATCGAAGGAGTACAAATGTAATATTTGTCAACGTGCGTTCAAATGGAATTGTAATTTAAAAATTCATTTGAAGACTCACACTGGTAAGAAACCTAGGGAAGAAATTCTTGGATAAAAAAATAAGATGTTTAAATGAAATTTGTTAACTTCAATTCAAACAAAATAGAAAAAAATCAATAGTAGATTTTTTTTATACAACTAAGTAGGCAAGCAGGCGTACAGCCCGCCTGATGGTAAGTGGTTACCGTAGCCTATGAACGCCTGCAACACTGGAAAAGTCACGAGCGCGTTGCCGACCCTATTAGTAGATTCACTTAGTACAAAATGTAAAGTTTGTCATTGTTAATGGGGCAACCCGACCAAAAAATAAGGTGCTTTTTAACTAGCCCAGAAAAAAAAACATTATAAAATGAGTTTTACAGACTACAAAATTTTTGAGTATTTCATTCATAAATATTTGTTTGAAAAGGGAAGTGTCATGTGATGCGCCATATTTAGGTGGCAAAACTGGTGAAATACAAATAGTCATATCGTTCTATCTCAACTTCTCGAGCAGTGACGTAATGTTTTTACATATTATTTATTTTCTCCGTAAAAACTGTCTTAAAAATTCTGAAATATATTTCATAAGCTCCGATAAGGGGGGGAAATTTGTCGGGTTGTCCATTCAAACAATATGGTTGACTACTTGACTCACTCGCATAGATGATATAATTTTTTGATAAGCTACCTTATTTATGAATGTGTAAAATTATTTGTAAGCTTCTTTCGTGTCAACGGTGAATCACCACACTTGGATAATCGAATTTGTTTATTTGACAAATAACTTCCATGTGTGGATGAAGTTGCGGATTGCTCCAAATAAAATTGTTATTAATTTCATCACTGAAGTGTTCTTGCTTTGTTAGTAATAAAAATGTATTTAAAATTATTGAATTTTTTATTTTCAAATTTTACATGTCCTTTCTTGTTTAGGGCTGTAGTGCCTATCTCTGCAAAATTTTATATTTCTCCGAAAAGCGCATGGACAACTGCAGCTGGAAGTGCAGACACAGATTAAAAATATTTTCGCTGTCATGTTGTGGGCCCTTTTTAAGCTTTTTAACTTCCTACTAAGTAAAGCGCTAAACGGTAAAAAACAATTTATTAGATAGCATATGTTCTAATAACTTTGCTATTTTTATTAATTATACTGAGAACACAGAATTTCACATAAGGTTAATACACCCTAAGGTTCGTTGGAAGAAATTACAATTGCGATAAGTCCGCCTTTGTACACATTGTTTAAATTAGTATCAAGATGTATAAATTTTGTGAATGGTACAATAAAGAGTATATCTATTAATAGTACCAACGTACAGAACGGACACTCACCCTATTAACAGATACCGCATCTCAACGGTCAGATTTAGGGTAAATATCGAATTGAAATAATGCAAAGATGTCGGATCACCGTCGCCTGGCCGCTGCGACGACTATGACACAGATACAGTAAATAACCAACAACCCCACGAGTTACCTACCTAACACACATTGTCGTATGCCTATGCGACTGAATCCTAGTAGTCAGGTCTCGCTCTTCGCTGTTTTATATCCGGTGGGTATCACGTTTTCCTCATGGACCAACTAGTATGCACAACTAGTTGTGCTATCCTAGTTAGGTGTGTTCCAAAATCATTTACTATCGCGATATTCATTCGACATAAATGTCATACATTTTCATCACGGATCCAGTTTTTACTTGCAATGATGATTTTCTTACTAGATTTTTAAAATCAATTTGTAATAGGCTAGTTTCCAGGCTTCCAGTCATTTAGGGAATCAAAATACATTGGTGACGTATTTTTTCTTTTGTCAATTGAGCGATAAATTATTAAGATATAATGCATCAAAGTTTAGGAGTGGGCGCTCGTGACGTCACATATTGCGAAAAAGTGTTGCGAACTTTGACGATTGATCATTCTTTGTTTAATTTTCAAAAGAAAAAATACGTCTCCAATATTTTTTGATTATCTAACTGACGGACAAATTTTTTTTTTAGGAATCTAGCCGATTATCTTCATTTCATTCAAAACAGATAAATACTCACAAAATTGCATTTAGCTAAAAAATGTGATGCAATTTGTTCGTAGGGACTGAAATGAGTGAACAGCCAAGTCCATCGGCAAAAATGATACTAAAGAAACATTTGACTGTGAGAGAAGAGAAAATTCTCGTCAATATTTATAACCACTTAGAGAAAACCTGCCCTACGTACCCAATGAAAATGGATTTATATAAAACAACTGCGCAAATCATGGAAGTTTCCATAACTACGATACGCAAAGTTATGACGAAATATCACCGAGGAGTTATGGAAACACGTCGGCAGCGTAAGGTAAGTGAAACTCGTCGATTGCGAAACACTGATAAAAAAAAATTATAATTAAGGCAGATTATATAGAAAAATCATTTTTATTTTTATTACATACTAGCTTTTCCCGCAGCTCCGCCTGCGTCATAAAGTAGCCTATGTTTGACCTCGGGTCTTCAACTATATTTATACCAAATTTAATCAAAATCCGTTCAGCGGTTTGGCCGTCAAAGCGTAACAAAGACAGATTTTCGCATTTATAATATTAGTATGGAAGTATGGATATGGATTGAAAGTGCTTTAGTTTCACCTAAACACGCAATGTAAAAATTTGGCCAGTAGTTTAAATAAATTTGAACTTAGACGCTGTATTTAGATACCTACCTACTATTTTTGTAGTTTTGGCTAAGTATGTTGCAAGTAATAGGTTGGGAAAAAGTTACTATAGCAATGGGATCATGTCCCACCCACCTACAAGATTGCAAAAAGTAATCGAACAAAATGGCACCTACATACTCGTACTTTAGTTAAATGTAAATAAAACGTAATGATTTCTTATGTTTTCGCGATTGTTATTCATTAAATTAAACTATTTTAATACGGTTTTATCGCGTTTATTACTTATTTATTAACACCTGACGTTTCAAACACTTTACAGCGTTCATGGTCGCAGGCAGACTAAGTAATAAACGCGATAAAACCGTATTAAAATAGTTTAATTTAGTAAATAAAACGTTTTGAATTTTCTTAAAAAATGCGAAGAATCTTTTTCCCCAACCTATTTAATTTAACTCCCGACAAAAAAAGAGAGATGTTACTCAAACGTTTGACCTTCTGTGTTTTTTAGGAGAGACCTGGGAATCGAGCAATAATTGATAAATTGGACGATTATGTTTTATCAGCGATAAAGAGAAAAATTCATCAACTTAATTTTAATGGTGAATCGCCAACCGTGGATAAAATGTTGGCTGCCATCAATGAAGACGACACTTTACCATCATTTTCGCGTGCGACAATGTACAGATTATTAAAAAAAACTGAACTTCTCGTACACAAAAAGATCCCGAAAAATAATTCGACAGACACCGTAGTGGAACCTTTTGTCATTATTGCCACAGACAGTGATTAATAAAAATAAAGGATGAAAATGACGACGAGACGAGTACCTATCTACTATTTAAGGCACCTGTGCTAAGAGTACAGAATGGGTTTGGGCACTTTTGTATATGGACAAGGGGCGTAATTTTTTTTTCAGCGGCCAAAAACATATTTGGTCACTTGTTAGTAATACGAGGATGGATTGAAAAGTTTGCGGCCTCAGCAAGAAAACAGTATAAAATATAAACAAAAGTATTTTTTTTTTAGGTTTGGGAATAAATGAAAGTCGGAAGGTGCCAAATCAGGGGAATAGGCGGGTTGGGGCAGTAATTCAAAGTCACAATCACGAATTTGAGCCATAGATTCAACAGACGTGTGAACGCGTGTATTATCCTGATGGAACAACACTTTATTGCTGAGTAATCCTGGCCTTTTCTCTTTGATTGTTTCACGCAAACGACGTAAAAGGGTGCAGTAATAAGCCGAGTTTTTAGTTTGACCTTTTGCAAGGTAGTCCACCATGATGACACCCTTAGCATCCCAAAAAACTGACGCCATCACCTTGCCAGCTGACAAAATTGCTTTGGCTTTTTTTGGAGTCGGTTCATCAGGTTTTTTCCACTGCTTGGATTGCTGTTTTGACTCTGGGGTGTAGTGGTGTACCCAGGTTTCATCCATTGTTACAAATCTGGCCAAAAAATCTTGTGGATCAGCCTCAAACATTTCCAAACAGTCGCGAGAAATCGTGAGTCGTATTCGTTTTTGTTCAACTGAAAGCAATCTGGGTACCCACCGCGCAGAAACCTTAGAAAATCCAAGTTCATTGACTACGATGTTTTGTGTTCGTTCATACGAGATGCCAATAGTGTCTGCAATCTCCCTGATGGTCAATCTCCGATCTGCCAATATCAGATCACAGATTTTCCCGATGTTTTCTTCAGTCGTAGACGTCGTAGGCCGGCCGGAGCGAGGGTCATCTTCAATACTCTCTCGTCCGCGTTTAAATTCTGCAACCCACTTTTTCACAGTCGTACACGACGGAGCAGATTCCCCCAATGTTGTTGACATATCTTCGTGAATCTCTTTTGGAGTTATTTTTTTTTTAAACAGGTATTTGATTACCGCACGTTTATTTATTTATTTATTAAATAGGAACAACAAACAGCTACATTATAGGTATCAATACAAATAACAGATTATGAATGAACATATTGTTAATAATGTAGCCCACGACGTTATTCACAAAGTAATACCTAATGTTTTGGGCTTAAAACTACTTAAGACGTAACTAAACAATAATCAATAAGTAAGTAGGCGTACGGTACACACTTAAATGTCACATGCACACATGTATGCGTCCGTACACCCACACGAACATAAGATTTCTGTGACACAAGATGCTAGGGTGTGTTACAGACAAAAACAAAATAAAAGGGGGGGGGGGGGGGGAGATGTTACATGTTAGATAATTTATAAAGGACAAGATTCTTAAATTCCGTTGCTCAATTTTCTCCATTTTTTAAAAACGCTGCACTTAGGCTCACAAAATTCAGTCTAATTTAAAAATAGGTAATGCTATTGCGATAGAATTTTACAATGTGACAACCAGAGAGTAAGCAAATCGAATTAGGTCAGTTACATCAAGAATTTATGTGTAAGGCCGCGAATATTTCGATCTACTCTCGTATAACCTTACCTAAAGAGCATTTTAGGTATACAATAAGATTTGCTGTAATAAATATCTACTTTTAAATGTTACTTTATTCATCGCCATGGACCTAGTATTCATTGCTAAACCATCGACAAACCCTTTCAATGTCAGACGGTCATATTTGTTTACATTATTGTCGTATCCAATTTGAAATGACTTTATCATACAAACATACTATTAAACTCATATTGACTTTGACATTGCCGGGTAAAAACGGGATACCTAAAGTATGTCTCAATGGAAAAAGACAATAATGTAAACAAATATGGCCGTCTGACATTGCGACAGGTTTCTCGATGGTGTTTTTGTAAAAATTCTTTGTGGGTTCATTGAGATGTGATATGATAAGCATTGATAATGTAAGTGATTACCGAGTAATTTTAATAAATTGTCATTGTTTACATTATTGTTTTTTTTTCCATTGAGACAGAGTAGTCCTTTAATCTTTAATTTTTTTTTATCACTGAATACCATTCTAGGATGCATGTACTGCGAAATGTTGATAAAACCTTTAGTGCGATGTTTCGTTACATCGAAAAACTTGTGAATGACTTTACTTCTCATCTATCTTATGCTTATATCATACTGCGAAGGATTGTCCTGTCGACTTTTTTGGTACTGTAAAGTTATGTCACTAAAACTTCTCACTTCAAACAAACTTGCGGAAAAAAGAAATTCATTTTTAGGCTTCCGTACCCAAAGGGCAAAATGTTTGTCACCAGCAGACATATAAAACGTAAACAGACTGAACATAAAATACTAGTTATCCTTATTCGCGGCAATTTTTGGCCGTGACGCCATTTTGTAAGCTGCATTGTTTGATCGGTAAATACTAAAAAATAGAGAGTAGAATACTCTATAAATGATCATATCATGCACACCACGCAACATTCATACATTTCTTGAAACCATGGGGAGCATGATCGTAAACAGCTTACCCTAGCCTAGATACAGCCCAGGCTTGCATAGTTAAGCATGTTTTTTTTGTTATGCCAAATAATAGCATACTTTCCGTCAATTTACGTCTCATATGTCTGTGGTCACCATGCCGTATCTTTATGAACTGTGTAAGTAGTTTCAGATGATGTAACAACAAATGTTAGGAAACTGAATAAATTAAATATTTACGGGAGTTCCCATACAAAGAACCTGATTTTTATGCTATTTTTATAGATAACCGTACGGAACCCTACAAGCGCGAGTCCTAATCGCACTTGACCTATTTTTTTTTATAAAACAAAAACATTTTTTTTTAATAAATAAATATTTATTCTTGTTCATACACCACTTCATATAAAACTTCATCCGCTGTGTCTTCGTAAAATATAGATTCTTCCGCTGTCTCCTCAGTCTTCAACATGCACCATTCTGGCATATCCTCTTTCTGAAACAAAAAACAATATTAATTTCAATACTCAATTAAATTTTATTAAACAACAAACGGTAGAGAAAGTTCAGATTTAATAGGCCACTTGACAGTGTTTATATTTGGATACGACAACAAAATTGGTAATTAACTATAGCAGTGATTTAAAAACTCTTTGTTTTCGAATTCAGGAGCTCTAATTTCCAAATGTGTGACATATATGTCGAACATCCTTCGAAAACGTACGAAAATCATTGGATATCGAACAAAAATGATTCGACTCGCCAATATTGCGTGAGTCAACTAGATTGTAGCAACCATGTATAAAATAGTCGATAATAAAAAAAAAATCGGCCATTTCCAATTGCCCCCAACTCACCTCTTTTTGCTCCAAGGTGACCCCTATTGCCCCCAAATCGTCACTTTTCGCCCCAAGTGACCTCAATTGCCCCCAAATGACCTGTACCTGTTTGAGTCTGGCGCGTTCCTTCCTCCGCTTGGACTTATAAGGTGCCGGCAGCTTGAGGTGCACTGTGTGTACGTGAAGCTTCATGGAGTTGGATTGCGTGAATGTTTTGAAACAGGTCGGGCAGGCGTAGGGTTTTACGCCCGTGTGTACCTGATGACACATTAATTATAGTTAATATTTATTTATTTAACTCATTACAATAATATAAAGCCGAAGACTTTTCTACCAGTCTATCAAGAGGCGGTGCGAAGAAACTAGTAAGGATTATCTCTAACGCCAGGTTTCGTCTGTCCGTCTGTTACGCTTTCATGGCCAAACCGCTGAACAGATTTTGATGAAATTTAGTATGAATATAGTTGAAGAACCGGGATCAAACATAGGCTACTGTTTGACGAGGGCGGAGCTGGTTCTTTAACTATATTCATACTAAATTTCATCAAAATCCGTTTAGTGGTTTGGCCGTGAAAGCGTAACAGACAGCCAGACTTTCGCACTTATAATATTTAAAAAGTATGGATTGTGATATTTCCACACAATTTATACTGTTATGAATATGTATAAAATTTATTTTAAAAAGAGTAGAAGATAGTTACCCTGTCATGCCTCAGCAAAGCAGCTTTATTACCAAAAGCTTTGGGGCAGTGCGGACACTGGTAGGGCCTCTCACCCGTATGGATTCTAGTGTGAATCTGTTACAAAAACGAGATAACGATAATTTAAAAAGTTTATTACTAATGGATGTAGAAAGTAGAAAGGCATGTAGAAAGGATGGATGAAAGGAGACTTACGAAAGGTATTTACAAATCAAAGGTGACAGGAAAAGTCGGTAAGGGCCGGCCTCGGAGAACATACTGCGACCAAATCGCAGACATTAAAAAAGGGAGATGTCAGGAGTACCCGTAATCGACGAGCGTGTATGACGAGAGTGATGAGCGTAGAAGAAGCGAGGGAAGTCCGTAAGGATCGTAGCAAATGGAAATCCGCGTGATGGTATGTATGTATGTATGAATATTTAAATTACCTGTAAAAACAGTGGCATGGTGAATGCTTTCTCGCAGTAATCGCACTGGTAAGGTCTCTCGCCCGTGTGCACCCGTTGGTGATAACGTAACGCGGCATTTGACTACAAATATAAATTAAAAAAAAAAATATTGAATCCTTTCTTCAAATACTTTTAAGTCAATACCAGAGGTAAAGAGATTTGAATTGGGTAGACGGCAAGGTTCGAAAATTGAAAAAGTAATGTGATGATATGATAGCACTTTTTGTTGCAATTTTCACTTTGAAATTTTGCACAGGCGATTTTATATAACAATTTAAAAATCTATTTGAAAGTACATTTTGAAAATATAAAGTTACTAAAAAAATATATTCTTCTTCTTCTTAGCGAGTCGACTCTGGCAAAGTTAATTTGGGAAGACCAAAATACCGCCACTGACAAGGCGTTGTCAGTGGCCTCGTAAAGGTCCCAGAGAGTAGACTTGTGTAGCTCGCGAAAGAAAGATAAAAAAGATATATATCCTGCCAAAAGAGCTATTATATCTTCATATCACTTGTGTTTCAATTATATCTTTAGTTTAGTTTATATCCCTATAGTTTATATATCCCAATAGTTTATATCCCTAGGTGATATGATTCATTTCCGGATATACAATGTCAGTGCAATGCGAACGATTAGAAGACAAGTGAGAGACACTATAATATGAAGTCGTTCGGATCTTTATGTAATTATTTTGTAGATAACCTATTATATAAAATATTATAATAAGTATTGAGTACATAGACAAAACAGCTCTTAATCACAAAAATTTTGAAAACCAAAAATGAACGAGGTCGCACTTCATCGCAACATAATAACTCTCTACTCTTCCGGCTCTATCGATGATATGAATTACGGATGATGATATAATTGCAGATATAAATCATTCATTCATTCATTTGTTTCAGTGCTCATCTAGTGAGCTAAGTAATAAAAAAAAGATATAGATGAGAGATATGAATCGCTGATATGAAATGATATATATTCTTTTCTTTTCAATGATATATATTGCGCACGTCTACCAGAGAGTGCAGGTGACTGGGCACTCAAGGCAAGATAAAAGATGCGCGAGAGCGTTGTAAGCCTGCGTATAATTGTCTCACAGTTTACACGTGTACATTGTTTGGCGGAAAGTTTTAAACGAATTAAATTATAAACAACAAAAATTGGGGAATAATTAATCGGACAGAATCAAAATTTAACAAAATTAGTTGTCAATTAAGGCAGTAATTGGATTTTAAAATTTTCTTAAGAAGAAAAGTGTGAGCGTGGTGGGGACGTCTTGCTATCTCTTTTGTACGCACGAAACCGAGTGGCAGTGACGTCACTGCACACACAGTGCATCCTTTTCTTGTTTTTTGACAGGTTCCCCTTCCACCGAATTTCAAAGGCTTATAACTTACTTATTTAAGAACGGATTTAAAAAAATGTTTCTGTTTTCAGTTTCTGATAGTGAAATGTTTAATATGAATTATAAAAATAAATTGAGTAGAATACCCAATTGTTGAAGCGAGTATGGGCTGCTAGAGACAGTTCATTTTTTGACATTGTTTTTGACATTAAAAAAAAAATAAGACATAGTATTAGTTTAATACTCACAGAATATTTCTTCCCGCATACTTCGCACACCCTGTTCTTAATATTTTTCCTGACAAACTTCTTTCTCGTCCCGGGATGGTCTCCGCTCGTCACTATGAGGTGCTACAACAAAACAATCTACTACAAGGGTCAATTGCGAGTCGGATTCGCGCACGAAGCCTTCCGTACCGTTATCTATAAAATTCTCATACAACAGACATGATTTATTTGCTCTTTCAATAGAAAATAATCTGAATTTAAATTAAATTGTAAAAATTAAATATGTAAATTAAAATCACTGAAAATTTTTACGCTTGCTTGATAAACATTGATAAATTGTATTTTTGATTTATTTGTATAAATTTCTTTCTTTCTTTTATTGTACAGAACCCTTCGTGCGCAAGTCCAACTCCCACTTGACCTGTTTTATATTTAATTTGAACTTCTTCATCCTAGCATGTATTTCTAGTTGCGTCGTCAGCTTACGCTTCAGAGCCCAGGGTACGCTTTAATCACGGTCCTAGATTTGGTAGTAACATTAGGACGAATGCCTTTTGACTTCCGTAACCCTTTTGAATAGAGAAACCAAACCAATAGTATCATGATATTCTTTAACAACTACTAAATGGACATTTTGGACCAATTTAGACCACGCTTAACGCGTCTTCCTCATCACAGAATCATCTTTATTATCAGACAATCAGCTGATTTAAGCCTGCAATGTCCTAACCAAAATGAAAACAACTAAACAAAGTATGCTTCCCATGGGAATCGAACCCGCGACCTCTGGGTCTAAGGCAGACCCCCTTAACCACTGGACCATAGGTAGTTATATATTAGTAACAATAATATAATTACCCCATCGGATTCAGTCTTGATTGGCACGTTAGAGACTGGCGACTTGTCGCTCACATCCTGATTGTAGACACAATCCGTATTGATACGGAATTGGTACTGAAATCGAGAAAAAACGTTAAAAATATCTGACTGGAATGTAAAAGTCATTTAAAGACTTTTATACCGTCTTACTTGTAAATATAGTTGCAGGCGCCCTAATAGACTTACACCTGTATTCTTAAACATAACCTTAAGAACGTCCTTCACTCAAACTCATTGGAGGACGCCATAAGGAATTCCTCGAACTTTCCTTGAAAACGACATTCTTAGTTGGTTGCTTGAGCTAACTCCAATGAGGAACGACACAGGTTATAACAATTCAAACCACAAAAATTTAAAAATACAAAAGAATAGAGTAGTTAACTAGGCGATAAGTGACAAAAAACTGATTTATAACTGCTTTCGAGGCCGCCTCAAGGTAGATCTAGACCAACCTTATATTTGACAGTTCGATACTCACCTCCAATGAGAAAACATCTCAAGTCAAGGAAGCTAGTGACGACTAATCATACCAATGAGTTGGAGTAAGGTTGAGTCAAGTTTGAGGAAACGTTTGAGAATATGGGGGTTAATCTTCATTCAAGCTCAACAGCGGTAATAACAATTATCAAATGTCTGTCTAACTGCTCTTAGACTTGATGATGATATGAAGTCTCTACATGTTAATGAATTTAAAAAAGAATTAAAAGAAATGGCTAATCCCATTAAAAACATAAATGTGAAATGAGAGCAAAGTTTATTATTATGATATATGCTTTGGTTGTTGACTTTAACAACAAAAGAAGTGAGATCTAAATGGGTGCCAAGTTCAATGGTCAGTCCTGAAATTTATTTCATCATCATCATTTCAGCCGCAGTCAGTCCACTGCTGGACATAGGCCTCTCCCAATGATTTCCAAAATGATCGGTTGGCAGCAGTCTGCATCCAGCGTTTGCCTGTGAGATTTTTCAGGTCATCTGACCATCTGGTCTCGACGCTGCGCTTACCGGCACGTGGTCGCCATTCGAGAACCTTTCTGCCCCATCGGCCATCGGTTCTCCGCGCTATGTGCCCCGCCCACTGCCACTTCAAAGAACTAATCTGCTGGGCTATGTCGATCTCTCGAAATTTATTTATAACAACATAAAATATATTTTCTTCATATAGGATAATATATAGTAGCCTAAGGTAGCCTGATTTATATATTTTGCTCAATTGACAAAAGAAAAAATACGTCACTAATATATTTTGATTCCCTAAATGAAGGACCAATTTTAATGTTAGTCTTTTGACCCTGAAAACTAGCCTATTGAAAAGGTTTTGTATGTATTATTGTATGTCCTTTTTGGGCAGATCAGTGGATACAATCCTTTTTTATTACGAAACTTTTCACCTGTGCTCCACAATAAAGTATTTTGATTTGATTTGATTGTAAAAGTTACCATATCTTCAGGTTCCTTCTTGACTGGTTGTATTATGTATTTGATGGTTGGTTGAGGTGGTTTGATGATCTTCACCGTGTGCGTCTTCTGGTGGTGCTTGACGCATGCTGCCTCTGTTGCAAAGTGCTTCTTACACTGAAATTGTATTATAGACTTTATTTGCTTTTGCTATGCCTTTGTTACTCTCCAGACA
Organism: Euzophera pinguis; assembly: GCA_947363495.1. Lineage (NCBI taxonomy): Eukaryota > Metazoa > Arthropoda > Insecta > Lepidoptera > Pyralidae > Euzophera > Euzophera pinguis. The sequence goes on from OX376182.1 coordinate 595,544, forward strand.
ACAGCGACGAGCCCGATACCTGTTACTACTAATTCGATTCGGTCGGCACGCGCATCAATGTGTATGTGACTCGCAGGTTTGGTTATTTACCGTATCTGTGTCATAATTGCTTCATCCTTGCATGGTTTTGCTCTCAATTTTTACCATAATTCTGCGCGGCTGAGAAGGCGCGCTTCGGATGGGAAGGCGTTCTGTACCATCTAGATACCCGAATAAATTATTGCCTAATGCAACGACTAAGTATATGAATCGAAACAGTTACTACAGTTGTACAATAAACTACCAAAGCAAGTAAGGAAATTAGATTATATTTAATTCAAAACTAAAGTATTGTCGATACTTACAAAAAAATGTTTTTATAGTTCGGGAATTCTTGGATAGTAATTGACATGTTTTACTGATGAAATAATAATATTTGACTTATTATGTTTAATGTAGTTATTTGAATATTAAATCATATTTACATTTGATGCCTAAATGGTTGATTGTTAGGACGAATTATTATTGTGTAACTACCTGACCCGGCAAACTTCGTACCGCCTCCAAATATATTCACCTATTAAACCTTTCCTGGACTTCCACAAATAATTCAAAACCAAAAATAGACAAATCGGTCCAGCCGTTCTCGAGTTTTAGCGAGACTAACGAACAGCAATTGATTTTTATATACATATATAGATATCTGATTGTATTATTGTGTAATTCCAATGCAAATAAATATTTTATTTTTTTCTGTATGATAGTCTAGCATTATTTATTCTGTGCCCCTGTGGATATACAGAGTATGAAACACCTTACTAACGTGATTTTCGTCCCCTTTGTTTGGCTTTTTTCTATCGAGGTTTTGTGTTAGAATAAAAATTATTTATTTTGGAAACACTACACACATTTTAATTGAACTTATCTTGTGAATAGACAACAACAAATAAAACACATAAATATAAATAGGTGAAATTGAGTGTTCCAAACAAACTAAGAAGTTACAGAGTGGATAGACAGCCTCCCTTTTACTGTTTAAAATTGCTGCATGATATGCAAATAAAAACAAAAGATGGTAGGTACATATTATAATTATGATTTAGATAAATTAATTTTTGTATAAATGACGATTCCGTCAAGCAAGGTAGGGTAGCACTTGGCTATTATAAAAAAAATTATAAATGAAATTTTCTCTCTAAGGTGCTCAGAATATATTCTTTTAGTATCCCATTTGTCTTATACTAGCTGTTTCCGGCATCTCCCCCTGGTCAAAAAGTAGCCTATGTTTGATCATCAACTATGGTCATACCAAATTCCGTTCAGCGGTTTGGCTGTGACAGTGTAACGATACAGACCGACTTTCGCACATAACTATAATTTATTATTTTAATAGAATGGAAGTATGGATATGAGGAATACCTACCTACTGAGATAATCAACTATATAACTTCCCAAATCGGAATTATTATTGAAGATGCTAGATTAATGACAAATATAACAAATTCACCAAATTTAATAGGAAACATGTAGGTCAACAATCATAACAATTTCGTAGTTAATCAAAATAAAACTATAAACAAAAAAGCGGGAAAGTTTTGGAAACTTACCAAACCGCACTTATACTCTTTGCGTTCGGTCTTATGAGGATGCTGAGTCTCCAAATGAACTTTTAACTCATTTTCTGTCGGAAAAGTCTCGCCACATTCACAAATTATGTAATCAATGCTAACAAATGAGCAAAACGCCTTGTTGTCACCATTTTGATTTTGACTCTCGCTCGTAGGGGACTCCATGATACAGATTATCAAAACAAGAAAGATAAAATATCTACGAGGAAAATATTGCACTCCATTTTATTTTATTCTGTGCAATTTGGAAGTGTCATGGCGGCACAGATTCCGAATCGAAAACGACAGTAGGTCACAGACATATAGTAGAATAGTGATGTACCAACTAGTATATCGATATATTTTTTTAAATTTGATTTATTTTATTTTGTAACATTAAATTATATAATAATAATATTAGAACATGATTATAAATGACCACAAACATTCCTGCCATATTTGGCGTAGGAATTTAATAAATGTTAGCAAGATTGCAGATTCGAATGAAACCTGAAAAATTACAAATTACACAGAAAGCTACGGTTTTAATTGTGCTTTTGTAGGTAGCTTGTGGTACGATTGTACCTTATCCAGCAAGCCAGCCATCATACTTAATACCCCAAAATCTACAAAAAAACATTATAGAGTACATTTTATGAGTTATATTTTAAGGTCATCATACTTTTTTCCTCGATTTAAGTAAGTTGCAATATGTAGCGTTCCAATCAAAAGGGTACCACTGGGCAGATTCTAGTTTTAGAGATATTTTAGATTTTGTGATAAAAAGTGAAAACTGGCATTTTGCGATTTTAATGCAACATGCAAACGGCTACGTTTTCATACAATAAACGTCTTTAAATCATGTACACAACGTGACAAAATTGCAATTATATGTTTTGTGAAAAGTTACTAGTTACAAACAATCTATAAATTGTAGGATTGGAATTGAATTATATAATGAGTTAAAATAACATCTACTGTCGATGTTTGACCATCTGCAAAGACATATACTGTCAACAGCGATATTTAATAATAGAGGAATTCCCCTGCATCTATTTAGGCGAGTAGGGACTTCTACTTTCTAGCTCACAGGAGCTAAAATGGTAGGTCCTTTCAAAATAAATAAAATCACTGACCTCATTTATCATTTGGAACAGGTGCAATATTGTTTACTAACAAGCAGTATTGTACCTGTGGAAGTGAGTCAATTGTAGTATATAAAACAGGTAAGTTTTTACTTTTACTATTTATCAGACATGGTTACTTTTAATTCACTTCTCATTTTAGTCGTACTTATGTAAAGCTAAAATATAATACATTTTAGAAAACTAAGTTCAAATAAGTGTTGTTAAGGATTCGTGCGATCGTGATCAGTTTTATACATTTAACCATCTACCTGTAAACAGGTCATGTATGTATTAAGCAGAATTTGAGTTTGTTTTACTATGGTCACAAAACAATCATACGTATTATGTACCTATGGTAAATGTTTGTACTTATTTTCAAGTTTAATATACTTATCGACTCTACACTAAGGCCAGTGCTACCCTCTTTTGGTACAAGTGGTTTTCTCGTACAAGAAAACAAATAGAATTATACTCGTATTTGTCAATATTTAGATAACCATTCAATTTATATTTCGATTGTATTGTTGAAATGAAAGCATGTTTTAATGAAAGCAGAGTGAATGTAATTGAAATGAGAGCTTTACGGAATATGTGTGTCGTACGTCTGAGCGATAAAATTAGATATAGTGAGTTATGGAAAAGGTGTGGTGTGAATGACGATATAGTGACATAGATAGAAAAAAGGATGTTAAGATGGTTTGGACATGCAGAAAGGATGGATGAAATGAGACTTAGGAAAGGTATTTACAAATCAAAGGTGACAGGAAAAGTCGGTAAGGGCCGGCCTTGGAGAACATACTGCGACCAAATCGCAGACATATCAATAAAAGGAGATGTCGGGAGTGATGAGCGTAGAAGAAGCGAGGGAAGTCTGTAAGGATCGTAGCAAATGGAAATCCGTAGCCACTGCCTACCCCTACGGGAAAAAGGCATGATGGTATGTATGTATTGTTGAAAAATTTAATTATCAGTTTTCTAACTTTACGATGCCTTTTATACAGAAATGACTTGTAATTTTAGATGCTCAAGAAGTTTATAAATTGATTACTCATCGTCTAAATATTTATTCATCGTATAAATTTCAATTTTCATGTTAATTTTAAGAAAATAAATAACTCAAAAAATTTAGAAGACGATTATTTATTTTTTTGTCGTAAGTTTAATTTGATTTTGTATAATATCCTAATACATAACACTACATTCTAAAATAAATGTGTGTTACATTACATTTACGCGAAATATTACCTAATTTCGGTCAACTGCACTCTTTTACTAAACTTTACATAATTAAATTAAACTATTTTAATAACAATCGCGAAAACATACGAAATCATTAATTTCTGTTAAGTTTAGTAAAAGGGTCCAGTTGAATACATTAAAATTTTAAACTGTAATAGCTAGAGATCTAGACAACAGTTACATAGATTCTTGTTTATTATTATAGAGCCATCGACTAGTTATTACTTATGGCAACACCATCGAATAAAAAACAGAAGCAATACAGCAAATTTTTAGTTATAACGATTTTAAATTAGTGCTATGCACGGTGCAGCACGGGTCACGACACGACCGATTTGACTTTCTATCAAACTAGAACCGAAGTCGATGAAAAAGAGGCCTTAAATGCCTCGTATTGCGGGCCGTGAATCATTTTTCCGCGAAAATACCCTAGTGTCAAACTCAAGTCAAAATCATGATCATCAAGTCAAAGTCAGTGTTTTTTTGACGTAATGTCAATCATTCTTGTCCAGCGTTGGTCGCTCGTTCGTTTGTTTTGTTTGTACAATACCTATTAAAATGTATAATATGGTGTGAAATATTTAATTTGTGAAAAGGCCATATGTTAATAAGAAATGGCTGAAATACTCGCGTGCCGTATATGTCTAGCTACGGACGTAAAACTGTTCGATATGTTTACGAACAAGCTGGTTTCAGCCTTCGAAATGGTAACTGGAACACAGGTAAGCTATAACACAAGCAATTTTTTTTTCCAATTCATCAGTTTTATTCTATAACAGATAGGAAAGATAACTAAAAATATTATTGACATCACAATTTTTTAATACTCTATGCTGTTAAATCTCGATACGGTACCTACACTTTATAATCTTATATTATTACAAATACTTCACAGTGTTCAACATTTGTCTGTGATGTCATAAGAATACAAAACGACCATATTAAAATAGTTAAAATTAATGCTTAAACAATCACGAAAACATAAGAATGATAAGTTAGGATATATCTATCAAAATAACCAATTTTTAATCTGGCCGGAACTTTTCAAATTTTGAACCTAAATGGATGATGACTTTTTAAATATCTTACATGATATTAAACTATATTAATACAATTTTTATTCCGTTTATTACTAACTGGCTGTTTCCCGCAGCTCCGCCTGCGGTATATAGCCTATGTTACTCAGGGTGAATGTAGCTTTCCAATGGTGAAACAATTTTTGAAATCGGCACAGTAGTTTTTAAGTTTATTCATTACAAACATACACACAAAAAAACAAATCTTTCCTCTTTATAATATTAGTGTAGATTTATATACACCTAACAATTCAAACACGTTACAGCATTTATGGTCGCAGGTAGACTACAACAATTGTCTTTAACTTTTAGATAACAATGACAGACAGACTGCCCCGCAAGCTGTGTAGTTACTGCGGTGTAACGGTCCTAAAGAATGCCGCGTTTAAGGAGAAATGCCTGAACACACAGGAGCTTCTTACGTACCTCTCGGAGACGGAAATGGTAATTGATATATAATGTAAACATACAGCCTTAGATGATACACTATATGTTTCCTGCAGCTCCATCTTTGTCAAAATGTAGCCTATGATTGGCGCAAGGTCTTTAACTGTATTCACACCAAATTTCATTGAAATGCTTTCAACAGTTTGGTTGTGAAAGCATAACAGACAGATAGACAGCCAGATTCTCACACTTATAATATTAGTATTGATAAATTTAGTCTCATCGTGCCCACGTTCCAAAATGACTCTTTCGCAAAATGTTCCTTTCCTGAAATAACAAAAATGTGAATGTACATTCTTCTGCTTGTCAAATCACATTTACCAACCTTCCTTCCAGATAACAACAGAATTCTTCCAAAACATGGATCGAACAAACTATGCATCCGTACCTCCATATCAAATACACACTACATTAGAAGTAAAAACTAACGAGGAAATTAAAGAAGAAAACATAGACAGAAATGAAAGATCAGTATCCGTTGAACTTGAAGATATAAAGTGTGAATCAAGTGATGAGGAACCTTTATCAAAAAAAATTGAGAGACGTAACCCAATTGTCAAGGAGGAGAATTTAGCTCCGGAGATAGATTTAATGTTTTTGAGTAATGAAGAACAAATAAAAGAGTTGAAAGAGAGGATGTCGGGGTTGAATTATATAACTTCGCTGTACAAATGCGAGTTTTGTTATAAAGGATTCATGACGGATGTTACGTATAAGAATCATATGGCTAGACATGACCCTGTGAGTGATTTTTATATATTTTATTTGCAAAAGTGTTTTAATATAACTAGCTGTTTTCCGCACATCCGCCTGCGTCAAAAAGTAGCCTTTGTTTGACCCCGGGTCTTCAACTATATTCATAGGAAATTTCATCAAAATCCGTTCAGCGGTTTGACCGTGAAAGCGTAACAGACAGACTTTCGCATTTATAATATTAGTATGGATTTAGGTTTGATTGACATAGTATTTTTCATGTTTGCAGCAACTAGTTACTGTAGTTATCAGAATTTTTCCTTTATGCGCAAAATATGAGATTCTCAAAATATCAGATTTGCAAAATATTAGATTATCAAAATAGCAGATTCTCAAAATAGCCAAAATTGTACATTCGAGGAATTTCGGAACTGCCTTTCGGTCTCTGAAGTTCATTTAATGATCACCAGATGGCGACCGTGACTGCATAACTTCCGAAGCACGGCAATCATCATTATTATCAGACAATCAGGTGATTCAAGCCCGAAACGTCCTAACCAAACTGGAAATGAATAAACAAAGTATGATTCTTGCGGGGATCGAACCAGCAACACTGTATCTGTACCACAGATACAGTCTCAAGAATAATATATTCATCTCCCATATAAATTTAGTAATTAACTGACAGAATTTTGTATATTTTACGGTTTTACTCATTTGTTTATTGAAAGGAGTTTGTGGCGACACCATCGCCCAGTAAATAACTATAACTCCTACGCAACAGATGGCGCTAAAGAGAAAAACAGAAATTCTCATACAAGAAGCCTAATTAGAATGGAGGACTGAAACGCGATATCAGAGTTTCTGAGAATTGGAGCATATATACAATCTCCGACAGAACACCGTCGGAGCCGCGGTTCCCCAGGCATAACACCTCGCCTGGCGGGAAGTAATTCCCTTTGCGGCGGTCGAGCATAACACCATCGCTCCCGCCGTGCTCCAAAGAGTTTGTTAATCAAAGGAGTTGCGTTGCTTATGTTAAATCTGTACTGTACTAATGAGTATAAATTAAAAAAAATGCTTTAAGGTTGAATAGAGCCACTGGTTATTAACGACTTTGAATGCGTTGGTTAATGTTAGAAATTTGTCTTACCCAGAGCGCGGGTAAGTTTCGTTGCTCGGTTTGCCGCGTGTACTGCTCCAGCGCTCGCTCGCTCGCGGGTCACGTGGCCACCTCACACGAGCGGAAGTACATCTGTAGGTTGTGCGATTTCGTTACCAAGTCTGGGTGAGTTTCAAATTTATTCAGACACGTCTTTATTCGTTGCGAAGGATAGCTGAGGATCCGTTTCGGATTCGATCTTGTCTAGTTAAGCTTTAAATCTATAATCAGATGATGAATGAATGAATTTATTTATTTATTTGTACAATTGATTTTATCAATCAATCTTTATTAACTAGAAATAATTTTTATTTCATACTAGCTGTTTTCTGCAGCTCCGCCTGCGTCAAAAAATAGCCTATGTTTGACACCGGGTCTTTAACCATATTCATACCAAATTTCATCAAAATCAGACAGACAGAGAGACGGAAAGACAAACAGACAGACTTTCGCATTTATAATATTAGTATGGATAATGATAGGTAATTTTTTATATAACTTGATGTTTAAATCGATTGAACTATTAAAATAAAGAGTTTGTAATGAAAATTCGAAACTACAAAACTAATACCATAAATTATAATATATAACCTTGCGAACAGCTGTTGCAATGATGCAACCGGGAGAGCGCTAAGACGAGAGAGAAAGAGTTAACACATTTAGTGCCGGAAACGCACAATGTGCGTCGTAACAATTCAAGATGCAACGTTACAATTTATCGGCAGCAAATGTGATAATGAATGATTCGTTCGCGTTCGCAGGAGTCGCGCGCGAGAACATTCACGATGGCATTCGGGACACACATACGTTTGTCAGCTGTGCGGAGTGTCATTCACGTAAGTCAATTAAATATATAATTTATATTCAAAAGTCGACCTTTTATAGAAAATAGGTTATGTTGTTACAGTGATCGTAAAAGTGACTGTTTTTTGTTTAATCATTTGATGGAGTTTGTCAAATATCAGCAGCAGGTCTAAAATGGCCACTTTGAGCAATTCATCAAAACGAATCATTTTGTGAATTGCGAAGCTTAGCAATTCTGCAAATTTTGACATTGACGTTTCAACTCTAATTCAATTCGTTTCGTGATTCATTTCTTGAATCACTTCTCGTGTGAGTATTGCTATAGTAATAAAATAAAAATAGATTTTATAATTATAATATTTTTATTGATATTTCTACTGTAAATTGATAATAGTAAATCAACATTATTGGTTAGAAGAATTTATTTTAAAAAAAAATCGTAAAAGTACACACGCCATCTAAAAATAAAGATTATTTTCACGCCTGGAAAGCAATTCGCAAACAATTCACGAAAAGTAAGCCATTTTACGACTTTCCGTCAAACAGCAGAAATGCCTTGAAACGATTCACTTCATGAACTGCCAAAATGTTGCTATTTTAAGATTTGCAATGATTCATAATGTGATCATATTGTATTTCGTGCAAAGTAGCCATTTTAGATCCACATATCGCTCAAATTTTGTAACGCTGCTCGGGCAATATTTTAAACAGCTTTAGCTGTTTAAAATATATGTATAAAATGAAGTCAGTCGCTTATATGTAGATTAATCGTCGCTCGACGTCAGTAATTTTGTCATGCAAACTCGTTGTTTTTGACGCTTGAAATTTGGATTTACAGTCACTCCACTAATTAATACCTTTACAGCAAATCAACTAGTTACTTCACGCATGTCCGTCTGCGGCATCCGTCCAATCATTGCTGTGCGTTGTGTGGGGACTCCTTTATCGGCGAAAACGGACTTAATATGCACATGAAGAAAGCACATAGTTTGCAGGTTAGTATTATAGACTAGCCATTATCATTTCAGCTGCAATCAGTTCACTAGCATTCCTTTAGCTAGAAATTATCAGAACGGCCGTGTTAGAAATTAATAGGCGCTTTAAATAATACAGGAAGTGAACACAATATTATCGAACTTTTTTGTCACCACTACGTGGGGCGCACTATAAGTTTCCGGAATGAATATGAAAACATACTATTAAAGGTACAAAATTAATTTATTGTTTTTCAAAATAATCTCCCTTGGCGTCTATGCACTTTTTCATTCGATGAAACCAGTTTTGAAAACTTTTGTGCCACTCCTCTGTGGTGACCTCTGAAACGTGTTTTTCATACTCCTCGACAGCCTCTTCTGGTGATGAAAATCGTTGACCGCGTAATTGGTTCTTAATTTTTGGGAACAGAAAAAAGTCACAAGGTGCCAGGTCGGGACTGTATGCAGGATGACTCATGAGTTCTACATTTTTCGCCTTCAAAAAGTCGTTTGTCTGTCTGGCCGTGTGAGAACTAGCATTGTCGTGGTGCAGGATGATACGGCGTTTACGGTTATTTTTACGGAGTTCGTCAATAACTTCCGGCAAACAAATGGTCGTGTACCAGTCACTATTCACTGTACGACGATTCTCTAAAGCAACAGTAGCCACGTGTCCAGTTTTATTAAAAAAAGAAGCAATCATCCGCTTAGATGCACTTTTCACGCGCGCCACTTTGGTTGGTTTCGGCTCATCTTGAAAGACCTATACGCTCGATTGCTGCTTTGTTTTGGGATCGTAGCAACAAATCCATGTTTCGTCACCTGTTACTATGTCCCACACCAAATTTGACGCACCTTCGTTGAATCTGGTAAGCATGGCACTGCACCAAGTGACGCGGTCCGTTTTTTGAGCCTCGGTCAAGTTGTGTGGGATCCACCGCGAGCACAGCTTTCTCACACCCAAATGTTTGTGTAGGATTAATTGTATTTGACTCATGCCTATTTCTAAGGATGCGCGAATTTCATGGTAGGTCACATGCCTGTCTGTTTCAATCATACGGCGCACAGCATTGATGTTTTTGTTGGTCACAGCGGTGGACGGCCGACCATCGAGAGATTCGTCACTGAGATTGATACGACCACGCTTGAATTCTGCAAACCAGCTATAAACATTACAGTTGTCTTGCATGGTGCTTCATTGCCAAAAGCTGTTTCAAGCCGAGCGATGCTCTGTTGAGCTGTCAAATTACACTTAAAATCGTAGAAAATCATACTACGAAAATTTTCCCGAGTTAAATCCATGTTGATGCAGACACACAATTTTTTAAATGGCGCCACAAGGTAAAAACAAAAGACAGTCAGATGAAACAAACTGCATTCTACAGCCAAAGAGTTCTATTTTCAAATGTTGCAATAAATTTTTAAATATTGTTTATGTAAGTGGCCAGTTCCGGAAACTTACAGTGCGCCCTATGTATAACCAGACAGTGAAATAATTTTTAAAAATTGATCAATTATAGTCCGACCAGCAAATTAGCAGCCTTGGCCATATTACGGAAAAATATCAATCCGTCATTTAAGTAACATTCCGTCATTTCAATGTCATCTGCCAAAAAGAGACAGGAGTGGACGTTGTGTATTTTGTGAATATCAAATCTAAAATATTTATTAAAATGGTAAAAATAATATACAGTAATGAGAGAAAAGTGATAAGGATTAATTTCTATTTTATTAAATGATATTGTCAATTTTGTTGTTGACATGACACATACAACATGTTGCCACCTAAAGGCGATCAGTAGCGACGCCAATGCAGGGTTTTTATTTTCCTGGTCAGGCTATAAAAAACCTAGAATAATGATTTCTTGTTTTCGCGTTTGACACCTTAAATGAAAAAAAATCTTGCTTGTTGCAAAAAAACTCCCAGATATCGATAAGTGAAGTTTTTCTACTACATCACTCAGCCTGATTCTTCTGACTAGACTTGACTTTACAAGATTTAACTATCTATTTGACTTTTGGATTTGTCTAAACCACACTGTAGAACTCGAGAACAAATAAAAGATTACGAAGGGTCACATAAGAAACAGAATGGCCGTAAAACAAATTATAAAAAAAGATAATACATTTGACAGGACAGTCGTGCTTTGCCAGAGCAATGTAAAGCATGCAACGCAAATTTCTACAGCAAAGAGGCGCTTCAGAAACACGTGGGATTGGAGGAATGCGACACTAAGAACTTGTGAGTAGTTTTTTTTTTTCGTTTTAAAATAGGCAAATCTTTTATATATTTAATGGCAAAATACTGCTAGGCTTTATTCTGTAATAGTGGTGCCGTTTAATAAAATTAAATAAAATCAAATAAATTTATTTGCATAAATGTGTTTACATGAAGTTTTCACATATTACTTTAGGTACCTACAACACATTCGCCTAGGTAAGGCTGTATCGGGCTCCCCAGCTCGGCTATCTCGGCATGAGACTAATATATGGGGCCTACACGAAGTAGATGATAGGAGTGTTGTGTTTGTATCTTCAGTGAAAAAGCACAAATCCGAGACTTCACAGAACTATGTTTATTTTATAACTGTTTTCCACACATTGATCAATTATTGTAACTGAGAATATGTAATTAAAATAAAAATTACACAAACTAGAAATGAGCTGTTGCTCTTAAGAGAGAATTTTATGTAATAAATAATAAAATATAAATATATTTTTTAATATTTGTTTCAGACCATGCATGCAATGCGGAGAAGGTTTCCTATTTGAAGACAAGTTGAACGAACATTTGAAATCCGTTCACGAGGCCACCAAATGCCAAGAGGTAGGTCTTTCTTACTCACATTTTCTCTTATATAAATATTAAAATTTTATTGTAACACAAGTAAACTTATTTATACGATAGGCGGACTTACTGCTAATAGCATTTTTTACAAATAATCGCGATAGTTTTCAATAGAATCATATGGTGTAGTTTTGTATTTTTATGACATCACAGACAAATGTGACGTTAGTATAAAAATTTAGTAGGACTTTTGGCGGGAAGCTGTGAATATCAGTATCGGAATTGTATTGTATTTCCCAAAATTTGTGTTTTTTTTGATTGTTTGTGCATAATAATGGTGGATTAAATTTCGCAAAGTGTTCGATAACACGCGTGAGTGTTGGGAAGTGATACAGTGTTTGAGTTATGTGATTTTCATGCTTGTTGCCAAAAGCTCCTAGTAATCGCTAAGTGCAGTTTTTCTACCACTTCACTTAGCCTGATTCTTCTGAATAGACTTGACTACCGACTAGACTTTTAGACTTGACTAGGACTTGACGAAACCACACTGAGGGACTGAACAAGATAGAAAAATTAAGAAGCTATAAAGGACTTGTATCCATGGCCGTAAAATCCATTACTAAAAAAAATTAAGTAAAACGCGATAAAATCCGTATTAAAATAGTTTAATTCAATGAATACTGTTTTATTGCGTTTATTATTTATTAATTGTAGACCTAAAGTTTCGAACACTTTACAGCGTTCATGTTCGCAGGTAGCAATAAAACCGTATTAAGTTACAGACCGACCAGGAAAATAAAAACCCTGCATTGGCGTCGCTACTGATCACCTTTAGGCGGCAACATGTTGTATGTGTCATGTCAACAACTAAATTGATAATGTCATTTGATGAAATAGAAATCAATCCTTCGTTTTTATTCGCGTCAAATATGATATCATCTTTCACACTTTTCATTCATAACTATGAATTATTTTATGCATTTTTTTTAAATAAATCGTACCTAGTTAATAATCACAAAATACACAACGTCCACTCCTGTCTCTTTTTGTCAGATGACATTGAGATGACGGAATGTTACATGAATGCCTAGTTGCCAGCAAAAGAAATTAGTTCTAATATTTTTCCGCAATATGGCGAAGGTTGCTATTTTATTGGTCGGGCTATAATTAATTATTTATTTTAGTTGTTGTTTTTGTTGCAGTGCGACAAAACATTCTCAAACGAGCGTTCGTACGCCATTCATCATCAAAGAATACATCTCGGAGTTAGACTGAAACGGTTCGTGAACAAAAGGGACCGTGCTGTCAGGAAGGTCGTGTGCGAACACTGCGGAAAGGCTTGCCATGTATGTTTATAATAATGATAAATAAATAAAATCATTTATTTCGGAATTAATCCATATGGTGTTAATTACAAAAATATAACCTCGATATGAATGAATGACAGGAAATCTAATAAGAATGCTTGAAAATATCATTTATATGTTTCTTTATTGTGCAATAAAGAGTTTGGTAGTGTATTGTATATTTCAACCAAAAATCTAATTTAAAAATGACACAATTCGTTTAGAATTAAAAATACGCGCATAACTAGACGCAGCTTTTTATTATTCAATTATTTTTGCGATTTAATTCTCTCAATAAGATTTATAGGACAGTGAAATTTTTCATATGTATGTATGAGCATTCGTACGCCATTAATCATCAAAGAATTCACGTCGGAGTTAGACTGAAACGATTTGTGAACAAAAGGGACCGTGCTGTCAGGGCGGTCGGGTGCGAAGATTGTGGGAACGCTTGTCATGTTTTTTTTTATACAATTAAGTACAGGCGTACGGCCCACCTGATGGTAAGTGATTACCGTAGTGTCTCGCTTTCACGCGCAAACAGCTGAACTGATTTTGATCATTTTTGGTATGAGTATAGTTGAAGACCCGGTGTCAAACACAGACTACTTTATGACGCAGGCGGAGCTGCGGGACACAGCTAGTTTATTATATATTTTTGTTTCAGTCTCAAGCGGCGCTCCGGCATCACCAACGAACCCACACTGGAGAAAGGCCGTATCCGTGCCAGCACTGTCCGAAGAAATTCGCTAAGCTGCAGCTGTTACAGGTAAATAATAAAAATAAACTTATTTATTTAATTTTTATTTAACTTATTAAATTAAACTACATAGAGAGTCAAACGTACGCCTGTTTGCCTACTGAATTGTATATAAAAAAAGACAAAAAATTAGCTAAAAAAAAATTAGGTATAGATATATTTGCAGACAGCGTTAATATGGTTATATTAAAAAAGGGAGATGTCAGGAGTACCCGTAATCGACGAGCGTGTATGACGAGAGTGATGAGCGTTGAAGAAGCGAGGGAAGTCTGTAAGGATCGTAGCAAATGGAAATCCGTAGTCTCTGCCTACCACGGAGGGAAAAGTCGTGATGGTATATATGTATGTTTAAGAGGTTAAGGATAAATTGATAGATAAATTCTTTAATTAGCTTTGTTTTGATGTTTTAAACCAATTTTGGCACAAATACTTGCTAGTTTAATAATTACTTTTTGAGTTCAAATTTACTCATTTATGTCTTCCATTTATAGTGTTGTGTACTTACATGACTTTTTATAAAACACATTGTTTCTATTTGTGAAAACCTATAAGTGGCTTCATGTTTCTTAGTATTAATTCTAATAGGTTTCGTCGGTAGTCAAGTCTAGTCAGAAGAATCGGGCTAAGTGAAGTGGTAGAAAAACTGCACTTAGCGATTACTAGGAGCTTTTGGCAACAAGCATGAAAATCACATAAATCAAACACTGTATCACTTCCCAACACTCACGCTTGTTATCGAACACTTTGCGAAATTTAATCCACCATTATTATGCACAAACAATCAAAAAACACAAATTTTGGGAAATACAATACAATCCCGATACTGATATTCACAGCTTCCCGCCAAAAGTCCTACTAAATTTTTATACTAACGTCACATTTGTCTGTGATGTCATAAAAATACAAAACTACACCATATAATTCTATTGAAAACTATCGCGATTATTTGTAAAAAAATGCTATTAGCAGTAAGTCCCACTTAAGTAAGTATCACTTCCCAACACTCACGCTTGTTACCGAACACTTTGCGAACAATAATCCACCATTATTATGACACAAATTTTAGTAAATAAAATGCAGGGCCGATACTGCTCTTCACAGCTTCCCGCCAAAAGTCCGAAATAGTTTTTTTTTTTTTTTTCATTGACAGGTACACACGCGAACTCACACGGGCGAGAGGCCTTATAAATGCGATGTCTGTGCCAAGGCATTTGTTCATAAAGCGGGGCTTAACAGGCATGTCCGGGTATGTACTTACGCTACTTAAAAGATATTATGCACCGTGAATTTTATTCACAATGTAATATATCTTTATTGCCTACATCTGAGAAATCGCAAAATTCATTCATGCATATCGAATGGGTTACATCACACTCTGCTGGAGTTTTTAGGAGCCGCCTTTCGGCCTCTGACGTGTTTTCTTTAACGACCACCAAATGGCAGCAGAAATCATTATTATCGGACAATCAGGTGATTCAAGCCTGCAATGTTCTAACCAAACTGGAAACAACTATTATATCGATTAGGAATATTTCCATACGAAACACTATGTACACTAAAAAGTAACCGATTTTATAATTTTCTCAAGAAGAAAAGTGTGAGCGTGGTGTGGACGTCTTGCTATCTCTTTTGTACGCACGAAACCAAGTGGCAGTGACGTCACTGCACACACAGTGCGTCCTTTTCTTGTTTTATGACAGTTTCCCCGTCCACCGAATTGGGTATTCTACTAATTTTTATTTTTTCTTTCATATCAATATTTTTATTTCCAGAAACAGAATTATGAAAGAATTTTTGTAATCCGTTCAAAAATAAATAAGTTAAAAGTCTTTAAAATTCGGTGGAAGGGGAAACTGTCAAAAAACAAGCAAAGGATGCACTGTGTGAGCTGTGACGTCACTGTCACTTGGTCCCCACCACGCTCCCACTTTTCTTATAGAGAAAACTTTAAAATCAAATAACTGCCTTAATTAAAAACCAATTTTGTTGTTGTTTTTAGAATCGGTTACTTTTTAGTGTATATTTTGTTTAGTATAACAATATTAACCAAGTATGAATACAGTCAAGTAGCCTATTTCAAAGGCTTATTTATGAACAGATTTAAAAAATCTTTATGTTTTTAGTTTCTGGTAGTGTGTTTGTTATAAAATATAAAAATGAATCGAGTAAAATACCTTATTCTCTATATTGTGTTTATTACTTGCAGGTACACACCGGCGAAAAACCCTATGTGTGTCTCATGTGTGACAAAGCGTTCTCTCAGTCAAATTCAATGAAACTACACGTTAACACCGTACATCTGAAACAGCCTGCCCCGTACAGAGGACGGAAGAAAGAGCCAGTTCTATAAATAAATTAATAATTATAATGATCAGTGATATTTTTATTTCCTTTCAAACCTACCTTTATGTAAAGAAATCCGTATAAAAAAAGCGTTGCGCTTGCGCCTGAATTTTGCAGAGCAATGTTGTGTTAATAAATAGCGGCTGCTTGTTCTGAAAAATAATGGCTGATTTTTATCTTGCCTGGGGACGACTTTAGTAAAGTTATAGATTTCTCGAAAAAACATGACAACTAACTACAAAAAATCCATGAAAAAACCTTTTACGTCCGCCATTTTTTTTTTTTTGAGATATTTCGGATTTGACTTAAACGCGAGAGTCATTTCTGCCTCATCATTAGCTTTCCATAACCCACTGCTGGGCATAAGCCTCCCTCTGTCTACGCCAACCATTCCTGTACTGACCTGAGCCATCGCGATCCAGTTGTTGCCAGCAATTTTTCCTAATATCGTCGACCCACCTAGCAGCTGGATGTCCAGTACTTCGTCTTCTGTTTCCTTGATACCACTCAGTTAGTCTTATTTCCGCATATTAGACGAGAACTAAACTTAACTTTATACTCGATTGATGTTGACTTGACTGTATCACTTTGTTTTTTTTACGTTTTCTTACTTATTTATGGCTAAATACGTGTAGTTTAAGCCATAAAAATAAAACATATGTCATGTCTGTGTCACCGTGTCTTGACACTGACAGTTGACACTTCCAATAGCAGTGCAAAAAAATTTGGAAGTGATGTGCCGAGTTGGCAAAAAAGAATTGATTCAGAGGTTTCGAACAGGTACTCGATTACTTATCTCGAGTACTTTTTCATTTAGATTTAAAGCAGTTTAGACGCTAAAACTTTCAGATATTATATTTCATTTAAACTGTAGTCTAGGTATGGACTTTGACAACCACTAGGATTCATTTGGTGGATACAGTTTTTTTTAGAAAATGTAAATGTTAATGTATTAAGTTTTAAGGTTTGTCAAGTAAGTTTGTAGTATTTTTTACATCACCGATTTTTTTGTTGCACTCTTTGCATTCAATTCGACCTTTTTTATTTTCCAATTTGATCAGACTTCTTTGTTGTAAAAACGCCAAACTTAGGATTTTTTGGTTTGTTGACTAATTTACATTTAGAAAAACCTGTTAAAGACTTAATTCTAGTTTTCATAATTTACTTTTTGTGTTTTACAACAACAGTATGCAATTTCGCAGCAAAACAAAAAAAAAACACTTCGACCAAAATATTTAACAAACCGAACTTGACAAAAATGAACAAGTTGTAAGTTTGTTTAGGTTTCGTCAATAAATCAATTCCATTCTTATTTGTGTTTTTTAAGTAGTTTTTTTTTTTTGCGAATAGGTTTATGATGTTGCTGAAAACAAAATAAGGTTGATATTTGTGTACGCGCCTTTGTATTCGAACATCGTAAATATTCGTATCCTGTACTCGAGTACTGAGTATCCAAGTTCTGAATTTTCAGTACTTGAGTACATCTGACAGGTATTTGTCCAAGTTAGAACTCGAGTCAAGCTGACTCGGCACATCACTAAATGCAAAGCAATCTATGTTTGTTTTGTTTACGAATTAATACCTAATCATTTTTGTTTTGCTCATTTGCTGATTTAATTTGTATCATGGAATTCCCTTCGAGCGAGAGTCAAAATGAAGACCATAAGGGCTTATTTGTGAGCGTTGATTACATAATTTGTGAATGTGGCGAGACTTTTCCGACCAAAAATGAGTTATCAAAACATTTGGAGACCAAGCATTCTCAGACCGAAAGCAAGGAGTTTAAGTGCGGTTTGGTAAGTTTCTAAAACTTACCCGCTTTTAGATAAAATGTGTTGTAATACCTTTATTTACTTTCATAAAAAGTACAGAACATATTACGAGAAAAAAGAAAGTAGAACCCTTGTATCAACTTTTCCTAATGTTAAGTTTCTAATGTATATTTACAATGTGAACTTACACGAAATAAACAATACTAATATATATATATATATATATATTACTATAATAATGTATATAGTAGTACATTTACAAACAAATAATAGAACAAAAAAGCTGATTAGATTACTACACTGAATACAGAGCCTTGTCAGTGGCGGAAGTTTGGTCTTCCCAAATTTAACTTTGCCAGAGTCTACTCGCTAAAAAGAAGAAGAAGAAGAGCCAAGATCCTCTTTATCATTTCGTTTGTCTGGTAATTCCATTGATAAAATCATCATTTACACTACCTAATTCATAAAATTAAAGATTAACCTCTTTAATAATCCATTTTAACTAACCTATGTTCTGTCTCTATCTTTCACACAAAATTATTGTTAAGAGAGACAGAGACAAACATATTTTTGGTTAAACTAGTCTTAACAAACAGTCATAACACAATTTAAACTGTTGTTAAATTTAAAATGATTCAAATACACAATTTAATCTATTTTACAATAGGCTAGTTTCCAGGGTCAAAAGATTAACATTAAAATTAGTCCGTCATTTAGGGAATCAAAATATATTGGTGACATATTGTTATGTATTTATATATTTAAATTATTTCAGTGTAACATGCTCTTCTTAACGGAGACAGCATGCGTCCAACATCACCAGAACTCGCACACAGTTACGATCATCAAACCACCTCAACCAACCATGAAATACATCATACAGCCCCTCAACAAGAAACTGGAAAATACAGTAATTATATTCACACTCAATCCCGTAATTTTACTCAAAGATTTTTTTTAATTCTAAGAAAGCATCTTCCGAAGTCACCATAAAACATAAAAAAATGTTTTATTGCTTAAAATTACTTCAGGTTAAAGTTTAAGTTGGAGGCAAAGGCTCACTTTGGGTCACTGCGCCATCTTAGTCAAAGTCATTAAAGTTATAGTAAACAGAAAACATGAAATTTCGCTAATTCTCTTCGTATTGAGTCTAAATGTTGGTACAATGAGCAGCATGTAAGTTGACGGAGTGTGAGCGAGACAAACATATAGCAACCGTGATTATTCAGTATGGCTTCGTCTTGCTCACACTAAGTCAACTTATCTGCCGGGTATTGTATTTTTATTTAAATAAACAGTTTCCTGCAGTGTGACAAAACTATTACAAAGAAGTGTTCAGGGATCCACCAAGGAGAACAACGGAAGGGAGTTGTGGTCAGAAAGAAGCCCGCTGTCAGGACGTTCGAGTGTGATCTATGCGGGAAGACTTGCCAAGTGAGTTGTAGTAACAGTTTCCAGGGTCAAAAGACATATCATTAAAATTAGTCCGTCATTTAGGGAATCAAAATATATTAGTGACGTATTCTTTCTTTTGCCAATTGAGCGATAAATTATAAAGATTAGGAGTGGGGGCTCGTGACGTCACATATTGTGAAAAAGTGTAGCACACTGTGACGTCACACGGAACTTTAACGAGCAACATCTTTACCATTCTTTGTTTAATTTTCAAAAGAAAAAATATGTCTCCAATATTTTTTGATTATCTAACTGACGGACTAGTTATATTTTTTTAGGAAACTAGCCTAGTGTAAATAATAATTGAGTCAAATAAATATGATGTTAACGATTTTGATGTATGTATGTTAAAATTCAAAATAATTTATTCGCACAACATGAGATCTTAATTAAGTGAGGCCGATAGTAGAGCGCGACCCGCGTATCGGTGGCGATTGCGCGTGTCTATCGGCTGAGAAGAAATACTGAGTCGTTTATCAACAACTGCAACAAGGTCAGTAATTGACCTTGTTGCAGCGGAAGTCTTACACCACGATGAAATCGCAAATCATTTTTCAGGCCGTTGTATAAATCCCAAATGGATTCAGACGGCCCAGATGACGCTCCAAATTACAAATTAAAGCGAAACGACCCAATACTTCTTCGCCCCAATTATCTCGTCTTGCATGCCCAGCCTCAATGCATGAGTCTTTAAATGCTACGTTTCTAATAGAGTATACTGTCTGTCGCTTTTCAATAGTTTTTTTTCTTTTCATCTTTACCTTTCAGTCTTTGTAACTCGTGTTCCGATTTCTTTAATATTTTTGTGGAGAGCTTTTTCGATCACGGGTAAATGAGAGCAAAATGGGGGAAAGTTTGCTGTTGGGTTAGTTATGAACGAATTTAAGTCATATTTTCCCCACAGTATGCTGTAAAAAAAAAGCTCAGAAAATGGGAAGGGGGAAGTTCGTAGTAGCGTTCATATAGGTTTCATATTTGGAGGATGTTCGCGAAGTCTACTGTTCGCAGAACTGCTAGTAAAGTCTGTCTCAATAGAAAAGGACAATAATGTAAACAAAAATTTATTAAAATTACTCGCCACTCGCTAACATTCGATTATCAACGCTTATCACATTCACATCTCAATGAACCCACAAATCATTTTCACAAAAACACCATCGACAAACCTGTCAATGTCAGACGGCCATATTTGTTTACATTATTGTCTTTTTCCATTGAGACAGACCTAAGATTATAATGTTTTCTTATATTTTCGCGATTATTACACATTAAATTAAAACTATTTTAATAAACACGGTAAAAACCGTATTAAGGTCCGTTCAAACTGACGCGAATCCCGCGCGACTGGCGGGACGCCCACAGAAATAAGAATTCATAGAAGTTAACTTTGGCGAACGCTAAGGCACTTCTACCGAAATTTATCACTGTGGGTCAGTTTGAATGAATCTTAAAAATAGTTTCAATTTAGTTAAATATGTTTATATTATATATCTTTCTTAGTCAAAACCCCTGTTAGAAAATCACAGACGAAGACACACTGGAGAGAAACCATTTGAGTGCCAGTACTGTCATAAGAGGTTCAGATTACAAACATTTTTACAGGTAAACATAAATTCCAATAAAATGATATAATCCATACTAATATTATAAATGCGAAAGTCTGTCTGTTACGCTTTCACGGCAAAACCGCTGAACGGATTTTGATGAAATTCGGTATGAATATAGTTGAAGATCCGGGCTATAACATAGGCTACTTTTTGACGCAGGCGGAGCTGCGGGAAACAGCTAGTAATATATATATATAATATATATTATAAACGCGAATGTTTGCGAGTATGTTGGTTCATTCTTGCAGCTCAAGCGGCTGGGCCGATTTTTATGAAATTTAATCTGAATGTAGCTGAAACCTTGTAAGAACACATAAGGTAGGTTTTATCTCGAAAAGTACTTGATTCCTGTACGATTTGGTCAAAAGTGGATGGCGTACGGCCCACCTGATGGTAAGTGGTTACCGTAGCCTATGAACGCCTGCAACACCGGAGATGTCACGAGCGCGTTGCCGACCTGTCCGCTGTCAGCACAGCGACCCCTCTGGAGCCTGGCGACCCTACTCACCAGCAGGAACACAACACTGCATCACAGTGTTATTTGGCTTGGATGCGGTCTTCTGTAGGGTGGAGGTACTTCCCCAGACGGACTTCTCCTTACAAAATGTCCTACCATTCTTAAAAGGCTTAGAAGTCGAACATTTTTTGACACTTCGCTTTTTTTTTATAAAAAGTGGATTAGTTTGACGGTCTAAACTAAACACACAGAGATATTGGTCAGTCAGTAGTTTCAAAATCATCCGGTATGCAGAGGGACGACAAAGTTCGTATTGTGAGCAGACATGTGGTATCTTTACATAATATCACAAAGGTCAAGCGAGGGCATGGTTCGTCCCGATAGAGGGACGTTATCCCTAATTCACGACTAAGGCATATATGTAAACTGCCTTCGTGGTCCAGTTATGGCGGAAACCGTGATTCGATTCCCATAGGAAGCATACTTTGTTTAGTTGTTTCTAGTTTGGTGAGGACCATGGAGCAATTACAAAGAGGAGCTGCCGTTTGAAATGGCGCAGTGATGTGATCATTGGCGCCTCGCCGACACAAAAGTAGGCGGAGCTTGTCATTGCTCGTGCTCCATGATTGGAGCCACGGCCGAAACCAAGCACCCCGCACATCTGCCTTCCGCCCCGCGTAGCCTCACAAATACTTTCTTACAAAACTTTTATTACGGCATCTCCTCTTTGTAATTGCTCCATGGTGAGGACATAACATACATTTAAGGTAATATAATGATTTATTTCGTGCTTCGAAATGCACGTTAACCCGTTGGACCCGGCCGCCATCTGGTGGTCGTTAAAGGAACCAGGCCAGGAGCCCTATTTTTTAAATGTATGACATATATGTCAAATGAAAATCGATCGATATCGAACAAAAATCGTTCGATTCGCCGATTTAGCGTTTTCAACAATAGCACTACTGAGGCCAAAAGGCTGTTTCGAAAAACTCTGGTGTACAGGGTTGATTGACCATTAACTTTCTCGATGATCTTCATCATTTCGTGTAGGTTTTTATGTACCATATATATAATGTCCATTGTATTTATTGTAATATGGGCAATAAAGATGTATTGTTACATTGTCAATCGATCATGTACAGTACACGCTGGTGTCAAAGTTGTGCGGAACCGCCTTTCGGCCTCTGATATGACGATGAATAATTTTTTTTCACAGTTACACATCCGCATTCACACCGGCGAGAAACCTTTTAAATGTACTGTCTGTGCCAAGGCGTTTACTAATAGAACGGGTCTGAACACTCACTTCCGGGTATGTTTATAACTTACTAGCAGCCCGCTATCCTATACACAGAATTTTACATAACAGAAATTTTAGTCGTTTTGGACCCATCGTCCAGTGACTCCATTGAGAAAATTTGTTTGGTTGCCCAATTTGCAAAAATTTCCCCAAGAAACATAGCTCGCTTTCCATTGCCATCAAGTCAAATCTTTTTTAACCGACTTCAAAAAAGGAGGAGGTTATCAATTCGACTGTATGTTTTTTTTTTGTATGTATGTTCCGCGATATCTTCGTCAACCGTGAACCGATTTTGATGATTTCTTTTTTATTTGACAGTCTTTAATACCAAGTTGGTCCCATATTAATTTGGTGAAGACATGATGAAGAACTTTGGAGATATGGAAGAAACTCCTTAATATCCTATAGCATTTCGCGTAATATCTTCACCTAATGTGAACAAAATGTTATTCTTCACCATCTGTTTGGTGAATTATTACGTTATTTACGATAAAATAAATAACCGGCCAAGTGCGACTCAGACTCGCGCACGAAGTTGAAGTCGGTTGTTTTTTTTTTAAAGTAATTATTTGTTTCAACAAGTCTTGAGGACCGTTCAAACTGACGCGAAGCCGCTCGCGTGGCGGGACGCCCACAGAAATAAGAATATATATAAGTGATGTCACTTATATATATTTTTAATGTTAGCAGACCATGCAGTTAACTTTTTCATACGCTACGGTACTTCTACCGATTTATCAGTGTCATTTATATTTCCAGGTACACACAGGAGAGAAACCATACGCGTGTCAGATGTGTGACAAAGCGTTCGCCCAGTCGTCTACAATGAAACAACACGTGAAAGCCGTACATCTGAAACAGCCTGCCCCGTACAGACATCGCAAGCCCAAACTAGTTTTTTAAATAAACTCTACAAATTTAATTTTGTTATTTCATTTCCCTAGTGACTATAACATGGGAGACTTAAAAAGGGCGTGAAAAAATTCCTTCAGGGTGGGCGACGCGCTCGTGACATCTCCGATGTTGCAGGCGTTCATAGGCTACGGTAATCACTTACCATCAGGTGGGCCGTACGCCTGCCTGCCTACTTAGTTGTATAAAAAAACCTACAAGAAAATAAGCAGACGCTTTTTTCTTACGCAACATTGCTCTGAGAAAAAAAACAGGCGCGACGCGACCTATGAACTAATTTCTTGGTAATTGACAGACTTCCCTCACTTCTTCTACGCTCATACACGCTCGTCGATTACGGGTACTCCTGACATCTCCCTTTTTTAATATGTCTGCGATTTGGTCGCAGTATGTTCTCCGAGGCCGGCCCTTACCGACTTTTCCTGTCACCTTTGATTTGTAAATACGTTTGTAGCATTTGTTAAAACAGGTCTTACAAAAGTCGATAAAATCTTTATAATCTATCCTCTTCTCATGTCCTCATGTCTGAGGACACTTGCCACAACCATTCTCCAGCCGATCCGATCCTGAGCCAGATGTATCGCTTTCTGTAAGGATGTGCCCGAGGCCTCCTGCACTGTGTCCGTCCAACAGCAGGGGGACGCCCTTTTCCTCTCTTGCTCTGGCAGCGGCCCGTTATAAGGCGTTCCACACTATCAGGGCTCTATCGCACTGTGTGGCCAAAGTTTGAGGATTCCTTGTTTGCAGATAGTGGATAGTCGTGTTGTGTTTAGCTGTTTCAGAATATACTCATTTGTGCGTCTCTGCGTCCATGAAATTTGAAGCATTTTGCGCTAGCACCACTTTTCGAATGAGTCTATCTCTCATTACGACATCACATTCACACACACATTCTTACTCAAAGTCGTTTGCTGTTGTGGGAGCTAAGCTTTGGAATTCACTTCCTGTGGAAGTTAGGCTGTCACAAAGTTTAAGCGCTTTTATAGTAAAACTTTCAAATTCTCCTTTGCTGAACATTTAAAAGTATAAGCTAGTTACATGGGTGTAGAGTATGTATGTTAATTTATATGTATGTATGATTATTCTATTTAAGTATGTAGGTTCATTTAATGTATTTCCTTCATAATAATATTATATTGTACACGCTTCTACCCTTCAGGTAAGTATAACCTCTCCTGTCACTCGCTGGTTGTCTGTAAGAGATCCCTAAGTAGGATAAGTCCGCCATTGTACTTATTGTTTTTCCATGTATGTAAATTATTCATTTCTTTTAATACAATAAAGATATTACAAAAAAATATCTTTCATCCACGATTCAGAGGCGTAAATAAATATTGAGAAGACAAGGGTCTGCATAAGTTATACCTACTTTAGTTTTGCGGTTGATATCTCTGTTCCTCTTTTCTACCATAAGGTTGGCTAGAAGAGATTGCATTAGCGATAAGTCCGCCTTTGTACTCATTTCTCTCTCTCTCTCAATGTTAATTGGTTTCTGCGTTGTGTCTTTTCTTATATGTATGTAAATGGTGCAATAAAGTGTATGTATGTATGTATGTAAAAACTTTAATGTACACAAAGAACATTGTTACAACAAAATAGAACACAACAAGAGGCGGACTTATTCCTGACAGGGATCTCTTCCAGTCAACCCGAAACCCAAAGGAAAAAAAGAGTACATGGGCATCAAAGAGTGTACAGTACAATAGATACGATAAATATAAATGTAAAACAAACTAACTTAACCTAAACCTTTTTTTTTTTTTGTTAACGGGGGGGAAATGCATTTACGCACAAAGTGTGGGACTCCCAGGCAGAGTGCCTGGACTACCCACTAAAACCCCTCCGGCGTTTCCGCACCGGCTGTTGAGGGCGCCATGGGGTCGCGTTAGCATTTTACCACGACGCCCTCCAGCCATGGCCTTGCGGCCCCCTCTGTTGGCCTTTCGGCCACCCACCCAAATCGGGCAGTGGCCCATAAATGGACCACGCCCGTCCCCCAGACCCACATCCATTCGCCGTCTCATCATAGACGGCGGTGGAGTGGGCTGTTGGCAGAAATTGGCCGACAGTCAACAATACCCCGACTACCAGGGAGTTATTAACTGTCACCCAGGGTGCACCGTCCCGAGTCCCTTGTCAGACCGCCCTCTCACCGGATCCTTGGGATCAAGTAAGAATGCAAAGCTTTCAAAGGACCGGGCACTCGAGGAGGTTCTCTGCCCTGCACCCCAACTTAACCTAAACCTAAGTCAACTCAAGTCCGAACGCACAAAGTATTCCCTAACCCGGAACTTGAAGGTATGAAGAGAGGACGACTGTTTGACGAGTGTTCATTCATTCATTCATTCCTCCATATCTTTTCAAGCCTCTCTGCCGACTCAGCTATTTGGGATCTTCTTTCAACTTCCGGTTCGCAGTCTCCGTCGCTGGATTATAATCGATCACTTATATTTTTCGTATCACTGTATTCACTGTACCTTACACACATTGGACAAATAAATAAATACCACGTAAGTATCTATTTATTAAAAAAGAAGATAATTTACGAATCCAAACAAATTCCTTAGCGAACAGCCCCAGCAGCCCTATGTTTGAAATGTATGATATAATGTCGAACAAAAATCGTTGGTTAACGAATGAAAATTAGTCCATTTCGAACAAAAATTATTTTATGTATGTAAGCTCGTATAATTTCTAAATCAGTCAATGATAGTAAAAGTAAAGCTGAAAGCGGCGACCCATCGCCTCCACACGGTAACCTCGACAGATCGATCATGTTATGTTTCGTAATCGTAACTCGTTGCCCGGCCGTGATTGTGAGGTGAACCAGTATTTTAGTGATGGGAAAATAGCTTATCGTATCGATTTATTTACCCGACTGCGCCAGAAGGAGTTATGTTTTTCGAGAGTATGTATGTAAGTATGTACGTAGGTATAATTGTTTGGCACGCTCTGCAAGAATTTTAGTTTAGGAGGTGTCGATATATTCGTATTTACTGTGCGAGTGACATTGGGTACATCAAAATAATAAAAATTCATCATCATCATCAAAATGTTTAAATTACAGTTATAAGAAGTCAGGTTTTATTGTTTTTAAAATTACCGTTGTCTTGTTTGTATTTTGCATCGATGGATGTTAAATATATTCCCTTTTTTTGTATATCAATGACATGTTGTCTTAATGATTTCTTAAATTTTCGCGATTAATTTAGATAAATGGCTCAAATGGGTGCCAGGTGATTTACGGCCAATATCTATTGGCGATAAAACTAATCGCCCTTCTCATCTATCGTTTTACTTTCAGTATTTTGCATCAGTAAGTTCAGTAGCTATCGATACCTATACGTTAAAAATATCGACATCCAATCAATATCATTACGTTACTAGGTAAATAAGTTGTTAAGAATTGGCAGTGTGATTACGGGTGTGAACTCAAAAGCTCAAGTTTATTTTAAGCTTATTTATAACTTATTTGTTAACTTGTGATATTGTGAAGTTTTTATTTCTAGTGCAGTAAGTAAAGCGTGTCATTTATACCAGACTTTAATATGAAGAAAGTTATTTCGCTTCACGATTATTTTATAATTTTAAATGTTGTGATCAGCTGACTGGATTTAGTATGATTTAAAATGTGTTGTTAAATTTATCTTTTATTTATTAAAAGTGGTTTAGTTTTACTTATTGGACTGTTGTTACAAAATAGCATTGAGAAAAGACGTTCCTTTCTATGCAAAATAACCATGTATGAAGGCGACAGATAAGGCGAAGCGATCAGCTGCGGACGCAACTGGAAAACCGTTAAGATAAAAGATTTCACCAGAGTCGGATAAGTTTTATTAAAAGGATAATGACGAAATTTACTACTCTCGTATAATTAAGTTTACATTTCACCAGACCAGTTATCCCGAGCATGGAGTAATTACAAAAAGGAAATGCCGTAATAAGCGTTTTGTAAGAAAGCGTTTGTGAGGCTTCACGGGGCGGAAGGCAGACGTGCGGGTTGCTTGGTTTCGGCCGTGGCTCCAACCATGGAGCACGAGCAATGACATGCTCCGCCCACTTTTGTGTCGGCGAGGCGCCAATAATCACATCACTGCGCCATTTCAAACGGCATCTCTTTCTTTGTAATTACTCCATGATCCCGAGATCCACGTAAGATTCCGGTACAAGAACTCTGAGCGTAAAATCGGTGAGTCGAATACTTTTCGTTCGTTAACGAATGATTTTTGTTCACATATAAATGTCACACTTTCAACAATAGGGCCTGTTTCTAACCGTGAAATTTTAGTCGTTTTGGACCCATCGTCCAGTGACTCCATTCATGCAACTGAACAACTTTCCCCAAGATACATTGGTCGAAATATGGAGTAAATTTTTCAACCTCCTATACAAAAAAATTTCACGGTGTATTTGTGAGGACCTGTAATTGGCTTCTAAATTGCTTAAGTTAGTTACCTTTTGAAGATATATAAGCTGTTGCTCTTCCATTAAATAAATAACTTAATCTTGAATAGGAACGATGTTGGTGATATTTTCCCTGAGATTTTTAGCACAGAGCATAATGTTTTATGTTCTGTGATTTTAGTAGCAGCTTGAAAAAATAATTGTCCAGATGGCGGCACCGTCGGGCGAGACTCCTGGAACCGGAAGTGACGAATACATGGCCGGCGTGAGGCTTGTCGTTGTAAGTTCTTTTTATTTATTTATTTACATTTGGGAAACATACAGTTATATAATGATTTCTTATGTTTTCGCAATTGTTATTCATTATATTAAACTATTTTAATACCCGTATAATAGTAGATTGTTAAACTAGGGTCGGATGACATCAATTCCCACAGCGAGGGCGGATATAATCCGAGTATGAATTGATGTCATCCACCCGCGGGGAACACTCTACTTTTCATTTCGAATATAAGGAAAGTAAAAAAAAACATTTTTCTTAAATATTTATTTAAAATTAATGGAAAAGTTCGAACAATTCGTAAAGTTTAAAGTGACATTTTTATTCACTCTATCACTTACTCCACTATTACAAACTTGGCTAAGCTGAATTTCTGTAAAAGTAGGGGATAGATTAGGTATTTGATTAGATGGTGGAATCCATGGCTGAGAATCTTTTGAAGTGGTTGGTTTAGGCGAACTGGGGAGTATATTAATGGATTCAGTCAATTTGTTCGATATCTTCGTTTTTTGTTGAACAGAATCTTCAATATATCCTTCGGCGACTGTGCTGGATTTCCATCCACCGTGTCTCTTTAACATAGTCATATTTGCTCCAGAATCGGCTAATAGTGTCGCTGACGTTCTTCTATAACAATGGCCGGTATACTCGTTACAATTAGGCAAATTCAGATATGTCGCTATCTGCTTGGGCATACCTGATATTTTATTTTTACCGATCACTTGTTTATAGCATTTTCCCTTTTGATAGTTGAGAAAAAAACGATCCGTTTTTATGTTTTCTGGTCTTATTTTTTGATATTTTTTAACTATTTTCGAAAAGTCTTCTCACACTACAAACGTGCGCTCAATATTTGTTTTTGTTTTGGTTAATTTAACAAGTAGTAATTGGCCTTGATTTTCAACATCATGGATTGTTAGATTTGTGAGCTCACTGCTTCTGCAAGCGCCGCTTATGCCAAATATCAACACTACCTGTGAAGAACATAATTTTGTTGGTATAGATAGAGATTTAAAAATATTTTGAAAACACACACCATTCAACATCTATGTTCCCATTTTATGCATTCTGACAACGGAAACCATGTTGGTTTTGCATAAAAACATTTACTTATTAGCTTACCTTCACTGCCAAATATATCTCGTCAGGGGCTTCATTTAAAAATGTTTCCACTTCGTTAGAGGAGAATACTTTTGATTTTTTACTTTTAAAATTAAAATTATGGAATTTTGTCAAATCTATATTGTGTTTCACACTTAGTGTACTCTTAAGCATTGAATATCTGCTCCATAGCGTAGAAGGTTTAACTTTGCCAGACTGTCCATTAAAGTATGTTAGAAACACACTTTCGGAAAATGAATTTATCTTCTTGTCAGCTCGCCAATTCATAAAATCATTATATACAATTAAGTATCTTTCTTTAGAAATTGCTGGTAAAAGATTTTCGATTACTGAATTTGCTCCATCTTTAACCGAATCTGGGGTCAGTATTTCAGTATCACTTGAACTCATTTTTAAACAAATCTCTTGTAAAAATAGTTCTGCAATGCAAACAAACAGCTCTAATCCCGCCAAATAATTTTTCAAGTCTTGTTTTTTCTAGCTTTTATTTTTTAAATTTTAAATATGGAACACAAAGCTTCTCCGCCGCAGGCCATCCATTTCGATGTTAAAAAAAAAATGTTTGTTTTATTTTTTAAATACTGTGTATGTAGGTATGCAGTGCCTTTTTATTGATTTTTTTTATCATAAGTAAATCGGTGACATATTTCTATGTAGGTATAGATATCATTTTTTACATAAAACAACCCTATGTATTAAAATAATTATATATAATTAAGAAAATTATAGATTTATATTTTTTTTTAAATGATAGTGACAAAATATGGACAAATATAATTTTTTAAATTACTTCTTTTAACTTGACTTCTAAAATAAAAAAAAAATCATAAAAAAATCTAAATTTTTGACAGCTGGCTTCATAAGAAATGTATTAGTTCTATTTTTGAAATCCATTCCGGCCCCTGGTTGGGAATGAATTTGTATGAAACATTCCGACCCGCGGGTCGGATGAAGCATTTTCAGACCGATACTTGGATCAAACATAGACTACTTTCCGAGTATGAGAAATGAAAAAGAACATGTTGCTTTCTACTCAACCAAGTCTGTAGTCTGTGAACACGCTCTAGACAAACCCAACCACTATATGCGTTTTGATAATCCTCAAGTCCTTGCAAAGGAAAATAGATTCATTCCAAGGATGTTACGTGAAGCTATTGAAATTAAAAAACATCCTAATTTCAATAGAGAGGATGGATGGCAGGTACCGCCAGCTTGGGACCCAGTCATTAACTTAATAAAATCGCAAACTCGGAAGCAGACTGCAAGACCCTTAGATACTGTGAGCCAATACTGCGTGAATCCGAATAGTTCCCAATAAAAATTTCAGGCGGTAGTTTGTAATCTTATGACATCAAAGACAAATGTTAACTTAGTCTGCCTGCGACCATGAACGCTGTACTGTAAAGTGTTTGAAACGTCAGGTGTAAATAAATAAGTAATAAACGCGATAAAAACCGTATTAAAATAGTTTAATTTAATGAATACAGTTATATAGTTGATATACTATTACATTTACAATACTACTTAAACCAATTAAGTTTCCTCAGATTACTTTTGCAAACACAACGACAAGACTAAAAATACTAAAATGAATACAATATACAAATTAGGTAAACATAGAATACATTGGACATTAGTGACTTTTACAGTGAAGCATTACGTGATTTAATATAACTTTTGAAAGAAGCAATATTATATGCTTTCTATTAACAAACAAAATAATAAGTGCGGAGAACCGATAGCCAAGCGCAGCGTTCGTAACAGTATAGTATGTGTCAATGAGCGCTATTTTTGAAATGTATGGCCTGTAAGTGGCTTCATAATATTAGTTCCGAATGCGGCAACTTTATATTGTAGTGTGTGTAAGACAATGTGCAAAGAC
This sequence comes from Euzophera pinguis, assembly GCA_947363495.1. Lineage (NCBI taxonomy): Eukaryota > Metazoa > Arthropoda > Insecta > Lepidoptera > Pyralidae > Euzophera > Euzophera pinguis. The sequence continues at coordinate 627,080 of OX376182.1, forward strand.
GAAACGAGAAAGAGTTATTTCTTGTACTATTACATAGGGCGCACTGTAAGTTTCCGGAACTGGCCACTTACATAAACAATATTTAAAAATTTATTGCAACATTTGAAAATAGAACTCTTTGGCTGTAGAATGCAGTTTGTTTCATCTGACTGTCTTTTGTTTTTACCTTGTGGCGCCATTTAAAAATTGTGTGTCTGCATCAACATGGATTTAACTCGGGAAAATTTTCGTAGTATGATTTTCTACGATTTTAAGTGTAATTTGACAGCTCAACAGAGCATCGCTCGGCTTGAAACAGCTTTTGGCAATGAAGCACCATGCAAGACAACTGTTTATAGCTGGTTTGCAGAATTCAAGCGTGGTCGTATCAATCTCAGTGACGAATCTCGCGATGGTCGGCCGTCCACCGCTGTGACCAACAAAAACATCAATGCTGTGCGCCGTATGATTGAAACAGACAGGCATGTGACCTACCATGAAATTCGCGCATCCTTAGAAATAGGCATGAGTCAAATACAATTAATCCTACACAAACATTTGGGTGTGAGAAAGCTGTGCTCGCGGTGGATCCCACACAACTTGACCGAGGCTCAAAAAACGGACCGCGTCACTTGGTGCAGTGCCATGCTTACCAGATTCAACGAAGGTGCGTCAAATTTGGTGTGGGACATAGTAACAGGTGACGAAACATGGATTTATTGCTACGATCCCAAAACAAAGCAGCAATCGAGCGTATGGGTCTTTCAAGATGAGCCGAAACCAACCAAAGTGGCGCGCGTGAAAAGTGCATCTAAGCGGATGATTGCTTCTTTTTTTAATAAAACTGGACACGTGGCTACTGTTGCTTTAGAGAATCGTCGTACAGTGAATAGTGACTGGTACACGACCATTTGTTTGCCGGAAGTTATTGACGAACTCCGTAAAAATAACCGTAAACGCCGTATCATCCTGCACCACGACAATGCTAGTTCTCACACGGCCAGACAGACAAACGACTTTTTGAAGGCGAAAAATGTAGAACTCATGAGTCATCCTGCATACAGTCCCGACCTGGCACCTTGTGACTTTTTTCTGTTCCCAAAAATTAAGAACCAATTACGCGGTCAACGATTTTCATCACCAGAAGAGGCTGTCGAGGAGTATGAAAAACACGTTTCAGAGGTCACCACAGAGGAGTGGCACAAAAGTTTTTAAAACTGGTTTTATCGAATGAAAAAGTGCATAGACGCCAAGGGAGATTATTTTGAAAAACAATAAATTAATTTTGTACCTATAATAGTATTTTTTCATATTCATTCCGGAAACTTATAGTGCGCCCCACGTATTCTTACATAGTTTGAATACGCAAACTGGCATTTTGCTTCTGTTTTTAAACTAAAATGTTAAAATTTATCCCGACGTCCAACTCACTTATCGGTTGCGGCGTGACTGACGCGGGTATGCCGCAAGTACGCCGAATTAGCGTAGTTTTAGTTGCCACATTTGTCTAGTACGCCGACGGTATCTATCGAGTCGAGCTCGCGCGAGACCAATTATATATAAATGTCGAATGAAAAAAAATCAATATAGAGCGTAAATCATTCAACTTATTATGCGCGTATCGGACTTTTCAAAAATTGCACTCCTGGAAATTCCAAGGGAAAACCTATAGCCAGCTGTGGTCTGTCTGAATTGAGAACCTCATTTTTGAATTCGGGTAAATCTAATTTGTTCATTAAATAAATAAAAAAAATACACCACGCTAACGAGCCTGCGGCAAAAGTTAACATGATATATTTTCCTCGAAAATTACAACAATAAATTGAGTTTCATATAAGTAGTTCCGTTTATATAAATATCTTTAATTAATAGATAAATACACGGGCCTCAAAAACATTAAATCCGGTTCTTTAAGGCCGGGCGAATAAATAACGTAAAGGTCATTAGCGATATTAAATATTTGCATGGAGCCCATGCACGTAGCCGTATCATATTACTAAATTTGTACTACTCTTCTTCGTACAAGCGTGTATCGCAGTTACGTCTTCGGCCTACGCTTCAGCAGCCCTATTTTTGTAATGTATGACATACTAGCTTTTTCCCGCAAAAACGAGCCTATGTTTGACCCCGGGTCTTCAATTATATATTTATACCAAATTTCATCAAAATCCGTTCAGCGGTTTGGCCGTGGAAGCGTAACAGACAGACTAGTAGATATGGATTATCATTATGTCGAATGGGAATCGATCGATATCTTTTTACAAATTTTTTTTATTGTTGCCTAATGATATAGTTATTAATACAGGAACATTACAATACATACACATTTAACTATAAAATAAAACTAAATTAATTAAAATTTATTTAATATATATATATATAAATGACCTAATATGACCTGGTCAGCTTCAGCCGTTTGACTCAATACAGAGACGCGCTGTCAGAATTGCCGAAGTTCCCGTGATCACAAGTTGAATCTCAGGAGAGACTTTGCCTCCTCATGCGTGTTCTACCGCTTGTATAATGGGCTATGCTCGGAGGAATTGTTTGACATGATGCCAACAGCCACTTTTTACCATCGCACCTCTCGCCATCGTCAGGGATTTCATCCCCATACCTTGGATCCCATGTTATCGCGTACAGTACGCTTCAAACGGAATTTCCTCCCTCGTACACTGCGATTATGGAATTAACTCCCTGCCATGGTTTTCCCTAGTGACTATTACATAAGAGCAAAAAAGGCCGTGAAAAAATTCCTTCAGGGTCGGCAACGCGCTAGTGTGCATCTCTGGTGTTGCAGGCGTTCATAGGCTACGGTAACCACTTACCATCAGGTGGGCCGTACGCCTGTTTGCTTACTTAATTGAATAAATAAAATATATAATTTAATACTTAATTTACTATTTAAAGAAAAATAAATTGTTTTTCCAGCTCAATCTCCCTGAAGATGAAGGGGAAGGCCTCGGGTTCAGGCTAACGAGGACTCTTTGGGATCCGTATCCGTGGGTTAGTATTCTCAATCTATACTTATCTAAGTATACTAACATATACTAAGTAAAAAGCTGAAGAGTTTGTTTGTTTGTACGCGCTAATCTTAGGAACTACAGGTCCGATTTGAAAAATTCTTTCAGTGTTGGGTAGCCTATTTATCGAGGAAGGTTATAGGCTGAACGAAGTCTGTACGGGCTGCTAGTCTATACAATATGATATTAAAGCTGAAGAGTTTGTTTGTTTGTTTTAACGCGCTAATTTCAGGAACCACTGGTATTTTTGAAAAGTGTTAATCGGAATAACTTTTGCTCGATTTTGAATAATTTTTATCCAATCGAATGATTCTAGTCGTTCCGACGCCATCGTCGGAAGTGTGAAGGTATTTTACGCGCTTAATCATGTAATTTCATGTTTTAAATATGCATTGCGTTGGTTTAAAAGTTAATTGATGATTTATTTTAAATTATTTCAGGTACGGGAAGTCACTCCGGGCGCCAGAGCAGACACGGCAGGTCTGAAGACAGGAGACTGTCTGCTGCAAGCTGATGGAAGGGACCTACTTGGATTGCCAGTACGGAAATATGAATTCATTGATGTTTATCACTCAAAAATACAAAGCCGTACAACTATTACCAACAGTTTAACCATAGAAATATAATGTTTTCTTATGTTTTCGCGATTGTTATCCATTAAATTAAACTATTTTAATACGGTTTTATCGCGTTTATTATTATTATTTGTCTGCCTGCGACCATGAACGCTGTAAAGTGTTTGAAACGTCAGGTGTAAATAAATAATTAATAAACGCGATAAAACCGTATTAAAATAGTTTAATTCATAGAAATATAAATTCGCAATAAAAGGCGTTCCTAAACCAACAGGTGCCCTAATTTTGAAACGAGATTAATTATAACAGACAATAATAAATAAAAAAATAAAATATCTAACTTAACAAAACTAAACTACATCTAAAACAAAATGAAAACTTAAAAACTAAATAAAATCTTAAGTGGGCCCCCTGGCAGGGTTCCCATCACGCAGGCAGCATTCCCGCGCTGAATAGCGATGGCTTTACGTAGAGCGAGAAAGCTGCCCGCGCGAGGGTCGCCTGTTATCTCTTTTACTACCTAATTTTGAAATGTATACTCCTTAGAATAATTGGTCTCGCGCGCGCTTGACGCTTGTTGTTAATAATCTATGGTATGATGAATTATGCATCGTTCGTTATGGAAAAAAAATCCTTCGACGAAAATTATTCGACTCCCCGATTATGTATGTCGAATAAAAACCATTCGTTATCGAACGATGGATTGTAGGGGTGGAATGAGACAAAAATATCATTCGGTTGTGTTATTTGGAGCACGGCGGGAGCGATGGTGTTATGCTCGACCGCCGCAAAGGGAATTACTTCCCGCCAGGCGAGGTGTTATGCCTGGGGAACCGCGGCTCCAACGATGTTCTGTCGGAGGTTGTATATATGCTCCAATTATCAGAAACTCTGATATCGCGTTTCAGTCCTCCATTCTAATTAGGCTTCTTGTATGGGAATTTCTGTTCTTTCTCTTTAGCGCCATCTGTTGCGTAGGAGTTGTAGTTATTTACTGTGTGATGGTGTCGCCACAGGACTCCCTCCCAAGACCGAAGGTCTGATAATCTTGATGTGCAGTCTGTGCTTAGGATGTAGCTTTGCAAGTGCCAGTTGCTTGATGTCCCAGTGAGTCGGGAGTGTAGTTGTTTCTGCTCGATAATCCCAGTGAGTCGGGTGTGAGCGATTGCGTGCTCGTAGTCTGCGGTGAGTCGAGACTGTAGTTGAGCGATGTTGACTTGTTGGCGCCGGTGAATGTCTTGTGCAGAACTGCCACGCTGGTGTGCGGTGGCCGGCCGTGAGTACCAGACGTGGGCTGCGGTGGATGTGCCGGTCGCTGAAGTCCTTTGAGTTGTGAGGGTGGTTGCAGGACCAGGAAGCTCAGTGAGTCGGCTGCGATGGACCTGGAGATACCCTTGTAGTTGGCTTGCTGTGAAACTGCTTGCTGCTGACCAGAAGATGGATGAGGCTTGAGAGGATGAGAGATGTTCAAGATTGGAGAATGACGTTGTTGAAGAATGCTGCATCACGTCGGGCAAGGCTGCTTTCAATCACGTCGGGGTCACCACTTTGGAGCACGGCGGGAGCGATGGTGTTATGCTCGACCGCCGCAAAGGGAATTACTTCCCGCCAGGCGAGGTGTTATGCCTGGGGAACCGCGGCTCCAACGATGTTCTGTCGGAGGTTGTATATATGCTCCAATTATCAGAAACTCTGATATCGCGTTTCAGTCCTCCATTCTAATTAGGCTTCTTGTATGGGAATTTCTGTTCTTTCTCTTTAGCGCCATCTGTTGCGTAGGAGTTGTAGTTATTTACTGTGTGATGGTGTCGCCACAGTTACAATGCGTGAATCACACGTAAAAATAGGGGTCTAATGTTTCAATTCAATGCGAACTCGTTTTTACAGGTAGGACAAGTAGCTGGACTGATCCGTGGAGATGGTGCAGGTCGGGGGGTGTCTCTACTCGTGTGGAACTGCGGTGTAGACCCGAGAGACGATCCTGAAGTAAGAATTGTTAACCTTTTCCCTGTAGGTCATGATTCCCGAATAGGCTACTTGGACTCGCGTTTGGACAATATTTTTATGACTACAATAGAAAATGTTAAGTTTCCAATGTACATATTTACAGTGTGAACATGAAATAAGTAAATATTTTTATACAAAACAATACATACACTAAAAAGTAACTGCGTTCGAGAAAAACAACAAAATTAGTAATTAATTAGAGCAGTAATTAGCATTTAAAGTCTTCTAATGAAGATAAGTGGGAGCGAGATGGGGACGTCTTACTTCTCTTTTGTAAGCACGAAATCAAGTCGCAGTGACGTCACTGCACCATAAGTGCTTCTTTTTCTTGTTTCTCGACACTACAAGCACAGAATACATATTCCTTATCTTACTACTTTGTGCAACAAGATTTTTAAAAAATACTACGCCTTTATAATCAAAACGCTAGTAACTGTCTCGCCATCACAGCCAAGTGTATGTAATACACTCAGTTTACACTCGGTGGCATCTCACACGTGACTGTCACCAGTTTCTCTGTGTTACCAACTCGTTTTTATGAGACAGCAGCACAGTATCGACTCTTAAACATAGAAATAGTACATTACATCTCTTCCTTTTTTATATTTATCAAATGAAATCATTTTTTTGCCAAAATACAGTACAGTAAGTTATTCTATTTACTGTGATAGTGACATTGGGTATATACAATTAAAAAAAAATTTTCATTTCCAAATTACACAGAAAAGCAGTCGGGTTTTTTGGTTCTATGGTTATCTTGTTTTGATTTTTGTACAGTTACCATGAAGTTGTGGTGCAAGTGCGCTATCGGGCGCTGTAAATGCATTAGCGTGCTGCATATACTTCTAGTTTTTATTTTAGTAAATTAGGCTTACTTATAGTTCTTTATTAAAACCTCAATGCAAGGTCTTAGTTTAAATACAGAACTATTGTTCGTTATGTAATAAAACGAATAAGCGATATGACATTAAAAGATGAACGGTGTACAGTTGCTATGGAGTTGTGGTGGGGGAGCGCGTGGCGAGCGAGCGCGTCGCGCGCTGGCGGGGGCCGTCAAGGCGCTGGCGTGCTGCGTGTGTGCCGCCACAGCCACCGCGCCGCTGTGCTGCGCGCGATCGCACTTGTACTGCGATGGTATGATTCCACTGCATTTATTCAATTAAACTATTTTAATACGGTTTTACACCTGACGTTTCAAACACTTTACAGCGTTCATATTGTCTTTGATGTCATAAGATTACAAAACTACCGCCTGAAATTCCACTGCATTTGTTTTAAATGTTTTAAGCTAATAATTAATTTTAACTATACAACAATATGTATGTATGTAAAAATCTTTATTGTACACAAAGAACATAGTATCAGAATACTGGTTACAACAAAAGGCTGACTTATCCCAAATAGGGATCTCTTCCAGTCAACCAAACTAACATAGTTAATGAATTCAGGCGTTTCTTTACTAAAATTAAAGTTACAAGCACTTACCAAATTATTTTGCGTGCTTCCGCCACCAGTTAGCAGTTAGTTTGTTTGTTAGTTAGCTTTTAATTATATAGCATGCCAAATAATTAGGTACGTGCTTATACTAAAATACAAAAATCTTAAACTTCACAAGTCAAATTAAAATTGTCTATGGGCTGAGTTTGGTAATCTACACAAAAAAAAAATAACTTTAGGTATACCCCTGATAGTTTATATCATACTACAGCGGTGATCGCGACATCAATTACGACTACTATGATTCTATCGCGTACAAACACGCCTCAATATTTGTGTTATTCGTGGGGTTAGTTATTTACCGTATCTGCGTCATGGTCGTCGCAGCGGCCGGGTAGCTGTGGCGTCATTCTTGCATTATTTTGCTAACGATTTCTCCCCTAAATCTGCTTGGCTCGGTGCGGTATCTGTTTCGGGTGGAAGGGTTTGAGTGTCCGTTCTGTACGTTAATACTATTAACAATTCTGTGCTTGAAGACTAAACATATTGCTTTTTATACCATAAACTTTGTTATACTGAGTCCACGCGACTAAATACACCTAGATGGTCAAACTGAACTAGTTGTCTTGCTTTTAGGTCTATTTTATTAAAACAATTTAAAATTTTACAGCTTGCTGGTCGAGATTAGAGCGCTGTGCTTTGTGCAGAGAACAATTACCCCCGAAGGATTCCCCGTATGCAAGAAACTTAGTCGCTGAACAGGTATCTTTATCATCATTATATTTCACCCGCAGACGGTCCACTGCTGGACATAGCCCTTCCTTAAAGGTTTCCGAAATTCGCAGCGGCCTGCATCCTTCGTTTGCCTGCGGCCTTCTTCAGGTCAACGCTGGAGTCCTATTTTTGAAATGTATGACTCATACTTCGAATGCAATTTGTGCAACTCACCGATAATCACAGTGAAAATAATTCGATATCGAACGTATTAACTTTTTTTTCATACTTTTCAAAAAAAGCACTCCTGGTGCGTGGTTTACATTCCTGAATCTCTACCCAATTAGCCATCGGTTCTCCGAGCTATGTGCTTCGCCCACTACCACTTTAAAGGGCTACTCCATTGTGCTATGTCGGTGACATATGCTTTCTTACGGATCTCAAAAAGTATTTTATTGCATCATTGAAAAAAATACAGACAAGTCATAATTTTTACAGGTTTTTGAAGCGATAGCAACCGAGTACGAATTAAAAGACACATTGAAAAAGCCAACAGAAACAGTCTCAGCGTACAACACTCCAAACAGATCACCAAATGTATCACCAGCCGTGAACCGTAAAGGACAATATCGTTTATCTTCAATGAGCAGAAAGAAAGTACAATTCAACGACAAACTCGGTCAGAGTTACGGTTCCGACCCAAACATACATAGATCTTTCGAAAAAAGAACTACCAATTTAGTAGGAAATGTAGCTGGCAACTCTGGCTGTAGCTGTCAATGTGACAGACAGAGCGTTCCAAAGATAAAAGTTGAGGACACTGAAGTCGGTAATGAAAAAGAGTTGAATCATTTGCAACATAAATTGGTTGCTAGGTTGAGGATGGCGTGCTCGCTCGCTGATTTGCCAAACGTGGCTGTACAGACTTGTAATTTGTCTAGATCGCTAAATAGTTTAGGTGATTGGTAAGTGAATTATTAGATTAACTATTTTAATACATTTTTATCGCGTTTATTACTTATTTACACCTAATGTATCAAACACTTTGCAGCATTCATTGTGGCAAGTAGACTCATGTTGTTAATCATACGGCCAGTAATATTAGCGATTATAGTCTACCCTTTGAAATATAACTTACGCTTTTCGCCCCCGCTAGAAATGAGACGTAATGAGTTGCGAACCGCATTGCCGCCATTTAGATTTTTGTTATTTACAAAATCATAGCATTCCCACGAGTCTGTCGCACCCAGCAGAGCCCCCTGTGCTAGGTGAAGACTAGCCTTTATTTGGGGGCGCCTCACCCCAGAGCAATTGGCACGCTTTCGACTAGGCTCGCCCCTAGCCACGCATCTTTCGGCACAGCTTACCTTAGATTGGCGGAAAGAGGAAGGAAGGTGTAATGAAATAGATAAAGGAAATACATATATATACAAGGAAATTATTTAGAAACGGGTAGGGATCAGGGTAAGGAATGCTACAGACTCGGAAGACATAAGGATTGACTCCTTAACAGCTCGGGAAGCCGGGGTCGCATACCCGATGTCATGCCAAAGTAGTACTGGATGACACCCCTGACTATATCCTTAGTATATTTATCTAAATTAATAAAATTTCGAGTAAAGGTTCAGCCAAGTAAAATTCATGCATAGTACAAACTTCTATTCTGGTGTAGACATTAGACTTTATTTACATAGTAGTCAGCGTAAACTTGGTCACTAAATATAATTTCACGTAACTCAATTAAATCATTTTGGAGTTGCCATCATTACTTAAATTTCTACCACGGATATCATGCTAACTAATTCCAACAAATTATCTTTTTTCCAGCAAAACTGGTTGTGCTCACAGCGGCTCTTTGGATAGTTTGAAAAATAACTGCCCTCAAAATATTGGAGGTAAATTCAATACTTACTAAACTTATATCTAAATTGTTACAAGTACTTACAGTAGTACCACGTATAAAATTTACCTCGGCATTGTTTGATGGCGCCTTAGACTATGGATCCAATATGGACGTAGGTAGTCAAAAAAATTCTAAATCTATGAATGGGCGCAGAATAGCGCAACTCTGCGCAACCGACCGCCGACTCGGGTTGAATGCAATATCGTGCTATCTCGCTCATACCGACTACCGAGACCACGCGATGGCGCGTACGCATTAGCCAATAGCGGATGGTTATGTTCGCGCGCGAGATATTTTATTCTATTTTGCGCCACGCAAATAATGGATTTCTGCGCAGGTAGATCGGTGTAACTTAAAAGAGTGTGTGCGTAACGCTCATGTGTGCAAACTATTTGTGGCGTGCATACTGAGACTAACAGTAATGGACAGCCGCCATAGATCAGAACTTTGCATAATTTAACACAAAAATTTAACAACTCAAGATTAGTCAAGATTTAGATTTCATTTCATTATGTAATTTGTTTTATTTTTTTGTTTCAGATCATCCTGTCTTTGTCGTGTCGCCTCCGCCTGTTTACGTGCTAACTTGTGATCATAGTGAAACTAAGTGATTTTCTATATTTTGTTATTTAAAACTTAATAAATTAAAATTTAATTATTGTCTTTTTGTTTAGTTATTCATAGGAAATCTCCTATAAAAAAAAAAAAATATAATGTGAAGAATCTGTAAAATTGTATCTTTAATTTCTACATAAGTTAAATTGGTATTTTTATACGGCATCAACTAAGTAGATACTGTGCCACTGTCTCACACATACCAGTTAGTAACGCTGTTAGCAACTTCTAACTGTAAACAATGAACTTGTTATAGCACTAAACTACATATTTGGTTGTATAAAAAAATCCCTTCTCCCATTGATTTATCATTCGCATCAATAGCATTATGTATGTAACGCGACGCAACGTATAATGTATTTTAATTGGCACAGATTATTAGCTGTATGTGTGTACTCGACCTTCAGTTTTTGCAAACTGACACTAGCGGTAATGCAGATTTTGAATAGAAATCCTTGCATATTCACTACTTAACAAAACTGATAGTAGATGCCCGTTAATAAGACAGCGAGCGAGACGGATGGATGACGAATTAATCATTCGTTGCAAATGTTCTATATGGAAGTAATAAGTACCTACCTACCGACCGTCCCCACAGACATATAAGACGTAAACAGACGGAAGGTATGCTATTACTTAGCGTAGCACAAACACACACATGCAAAACTATGCAGCCTGGGCTGTATCTAGTCTAGGGTAAGTTGTTTACGATAATGCTTTCCATGATTTCAAAGAATGTATGAATGTTGTGTGGAGTGCATGATCTGAGATCATTTATACGGTATTCTACTCTATTATTTTTAGTGTTCACCGATCCAACAACGCAGATTACAAAATGGCGTCACGGCCAAAAATTGCCACGCGTAGCTTAATATCTATGTGTGAGTGAATGTTGTTACAGGTGTAAAAAAGAGATATCGCCATATAGATCCGAATACGTGAGAAAAGGATAACAACAATTACTTGCTACATAAGTATAACTATTAACTTATGTTCCGTCTGTGTACGTCTTATATGTCTGTGACCGTCCCACAATTTATTTGTCTCGTCTTGGCTGAATAATGTTGGTAACCACGCACCAATGACAATTAAAAACAAAAATGTCGACGCCATATTGTTTACATTTCACAGCGATCCTGTCATTTTCGTTTCAATTTAATTGTGAATTTGTGTTTGGTGTAGTGATTTTTTAGTGTTTTCCGAGTAAAAATGCTTAATGAAGAGAGCCTTGATATTCCAACGATGGACAGTGATCTGAAGCCTGTTTTAGACCTAGTGAAGCCTATTTGTCGATGCTGTTTGTCCACTGATAGGAAAGTTGAAAATGCGACTTTATATCGATTAGAATTTATCGAATTAACTGGACAAGACGTAAGTATTCTTTAGGTAATTTACATTATTTTAGCACAAAATACATTAATTTGTGATTTTGCAGTGAAATCTTTAAATTTCCGCTTTGTACTGATGCATAACCTGTCATGTTATTGTTGACGAAATTTCGGTAGGTCAAGATTGAAATTATCTTTTTCTGATTGGCCTGGGTCTTGGATGTTTATCTATTATGTATTGGTTACGAAATATAATATCGTTGTGTTAGGATCCCATGACAAAAGTCTCTAACTTACTTACGTTAACTTAACGTATTGATCTATTTACTAAATTCATAGAAGTATACAGTAAATCGAACAGATACAACATAAAACAGAACATTGGTACAAGGGTGCTGCTTATTTTGCAAAGAAATCTCTTCCAGCAGACCCAAGAGAGGAAACGACACGAAAAGGGTAACAGTGTGTGATTTGTCACTATATATTCATAAATTTCTTCTTCAATATCAGGTAACATCATCAGACGGTCTTCCACACTGGCTTTGTTACGAATGCAGAGCGTTATTACACAAGTCCGTGAGGTTTAAACGAAAGGTGCTTCGAGCTCACAATCTGCTATATGAATATCTCACAAGATGTGCCCCCGTGAGTAACTATATGTATTTTGTTTTTTTTTTTTGTTTTATGTATAAATATTTGACTTTATCTTTTCTCCTAACCCTGACTACGTTTCTTTCCAAACTATTTTGGCAGACATTGATTTTTTAGGTTTGTTTATCAGTGAGGGCCCATGTTTGGCAACCATACGTCATTGCAAAATGCAAATGTTGTAAACTTTCCTTTTCTCTTTAATCTGCATATCTCTGTTTTTCATAATGTCAGATTAAACCATATAAGGGAATAACTAAATTTCAAGATGTGAAAAAGACAAAAGACCTTGAAATGGAAATGGGCTGGTCATATGTTAAGAGAAAAGAGACAAAATTAGTAATGGAATGGAAAAGGAGTCAGGGCCTACAGAGTATACACTGGGAGAACGACATTAAAAGAACTGCAGGACGAGCATGGATCAGAGTGGTGAAAGACTGTGAAGCATGGAAAGCATTGGAGGAGGCCTATGTTGGAGGACAAGCCGTTCCAGCGACTAGTGATGATAGGAAATAATTGTAATGTTTAATGATGCAAAACCACAATATAAAAAAAAGTCTTATTTCTTTGTTTTTTATTATCTGTGCAATTAAAAAATTTGGGCTATAAGCAGGTTTGTTGGACACATTGGAGGGAGTCCTCGAGATTAAGATTTAAGATCATGTTGTCAGGCTGGCAGCTCATCAGGGTGGACCTCCACCGTGATTTAAAATTAGATACATTCATTTTGCAAACAAATTATTCGATAGCCTATTCATCGTGGAAGGCTATAGGCCCAGACTAAGTCAGGATGGGCTACTGTTCGCGCCTAGCTACCACTCGCGGACATAGAACACACCCAACGACCTGCGGCGGTCCACCACGAAACTACTTGCCATCTAACCGCCGGTGTGTGTGCATACATTCTTATGTATATATATAATTTGTTGTACCTATTTCTCAAAGTTTTTATATTATAGTAACTAGCAGTACAGTCTGCTTTTTTAATTAAAAAACCCAAGAAGAATCCCTAACACTATTAATACATTAATATACTCTGTTTATTGCCCCCAGTTCCCAATAGACGCTCAAGACCCTGAACTAAGCAAGTATGCTAGCCCCGAGCTGTACGCTACAGGCACACTTAACTTGGACATCAACGGTCGAAGCAAGCTCGGTTTTCACAAGATATTACAGGTAAGAAACGAATCAAATTATTTATTTGCCAAAACACAGTACAGAAAGTTCTTTAAAACAGTTATATCGCTAAATACGTAACACTAACAACTAATTCATGAGTCCAACAATTATCAAAAAACTAAGTCCAATTACTAAAAAAATTAAAATTAATACATTGAAAGATTGATGAAAATATATCTAGTACCTAATTAGTCATTACTTTTGTGCAATTTACAATAGACAATATATTCTCGTACTGAGTAAAAACAATGTTTCTGTAACAATACCGTCAGTTTTATCGTAAATGTCATTTCTTTTAATATTTTTAAATCGTCTGGTAGATAATTAAATAATGCTATGCACATGTTATATACGTTTCTTTTGGAAATATTTTTGTAGTAGTCTGTATAAGTAGGCTGATATAATCTGTTCATAACTACAGCTCGTGTGATGTGATTCCACAAATATGCATACTTCTCTGATATAAAGACTAGGTAGGGGCAGTACCTTCAGCTCTGCGAAAAGCGGTTTACAACTGTCGTCGACCCAAGCATTGCAGACAGCACGAATGCATTTTTTTTAAACTTAAATGCCCGTTCCATTTCTACCGAATTTCCCCATAAAAATAAGACCATAATTTAGACGAGACGACACATAACCATGATCGGCCAATAATGGTGATTCCTTAGAAATAGTCTAGCATAAATTGTCGTAATGCAAAAACAAAACAATTGTGCTTATTACATAGTTGTGCCTTCCGATTTAGATTTTTATCAATCACAGAACCCCGGAATTTGTTAGTATCCACTTTCTCAATAACAACTTCATCATAGCTGGCTTGTAGTGATTTTTGTTTGGGGTTATATGAAGAAAATTGCAATAGTTTGTTTTAACGATATTTACCCGCAAGTCATTGATAATTATCCAAGAGACCTTTGTTATCTCTATATTTTCTTAATCCTAAAACACTTTAAGTAGTTGCAAAAAGATTTTATTGACTTTAATAAAATTGAATATTAAATTAAACTATTTTAATACGGTTTTATCGCGTTTATTACTTATTTATTTACACCTGACGTTTCAAACACTTTACAGCGTTCATGGTCGCAGGCAGACTAAGTTAACATTTGTCTTTGATGTCATAAGATTACAAACTACCGCCTGAATTTTTTATTGGGAATTATTCCGATTCACGCAGTATTGGCTCACAGTATCTAAGGGTCTTGCAGTCTGCTTCCGAGTTTGCGATTTTATTAAGTTAATGACTGGGTCCCAAGCTGGCGGTACCTGCCATCCATCCTCTCTATTGAAATTAGGATGTTTTTTAATTTCAATAGCTTCACGTAACATCCTTGGAATGAATCTGTTTTCCTTTGCAAGGACTTAAGGATTATCAAAACGCATATAGTGGTTGGGTTTGTCTAGAGTCTCTAGAGCATGTTCACAGACTGCAGACTTGGTGAGCGTCTATTTTTCATGTCAGCAATATGTTCTTTTATACGAGTGTTAATGCTTCTCTTTGTTTGCCCAATGTATGATAAACCACAGTCACAGTCAATTTTATAAACTCCAGCATCTTGCAATGGGATATTGGATTTTACAGGTCTTAAAAATTGGTTTATTTTCTTATGCGGCTTGTAATAGGTCTTGATTGAAGCTCGCCTAAGTATGTTACCAATCTTGTCCGTGACTCCCTTTATGTATGGTAAGATGGCAGGAAAACGATCAACTGTGTGTGGCTTGGGTCGACTTCTGTGACATATGTGTGGGAGGCTGAGATTGTTGCTTCTTAAGACCGACTTGACTCGGTGAAGCTCCTCCTTAAGATGGTGGGTGTCACAGATGCCGTGTGCTCTCTGTAACAAAGATTTGCCTACGGTAGCTAACTGACATGGATGATGGTGAGATTTACCGTTGAGATATTTGTCTGTGTGGGTGGGCTTTCTGTACACAGTGTGACTGATACTATTGTCAACATTTCTAGTTATTAAAACATCAAGAAAGGCTAATGAATTATTGATCTCAGGTTCCATAGTGAATTTAATTTTACTATTAATGGAATTTAAAAAAAATTGAATATACCACACAATGAATGAATTATTTTTTTTATTTGCAAGTGAGTAATGTACAAAAGGTGTTAGGTTGATATCTATACTAATATTATAAAGCTGAAGAGTTTGTTTGTTTGTTTGAACGCGCTAATCTCAGGAACTACTGGTTCGAATTGAAAAATTCTTTTTGTGTTGGATAGATCATTTATCGAGGAAGGCTTTAGGCTATATAACACCACGTTGCGACTAATAGGAGCGAAGAAACACTCGAAAATGTGGAAAAAACGGGGAAAATTATTCATCTTTGAGGGCTCCCGTTGCGTGCGCTGCGAAAACCGTTCGAGATACCCAAAAAATATGTATGAAATAATTATTCCTCTTTAAATTATCTAAAAAAATGTCCGCGACAGTATATGTCTATCTTTTAAGATTAACTCACAATAACCGTTTTTATGATAATCAAATTTGGTCGAAATTAATGCATTATTACAAATTATTTGTCAGAGTTGTATCAACATAATAATATTATTCTTTATCCAAATAAATATGTTATTGATTAAGAGTATTTAACTGTGAACAAAATTGTCTTTGACATCACTTAATTTCAATAAACATCTTATAAGATAATACAATTTTAAAATAACTCTGAAACAAAATTCACACGCGCCGCGTGATGAGCGCTCGCCCATGATTCCCAAAATAACTATTCCACGCGGACGAAGTCGCGGGCACAGCTAGTACAACATAAGATCATCTTATTCAACTATATATTAATAGCATGCAAATATTTCGTCAATTAAGGATAGTAACAATATTAATGAATGAATAAAATGGTATTGTATTTTAACATAAATAACTGAGATTATGTTTTCTTAGTTGAACAAGTGCGTATGGTTACGCAAAACCTAGCATTTTTCCAAGTGTAGGCGCATTCAAGATACTTTATTTGTAGAACATATTATAGTAACATACATAAAGTATGCAGTTATCGTGAGCATCTTTTCTGGTAATTTTTTTTTGTAACATTGATTTATTTAAATTTTTAATGTATGTATAAATGTGTGCGATGAATTTGCAAATAAATAAATTATTTTATCTTTTATTAAACATTTTGTGCTTAATTTGTTTTTGTTTTCACAGCACGAGAAACAAATCCAAAAATCAGAGTTGAGCACCATAGAGCTGCCTCCAGTGGAATTGCCAGCAGCGAGCACTCACAATGAGGACAGTGACATCAAAACCGAACAAGGATTCTCAGATTTTGAAGATAACATCACGCTAAATGAGTTTCGGTATGTGTTATCATTTTTTTAGAGTTTACTCACAGAATCATTAATAGTACTAACGTACGAGAACGGACACTCACACCTTCCCACCCTAAACAGATACCGCACCTCACCGCGCAGATTAAGGGTAAAAATCGAGAGCAAATTAATGCAAGGATGACACTTCGACGCGCGGCCGCTGCGGACAACTATGACGCAGACGCGGTACATAACCAACCCTACGAGTGACACTCACACATCACTCACATTGACGACGCTCGTGCGTACGCGACCGAATCGTACTTAGTAGTTGTAATCTCGGCGCCGTTGTATGGAGTGTGGTTCAGGTGTACTATTTTTGAAATGTGTGTCATAAATATCTCCAGGGGCTCCAAAGCCCAATTTTTTAAGCATATGACGTATGTGTGAAACAAAAATCCTTTGTTATTTATCGAATAAAAAAATCCTTGTTAACAAACGAAAATTATCGATATTGAACAAAAATTATTCCACTTGCCGTTTACTTTTCAAAAATAGCACTTCTGTACCAATATAATAAATTTTTATTTATTTATTCATTTATTTTCAGATCATAATAATCCATAAAATTGTTAATATATATTACTTAGACTATATTAGTATGCAAATTTAGAAATAAATGTAACAGGTAATTTTTTACTTATTTTGGTAAATATCATAATTAAAACTTTCAGCGATTTTACATACTCAAAAATTGCATGGGTCATCTTTATATGTATCTATAATATTATAAAGCTGAAGAGTTTGATTGTACGCGCTAATCTCAGGAACTACTGGTCAGATGTGAAAAATTCTTTAAGCGTTGGATAGCCTATTTATCGAGGAAGGCTATAGGCCTGGGCGAAGTCGGGACGGGCTGCTAGTTTGTTATAGATATATGGAGATAGGAGACGCTCGATAGCGGAGTGCAGTTTGCGTATTCGTAGGCGTGACGCGACCATTATTGCAATGGTCGCCATTCAGTGGCATTTTCTATTCTGAGCTCCTTCGTACTTCGGAAAGCACATTAAGCCGTTGGTCCCGGTTGTTGTCGATAGATAGCAGTCGTGAGGCTGTGTCAGATGCCATAAGGCAGCCTGAAAGATCTGGTTGGCCACTAACACATCTCGTTTCGCGTTCCTGTTTGTTTATTTAAACCATTTTGTACAAAATATACAATTGCGTATCAATTGGCTAGTCAACTTTTCCATGAAAATGTCTAATTCGTAAACCATTTCGAGGAATAGGCTTAGGGAACAGATTACATTAATCAGATCTTTAGATAAGAAAGTATTTTTTAAGAAAATCGCAAAAAACTCAATGACCTTCATTTTTTAGCAAGGTTAACGTGTGACGTACCTGGACAACTTCCGGCTACTCACATTTAATTTTTTAGATTGGCAGCACAGGGTAGTGAATTAATATTTTTAAGCTAGCGCTAATTAGCGCTTCACGTACTTATCACCCATGTCAAATGTCATCTCTGTACGAGTAAACATAACCCATGCATAATCTGACTACATCTTCATTACATTAATTCATACATTACAATGAAGAATCGGTGTCCAATTATTGAAATATCAGATGTCAACGGATGAAGAGACGGCAGTAAAGTCCAATAAACAGGCCAATATGCAATTGATATATAGATACGAGAAACGGGGTACTTAGATATTTTGCGATTGTAAATAAACAAGAGACCAACTCGCGGCTCGCGGTCCAATCTGACTTTGACATTTGACACTGACATACATATTTTTTAATGCCTTAGTAATTTTTGCTTTATACCTTGCAGTTAGAGATGGCCATTATAGCTACGCGAATACTATGAAATCTTTAAAATAAAATGAAAAACTAAATACTCGTATAATTATTACCCCCGTATTCTTAAACATAACCTTAAGGACGTCCTTCGCTCAGTCTCATTCGAGGGCGCCTTAAGGAAGTCCTCGAACTTTCCTTCAAAACGACATTCTTAGTTGGTTGCTTGAGTAAACTCCAATGAGGTTATAACAACAATATTAAACACAAAAATTGAAAATTACAAATGAATAGAGTAAAAAATAAAATAAAGTAAGTAAATACCTCGGCCAAAAGTGGCAAAAACCCGGTTTTTTTATCCACTTTATTTCATTTCAAGGACGCCTCAAGGTACCTCTCGACCAACCTTATATTTGACAGTTCGATACTCACCTCCAATGAGAAATCATCTCAAGTCAAGGTAGCTTGTGACAACTTATCATACCAATGAGGTGGAGTAAGGTTGAGTCGAGTTTGAGTGAAGGTTTAAGAATACGGGTGTTAGAATTTTTATCGTTCAAATTGTATCTCCGAAATAGTCTATTCTACCAATAAAATACACGATTAATTGTTGAGTTGACTTGCCAATTAATACAATAGGTAGACGTGGGCATTATCGAACAGCCAACCTTTGGGTCAAGCAGGTATCCCTGTAAAAAGGGCTAAAATAAATACTAATTTCGCATTTTTAATTGTTGTCAGATCGTCAGTGAATCAGATAACAGATGAGGACATAAAGAGTTTCTTCCGTGACACGGAGCCGGTTGAGAAGGAAGAGCCGACCGCGAGGAAGAAAAAGAAATTGAAGAAGGCGACCAAGTCGAAGAAGGAAAAGAATAGGTAATATACAGGAGTGCTTTCTTTGAAAAGCGTGACGCAAAATCTATATCGAAGGGTCGATACTTCCATACTCATATTATAAATGCGAAAGTCTGTCTTTCTGTCTGTTACGCTTTTAATACCAAACCGCGGAACGGATTTGGATGAAATTTGGTATGAATGTAGTTGGAAGACCCGGGGTCAAACATAGGCTACTTTTTGACGCAGGCGGAGCTGCGTGAAACAGCTAGTATGTCATAAATTTCAAATATAGGGCTCCGGGTGCAGTTTTCAAAATCGATTGAAGGAGGGTTATGTTTTTCGAGAGTATGTATATGGCACGCTCTGCAGCCTGAAAGGATCGATGGATTCTAGCTTGAGAGGTGTTGTTAGATTCGTATTTACTGTGAGAGTGACACTATATCAAAATAAAAAAAAAACAAAACGTTTCATTTCTAAATTACACATAAACGCTGTCTTCAAAATTTTTATTCAGATGCAATAATTGCCATAGAATCTCATTCGACGTTTACATTTTTTCCTTTTAATATAGTGATATAAAAATCGAGGAAGAAGATGAATCGCAGCCGAAGAATTCGATAAGGAAGACTGTAGAATTGGACCCCGAGAAGATCAGGGTCGTCATACTGAACCCTCAAGAGCAAGTTAAGCAGAGAGAGGTATGATATATTTAATATTTACAGTATTTTAACAACTTTCTAACGTATTTTGGTTAAGTATAGTCCTGACCTTGACCTTCAGATTTCCACCTGTTTCAATCTCTTCAGAATTCTTTAGGCAGTGTCAGGTTAACATCACTAGAGGACTGCCAAAACCACTTGTCGCGGTATTTTGTTCAGAAGCCTCAAAGATTCTATACCAATGGGATCATGTCCCTACCTACAAGATGGCAAAAAGTAATCGAACATAAAGGCACCTACATACTTTAGTTAAATGTAAATAAACTATAAAAAAAAAATTTTATTTCATTTTCTTAAAAAATGCGAAGAAACTTTTTCCCCAACAGAAAACACACGAAAAGTATTATACGCTCTTAGTCCTGTAATTTTACACATACATACATATCATCACGCCTTTTTCCCACCGTGGTAGGCAGAGACTACGGATTTCCATTTGCTACGATCCTTACGGACTTCCCTCGCTTCCTCTACGCTCATCACTCTCGTCATACACGCTCGTCGATTACGGGTACTCCTGACATCTCCCTTTTTTAATATGTCTCCAATGTAATTTTATGTTTTATATTAACTGATTTTGTTTTTAGGGTTCCGTGGGTAGTAAAAAATTATCTTATAATGATTTTATGTTTTTACGAAGAATACTCGTATTAAAAGTTTAATTTAAATGTGTAACAGGACCCTGTTACTAACACTTAAATTCATAAACATAACCTTAAGAACGTCCTTCACTCAAACTCATTTGAGGACGCCTTAAGGAATTCCTCGAACTTTCCTTGAACATTCTTAGTTGGTTGCTAGAGCAAACTCCAATGAGGAACGTCACAGGGTATAATAACAATCCAAAGCACAACAATTTAAAAATACAAAAGAATAGAGTAAAAAATAAACAAATTCAGTAGTTAACTATGCGAAAAGTGGCTAAAAACTGATTTTCGAGGCCGCCTCAAGGTGCCTCTCGACCAACCTTATATTTGACAGTTCGATACTCACCTCCAATGAGGAATCTCCTTATGTCAAGGAAGCTAGTGACATCATACCAATGAGTTGGAGTGAGGTTGAGTCGAGTTTGAGCAAACGTTTGAGAATATGGGGGTAAGACTCGGCTTTTTTAGTATCTGTGAAAATTACGATGCATTTTTAATATGCTCAATATCATCTTAATTATCAGACAATCAGGTGATTCAAGCCTGCAATGTCCTAACCAAACTGGAAACAACTAAACAAAGTATGTTTCTGGTGGGAATCGAACCCACAACCCCAGGGAAGAACGAACAGGAACGCCTTAACCACTGGACCACGGAGGCAGTATATTGGTATTCTGATAACACGATTTTGAATCTCAATTTAATCGCAACTAAAACTTAATTGAATGGTCAAAATATGTCAGTAATATATTTTGATTCCCTAAATGACGGACTAATTTTAATGTTAGTCTTTTGACCCTGGAAACTGGCCTATTGACGCCCTGGTGACAGACAGACAGCGAAGTCTTCATAATAGGGTGCCGTATTACCCTTTGAATATATATAAAAAAAGGAACTTTTGGCGGGAAGCTGTAAAGAGCAGTATCGGCACTGTATTTTATTTTCCAAAATTTGAGTTTTTTTGAGTGTTTGTGCATAATAATGGTAGATTATTATTCGCAATGTGTTCAAGAACAAGCGTGAGTGTTGGGAAGTGATACAGTATTCGATTAATGTGATTTCCTCGCTTGTTGTCAAAAGCTCCTGGAAATCGCTAGGTGCAGTTTTTCTACCACTTCACTTAGCCTGACTCTTCTGACTCGACTTGATTATGACTTGACTTGACTCAACTACTGTCTTGACTTTATACTTGTTTAATTATACAACTGTTTAAAAAATATTTTACTTGTTACTGGCTAAATACGAAAGTAAGAGCCAAAATAAATGAAAGAAAAAAAAAAGAAGAAAATTATCATTGGATCTAAAGCTAAAGAGATAGCGCGCGGGCATACAATATAACAATACGCTAATGGCAGAAAATTTGACCTGAATGCATTTCGTTACCCACCTCTCTCTTTCTAACTCGTGATGTGTTAGGGTGTGAATCTGGGTTTCCATCACAGCACTTGATAACAACCCCAAAAGTTGAAAAAAAAAAAACGATAAACAGTTACATAGCAATATAATCTTTATTTTGAGGTAGATTTTTATTAAAAAATGAAAAATAATTATACTTGTTTTTGATATAGAAATATAAAGCCCAATTAAATTAAGCAAACTGACATTTTTATTTTACTGTATTTCTGACTGGGCAAAATTTTTGAAGTGATGGTAATACTTTGGGGAAACAGGGGTTACTCCAGGTCAAATTTTCTGCCATGCCTATTGAATACTATTGTATGCCATTTTGGTTTCCATCTTTACCTTTAATTCCGCGGTTCTAATAGATAGTTACAAAAGAACATAAATATCGACATAGCATAGACAAGAATAGGCTACTTGTCTGTGTTCACATTTTGTCAAAAATTTTTATACGGAACAATACATACGCTAAAATGTAACCGATACCGGAAACAACAACAAAATTGGTAATTAATTAAAGCAGTAATTAGCATTTAAAGGTTTGTAATGAAGAAAAGTGGGAGCGTGGTGGGGACGTCATGCTATCTCTTTCGAACGCACAAAATCAAGCGGCAGTGACGTCACTCCATCATTAAGCGCGTCCTTTTCTTTTTTCTTGACAGTTTCCCCTTCCATAGTATTTCAAAGGCTTTAAAGCTGAACGGATTCAAAAAATTCTTTCTTGGTTCAAATTCACTGACTCAAATTTGTGATATGAAATATAAAAAAAAACTTAGATTAACAATTGGTCTCGCGCGCGCTCGACTAGATAGACGTCGGCGTACTAGACAAATGCGGCAACTAAAACTACGCGAATTCGGCGTACTTGCGGCATACCCGCGTCAGTCCCGCCGCAACCGATAAGTGAGTTGGAAAATTTAAAATTTTAGTTTAAAAACAGAAGCAAAATGCCAGTTTGCGTATTCAAACTATGTAAGAATAATAGTACAAGAAATAACTGTTTCTCGTTTCGTGTTTGCACATTGTCTTACACACACTGCAATATAAAGTTGCCGCATTCTGGAAACTGATTTGTCTTCATAGCGCGGTATCTAGTCGAGCGCTCGCGAGACCAACTATTAATCTATGAAAAAAAAATTAAGTCGAGTAGCATATTGTTTTTTTTTTGTCAGGAAGAGAGCAAAGCCGGCCTCCGATTTCCGTACCAATGCCATTTGTGCTACAAGGGTTTCAATTTCGAAGCTAAACTTGAGAATCACATGAAAAAGCATAGTCCGGTAAGTTATCTACATTCTGTCTAAATCTTGAAAGATTTGTATGTATATGATGAAATAAATCAAAAAGTACTTGACCGATTTTGAAAATTAAAGAAACAAAAAAATACAAACTTACCGTTGGAATCGAAACTAACGACCTCTGTGTCAAAGGCGAACGCCTTAACCACGGAGATATTAAACATCATTTGATATCGAAATGAAATCACACTTCTTAAAATAGCAATCCTGAAGCCCCCCTATTCAAAAATGGGGTTCATTAAATGATTTTTGTTTTATTATTGTATTGTTATTTACATATTTTAAATCAATTTACAAAAAAAAAATCTTTTCTTCCAGTCCCGAGGCCCGTT
Organism: Euzophera pinguis; assembly: GCA_947363495.1. NCBI lineage: Eukaryota > Metazoa > Arthropoda > Insecta > Lepidoptera > Pyralidae > Euzophera > Euzophera pinguis. The sequence continues at coordinate 650,793 of OX376182.1, forward strand.
CGAATGCAAACTTTGTCACATGTACCTCCCCACGTCGTATAGTTACAGCGTGCACACACACATACACACGCGGCGGTTTGAGTGTGTGCAGTGTGCGCGGCGAATGATCGACAGGACTTCCATACTCGACCATTACAGGTGGGAATTAAATGATGTTTTGAGTTATTTTTGTCAAAATTTTGAAAAATGTAGGTCGAAAATCACGTGAGAGTTGCCGAAAATTACCTAAATAGGACAAAAAATGACTTTTTTTTTTTACAGGTATTTTCAGAATTCTTAGTCTGATTTAGCCATTTTGGCCAAAATTTGATTACTACATTACCCAGATTACATATATAATCATCATCTACATCATTATTTACATTAATTTTTGTCAGTGTTCATCTACATCTACACTGTCTACATCTACATCTACACTAATCTACATCTACACTATCTACATCTACACTAATCTACATCTACACTATCTACATCTACACTAATCTATATCTACACTATCTACATCTACACTATCTACATCTACACTAATCTACATCTACACTAATCTATATCTACACTATCTACATCTACACTAATCTACATCTACACTATCTACATCTACACTAATCTACATCTACACTATCTACATCTACACTAATCTATATCTACACTATCTACATCTACACTAATCTACATCTACACTATCTACATCTACACTAATCTACATCTACACTATCTACATCTACACTAATCTATATCTACACTATCTACATCTACACTAATCTACATCTACACTATCTACATCTACACTAATCTACATCTACACTATCTACATCTACACTAATCTACATCTACACTATCTACATCTACATCTACACTAATCTACATCTACACTATCTACATCTACACTAATCTACATCTACACTATCTACATCTACATCTACACTAATCTATATCTACACTATCTACATCTACAATAATATTATAAAGAGAAAAGATTTGTATTTTTGTGTGTATGTTTGTAATGAATAAACTCAAAAACTACTGTGCCGATTTCAAAAATTCTTTCACCATTGGAAAACTTCATTCACCCTGAGTAACATAGGCTATATACCGCAGGTGGAGCTGCGGGAAACAGCTAGTAGATAATACTTTTAATTGATATTATATTAAAATGTTTTCTTAAATCGAACAAATTTTACATTTAGGTACTCTTTACTATTTTTTATTATCATGTATATATTTGTAATCTATCTACGAGGAGCTCGTTAGTCTCACGCTCGCCGCGTATCCGTAGCGAATGCGCGTGTCAATCGACGGCGTGACGCGACCACTATTGGATTGGTCGCCATTTAGTGGCATTGTCTATCTCGAGCTCCTCCGTGCTTCGGAAGGCACGTTAAGCCGTTGGTCCCGGTTGTTGTCGATAGATAGCAGTCGCGAGGCTGTGTCAGATGCCTTAGGGCAGCCTGAAAACTTGTGGAAGTGTTGGCCACTAACACACCTCGGGTCATGTTCCTGTTGGTCTGGTTTTCCTGTAAATAGTGTTACGGAGGTCAGACGGCAGTCGCTCCATTGTAACAACCAGTTCCGCCAAATCTAGGATCATGACTTACAGCGTACCCTAGGCTCGGAAGCGTAAGCTGACGACGCAACTAGGAAACACGCTAGAATGATGATATTTATAATCTATATGTATGTAACATTGTTATAGATCACAACACGAAGGACAACTTATGTTATATACATGTAGCTTATGCGGAAAACAATCAAAGTGAGTATTTATTTATTAAAACTTTTTTGTACAAATAAAAGAATAGGCTAGTTTCCAGGGTCAAAAGACTAACTAATTAAAATTAGTCCGTCGTTTAGGGAATCAAAATATATTAGTGACGTATTTTTTCTTTTGTCAATTGAGCGATAAATTATAAAGATATAACGCATCAAAGTTTAGGAGTGGGGGCTCGTGACGTCACATATTGCGAAAAAGTGTAGCACGCTGTGACGTCACACGGAACTTTAACGCGACATATCTTTACCATTCTTTGTTTAATTTTCAAAAGAAAAAATACGTGTCCAATATTTTTTGATTATCTAACTGACGGACTAATTATATTTTTTTTTTAGGAAACTAGCCTATTGTATATCACAATAGGGGCGGACTTTATATCCTTAGGGTCGATTTCACCAAAGTCGAATAACTTTTATTCCAAGCATAATGACGCAATTTAATCACGTTTAATGAAGTTTACATTTTACCGCCCAGTTAACCTGAGAATACGCTGTTCATACACGTATAATTCCCGTACAAAGTCTCTATCTCTAGAATAAAAATGTCTGCCGTCTAATTTTTATGCTTAGATAGTTACTCTTGGATAGGAACGATGTTGGTGAAATCGGCCCTCTATAAGATAATAGGCTTAGTTTACTAAATTTTAAAATATAGTTATTATCATACGTCATTGTGTGGTATATTCACAAAAATGTTGTATTTTTTGCAATACTTCAATCTTACATTATGTATTTTGTATTTAAAAACACACATTTTGAATATCGTGCGAAAACGCTCTGTACCGTCATGGCGATTCGAATGACGTCATATTTGTTTGTCTCGCCGAGCCATACAGAAATAAGGTTATGTCGTTTGTGGGCCAGTTAAGCCTCTTGAGTCTCAACTTTATATGGACAGGCTGAACTGTCATATTAAGTTTAGACTAGGGAGGTTTAACTAGCCCACATTAAGACGAGAGTGTACAGCCGCCATGAAACAAACATTTAGCCATTGAGAAACATGGTGTCACTGGCCACATTTTTTTTTTTTCTTTCATTTTGGCTCTTACTTTCGTATTTAGCCAGTAACAAGTAAAATATTTTTTTAAAAGTTGTATAATTAAACAAGTATAAAGTCAAGTCAGTAGTTGAGTCAAGTCAAGTCATAATCAAGTCGAGTCAGAAGAGTCAGGCTAAGTGAAGTGGTAGAAAAACTGCACCTAGTGATTTCCAGGAGCTTTTGACAACAAGCGAGGAAATCACATAAATCGAATACTGTATCACTTCCCAACACTCACGCTTGTTCTTGAACACTTTGCGAATAATAATCTACCATTATTATGCACAAACACTCAAAAAAACACAAATTTTGGAAAATAAAATACAGCGCCGATACTGCTCTTTACAGCTTCCCGCCAAAAGTCCGATGGCCACATTTGTTTACCTGATTTGACAGTTTTCTATGGAAAGTGACTATTGTAAACCGTTGTCATCGACAACAACAATGATGTTTTATAAGATATGACGTAATCGCTTCTGATTGGTGTTCGATGTGTCGTGACAAAATGGCTATTTTCCTCGATTTTCTAAAAATAGCAACAATCTATAGTGTTTGTGATATAATATGGTTATTTTTGTTTCATAATATCTATTTTAATGATTAGAAAGTGTCATATCTCTGATTAGTTCTTAGTGGACACTAGCCTATTTAATTAATTAATCCATACTAATATTATAAATGCGAAAGTCTGTCTGTTACGCTTTCACGGCCAAACCGCTCAACGGATTTTGATGAAATTTGGTATGAATTTAGTTGAAGACCCGGGGTCAAATGTGGATTAGTTTTTTGCGACACACGTCTCGAACTTCCTTAAACATTTATTTTAATATTTTTCTGGTTTCCCTCTAAAAAGGGTTACGGAGGTCAGACGGCAGACGCTCCATGTAATAATCAGTGCCACCAAATCAAGAACCACGACTTACAGCGTACCCTAGGCTCCCAAGCGTAAGCTGGAGTGCTATTTTTGAAAGACGTGTGTCATTTGTCGAATAAAAATCATTTAAAATTGAACAAAAATAATTCGATATCGGACGAAAATTATTCCATTTTGGACGAAAATTATTCAATAACAGACGAAAATGATTCCATTTTGGACGAAAATTATTCAATAACGGACGAAAATTATTCCATTTTGGACGAAAATTATTCAATAACGGACGAAAATTATTCCATTTTGGACGAAAATTATTCAATAACGGACGAAAATTATTCTATTTTGGCGAAGATTATTGGATATCGGACAAAAATCAACACGCCGATTTTGCGTGAGTCACACTTTTCAAATATAGCACTCCAGAGGACGATGAACTAAGAAAGCATGCTTGGTATTTTTTTTTTAATAGTAATTAATAAAATTATGCAAAATGTTGACAAACATGTGAATTCGTTCATTTAACTAGTTAATTAAAGGAAAGTTTTTTTTTTTCTTCTTATTTGTAAATTGACGTTTTGAAGAAAATCTCCACTCGCGCTTTGAAAGTGGCGGTAAATTTAATTATGACTAAATTGACGTCAATAAGTGATATTTATATCCTGTATTGATAAACGATTTCATTTCATAGCAATAGCAAAACGCACAAAGGGCACATGCGGAACCACCATTCTGGGGATCGTCCCAAATGCGAGCAATGCGGGAAAACATTTGTTAATAAGGATTCTCTTACTGAACATCAACAGTAAGTATTTATATATAAATAAGATAGATCATATTACTTTTTATTTTTTATACATACATAAGTACATACCATCACGCCTTTTTCCCTCCGTGGTAGGCAGAGACTACGGATTTCCATTTGCTACGATCCTTACAGACTTCCCTCGCTTCTTCTACGCTCATCACTCTCGTCATACACGCTCGTCGATTACAGGTACTCCTGACATCTCCCTTTTTTAATATGTCTACGATTTGGTCGCAGTATGTTCTCCGAGGCCGGCCCTTACCGACTTTTCCTGTCACCTTTGATTTGTAAATACCTTTCGTTAGTCTCCTTTCACCCATCCTTTCTACATGCCCAAACCGTCTTAACATGCCTTTTTCTATCTATTCGTATTTTCCTCGCATGTGTAGTACTCGGGCATATTAAGGCCCTCAGCCGCGCTCCGGGCCTTAAACTATGCCCTCGTTATTAATCGGACCCTTTCTTTCCTAGTTCCTACAACAATGTACTATTAATATGGTTATTTATTAAGTTTTTGCGATTGTTATAGCCCGACCGGGAAAATAAAAACCCTGCATTGGCGTCGCTACTGGTCGCCTTTAGATGGCAACATGTCGTATGTGTCATGTCAACAACTAAATTGACAATGTCATTTAGGGCCAATTTCACCAACATCGTTTCTATCCAAGAGTAACTGATCTAAGCATAAAAAATTAAATTCTCAAGAGTCCTAGTACCGGAATTATACATGGATTAATAGTGTATTCTCTGGTTAACTGTGTGGTTAAATGCAAACTTCATTAAACGAGAGTAAATTGCGTCATTATTCTTTGAATAAAACTTATCTAGCTTTGGTGAAATCGACCCTTAATGAAATAGAAATCAATCCTTCGTTTTTATACGCGTCAAATGTGATAACATCTTTTGTATCACCTTTCTCTCATTACTATGAATTATTTTTGTCATTTTGTTGTATAAATCGTTGGTAATAATCGCAATATACACAACGTCCACTCCTGTCTCTTGTTGACAGATGACGTTGAGATGACGGAATGTTCACGAATGCCTTGTTGCCAGTAAAAGAAATTAGTTTCAAATATTCTTCCGCAATATGGCGAAGGTTGCCATTTCATCGGTCGAACTTTAAATAATTTACTATCGCAGGATACACGAAGGCATTAAGAACTACGAATGTTCTATATGCGGGGCGAAGTTCCGCACTAGAAGTCAAATCAAACATCACCAATTAAAGCATTCTACGGTGAAGGATTATTATTGTGTGGAGTGCGACGTTAGATTTAAATCTGCTCACAATTTGAGACAGCATTTGCAGAAAAGTATGAAGCATAAGGACAAGCAGACGCTCAAGTGAGTATTTATTTATTTTATTTATAAATCTTTATTGTACCACAAGTTTAATATTGGCGGACTTAATGCTAAAACTATTAGGAAGAACAGAAAAGTTATGTGCGGCGCGAATTATTTTAGAATACAATGAGAGAGAGAAAAAAAAAAACCACTTAACTGCTAAATAAACATACATAGATTTACATACAATATTCTTAACTGTACATATACATACATAAAAGAAGAGATGAAAACGGAAAAAGATGACGATTTAGGGTGATATTATGCTAGTGAGGTGAATTTTGACTTTTCTTTTGAAAGCGAATTTAGTAATGGTCTCTTTGATGTCATCGGGTAGAGCATTCCAGAGCCGTGTGGCTTGTAAGGTAAATGATTTAGACATAAAACTGGATCGAAATAGGGGAGTAGAAAGGGTAAGTTTTTTGGAAGATATATGTATGATGGAGCGATTACAAAGAGGAGATGCCGTAATAAGCGTTTTGTAAGAAAGCGTTTGTTCAGCTACACGACGCGGAAGGCAGACGTGCGACATGCTCGGTTTCGGCCGTGGCTCCAACCATGGAGCACGAGCAATGACAAGCTCCGCCCACTGCGGTGTCATCACATCACGGAGCCATTTCAAACGGCATCTCCTCTTTGTGATTGCTCCATGATTTCCACCCCCGTCGGGAGAACAGATTTTGAAGAGTGATTTTAATTTTCAAATTCAGTTTCGTTTTTTTAAACTACGTGTTTTTTCAACGCCTTCTTTCAGCTGTCTACTCTTATCGCCCAAGTGCAGTTTACAAAAATCCATAATCAATACATATGATATTATAAATGCGAAAGTCTTGTCTGTCTGTATTTCACGGCGAAACCGCTGAACGGATTTTGTTGAAATTTGGTATGAATATAGTTGAAGATCCGGGCTCAAACAGCTAATCCGTACTAATATTAGAAATGCGAAAATCTGTCTTTCTGATTGTTTGTCTGTCTGTCTTTCTTTCTGTTTGTCTGTATGTTACGCTTTCACGGCTAAACCGCTGAACGGATTTTGTTAAAATTTGGTATGAATATAGTTGAAGACCCGGGGTCAAACATAGGCTACTTTTTGACGCAGGCGGAACTGCGGGAAACGGCTAGTTAATTATAGAAATCAGATTTTTGATATTTATTATAACAAATCAGATTTTTTCCAAAACCTGGCAATATTTTGAAAAGTGTGACTAACGCAAAATCGATTAATTTGTGTTCGTTAACAAATAAACGATTTGAATGAAAATCGAATAAAAAATATTCGACTCGCCGAATTGGAATCACACTTTTCAAAAATAGCACACGCAGTTCCATATTCATATATATGGTGAAATAAATATTTTTTAATTAAAATCACAGGTATCAATGCACCCGCTGCGACAAACGTTTCGAGAGCGAGCGGGCAATGTCCCATCACACCCTGGTGCAGCACGATGGAGTACGACCGCATCGCTGCGCTATTTGCCCAGCTGCATTAGCTACAAGGAGTTCTCTTGGTAAGTTTTAAGGTTGGCTGGAAGAATTTGCATTCATGATAAGTCCGCCTTTGTAAGCATTTAGTTTGCTCGATTTAACTATGTGTTTCTTTCGTTTGTAAATGATGCAATAAAGTATTCATTCATTCAATAGCTATTACCTAGTTGCGTCGTCAGATTACGCTTCGGAGTACTAGGGTACGCTGTAAGTCATGGTACTAAATTCGGCGGCACTAGTTATCACAATGAGGCGACGAAATCTACGTCACTGCGACACGACGACAAATCGTTTGTTTTCATTATAGGATATAAATATCACTTATTGACGTCAATTTACTTATGTTAAGTTTACCACAACTTCCAAAGCGCAAGAAGAAGCGGCGCCATAAACTCCGCTGCAGCATTGTCTTCGAAACGTCAATTTACAAATAAAAAGGAAAACTTTCCCTAATTAGCTAGTTTAGTGAAAGAATTCACTATGTTTGTCAACATTTTGCACAGATTATTTTATTGTGATTTCAGATTATTTAAATTAAATAAAAACTGAAAAAAAATTATAATAATAAAAAATGTAAAAACAAGATTATGTCAGCTCGTCGACGAATCTGCACCAAGCTTAAGTTCGACATTCCTGTCATTAAGAAAATCACCAGTATTATAAATAAGCCTTTTTACAAAGTAGATCTTTAACGTGGGCTTTAAATTGCCCATCAGGCAAACTAGTGATCGCAGTTCCCCAAACAAATATAAATCAATTTTTAGCCACTTTTCTCCTAGTAATTTGTCTAGTTTTTTTACTCTGTTCTTTTGTATTTTTCAATTTTTGTGCTTCGGATTGTTACATGGAGCAATTACAAAGAAAGAGATGCCGTTTGAAATGGCGCAGTGATGTGATCATTGGTGCCTCGCCGACACAAAATGGGCGGAGCTTGTCATTTTGCTCGTGCTCCATGGTTGGAGCCACGGCCGAAACCAAGCATGTCGCACGTCTGCCTTCCGCATCGGGGAGCTGAACAAATACTTTCTTACAAAACGCTTATTACGGCATCTCCTCTTTGTAATTGCTCCATGGATTGTTATTATAACCTGTGACGTTCCTCATTGGAGTTTGCTCAAGCAACCAACTATGAATGTCGTTTTTAAAGAAACTTCGAGGACTTCCTTAAGGCGCCTTCCAATGAGTTTGAGTGAAGGACGTTCTTAAGGTTATGTTTAAGAATACGGGTGTCAGTGTGAGTTTTTTTTTACAAATTTCATTTTATTCCTTGTTTTAGCTAAACACACTTTAGCAGTGCACGCAGGCAGGCGACCACCTCCCAGGCACGTTTGCGACACTTGTGGGAAAGCTTTCCGGGTAAATATCTTATTTTAGGATTTCGTATCCAAACGGTAAAACGGGCCCGTGTCGTTCGTCGCTGTCCGTCTTTCACCAGGCGTGAAAAAATTCCTTCAGGGTCGGCAACGCGCTCGTGACATCTCCGGTGTTGCAGGCGTTCATAGACTACGGTAACCATTTACCATCAGGTGGGCCGTACGCCTGTTTGCCTACTTAGTTGCATAAAAAAAAGGTGTGCTATTTTTGAAAAGTGTGAATCATGCTAAATCCGCTAATATACTACTAATAATATAATATAATACTTTTTATCGATATCGAACGATTTTCATTCGACATATAATTTATAATAAACTAGCTGTTTCCAACAGCTCCGCCTGCGTCAAAAAGTAGCCTATGTTTGACCTCGGGTCTTCAACTATATTCATACCAAATTTCATCAAAATCCATTCAGCAGTTTGGCCGTGAAAGCGTAACAGACAGACAGACTTTCGCATTTACGATATTAGTATGGACAATAAATGTCGAATGAAATTTTGTGATCGAATGTAATCATGTAACCTGTTGGTGTTCGAAATAAATGAAAAAATAATGTATGAAAATACATTTCAAAAACACATGCTTGATTGTTAAAAATGTCGTGATTTTACAGATAACTTAACTTTGTATATAAAAAAGTGTTTTTACTTATGTAATTAATTCAATTGCAATTTATTTGATTATTTGGTTTTAATTTTAACGTATTTCACTATTCTAATTTATTTTATTGTTAATATTAACATTAACATCTAAAGTATTTTAAATATTAACATCTATGTACGTATGTTTAACAAATTAATAAATGATTGATAGATTGATTCATTTCATTATTTTCCTTCAGGTCATTAACTGAAATAACTGAATTTTATTTTTTTATTTTTTTAATGATTTTTAACTGTCCAGGGTAAGAGTGTCCTAACGAACCACGTACGGACCCACACCGGTGAGAAACCGTTCTCATGTTCGCACTGCGGCCGCAAGTTCACGCAGCGCACCGCCATGCGGACTCACGTCAACCTTGTGCACCTCAAACTACCGCGGCAGGCTAAGGTGAGACTTATATATTATTTTATATAAGTAGGCTATCGAACACTAAAAGAATTTTTCATATCGGACCAGTGGTTACTGAGATACAAACAAACAAACTCTTCAGCTTTATAATATTATTAGTAACTAGCTGACCCGGCGAACTTCGTTCCGCCTAACAGTCGATTCTTTAATTTTTTTTAGTGTTTTTTTTTTAATATGGTGGCATGCGCGTGAGCTGCGCGCGGTACTGGACAGTACTTGGACATAGCAACATTACTTTATTTTTCTAAAATAAAAGTAGCCTAAGTTACCCCTTATTCCATCAGCTACCTGCCAATAAAAGTCCCGTCAAAATCGGTCCAGCCATTTCAGAGATTAGCCGGAACAAACAGACAGACAGACAAAAATTGTAAAAAATGTTATTTTGGTGCGTGTACCGTATATATTATTCATATGCATGTAGTACAAAACGGTTATTTCAATATTACAAACAGGCACTCCAATTTTATTTATATGTATAGATTAGTATATAATTTTTATTAAAGTGATCATATTGATTTATGTAATTTTTTATCATCAGGTAAAGGACATTCCAGCAGAAGAACGCGAACAGAAAATGGACGTTTTTGTCAAAGAAGACCAACCTTTAGTTTTTGATAGTTGGAACAGATCTCAGTTACCTTGCGACGTGTATTTTACTGTCACCGCTGGACCTTAGAAACGTTTAGTCGAATAAGGACAGATTCTAAAAATGCCTATGCTTATTCGATATCGGATAGGCTAGTTTCCAGGGTCAAAAGACTAACTTTAAAATTATCCGTCATTTAGGGAATCAAAATATATTAGTGACGTATTTTTTCTTTTGTCAATTGAGCGATAAATTATAAAGATATAACGCATCGAAGTGTAGGAGTGGGCGCTCGTGACGTCACATATTGCGAAAAAGTGTAGCACACTGTGACGTCACACGGAACTTTAACGCGCCATATCTTTACTATTCTTTGTTTAATTTTCAAAAGAAAAAATACGTCTCCAATATTTTTTTATTATCTAACTGACGGACTAATTATATTTTTTTAGGAAACTAGCCTATTATTTAGAAAGCATAAAATACGTGGCACATTTTTTTTATTTTATTTTATTAAGTTCTCAAATAAATTCTTCGAAATTAAAAAGAAACTGAATGGGAGAAATTTCTGAATAGGAGACAATTTTATCTGTTAGATAATTCTAAATGGGAGACAAGTCTATCTTAGAGAGATCTCCAAACGGGAAAGAATTGTATCTAGGAAATAATTCTATATGGGAGAGAAATCTATATGAGAGGAATTTTATATCTAACTAGCAGCCCGTCCCGACTTCGCTCAGGCGTATAGCCTTCCTCGTTAAATAGGCTATCCAACACTGAAAGAATTTTTCAAATCGGACCAGTAGTTCCCGAGATTAGGGCGTACAAACAAACAAACTCTTCAGGCTTATAATATTAGTATAGACAATAAAGAGTTGCTTGTGTACATTTACACTGAGATTAGTATAGAAATTCTCCCTCTGACAAACAATATTTTTAATTTCAATTTCAAGAGTTTGATTGTTCACTTTTCGTTTTGGCGAAAACTTACCAAATGTCTGTAATATTCGATCTCTAATATATATTTTTTAATTTAATAGTGTCACTATTGAGGTTGTTGCATTAAACATAGGATTGTACACTATGGTATGACGACTGCAAAAGCATTAAATATTTCGTGATACGGAAAAAATTCAAGTAAGCATTTTGGTAATAAAATGAATTTTTATTTTTAATCAAATATTTTTTACTTGAGTAAATTGGAAGCTCTGCCCTGTTGTTTCAAATATAGTTTACAAAGGACTAATATTTAAAAAAAAAAACTTTTTTGAAAAATACATAGTTATACATACATACCATCACGCCTTTTTCCCTCCGTGGTAGGCAGAGACTACGGATTTCCATTTGCTACGATCCTTACAGACTTCCCTCGCTTCTTCTACGCTCATCACTCTCGTCATACACGCTCGTCGATTACGGGTACTTCTGACATCTCCCTTTTTTAATATGTCTGCGATTTGGTCGCAGTATGTTCTCCGAGGCCGGCGCTTACCGACTTTTCCTGTCACCTTTGATTTGTAAATACCTTTCGAAGTATATACAGGGTTACATTTAAAAAAAAATATTATATATTAGTCCTTTGTAATCTATATTTAATACTTCTGGCCAAATTGTTACAGCGTGTTCAGTAAGTGAAACTTTCACTTTTAATCAAAAATAACTACAGTAAGCCGAGATTTTTTTTTTGCCAGTATTCACTTAATTTTTCATTGGAAATTATTTAGTTTTACGTATTTAACACGTTGTTAAAATTTGCCGGGTGTTTAAAAAGGGCACCGTGTATATTGGTAGAAGAAAACAATTATTTTTCCTTTTAGCCCATTAAAATATGTCCCAATGATTAAATACAATAATGTAAACAATGTCAATTGATTAAAATTAATCATCAATCACATTCACATCTCAATGAACCCGCAAATCATTTTGACAAAAACACCATCGAAAAACCTGTCCCAATGTCAGACGGCCATATTTGTTTACATTATTGTCTTTTTCCATTGAGACAGACTTTACGCAACAACCTCTTTTAATTGATCGTTCCTGCAGAATGTACCTAAATAAGTTTTAAGAATTATTTTTATTAAATCAAATAACATTTAGGATTAAGTGCGAAAAGTGTAAACGAGTGTTTTTAACCGCCTGTTTGCCTATTGGTTTAATTGCCAGACAGATTGACAAAAAATTGTTTCATTTAACCTTTTTTGTTTTGTTTTAAATGGAAACAGTGTGTTAACACGAATCTAGAGCCTTATTTTTGAAATGTATATCATACTAGCCGTTTCCCGCAGCTCCGTCTGCGTCTAACAGTAGCCTATGTTTGACCCCGGGTCTTCAACTATATCCATACCAAATTTCATCAAAATCCGTTCATCGGTTTGGCGGTGAAAGCGTAACTAACAGACAGACAGACTTTCGCATTTATAATATTAGTATGGATATGTCGAATGAAAATCGTTAGATATCGAACAAAAATCATAAGACTCGCCGATTTTGCGTTAGTCACACTTATCAAAAAAATTGTACTCTAGAAGCTAATTGTTTATTTCGCAATGAATTCCATTTGGATCATAATTTTAATACAATGTTGTAATCAGAAACCAGTGAAATAGGCTAGTGTTTGAGTTGTGAATAATGTGCATGACGAAAATTGAAAAATAAAATATTTTTTCACATAAACAATTGTTTTAATTTTCTTCTTACCACCATCATCTTCCCTTTTCATCATGAAGATTTTGGTCATAGGGCTACCAAGGATGCTAAGAGTGAACGGCAGCGGCCTGCATCCAGCGCTTGCCTGCGACCTTTTTCAGGTAGTGTGACCTCTGTGAAAAAGGTCCTATAATCCACATGTGAAATAATTTGAAAAATAAAACTACCTCTTTAAATTCTCCTTGTACCTCATACGGGGAACATACGGGGAATATGGTTATTATCCCCAGTGGCAAAGGCAATGTGACGATAAATAATATTTGAATTTTAAAAATACTCTTCCTAGTTTCTGTTCTTGTAATATGTCGAAAAAGGTCCCATTATTCACAATAAGACACACAAGTGGGCGGAGCTTGTCATTGCTCGTGCTCCATGGTTGGAGCCACGGCCGAAACCAAGCACCCCGCACGTCTGCCTTCCGCCCCGTGTAGCCTCACAAATACTTACTTACAAAACGCTTATTACGGCATCTCCTTTTGTAATTGCTCCATGGTGGAAATGAGCCATAATACACAATAAAATGCATTTCTGATAAATTCAAATAACCATTTATTTGCACACATAAAGAACTTCATATTTACAATAGAATAGGCCTTTCCCATCGGATCCCATTTGGTCAGATGGAATGCATGTGGCCGTACTATCATTTCAGACCATTGTCTGAAATGATAGTACGACCACATGCCTTAAGTTTGGTTAGACGTTGGCAGTAATTTTTTATTTATTTAGTTCGCCTAGTTTCACCACAGATAAAAGATATTGCAAAATCCGCAAAAAATATAAAAAAATATTTCGGTCTCGACCGATCCTGGTATCCGATGGAAATAGCTCTTAATTATCACCTACAATTAGGTAAATGGCTTGATGCAATTCTAATAACATACCATGTATTTAATAAAGTGGGGAAAAACAAAACTATTTTTGTATGTAAGTAACTAAGTAATTATATGTAGAAAATGTGTAAATGCATACAGACAAATTATTTAACTTAAAACGCATTCTACCCACAACCCACTTCTTGTTGTGTTGTATAAAAAAACATCTATAAATAAGTAATAGATTCCATATTATACAGTAAAAACATAAATAATATTTTTCAAGCTGACATGACATTTTTATTTAAAAAAAGTGTTTTTCCTAATTGAACAGCAACTAAAAGTAGGTACATAAATTCTTTAGCGAATTGCATCAAATATATCTTGATAAAGGAACATGTACAATCTATCTTTTGCATAAAACAATTAGAGCAATGAATAAAACAGTAACAGGGATGCCCAGATGGTAAAAAATATTCTACAAATCTAAAAGCGAGCTCTCACATTTTTTTTGCAAATATTCAATCCTCAATGCTCCACATTTCGACGTACGTAAGTTTCGTAAAAACTTTTCGACTTCCCATACAAAGTTCTGTCAGCTGATCAAATAAAAAAATATCTAGTTTTCGCCTATTTTATTATTGAAAGTGAATTTCAATTACTAAATACTCTGGAATTTGGATGGTGTTTAAAAAGGTAATCTGTATTTTAGTCACACCAGTGGCGTGCCTACGGATCGGTTGGGAAGTCGAGTGACCGAAGTGATGACGTAATCAAATTGTTTCGATACGCGGGCAGCGTATACCTATATATTTTTCAGACTTCCAATTCCAACCACTAACATAATCGTTATATTAAATATTTTTGTCATTAAAATCTTTAAATTTATATACGCAAACATTAAAACTGACGAAGAGATAAGCTATATAAATATATTGTAGTTCATTATTTCGTATGATACTCTGACAGTTTGACGACCCGCGCGTCAGTGTCGCCACCATTTAAGAACTAAACCAGACTTCGCTTCCTATTAATTTTTGCACGACTATCAAAAACGGTACAATATGTTGTGCGTTTCATCATCATTTGAGAAATGACGCTCTTTTCTAAATGGGTTTCATTTAATAAATTTAACTTATACTCGTTCTTGTCAAGACTGATTTTTAAAGATAATGTTTCTAATGAGGTAGGTACTTTTAGAATTCAAGCGTTTTCTACCTAAATCTATAATTATTTTTAACTACTTCTTACAGCTGTAGAAGATTTAATATATGATGAAATTCATATAAATTCAGCGGGCCTAATTTTGCGCGCGCTTTTATAAAAGTCGAATTTTCGAAAAAATGGCGATCGGATACGGCTTTCTGTCGTCAGCAGCCATGTTTATCGAAAGTCTAGAATTCGACTTATCACTAAATAACGTCAACGAATTGGCTTCCTTACGTTCGCGCTCAGAAGCTCCTTACGTTCGCGCTCAGAAGCTCCTTACGTTCGCGCTCAGAAGCCGAAGTAGTCGACGCGTCATTATCATTAAACATCTTAGTTAAGTAATGTTAATCTTAACTAATTTTATAATATGCGAATGTGACTTTGTATCTCTGTTATCTCTGCACGCTGTACCTATTGAAGCAATCTTCCTGAAATTTCGCGTACACATATACTTTAAATACGGTACGTCGATCAAGATATTTTATTTTTTATGGTCTGTATGTACAGCGCCTCTGGCGGATAGTAAGGTAACTATTGAAATTCCATATTAACTCACATTAATAAAATCTCGTGGTAGAAGTACTGAGAGCGACAAGTGTTAACAACAACCGGAGAAAGCTAAAACATATATATTTTTAAACTCCTCACGAGCGCGTTGCCGACCCATACATCTCCGGTGTTGCAGGCGTTCATAGGCTACGGTAACCACTTACCATCAGGTGGGCCAAACGCCTGTTTGCCTACTTAGCTGTATAAAAAAAATTACTGATTTTCATGGTTTCAAGACTTTTTGCATTACTTCGCTGTGATGTTAAACCTTCCGTATTATTTATACAAAAAAATAAAAGGTTTTGTATTGTATTGATGTAGAGAAAAAAAATTGTAAAAATAATGGACCTATTGTGCAGCTTTGATTTAAATAACAATATCTGATTGGCTATCTCTATTTGAGACACGATTTTAACATTTAACTAGGATTGGAAAAGATGAAAAAAATATGAAGGGGCTTAAAGGACCTGTGTCCAAGACCGTAAAACAGATTACAAAGAATACATTTAAAAACGTTCCTAATTTAAATCGCGATATGATATGTCCAATAAGAAGCAATACCATAACGAGAACCAATTTGACAACCACCTATTTCAAAATCGCGCAGATTTTAACAATTTTTGAGCATCCCTGCATTAAAATTCCTACAAGACTCACTATTGTTATTCTATTATGTACACTTATTTCAAGATTATCACAAATATGTTTAAAAACGAAACTATTTTACACCCAAATCCTTAGCCTAAAAAAACAATAACATTAAATAAAATCAACATTTAAGTTTTATTTTATTATTAATTAAAAATTTCGAATGTTCAGACCTAAAAATAGAAATTGAGGTCTAAATATTCAAATTTATATGTATAGTCACATATTTTTTTTAAAATCTTAATATTATACCTTAATAAATATTGGTAAATATTTATATTAATTGTGCTTGATTGTTTACGATAAATTGTCTAAAACCAGAGAATAGGAAGTCGCGGTACAGGACAAACTTCCTATGTACCAACTTAAGTCAATTTGTAAAAATATTGTTGTACAAAAAATCTATTGCAAAAAAAGTTAATTATTTCAAAATAATAATTTTCAAGTTCCTAGAGGTCTTTGCTCAGCAGTGGAACAATATAACGAAAGGCTAAAATAAGAAAATAATCTAAATCCACAGACAAAAGCGTTCTTCAATTTTAGAAAAAGAATGTTTGGCGAAGTTTTTAAACATGATACTTTCCACAGACTAACACCCGTATTCTTAAACATAATCTAAGAACGTCTTTCACTCAAACTCATTGGAAGGCGCCTCAAGGAAACTTCTTTGAAAACGATATTCTAAGTTGGTTGCTAGAGAGACAAACTCCAATGAGGAACGTCACAGGTTATAATAACAATCCAAAGTACAAAAATTGAAAATTACAAAAGAATAGAGTAAAAATTAAAAAAAGTAATGGGTACCTTTTTTGCCAAAAGTGGCAAAAACCGATTCACTTTATTTTATTTGAAGGACGCCTCAAGGTACCTCTCGACCAACCTTATATTTGACAGTTCGATACCACCTCCAATGAGGAATCTCCTTATGTCAAGGAAGCTAGTGACGATTAATCATACCAATGAGTTGGAGTAAGGTTGAGTCGAGTTTGAGCAAACGTTTGAGAATATGGGGGTAAATTTATGGTTTTTATTTCGCGAGTAATTCAAAATTTCGACTAGATTTTTTTTTTTAATTTTACATTATTTATAACGAATTACCTTGCATTTAATATCTATATAATTCTACCAACGTTAAATTGGCAAGAAAAATTTTGAAATTCAAATATTTCGCAATATCTCATACACGACAAATATTAGGACCTAACATTTTTCACTTGAATCATAATTACGAAACCAACCTTAGTAAAAATCTAACACTTAAAAATATAAAATTTTCAATAAAAATTCCCTTTATTCAAAATGTTTTGCCAAATTTTTATAAACTCATTTACTAGCCATCTTAAGTAAACTATTAATTTATTTTACAAATTTTTAATTAAAGTTAGAAATTTTATCCCTAAAATCCTATGAAAACGTTACCCAAGGTGAAAACAAGATAGGTTACAAATTCAAACGACAAGCTAGTCTCAAAGATTTTCATCGAAACCAGTTTAAATTTTTTTTCTGAAATTTTGTTACTAATGACCACGATGATAGCTCAGACGTGGCTTAGGGCTCGTTTACACGTCGCGAATATGACAATAAAGGAGTGCTTACACTGGCGATAAAAAATGCTCCAAAATGTCACAAAATATTGAGCAACAAGCAGCAACAGCAATACTTAATGAATTAAAAAATGTTGTGCAACATTGCTCAATCTTTCTCCATTAAATTTCTCAAGGCGCAACATGTCACGGGAATGTTTCTTTAAAAATTGCCCGTGTAAGGGGTCCTTATGCAATGGAGCAATAAAACTAAAAATTTAGTTGATAATACCCCCCATAACTTAATAGTGATGTTAAATATTGCTTAGTACGAGCTATGGCTTATCTTCTGAAGTGTCCCAATCGTCCAGATTCCTGCACATTTGAGGATCTTGGAGCAGCCAAAAACCGAGCTGTCAACATTGCCACGTATTGGTCTAGCCTTATATGGCATCGTAACCATTTCAACTCTAGAAGTAGTGCAAGCCAGTAAATTTTTACTCAGATTCATCTGAATCTTCCTCCTCTTCTTCTTCCTCCTCCTCCTCCGTGGAAGCCTCGCTCTCCGACTCGGTACTCGACACCGGCTCACACTTAATGAACTCAATCTCCTTTGTAACTTTAGTATTCTTCTTTCCTTTAGGCCTGCCCCGTCGCTTCACCTGAACCTCCTTCCCGTCCTCATTCATCACCGTCTTCACCATTTGCGAAATCCTCTTCAGATGTTGCTGTTCGTGTCGCTGCAAATGATTGTTCAAATACCGTTGAAGTTTGAATTTCTTACCGCACAAACTGCACTCGTGTTCATAATTCTTCTCATCAACGTCTACGTGCACAGAATTATTGTGACGTCGCAAATAATGCGCGTGCGCAAACTCCTTATCGCACTTCTCACAACGAATCTTAGGTTTAGACGGATGCACTATCTTCTTATGCTTTTTGAGACGAATTGCTGAATGGAAAAATTTATCACACAATTCACACTTCACTTTCGTATCAGCGGACGAGTGAATCTGCATGTGCTCTTTCAGATATTGATCATTCTTGAACTCTTTCAAGCACTCCGGACATGTTACTTTGGATTCCAATGGTGGATGGATGTTCAAAATATGTCGCTTCATATGATGACGAGATTTAAAAGTCATATCGCAGAAAACGCACGGATGTCTTTCAACGTGAGAATGTTGGAATTGCATGTGTCTGTTTAGATTCAAATTGCTTTTATACAGCTTTTGGCAAAGATGACATTTGTACTTCTCTCTGTCCGCTTTGTGGACACGTTCGATATGGTACCTTAGTTTGTACGGTACATTGAATTCTTTGCCACAATCTGGACATTTTATTTCCGGCAGTGTGTTCGGATGAACTTTCTTCACGTGCATATGTAAAGCGCGTCCCGTACGGAACTCTTGTAGACAAAATTGACAATAACACTTCTCGGACTCCGAATAATGCTTATTCATCCTATGCATGTACAAATAATGCTTATTTTTGAACGATTTGTCGCACCGGTCGCACAGAACCGCAGAATCTTCAGTAGAATGTACTCTTGTTGTGTGTAAGTAAAGGTTTTGGTAATTTTTGAACTCTTTGTTGCACTTCTCACAAATGTAGCGTTTAACGGATTTTGGGAACAAAACCGGCTTCCACGTTGACAGTACTGATTCGTACATTTGTCTCTGTTCGTCTGTCAATTGGTCACTGGTGACGCTTATGTATTTTGTTACTTTGGTTGATTCGGCTTGTGTCAAATGTGGTGGAAGAGGTGGTAAATCAGGGGGCAAAGAAGGTTCGGTTTTTGGTACGTTTTCTGGTAGAGGCGGATACTCCGTTGGGGGTTGAAGAGTCATTGGCTGATAAGGAGGGATCGACATGGAGCTGTGCTGCGTCATGTCCAAACCTTCCATCTTGAGCTCCGGGTCTCCGATCTTGTAGCCCATCTCGTCCATCTTCAGGTTTATACTTTCCAGTCTGTGGTCGGTCATGTCCATCATTATCTGAAAATAGATAGAATTACTTTTTTATTTGGATGACATTAAGGTAGTAACCGCAACAACCTGGTATCTATCTCTTTATCTATGGGCAAACAGGCAAAAACAAAGATACAGAAGTTGTATAATTTTTGTTATTGTGGTGCGTCAATTGTTTCTTGTAAATAAATCATTATGTGTTTGTTTACGCTGTGGATAACTTAACCTATAGTATAGATAGATATTTAGAGTGTTATTGTGATGCACTGCAGTGATCATTGTGTGGAAATAAATTGTTAATTGGGGAATCTTTATATTAGTCTTAGTTCAGCTTATTAAATTAAAATCGCCAGGTAAATGCCATTATGTTATACCGGTAATATGTTTTATTGTAGGAAAAGTTATTGTTTCAACAATATTCTTTATTCCAGTGAGGTTCCCGTTATTGATAGATTCTAAAAAGTTAATTAACAATGTCACCGCCAACACCAAGTAGTATATGGAATTATTTTGAACCAAATATAAGACCATGATAAGGCTGATTGTAAAATATGCAAAAAAAGCTACTCTCGCAAGGGCCGAACCACATCACCACATGGTCTTTCAAAAATCTAATTATGATGCTAACTTGATTACTGATTTAAAATTAAATTAATTTATAAAAATGTTAATAATCACTCTATAATTGATTTGGATTGTTTTAATTCGTCATACATAATTACATATACCATATTTATATAAGATCTTAAATGTCCACATTTGCATCAGCAGATGTCAAGATCCAAAAGTCCGAATTCACATCAGCAGATGTGAAAAAATTGTCATCTGCAACCAGGATTACCAACTTTTTTACAAGAAATAAAGTATATTAAACAGTATTTAAGAAAAATTAACAATATTTTATTTTAAATATATATTTTTTCGAACTTCTGGCACAAGTTAACAATCTACTGTCATTTTTAAAAGCTTCATAAGCCCCACTAAAATTGTAAGCAAGATCAAAATATATGAAGAGCTCATTTTTGATTAAATTTATGCTTGCTTGTCGTCCCACCGCTTCTCATTAATTATTGAGAAAATTCTCTAAGTAAATGCCGAGGAGGCGGGGGGAACAGAAAGCAGATAAGAGATGATTTTAGTTATGTTTTTAAATTCCTCTAAGGAGTTATCTAATAAATAGCTCTACTTCAGGCCAGTGCCCATTTCAATAAAATTTAACGTTAACAGATTCATTCTGAAACTCCATTATTGTGATTTGTTTGTTACTGCTCTGCACTGAGCCTTGCCCTCCGACTACATTTTTCTGAAAACAGTATTTTTTATAATTTATTTTTGTTCAACAGTAAAAAGTTTAATGTAGTAAAAAACAATATAATACTGTTTTTAACAGTATAGTTAGCAACCCTATCTGCAACATCCCTGGTTGAGCTAGAACCAAACACAAGTCTCGAAGTTACTTTGGGGCTAACTCGTCAATCTGTGTGATTTGTCCTAACATATTTACTTTATTATTGATATTGTATTGTTTTTTTAAATAAATTTATTAAACTATTGATGAAAAGGTTTTTATCTATGGTTTTGGTATAATGCCAGTAGAAAATAGTTGTTTTGTGAGATTTTGTACCATGTTGAAACCCATTACCAATTGCAGATATATTTTTGAACTATACAATTGTAGCAACCATGTATAAATAGTCGACAGTCTTCTAAAAGTGAAAATAAAATAAAAAATAATAAATCCATACTATTATTAAATGTGAAAGTGTGTTTGTTTGCCCTTCTTTCACGTTAAAACGGATTGATGTGATTTTTTGTGTGGAGATAGTTGGAGACCTGGAGAGTGGCATAGGCTACTTTTTCCCGTGACACAAACGGAATTTCACGCGGGCGAAGCCGCGGGCACAGCTAGTAATAAATATTTTATATTTTCATTGTATACTCAGGTATATACATTTCTGATCAAGTTTACCATGTTTGAGATACTTGGTATCATCATATCAAGAGTTTATCAGATGCCTGAGGATAGGAATAAAAGTCTTGAAATAACTGGATTACTAGAACTATGGGACTAATAAACATCTGTACTTATATTTTATGGATTTCATTGTAAAACTAACGATTTTTGAAAAATAACATTCTATTTTTAAACAGATAAGTACATATTTTTTCTTATCAATAGCGGCCAGCGACGAGTGTCCTTGCAGCCAAAGAAATCATAACAAAAACGAATAAATGGCAAAGGAAATAATTATTTTACAACTTACATTTATTGCAAATACGCCTCCGTGTGATCCTATAATGCACTAACACGTCATAACTACAAAATTACACGCTTAGCACGAAATTTTATTGTTTTATCGTAAAATGGCTTATTCCCCTGGGGGCACGATAGATTTTCTTCAACATGGCGCTCCTATTATCGATATTGGCGTGAAAGCGATGTACAATTAATAACAATACACAACAAGGTTTTTTCTAATTCGCCGTAATTAGAGATATTGTTAATTATAATGTTATTTCCACACAAAATCCGATGAAAAATTACGATTGTTTGACATATTCTGATCGAACTGTCATTGTGGTACGTACGTTCCTATTCACGACACAAATTATAACTGCGTTTCTACAATATATTTTAATGACAATAATTTTATATAACAATATAAATCTCTTACTGAAAAATGTAAAAATATCAATTTGAGATACGGCAATATATTTCATGTACTATAAAAGTAAATTAACAAAACATATATCTACGTGGTTAACTTTTTTTATTTTACGATACAAATGTTTCAAACGAAATAGGAAAACTGAACGTTGTGATAAATGCTAGGCGTCTCCAGCGACTTTGCTTGCGTCATTCTCTCCACATACGTACCTACATCCTAGTATATGTACTTAGTACTTACTTACTATTTATGTACCTATCTAATTTAATATTAAGTACTTATCTAGTATTATACGGTTCACATTTTTATATCAACGACTTCTAGAAATATGGAATGAGATCATATTGATTCGACTAAAGTATATTATGTAAGTAGAGATTATGCAGGTAGGTCTGTCTGTAGTCTCAATTACTAACAAAAATACTTACCTACCTAAGTATTTATTCAATATCATACAACTGATATTGATTCTGTTCACTGACAATAGTCTAGTTATCTTAGCGTGCTTCCTTGTTACATCATTAGCGATAGCAGAAGATACGGAGACCTATTTTTGAAATGTAGACTCTTATGTCGAATGAAGATTATTCGACTCATCGGTTTTGTGTGATACCTGCTTTTCAAAAATTGGGCTCCAGAATCTCCGCGTAATTAAAATCATAATGGCCATCACAGAGATTTTCGCTGCGGCTCCGACACAGCCAAACGTCTGCTATCTATTGACAACAGCAGAGAACTACAGCTAAAATGCCTTTAGAAGCGGTACTCCCTCTCACCATACTGGGTTTTACTCCAACTCCTTCGCCGTCACCCCGGAACGCGCTACCTGAATCATTTAGTAAAGCCTCCAGCCGTGCTGGTTTCAAAGCTGTTTACGAGCATTTTCTCGCACAGCTGAGTGATGTGGGAATCTAAAATTGCCGTTTTACGTCACATATGTTGTTTATTTTGCATTGCATTTAAGTTATTGTTTATGTAGGTATATTGTAAATACGTGTTTATATTATATGTAAGTATAATACTTTTCTGTTAATTTAACCATATTTTACACCCACATAAAGGTCTCTGCTTGACCCAAAGGTTGACTGTTAAAAAATGCTTTTAGCATTAAGTCCACCTATTGTGTTTACAATTGTATTTGTACAATAAAGTTAAAATACTACCCACAAGCGGGGACCAATCCAAATCAGGCCACGACCACTATCGCTTGACACGCAAAATCAAATCCCCGCTACACACCACAAACAAACAGTTATGCATACTGTTACGTAGTCAAGAAAACACGACTCTATGAATGAAAAACGAAGGCGAGCGTGCTAGATCTTAAAATAGTTTTAGATCGTGGCATCACGGAACGACTTGTGTGCGGCATTCAGAGAAATTAATTATAAAAAATTGATTGAATATGCGGGAAATAGTTCATCTGCAAGCGGGGCAGTGCGGTAACCAAATCGGATCAAAGGTAAATCGAACTTTTTTTAAATTCGTTGTTGTGTTAGTGTGTGCGTAATTCTTATTTTAAAATGTGCACGTTGCGACGTTAGTTTAGGAACACTTTTCATTTCTAAATTTAAAGTGGTTATTTTTTTTATTTACTTTTTTGGCAAAGAACATTCGCCTGACGATTTTCAGCTTCCTGAAATGGTTTAACGCCTAAATACTGGATTTATATCATATTTATATGTTATACACATTCATTTAAATTATAAAAACCGGTATCTATTCCTTTTTCATGAAGCTACAAGTCAAGTGATTCATTCACAAGTGCATTTCCAAAAATATACTAAAAAAAGTAGACAGTACTTATCTTAATCTTATTGTTATACTAGCAGCCCGTCCCGACTTCGTCCGGGTTTATAGCCTTCCTCGATAAATAGGGTGAAGTGGATCCTGAAATCAGCGCATTCAAACAAACTCTTTAGCTTTATTATCCATACTATCCATACTAATATTATAAATGCGAAAGTCTGTCTGTCTTTCTGTCTGTCTGTCTGTCTGTAACGCTTTCACGGCCAAACCGCTGAACGGATTTTGATGAAATTTGGTATGAATATAGTTGAAGACCCGGGGTCAAACATAGGCTAATTTTTGACGCAGGCGGAGCTGCGGGAAACAGATAGTTAGTATATATATATATGGGTCATGACGACTGAAATAAATTAATTTTAAATACTAATATTATAAATGCGAAAATCTGTCTGTCTTTCTGTCTGTCTGTTACGCTTTCACGGCCAAACCGCTGAACGGATTTTGATGAAATTTGGTACGAATATAGTTGAATACCCGGGGTCAAACATAGGCTACTTTTTGACGCAGGCGGAGCTGCGGGAAACAGATAGTTAGTATATATATATATATGGGTCATGAAGCCTGAAATAAATTAATTTTAAATTTTGAAACATAGCTCTCTGTCATTTCACAGCACATGGGCCCTGTTTTTGAATCGAACTATTTGCACACGACACACTTGCGCTTTAGAAGTGGTGGTAAACTTAATATAAGTAAATTGACGTCAATAAGTGATATTTATATTCTTTATTGAAAATATACGATTTCATTTCATTTCATATCGAATTAAAATAATTCGACATGCATTCGATTCACCGATTTTACGTGAATCATACATCAATAGTAATTTATGGACGCAAAATAAATATAAAACTAAATAAATAAATTACCATATTACGTACATCTAGAGTTGCCAACTATACTATTAAAAACAGTATTATACTGTTTTTCACTACATTATAATTATTACTATTGAACAAAAATAAAGTATAAAAAACACTGTTTTCAGAAAAATGTGTATTTTTCTAACTAAAATCGTCTCTATCTGCTTTCTGCTCCCGCTACCTCAGCATTTACTGAGTTTCCTCATATATTTCAATCTTACTTACAATTGTAATGACGCTTAAGAAGCTTTTAAAAATGACAGTAAATTGTTAACTTGTGCCAGAAGTTCGAAAAAATATGTATTTAAAATAGAATAAATAAAATACTGTTGTACCTAAATATACTTTATTTCCTGTAAAAAAAAGTTGGCAACCCTACCTACATCACGTTACCTATCAAATTATTTTGAAATGAAACAACATACATTGACTTCATTTAAGCTTGAAGTACATAACTACTCTACAATTGTGACATCCATTCAATTCTTAACCTCATTACAACGATATACAACTCTAACATAACATTTATTTGTTTTATTAATGTAAGCATTTTCAGGGCCACACATGCAAACAATAGGTTGTGTAAATCTATGTGTTTACATGAAAAGCGCGCGCACTAGACCTTCAAATAGTGTTGCCATCACCAAACTGGAAATAAATTAACAAAGTATGCTTCCTTTGGGATTAAACCTGGGTCTAAGGCAAACACCTTAACCCCACGGAGGTAGGAGGGTTGCCGTCTGAGGACAACCAAAATATTCACGCAAAATTAGTGAATCTAATTCGCAATCATCGGTAAGTTCGAATTAGTTTTTTTTTTTAATTTCAAAGAAAGAAAGAAATAGTTTATTTGCAATGAAAGTGATACAGTCTGGTGTTAAATAACAATATGGCCGCACAATCAACCCTATTAGGTATGCAAAGAAAATTAAAACAATTCAAATTCAATTCAAATTTGCGATCTGGCAGCCCTGCCGTCAACCCATCACTTTTGTTCTAAGCGGTCATGCGTGTCCGTAACGGGCGTGGTTACAGTACAGATGGGTTTGATTAGAATAGACAATTTAGATTTTCTTCTTCGATATCGAACGAAAATTATTCGACTCGCTGATTTTGAGTCAGTCGCATTTTTCAAAAATAGCACTCCGGATTTTTCATCTGATACAGCGTATCGTATCCCTTCCCTATCTATTTGAATTGGATAACCGAGACGCCCTATTTTTTAAATGGATGATTCTTATGAAAATCATTCGACTTACCGACTATGCGCGAGTTATACTAAAAAAATTATTTTTAAAAAATTGATTTTTGTTCGACACAAGAGTCAAAAATGTATCTCCTGCTGGGCAAGCCATGCATGCTAGTCTAACAATTAAAAAAAAATTTTTTTTAGTTCTGGGAAATCATATCAGACGAACATGGCATTGACACCACCGGCAACTACATCGGAGACAGCGAGCTGCAGCTGGAGAGGATCGAGGTTTACTACAACGAGGCGGATGACGGTAAGCAAGGTGGATGGGTAGAGAAGCTCCCGCGGCTGTTTAATAGGAACTAGCAGCCCGTCCCGACTTCCACCGGGCCTATAGCCGTCCACGATAAATAGGCTATCCAACACTGAGATTTGTATTCTGCAAAAAAAAAAAATATATTCTGATTTTAAAAAGAATTCAAATCCGACCAGTAGTTCCTGATATAAACGCGTTCAAACGAACAAACTTTTGAACTTTATAGTATAGAATAGAAGAAGTAGTTATAGATTACTAGTAATAGATTACTTTAACACATTTCAGAGCGCTTTCATAAGCCTCCACAGAATTAATAATAGTACTAACTAACGTACAGAACGGTCAATCTCAATCTCACCCGAAACAGATACCGCACCGAGCTATGCAGATTTAGGGAAAACATGCATAGCAAAATAATGCAAGGATGTCGCTTCAGGCGCTGCAATGATTATGATGCAGATACCAACCCTACGGGTAACACACATTGACACGCGTGCGTACGCAGTAGTAGTAGTAATAGGTATCGGTCTCGCCGTTGTTGCATGGAATGTCCGGGGGGACATAACTTAACTCCTGCCATTTGTAATCTAGCAGCACTTTACTAATTTCTAGTACAAACTTAATTTTCGTTGACAGGCAAACGGTTCGTGCCGCGAGCAGTGCTTGTGGACCTGGAGCCAGGGACAATGGACGCCATCAGATCCTCTACCTACGGCCAGCTGTTCCGACCTGACAACTACGTTTTTGGACAGAGTGGAGCTGGTGAGTAATTAGAGAAACATGCATGGATAGTATCTCCGTTCCGTGGTGTGGATCCCACCTACAGCACCCTTGCCAAGGAGAAATTTCTCAAAAAAAGAAATGTCCTACCGGTCTCATAGGCTGACAAGCCTAAGCCTTGTAATAGGCGTTGGACGTCCGGCGACCATATGCTCATAGAATAATGTACTTTTAGGGACTAGATTCCAAAAACCTTCCCCAATAGTCGTCTCTTTTGCAATGTAAATGGAAAAATCGACAACCCACCGGCTCTGGCTAGGTGCAGCTTTTATACCCCAGTGGTCTATAGGCAATTACTCACTATCTGTAAATGCGTGAAGAATCTTGGACTCCATATTGACGCCACTCTTAGCTGGGACCACTCACATTGCTGAAATTAGTCGCT
Organism: Euzophera pinguis; assembly: GCA_947363495.1. Taxonomy (NCBI): domain Eukaryota; kingdom Metazoa; phylum Arthropoda; class Insecta; order Lepidoptera; family Pyralidae; genus Euzophera; species Euzophera pinguis. The sequence goes on from OX376182.1 coordinate 678,584, forward strand.
CTATTAACCTTACTCTCCAACAACTTAATCGTCTAAGAAACTTTCTCCCGATTAAATCCAAAATTTTATTAGTCCAAACGTTAGTTTTTCCAATTATTGACTATGCTGATGTGTGCTATTCTGATCTCAATCAAGATCTTCTCAATAAACTGGATCGTCTCATAAATAACTGTATTCGTTTTATTTTCTGTCTACGTAAATATGACCACATCTCTTCTTATCGATCCGAACTGAAATGGCTTCCGATCCGCCAACGTCGTCAACTTCGGTTGCTTACTTCTCTTTTTTCAATTCTCAAGGAGCCTCAGTCCCCGGAGTATCTAAGGTGTAAGTTCAAGTATCTTTCTGACGGTCACGATAGGCAACTTAGATCTTCCAAAAAACTTACCCTTTCTACTCCCCTATTTCGGTCCAGTTTTATGTCTAATTCATTTACCTTACAAGCCACACGGCTCTGGAATGCTTTACCCGATGACATCAAAGAGACCATTACTAAATTCGCTTTCAAAAGAAAGGTCAAGTTTCACCTCACTAGCATAATATCACCCTAAATCGTCATCTTTTTCCGTTTTCATCTCTTCTATTATGTATGTTTATGTATATATGTATAGTTATGAATACTGTATGTAAATCTATGTATGTCTATTTAGCAGTTAAGTGTTTTTTTTTCTCTCATTGTATTTTTAAAATAATTCGCGCCGCACATAACTTTTCTGTTTTTCCTAATGGTTGACTGGGAGAGAATGCTTTTAGCATTAAGTCCGCCAATTGTAAACTTGTGGTACAATAAAGATTTATAAATAAATAAATAAATTACGCAACCGGCCACTACTCGTGGCTGCGACGTCGCCCACGGAAACCGCGCGGTACGCGCCCACTAGGCCATGGTACTCTTTGGCGCCTCGATTGCTCATTTGCCAAACGTAGATATATTTTATGATAAGCTGAAATCCTTTGTTCATTCGTGTATAATGTATGAGTCTTATAAACCTGTGTAATATGTCCTGTCCTAACTCACAGCACGCATTGGGAAACTGTAAGTGCTGTCAGTGTTTGTATAAAATAAATAAATGTACATCATGGGCGCGTTGCCGACCCAGCAGAAATTTATGCACACCAGTTTTTAAAGCTCTCATGTTGCAGTCACTAGGAAAAATCGAGGCAAGGAGTTTATTCCATAATCTAAGCATACTGTTTGCGACACTATAGGCTCCAGGGTATGAGGATGAATGCTAAATAAATGATGATTCCTTGAGATTGGTTTCAGGTAACAACTGGGCAAAGGGGCACTACACAGAAGGCGCTGAGCTAGTAGATTCAGTGATGGACGTCGTCAGGAAGGAGTCTGAGGGATGCGATTGTCTGCAAGGTAAGACGACCGTTCTAGAATGGTCGTTACTACAGCTTATATTACTAGAGGTTGTCCTGAGCGATTTCCGATTCCAAGATAGAATATAACACACAGAACAGAGTAGAACGGAGGTAGAAAGGGGTAGAGCAAGGTAAAAAGGGCTAGAGCAGGGTAGGGCGGTAAATAGCGGAGTAGAATAGCATTTATTGACATCACAATACACAAAGTTAAAACTTATTGATCACTGAGAGATACCGACCGACCACGCCTCAATAGGTATATAACTAAGAAGTAATTGTGTACCAAGATTCTCTTTAGGTTTGCCTGTAGACTGTGGAAGCATACTTTGTTAGGACATAGGTCCAGTAGGTCATGATCCTGTTCGTGTGGTTTCCCTGTAAATATGGTAACGGAGGTCAGACAGCAATCGCTCCATTGAAATAACCAGTGCCGCCAAATCTAGGATCATAACTTACAGCGTACCCTAAGCTCCGAAGCGTAAGCTGAAGACGCTAATAGGAAAACATTCTTACACAAAGAAGAACCAGCAGGTGATGCAACAGAAGAAGTGGTTTCTTCTTCTTTGCAAGTCGAAATGGCTATTATATGTGTTTCGACCAGTATGTGGCTCCTCCAAATCCTCAGCCGTGCAAGAAACTGGGCAATTGGACAGACAGTCGCTCAGGGAAAAGGCTCAAAAGACTATCATTAATAATTAGGGATTCAAAATATATTAGTGACGTATTTTTTCTTTTGTCAATTGAGCGATAAATTATAAAGATATAACGCATCAAAGTTTAGGAGTGACGTCACATATTGCGAAAATGTATAGCACACTGTGACGTCACACGGAACTATAACGCGCCATATCTTTACCATTCTGTTTAATTTTCAAAAGAAAAAATACGTCTCTAATATTTTCGATGGACTAATTATATTTTTTTAGGAAACTAGCCTATTTTTCGAAAAGCACCACCTCATTCTATTCACGTGGCATGACGCTTATCTTTCAAGTGTCAAGTATTCTCGACAACCAAAATGCCAACCCAAAAACTGAATGGGCTTCTCTTCCAGGTTTCCAACTAACCCACTCGCTGGGCGGAGGTACTGGGTCAGGTCTGGGCACGCTGCTGTTAAGCAAACTACGCGAGGAGTACCCTGACCGGATTGTCAATACCTTCAGCGTCATGCCTTCTCCTAAGGTACGTTTCGTTTTATTAAATAAAAAAGTTTGATTAGGACATTGCAGGCTTGAATCATCCGAGTAAAAAAAAAATTGTCTGATAATAATGATAAATTTTCCGTTTTAAAAGGCACTTGTTAGTCGTTAAAGAAACCACGTAAAAGGTCATAAAGCTGTTCCGACAAACTGATACCAGAGTGAACAGAATGGATTGACCATGTAACCCACTCGGTATAAATTAGTTTTCAAATAAGGGACTGCTTGGGTTTTCAAAATATTCTTGAACGTGGAAATATTCTTTTTTAATCTGGTCGATAGGCAGCATGTAGGCAGTACTACAGGAACATGACCCGAGGTGTGTTAGTGGACAATACTGACAGATTTTTGAGGCTGCCTAAAACGTATCTGACATAGCCTGATCATCATCATCTTAGCACCTACCCGGTTGCATCCTCAGCCGTCTGCTTCGGAGCCCAGGGTCAGTTTTGCTACTTTTCCGTCTCCACTTCGCCTTCGCGTTAAGTCTGTTAGCACGCATATCCAGCTTTGCGAGGTCAAGTCAGCTCTTCTTGGGCGCGCCCCTTCCACCAGGCCCTGGCGGAGGCGGCATGGCCACACACTCGTTGCCAATGTATGTTTCCGGTTTTCGTAAGACGTGATCATCGCAGGCGATTTTCTTGAAGCTTATCCGCTATGTCACGGACATGAAGGCTACCCCAAATGCGGGAGTTTCTTATGCGGTCCTTCCGCGACACTCCGCACATCCAGCGCAGCATTTTCATCTCCGTAACACGCAGCTCTTGCTTGTGCCGCTCAAGGACGGGCCACGCCTCACTGCCATGCAGGAGGGCAGGTCTAATGATAGATTTATAGACCTGTCCTTTAAGCCTGATCTGATCATTCTGGGGTCACAAGTGACACCAGTCACCTCACGCATCTTTGCATCTGACATAGCCTAATGACTGCCAGCTATTGTTGGAAGAAGGTGCCAATCGAAGCACGGAAGAGGTCGGGATAGAATATGCCACTATGGTGACTAATATAATGAAGATGATTTGTTCACCAGGTATCCGACACAGTAGTGGAGCCCTACAACGCCACGCTCTCCGTTCACCAGCTGGTGGAGAACACTGATGAAACCTTCTGCATCGACAATGAGGCGCTGTACGATATCTGCTTTAGAACTCTTCGACTGGCATCTCCTACTTACGGCGATTTGAATCACTTGGTTTCTGTGAGTATGGCTTTTAATACTGTGATTACTACTAAAATATTGTAAACAAGTATACTTAGATTAATAATTGGTCTCGTCGTAGCGGAGACCAATGATTAATCAATCATTGATTAATTGCAAATATTTCTAGGGGTTTTTAGGCCAAAGAAAAGTACCTAGGTACTAAGAACAAAACTTTAAAAATCTACACGATAGTTTTTTCTATTAAATTACCTAACAAAATTAATTGAATTATTTTTAGATTGTAAGCGCACTAGAAAACTATTTCATCGTAACAATCTATCAATGCTCTCTTCCCAAACTACGTTTGAATGGATTTGCGACGACACATTCGCACAGCAAATAATTACACCGCCGACGCAACAGATGACGCTAAACAGAAAAACGGATATTCCCATACAAGACGCAAAAATTAGTATAGCGTACGCACAATTGGCAAGTAAACTTTATCATGAAAATGTCTAATTCGTAAACCATTTCGAGGAATAGGCTTAGGGAACTTTTTTCGTTTAAATTATATCTCCCAAATAGTCTATTCTATCAATAAAATATATAAAATACAATTAAAGTTTCAAGGATTGGATCATAAATACCTCAGACATATCATTTTACCTATTTGTTACCTTTGTTAAGCAATTCATAGTTAAATATCTGCTCCAGCTGACGATGTCCGGCGTGACGACGTGCCTGCGGTTCCCGGGGCAGCTGAACGCGGACCTCCGCAAGCTCGCCGTCAACATGGTGCCCTTCCCCAGGCTGCACTTCTTCATGCCCGGTACTCTTCATTACCACTACTATCTGTTTTTTAGTTTGTTAAAGTTTTGAGTATAATAAAATTATAAAAGTGATAGTATTGTAATACTCGTAAAACTCTTCTTCTTCTTTGCGAGTCGACTCTGGCTGTTATCAAACTTCAGAGGACCAAAACTCCGCCACCGACAAGGCATTGTCGGTGGCTTCGTAGAGATCAGGAGATGCGTCATGGTTCGGGGAGAGACACCGCACCGGCAGGCCACCTCCGAGCAGTAGCCCCACCTGAACATATTTTCCTTGCTTCGGCCTACGAGAGTCCGGAGTCTGTTTAAAGACTTCCATGTAAGCCATGGCAGGTCATGTCCAGGAGGGAGGCACTCCGATAGCGGCAGAGATGAGGCCGAAGGGTATCTCTCCGTCCAAATATCCACTCTAGACTGAGAGGCTTCGCCAGTTAGTGGTTTTGTTTCTTTGACGAAGCTGTGTCGACTCTTCAGTCTTTGAGTAACGGACACGTGGTTGTTTAAAGGATGCCGGTGATCCGCTTCCATTTTGGCCCTTTCAAGAGAGCTGGCCACATCTCTACGGACGTCCGTCTCGTAAAACTAGAAATAATAAATAAAAATGTATTTATTTTACGAAAGTTGTTGGTCATCCAATTACAAGACCGTTCAAACTGACGCGAATTCCGGAATGGCGGGACGTCCACAGAAATAAGAGTCGGTAGAAGTGCCGTAGCGTGTGCCAAAATTAACTGGCCGGCTAATGACACTTGTATATGTTTTTATTTCTATGGGCGTCCCGCAAGTCGTGCGGGATTCACGTCAGTTTGAACCATGGTTGAACGCTCCACGAAAAAAGAGAAACACATCAAAAAATCATGAGGCACAAAGGCGGACTTAACGCTAAGGCAAACTCTACCAGTCAACCTTATAGTGACCGGTGCCTGGAGGCCTATTTTTGAATACATATTTAGCAGAACGATTTTCATTCGACTCGCCAGTTTTGTGTGATTCATATTTTCAGAAATAACACTCCTGGAGCTCCGAAGCATCATTATGATGAAACTGTAAAACCATGTTTATAAGTAGATTCGAAGAAAAGTAAAAAAATAATTTCATGAGTTTCTTAATCATAACCTCTTTTCCAGGATTCGCCCCCCTGACTGCGAGGAACAGTCAAGGATACCGAGCGCTGACAGTTCCAGAACTGACGCAGCAAGTAAGTATTTTGATACTATGTTCTTTGTGTACAATAAAGATTTTTACATACATACATACATACAAAAATACAAATACAAAATATCTTTATTCTAACCTAATGTTTATCAACCTTATGGTCGGCACACATTAAATTAACTATTTTAATAAGGTTTTTATCGCGTTTATAATTAACTAACTATTTCCTGCAGCTCCGCCTGCGTTATAAATAGCCTATGTTTGACCCCGGGTCTTCATACGGATTGGCCCTGAAAGCGTAACAGACAGAGAGACAGACTTTCGCATTTATAATATTAGTACGGAAGTATGGATGTTAAGTATGGATTTATTTACACCTGACGTTTCAAACACTTTACAGTGTTCATGGTCGCAGGCAGACTAAGTTAACATTTCTGTGATGTCATAAGAATACAAAACTACTGCCTACAATTTTATTAAAAAGTATTCCGATTCTATAAAATATATATTCATGTTTATTGCAAATAAAGTTTCATTCATTCATTCATTCATTATACTATTCTTCTTATGGTCGGTAGTTCGGTACCTTCCATACTTGCTTTCTTATTTTTGAAAAATGTGAGTCACGCAAAATCGGCGAGTCGAATGAAAATCGTTCGATATCGAACGAAAATCATTAGACTCTTGGAACCACGGAGCAATTACAAAGAGGAGATGCCGTAATAAGCGTTTTGTAAGAAAGTATTTGTGAGGCTACACGGGGCGGAAGGCAGACGTGTGCTTGGTTTCGGCCGTGGCTCCAACCATGGAGCACGAGCAATGACAAGCTCCGCCCACTTTTGTGTCGGCGAGGCGCCAATGATCACATCACTGCGCCATTTCAAACGGCATCTCCTCTTTGTAATTGCTCCATGCTTGTAACCGCCTTTCGGTATTTGACGTTGCAAAGTCTTTATCAATCTGAAACCAACAAGAGACCTTTTGTAGGAAACGAAATGATGACCGAAGGATCTACGTACATCTGCAGGCCTTGATCACTGGCACAGAATTGGGTATTCTACTAATTTTTATTTTGTCTTTCATATCAATATTTTTATTTCCAGAAACAGAATTATGAAAGAATTTTTGTAATCCGTTCAAAAATAAATAAGTTAGTAGCCTTTGAAATTCGGTGGAAGGGGAAACTGTCAAAAAACAAGAAAAGGATGCACTGTGTGAGCTGTGACGTCACTGCCACTCGGTTTCGTGCGTAGTGCGTACAAAAGAGATAGCAAGACGTCCCCACCACGCTCCCACTTTCCTTCTAGAGAAAACTTTAAAATCGAATTACTGCCTTAATTAACAACCAATTTTGTTGTTGTTTTCAGAATCGGTTACCTTTTAGTGTATATTTTGTTTAGTATAACAATATTAACCAAGTATGAATACAGTCAAGTAGTCTATTATTAAGTACTAATGTACAGAACAGACACTCACACCCTCCCACCCGAAACAGATACCGCACCGAGTCGCGTAGATTTAGGGTAAAAAACGAGAGCAAAATAATGCAAGGATGACTTCAGCTACCCGGCCGCTGCGACGAATATGACGCAGATACAGTAAATAACCAACCCTACAACACAAACACATTGACGCGTGTGCGTGCGCGACCGAATCGTAGTAGTTGTAAACGGTATCGCGCTCGCCGCTGTTGTATGGAGTGTCCGGGGTGTGCCACTGGACCACAGAGCATTTGATGATTAAATTTGTACTGTCGCCATGGTCCAGTGGTTAAGGCGTTCACCTTCGCCCCGGGGGTCGTGGGTTCGATTCCCACGGGAAGCATACTTTGTTTAGTTGTTTCCAGTTTTTTAGGACATTGCAGGCTTGAATCACCTGATTGATGATTCCGTGCTTCGGAAGACACGTTAAGACGTTGGACCCGGCTGCCACCTGGTGGTCGTTAAAGGAACCACGCCAGAGGCGGAGAGGCGGTTCTGAACAGCTCTGACACCAAGGTGTACACAGTGGATTGACAATGTAACCTACAAGAAATGATGACGATTAAATCATAAATCTTTTAGATGTTCAGTCCAGTAAACATGATGGCAGCGTGCGATCCTCGACACGGCCGCTACCTGACAGTGGCGGCCATCTTCCGAGGGCGCATGTCTATGAAGGAAGTTGACGAACAGATGCTGACAGTCCAGGATAAGAACTCCAGGTTAGTACTATTACGGCAGTCGCTCCATTGCAATAACCAGTGCCGATGACTTACCAGCCAGGCAGAACATGAAGAAGTTAAAATTAATTAAATTATTTTTGAAATGTATATGTAGAATGGAAATTGCTCGATATCGAACAAAAATGTTCCACTCACCAATTTTGAATGAGTCACAAATTTCGAAAATAGCGCTCTAAATCTAAAATCTTCAGAGGACGCAGGTCTATGAAGGAAGTAGATGTCGATGTGTAGTAATCAGATGCTCACTGTGCAGGACAAGAACTCCAGGTTTACACTTTTAAAACAATAGGTTAGTTTCCAGGGTCAAAAACTATCATTAATATTAGTCCGTCATTTGGGGAATCAAAATATATTAGTGACGTATTTTTTCTTTTGTCAATTGAGCGATAAATTATAAAGATATAACGCATCAAAGTTTAGGAGTGGGGGCTCGTGACGTCACATGTTGTAAAAAAGTAGCACACTGACGTCACACGGAACTTTAACGCGCCATATCTTTACCATTCTTTGTTTAATTTTCAAAAGAAAAATACGTGTCCTATATTTTTTTATTATCTAACCGACGGACTATAATTATATTTTTTTTAGGAAACAAGCCAGCCTACTGTTATTTGCGAATGGTGTACCTATTACAGCAAAGTCAAAGCAAAAAGGGAGGTTGTCAATCCATTTTACGACGTCGTGGTCGGCTTCGTGGATTTTTAGAATGCCGCCATCATAACTAAACAAAGTATGCTTCCGGCGGGTATCGAACCCACGACCCCCGGGTCGAAGGCGAACGCCTTACGTAATTTTTCTCTACCAGTTACTTCGTGGAATGGATCCCCAACAACGTGAAAGTGGCGGTTTGCGACGTGCCGCCGCGCGGCCTCAAGATGGCCGCCACCTTCGTCGGCAACTCCACCGCCATACAGGAGATCTTTAAACGGATATCTGAACAGTTCACTGTCATGTTTAGGAGAAAGGTAAACTGGCGATTTAACTGTAACTGAAAACTTAATTCCAGGAGTTCTAGTTTTGAAAAGTAAATGTTGTTCGATATCGAACTCGATACATTATTTAACAAAAATCATTTGATATCGAATCAAAATTATTCGACTCGCCGATTTTGCGTGGGTCACTCTTTTAAAAATAGCACTCCTGTTTTTTTCAGTAACGGGTTTTACGGCCATGGATACAAGTCCTTTATAGCCCTTCTTAATTTTTCTATCTTCTTCAGTCCTACAACGTGGTTTCGTCAAGTCCTAGTCAAGTCTAGTCAGAAGAATCAGGCTAAGTGAAGTGGTAGAAAAACTGCACTTAGCGATTACTAGGAGCTTTTGGCAACAAGCATGAAAATCACATAAATCAAACGCTGTATCACTTCCCAACACTCACGCTTGTTATCGAACACTTTGCAAATAATATTCCACCATTATTATGCACAAACACTCAAAAAAACACAAATTTTGGAAAATAAAATACAGCGCCGATAGCGCGCTCTTCACAATTTTATAAACTTATGTTAAAAATTTTGTTTTAATGTCAATAAAATACTGAGATCAAAGAAAAAAACACAATAGTAACATTTTTATGTCTTGTCCACATGAGGCGTTCCTGCACTGGTACACGGGCGAGGGCATGGACGAGATGGAGTTCACGGAGGCCGAGAGCAACATGAACGACCTCGTCTCCGAGTACCAGCAGTACGAGGTAACTATCACATTCTACATATACATAGATAAAATGTAGCCTAATTTCTAAGTTGGACCTCTAGCAACACAACTGTGAAAATCTCATTTCTATCCAGAGTTTTCGCGTGATGCGATAACAAACATACAGACAGAGAGACAAAATTTCTAAAAATGATTGTTTTAGCTTCTTATGTTCCAATAGGCTAGTTTCCAGGGTCAACAGACAAACATTAAAATTAGTCCGTCATTTAAGGAATCAAAATTTATTAGTGAAGTATTTTTTCTTTTGTCAATTTAACGATAAATTATAAAGATAAATCGTATCAAAGTTTAGGAATGACGTCACATATTGCGAAAAAGTGTAGCACACTGTGACGTCACACGGAACTTTAACGCGCCACATCTTTACCATTCTTTGTTTAATTTAAAAAAAAAAATACGTCTCCAATATTTTTTGATTATCTAACTAACGGACTGACTGAATATATTTTTTTGGGAAACTAGCCTATTATGACCCCTCATATTGTTTTTTCTTAAAATCTTCAATGTACAGACATTGACCTTTTACAATTTTGGTTTTGGCTACTAACACACCTCGGGTCATGTTCCTGTTGGTCTGTTTTCCCTATAAAAAGGGTTAAGGAAGTCTGACGGCAGTTGCTCCATTGTTATTATCAGTTCCGCCAAATCTAAATAGACTACCTACAGCGTACTACCTAGGCTCCGAAGCGTAAGCTGACGACGCAACTAGGAATACACGCTATGATAATGATGATGATGACTAGCAGTTGTAACCTATTGTATATATAAAAATCATTTTTTTTTTTAACAGGAAGTCGGTGTTGACGACGGGGATTTCGACGAGCAAGAAGAAATGCCGCCAGAAGAATATAATGAGGAAGAATGAGAACAATCTAGTCATATCCAAAGACAAACCTAGTTATATTCTATATGAATACCAAATGTATTAAGCTTATTAGTTAAAAAAATATTATTGGGAATTTTTTTTTTTGTTAATAAAATTTTAAAAAAACATGCGTTTGTTACAAGAGTTGGACACATTCCTATTGGTCCGATTTCATTGTAGATTCCAAACAGTGGTGTTAGCTAGGACCATGATTAAAGCGTACCCTGGGCTCTGAAGCATAAACTGGGAATGTAATTAATCAGTCCTTTCTTATAATTCCATGTTCATAGACAAAATAAGTGTTTCAATCAAGATTATTTAGATACCTGTCCATTTTAATTAATGAATGAATGAATAATTTATTTATTTAATGTTGTGTAAAGTATTTATTAAAACAAATGTTTTTTTTTTAATCATTAATCATTTGTTATTCAAAATATTGACCTAATGTTTGTTTTGCTTCCATTTTTCTTGAATAAAGGCATAAGATTCACATGCAACTTTTTAGCAGTTTTAAAAATTCTCCCTTTTAGGAAGCGTCTTTCTGATTTGAAGAATTCATTTATGTAATCACTGGCTGTTTCCTGCGTCAAAAAGCAGCCTATGTTTGACCCGGGGTCTTTAAATATATTTATACCAAATTTCATGAAAATCCGTTCAGCCGTTAGTCTGTGAAAGCCTAACAGACAGATTTTTCCACTTATCATTTTATAGTATGGATGGAAGTATGGGTAGACCATAAATTTAAACATTAAAACAATAAATAAATTAATCTTTTTTTATTGTTAACATTAAAAACAACCATATTTACAGGTTTGTATGGAACTTTCTTAATTATTTCATTACCAAAATTTTTATAATTTAGCGCTTCATTAATATTACTAACAATTTCTTTGTCTGCTGAAGTAAAATCAACAATTTCTAAATCTCCGTTACATTTGTCCTGTTTAAGATTATTACTAGTATCAATATCAGGCTTATTTACATTGAAATCATATTTTTTTGTTAATTTTTTATCATTATCCGGCTTATATAAATCATATTTTTTATTCAAATTACTACTACTAGCATTAATCGTACTTTCAATATAATTTCTATCATTTTTACTTGAATCTTCAAAATTAACTTCATTTATAATCGGTGTATTCTTAATTTTGGCATCTTTTTTCTTTTTGCTTAAAATTATCGTATTCACTTCACCCATATTCATAGTTCTTTTATTATAAGTATTAACCTCATTATCAGTAAACACATCTTGTTTATCACTAACATTTAGATTTTTGATATCATCTCTTTTACTTTGCATATCTAAATACCTTAGCCTAGATAATACGTTTTGTTTTCGTTGCAACAATTTCTGCCTAGTCTCATCTAGACTTTCAGTTTCAGGAGCGTAACAGACATGTAAAGATCCTCCGTAGAAGTTCTTTGTGTCCAACATTTTTTTAGCGATCCGTGCCGATTGAATTGACTCATACTTTGCGTGGTACGTTTCTGTGAAGACTTCTGCAGGGTGTTCCGTTGTGATGGTGAATTGTAGCAGTTTACCAAACTTGGCGAATAGGGCTTTCGCTTCTTGACGGAGATTGAGAGATGGTACTCCGAATACTAGGAGATGGTTGGATTCGCTGTTTACTGTGTAAGCCTGGAAAGAAAGAAACCTTTTAATTCATTTGTCTTATAAACAGAATTGTAATATTATCATGTTAAATACCAATTGCCCCACAGAACTTAAGAACAGAGAAAGTCCATTGTTGGGTCATTGAATGATTATAATATGTGGATTTGTGTGTTTGTTTGTGACATCTATAACTACTGAACCAATTTTATGGAATTTCCCACAAAGATCAAAGGCCATAAATAGTTTTAATTCCGGAAAGCCATTCCCATAGGTCAAAGAAAATTACTTACTTTTACAGCAGTTAATTTTCTGCCTTGGCGATACGGCAGACGCGTTGTACACAAATCTCGCTGAATGTGATGAGGCAATAACATTTTTTCGTCGTTATTTCCCGACATATTAATCGCTGGAAGACTTCTAAATTGTGATTTTGTTGTTATTATACAGAAACAGAAGCAACCACCGCACAGCACAACAAATTGAATTGACAATTTGACAAACACAGACACAAAAGCTTACTGTCAGATACAGTTTGCAATCTGACATTGATATAACACGCTTAGGGTTGCCAGAAAAGAAATAAAACGTAATGATAGATAGGTCACCATGGTCTCTAAATTCTGTCAAAGTGCTAATGAGCAATGTGAGCCTATATTTTGAATTTGCTACAATAGCGAGTAAGCGAGATGCCACAAAATATGTTGGAATAATGAGATGAAATGTAAATGCAAAACAAAAGAGCGCGAGCCCTATTTATTGTAATGTGTGACGGATTTAACGATTAAATATCTTTCGATATCGAACAAATATCATACAACTCGCCGATTTTCCTTTTCACTTTTCAAAAACAGCAATATAAAATCAAACCTGAAATTACAAAATTTGTTTGCTTACATTCACAACACAAAATAAAATAAGATAGGTAGGCCTATTATGGAGTAGGTAGTACCATGGCAAAGACCATAGAGGCGATATTATTTGTAGCATGGTAGGAACCAAATGAAATAAAAAATCTATTTTATGTTATTAAAATATATTGCAAATTCTCTACACATACGACGATATTTCTATTTTCGGTTGTTAGCTCTGTTCGTAGCCTTCCGTCTTGATATCGTTGAGACCCAAGTCTTCATTCTGCTCGTATGACCGCTCGTATCTCGTTATCTTGACACCTAGAAAAATCATAAACATAAGTAGCTAATACACATAGCGACACAGTAGGACTAAAGAAGATTGAAATATTAAGGACCTTAAAGGGCCTATATCCATCGCCGTAAAACACATTACCCAAAAAAAACAACAAAGACTTTTGGCGGGAAGCTGGAAATTACTGGAAAGAGCGTTTTCGGCGTTGTATTTATTTTTTTCTAAATTTGTGTATATTTTTGTGATTTGGTGCATTATGGTCGATGGATATTATTCGCAAAGTGTACGAGTACAAGCGCGAGTGTTGGGAAGTGATACAGTGTTTGATTTATGTGATTTTTTTGTTTCATAAAGACCCCGGAAATGCACCAATATTATTCCTTAAAAAAAATCTAAGTTGGTCTATGCATGGAATAATTATAATTTGTGAAATTTTAGGTTACTTAATATATTAGAAATAATTTATGAAGAGACAATAAAATTTATATATATATATCATGATACAAGAGAATTAAATTAACCTATGTTAGCATGTCAATAAAATCGTGTTTTTAAGATTTGGATAATTAAAAACCTAAGCAGGTAACCGTTTAAAATGCCATTCAAGGACAATAGATCTTGAACACGGAGGTCAAGCACTTACCATCATCAGGCTGGGATGGGTCGTCGGCTAAGCTCTGTACATACGAGTTGCCAGCCGGATCGTCCAGGATTATGGTCACCGAGCGCTTACCATCAAGAACCTCGTGGAGTTTGTCTATGAAACTGAAACAATATGAATACGATACAATTTATTGCATACAAAATATAACATGGTAAGTCACAAACGATCATAAGATTAATGACAAAAGGAGGCCATAATATGTAATGGATCTATACATATTGCTTAGTATTCTCACAATTCCCGCGGGATTTGAGTTATTCACTGTATCTACTTCGCAAATATATAGAACATGACAAATCAGTTATCCCATCCCAGGATTCCCCCGGGAATTAACCTACCCACCTGACCTACACCCCAACTCTAAAAAAAACATATCCCACATTCCCAAAATTCCCACCTCCACTCACCTATCCAAAGCATCCTTAGCCATCCCGGGCGCGTCTCCCTGTATTCCTGGCGAGTCGTCCAGTTGTTCCACGGTCGCTCGCAGCAGTCCCTCTGCGGTCGTGAACCTTCCGCCCAAAGCGTGACCCCCCACTTCCAGGTCCAGCTCTGGGATCGACATGCTACAGGTTTCTGACTGTTGACGAATGAAAAGTTGAAATGAAATTGAAAAGACAGCGGAGTCTTAGTAATAGGATCTCGTTTTACCCCTTGGGTATGAAACCCTAAAAACATGTTTATTAATTTGATATATTATATAATATATCTCTGACATGCATGCTAGCCGTTTACCGCAGCTCCGCCTGCGTCAAAAAGTAACCTATGTTTGACCCCGGATCTTATTAAATTTCATCAAATAATAATAATAACTATTTGACCCCTACCTCTGGCTTGCCTTAACCGGCCGGCCAGAGTGGAGTCGCAGGGGCTATATGCTCGAGGGTGGAAGTGTATTGCACGTAATGTCGTAATAACGGGGAAACCCGCTCACGAGGCAACCCGCGATGGCGAAACCGGAGCCGCACCTTTCGGCACCCTTAGCCACTCATTCCAATGTTGCCCCTCTGTTGCCAAACGCGGCGACTATTTGAGGGGCCCATACACTGAGTGGCGAGTCACCGCCTGCCACTAATAGTCAGTAATCATGATTATGGCAGGTGTCCGATTTCTATTGCAATAGCCCAGTTTAAATCCATCCAAACTTCCTAACTATAACCCATTTTGTTTTTTTTTCACTCATTAGCAATAATTCCTCCTCCTGCCCAGACCCGTTTATGGAAATGTCATCTATTGATATAGCCGAGGACGGGTTTGGGCAGGAGCACCCCATGACATCAACTTCTCCAAAGGGCCTCTACACGTTGGATCCATATCCCCGCGCAAGCCTCTCAAAGGACCGGGGCAACCCGTGAATCCCAAGCGGAAATAAATAATAATAAACACTTTATTGCACTAGGAAAATACAATTTTGAGACACATACATGTAGACATAATGATGATGTGATAATCCGTTCAGCAGTTTGGCCGTGACACGTAACAGACAGCATTTAAAATATTAGTATAGAAGTATGGATTTCTCTGTCTACACAGGTGTGATGATATGTATGTATTTATATATTATTTTTAGATTACCTTGAGTATGTCCCGTGAGAAGTCTTCCTTCCCCGCCACCCGCACTTCAAACCTGACCCCTTTGTCTTCCACTCCGCCTCCAGACTTCACCTGTACATATGAAACACAATACAAAATATCTTTATTGCCCACATACAGTAACAAATAATACAACATTAAATTAAAACTATTTTAATACGGTTTTATCGCGTTTATTACTTATTTATTTACACCTGACGTTTCAAACACTTTACAGCGTTCATGGTCGCAGGCAGACTAAGTTAACATTTGTCTTTGATGTCATAAGATTACAAACGACCGCCTGAAATTTTTATTGGGAACTATTCCGATTCACGCAGTATTGGCTCACAGTGTCTTGTGTCAAGTAGTCAAAAATTGTCAAGTAGTCTCAAAATAACCTTTCTATATTTGATCAAAGGACACGCATACCTCGTTAGTACGATGCCCGCATGCGTCGCAAGTGGTCGCCATTATGACAACCTCTTTGAAATACGGAATGTCTGAAAATAAACAATGTCAATCAATCAAATACCATTTAATTCTGACGTAGATAGTCTAAAAGTTAATTCTTTTATTTATATTGTGTAGGTTGCATGGTCGATCGGCCCTGTACACCTGTGGAGAGTTTTTCGGAGCCGCCTTTCAGTCACTGAAGTGGTTTCTGTAGTGACCACCAAATGGCAGCAAGGACTAATGGGTTAACGTGCCTTTGGAAGCAGGGAATCATTGTTATCAGACAATCAGGTGACTCAAGCCTGCAACTACCTCTGTGGTCAAGAGTTTAAGGCGTTCGCCTTCGACCCGGGGGTTGTGGGTTCGATTCCCACGGGAAGCATACTTTGTTTAGTTGTTTCCAGTTTGGTAAGGACATTGCGGGCTTGAATCACCTGATTGTATGATAGTAATGATGATTTCTTGCTTCGTAGAGCACGTTAAAGACTTTAGGTTAATTTAACTGACTGTTAAACTTACTTGTTAGCTTCATGTTAGTGCACGCTGGTGCATTGCAGTCCGGGCAGTTAGTCCTAAAGTTAAGAATCTCATCTCTTTCCAGTCATTTATACCAGTCTCCGGCTATAGATTAATTTAACTGACTGTTTAACTCACTAGTTAGCTTCATGTTGGTGTCAGCCGGTGCGTTGCAATCCGGGCAGTTGGTTTTAAAGTTAAGCACCTCATCTTTCTCCAGTTGTTCGTAGCAGCCAGTTTCTGGGTCTTCTGGTGATAACAGCTGGTCGTCAGACACCTTTAGAAAATGCGGAATTTTTAATTTTCCTGGTCGGGCTATAAAAGTGCCAAAGTCGACTGGCCTACATAAGACACTTCTACGTATACTTATTTCTGTGGAAGTCCCTCGCGGGTTTCACGTCACAGTTCACAGTTCATTTATTCATAAAAACAATAAACATTGTGTCTGAAAACACAATTAAAATAAGAATTTGATTTCACATTTAATGTCAATACTAATATCTATCTATATATAAATAAGTTGCGAGTAAATTTTAACTTTGAGGACCAATAAATTCCTCCAGACTATGGAGATTTTCAGTTTGAATGGAGCTTTACAACTCCTAAATGATTGTCCACACTAACCTCTTCCCTGGTGAAAATCCCAAGCATATGGTCCTCATCCTTGCTTCGCTTGAAGTTGGTTCTATCACAACGAGGGTCCTTGCGGGGCGCATTAGGATTTTCTATGAAACAATTACCTAGAAAGAAAATAAACAAGCTATTTCAGACAAAAACATATCAAATACCCTAGAGGAGAGACGCCACCGTGGCGACCTCATAGATACCTTCAAGATACTCACGGGCACTTACAATCAGCCTGATATTCAGTCGATATTCAACCTGCAGGAGATTAAATCTAATTTTAGGAATTAGTAGAAATTACTATATTATTAATTGCAACACAGGTTGTCCTGTTAGAATTTCTAATAATGGCAACCCTGTGTCGAGTCGAAAAATTGTCGTTGTGGTGGGTAGACGCTTTATCGTGCGAAAGTGTTCGCTAATTTGAATTTGTCGTAAGAACAAAAGCAATGCGTCAAGAAACCTGTTAAATTATTAATTTTGTTAAATATCAATTTAAATCCAATTAAACCTATTGCTGTCCAATTGTTGTACGTGTAGCTAAATCCTTAGGTAAAGTGCACCTGGTACCAGCTCTGTGCGTCACGTAAGTTGCACAGCAATTTGTCTCTCTTTTATTTTCTGTTAAAATCCCAGGGTTTTGCATGGTCACGAGAATTACAAGTTTTATCGTCATACAGTCCGCTTAATATTATCGCAAAACTCATCAGCAAGGCAATCCGCACTATAGCAAACACGAATACTGCACACCACTTTCTCAGTAACCAAGTGGTTTACAACTGGAACAGATTGCCTGAGGAAGTGGTCTTAGCGCCATCAATGATCTCCTTTAAAAATTGCTTAGACAAATGGATGCAAACAAGTAAACTAACATTGGTGCAGAAATGGACTTGAAGTGAAAGACTTTTTGTGAAATTACAAGACACCGCTTGATATAGACGCATCAGCTGTAACAGCTGCCTGTCTATAATTAAATAAATAAATAAATTACGATTATGAACAGTAGACTTCGCGAATATCCTACAAAAGCACAGTATTATTAATAGTACTAACGTACAGAACAGATTCTCACACCCTCCCACCCGGACAGATACCGCACCGACCCAAGCAGATTTAGGGTAAAAATCGAGAGCGAATCAATGTAAGGACGACGCTTCAGCCGCCTGGCCGCTGCGACGACTACAACGCAGACACGGTATATAACCAATCCTTGTAACAGCTAAGTGTAGGCTTCAATCTGGGGCGCTACTCCTGGATTTTGAACTTAGTATTATAGCCTTAGTTACAAAGGTGTGCAGGGTCACATGCTCTAAACGGCAACTTACCACTAGCATCTTCGAGTTCAAGCGTCCATCTGTCATCCAGAGCCTTCAATCCTTGTAACCGCTGGGTATAGGCTTCAATCTGCTTCGCTATTTCTGGGTTCTGTTCCCTCCTGGCTTCCTGGTCCTGGGCGAGTCCCGCTATTACTCGGGTGATGATGCCTTCCACTGTTGTCACTTCTGGGAATATGGAAATCTTCATTATTATATTAGCAGCTCCGCCTGCGTCATAAAGTGGCCTATGTTTGACTCCAGGTCTTCGACTATATTCATATATTTCATCAAAATCCGTTCAGCGGTTTGGCAGTGAAAACGTAACATACAGACAGACTTTTGCATTTATAATATTATATTAGTTTTCGTAAACGATTTCAGTCTTCGTCTATATGAACATTTTAGCAACATTTTTATTATTCTTTTACTATTTTGACCATAGCAATGTTGCGACTAATGTTTTTTTTTAAATCTCATACTTGTTATGTAGTTGTCTCACAATTGTGGCGTGTGTGTGATTACTATTCAACTTTTGTTAAGCTATTTTGGATCTATCTGTGAGGACCTGTAGTGGCTCACTTGCTTTATATAATTTTAACCTTAATAATTTTATACAAAAGAAGCTGGTCTTTCTAATAAATAAAAAAACTTGGCAGCCAGTTCATTAGGTTGAGCTTTCATCTTGATGAGACAGTGATTTCGCTACATACCTCCTTTCTGACTCCGGGCTGGTATCTCCAAGTCGATTTCAGGTATCCTCACGCATGTGTAGTCACTCTTGACAACTTGACGGTTCAGGTCTGACTGCTGCTCCACTCTCAGCTTCCATCTGTAACATCATTCTTATTTTAGTCTTTTCTATGTCTTTCCTGAAAATTGAGTTTTTTATATACCAAAAATCATCAAAATAAATGCAGTAGTAATTTAATGTGCATTTATTTCATTGAATAAATAAGTACCGGAGCCTTATTTTTGAAAAGTGTGACCCACACAAAATCAGGGAGTCAAATAATTTTTGCTTGTTCTGTGTTGAATGATTTTTGTACGATATGGAATGAAAAACATTAGATATCGTACAAAAAGCATCCAATATTGAACGATTTTTATTCGACCTATGACTGAGACTCAAATTCTATCACAAGTCGATAAAGTTATAAATCTTAATTTGTAACTTCTCATGTCTTTGATAAATGTCTTAACAATGACTTCGTATGAGAGTGCCCAGTAGACAGATCTGTGTTATTACCTAACTCCCATATCTGCAAAGGCACCTCCGGGCTGGATCTCATTGTTTTCGTACCCGCACTCCTCGCATGAGAACGACATGATGACTACATTCTTGTAGTACGGTATGCGAGTCAGTAGCAGTCTTGTGGTGCCCTGGAATGAACATTAGACTTCAGAGGTATGGCCGTAAATTAATACCTCTTTCACACTTTTTTTTAAATCTCTTTTTTAATGAGGCTTAAGTCAGACATCGTGACTATGCCAGCCTCATGGAGAAAGTCAAAAGAGGAGCAAGCTCATCTTTTAGCCATGA